>CM046879.1:539463573-540663573 GCA_025667525.1 Glebionis coronaria
AGGATATAATCCTCATTTATAATGAATGTCGTCAGCCACAAATAGAATATCTGGCGCTTTCCCTAGTTTATAATCATTTAAAAGAGTCGATTACGTAAAAACATTTATCTCATAGTTCGACCCTACAACACCAAATAATGCATGTCAAATCCATAAATCCTGTGAGAAAACCGCGTTTAATAAAATAGATGGCTCGAACTCGGAATTACCCTACTGAATTGAGCACGATATGCTTTTGGACATGGAGCCCACGACCATTTCGTATAGTGTAAGCTTCCTAACATCCTAGGAAACATATGTCTGTTCTCGTGTCTAGCGTATATTTTTCGACATCGATTTGCGTAGGATTTGGTGAAATTCCTCGACATATAGATCCGTTAAACCATTACAAAAATAACCTAGACAATCATGAGATGTTTTTTTTTCCCATTTTGTAAATATTCGTAATGAGTTAGGAACGGCGCCGTATGCTAGTTGATGAACTGCGAAAGTACACTTCACTAAAGACGAAGTGCCAAAATTTCCAACAATATTGTAATTTTGTTGTAAATACGGACAATTGTCACTGAAATCTCAAACAATGCGTGTGAATAGTCTTTGGCTCAATCAAAATCGCTTACAAAATTTTTCATTATTGTACAATGGTTCTTCAGCGAAGTTAGTCTTCACTAGACAACTGTGACGATATCTAGGAATATGACTTCGTGGGTTTCTTGAGATTCTAAGAGTGGAAGCTTCAACAAGCAAACGTCGTCTTTAAAAATTCGAATACTAAACTATTGACTTCCGTTTCGTCATCTGTATTATTAAATAACAATTTCTCATAATTCATTTGTTTGCTTGTAGAGTTAAGTGTGTGTGAAGAGTATGTTTTTAGATGAAAAAATTGTTGTGTATAAATGTGTTCATTGGTATAAATACATATAGTGTGGATTTAATTTTTAAAAATATATCCGTTATCCAATACATTCATTTCATTTACCCGGTCTCGTTGTCGATCGAAATAATTATTTTTTTGTGGGGCGCGTTCTTATTGTGTCTAGGGGGGGGGGGGGGGGGGGGGGGGGGGAGTCGACCGACCACAAGGGTGATAGAGCATTACACTCGGTCTAACAAGCACTAACATATTTTCAATTGATTTTTCGTTACCAAAAGGCAACATTTTTGAAAATCGGTTCGATCCGACCGGGTTTGAACAGGTTTTGATTGAAAAAAACAGGCCAAATTAAACGGGTTCTATATTTTCGAAACCCAGTTAGACCCGTCAGTTTGAAATCGTCTGAGTCAATTTGGTTCTCGAGACTCGAGGGTGTTTTTGTTTTTTTTTTGTTTCTTTTACAAATAAAACATGTTAATTATATATATTCGCAACATTATTTTATTTTTTACATATTGAATTGATTAGCAAATGATTTTTATGCTATACACATAAAATAATTCATTATTTATACATATACTTCTTTCTTATCTTTGTCATTTTTTTATTGTAAGAAATCGAGTTAACTTAGTGAGCTAACCAGTTAAACTTATAATCCGATGTTTCGACCGAATCAGTTAGTGACCAGATTTTCAAAATATTACCAAAAAGAACTTAATGAAATGTCCCATGATGCATACTTATTACCCAAATGCTTCGGAAGCATGGTTTTGAGCTTTCATGTTCTAAAATAAAAAATATCAAAATCTTCAATGTTCTCTTTCATATTAGAGCATAAGGTGTGGTGAACGGGGTTTTCCTCTTTATTTAGGCCTCACTGGCCGCCACATCATCTGACACTTCCACTTCCTAAAAACTCATGTTGTGTTAACTAACACCCCTCTTCATTTGAGCCCTATCATTATATATTTTTATTTTCCTTCCATCATTTTCTAAATAAACTTCATTCATTTCATAAAATTAAAATACGAATTACAATACGATACGGTTCGAATACGACATGAGATAAAATAAAAATACGATACGATACAAGTTCGACCGAATTTAATCGGTTTCGGGATCCGAATCAAATGAGTCCGATAGAATACTCAAATACCTCATGACGAATTTGACGACCTTTTGTTTCTTGATTTGCTTCTCCAACTCCTTTTCGGCCCTTTCTTCTTCTGCTAAGGTTTCTCGTAATGATTCTTCATTAAGTCGCATTTGACGTTCTTGTTCCTCAGTAAGACGAAACTCACCAATTATCTCGTATTCTTCAACACGGCTCTCTGGTTCATCAAGTAGACCAGAAGTGTTTGGGTAAGGTTGTGTGGGGTTTGATTCGGGTGCTTTATCCAGTGTCGATAGGTTGCTTCGAATTGCTTTTCGTTTGTTTTGTTTCTTATTTTCAGAAGTGTTTTCATGAGACATGATTAAGAGTATGTTTTTGTATGTGAAAATTAAAGCAAATGGAAGTAGCATTTATAGAGAAAACATAGCCGTTAGAAATTCAAACTAATACATAGCAGTTGGAAAATTCAAACAAATACAACACAGGAATTAATAATACAACACAAAAATTAAATTCTCTCACCCATTCCTTTTAAATTTCATTTGTCTTTCGATTTTGGCTGTTTTTCGAAACAATGCATCATGCATCTCATAATGTTTTTCGGATTCTTTTTTCAAAAATTTGGTCATCGAATCACGCCACTCTTCTGGACTATCAGTGCATTCTTCATATGCTTTATACAAATCATATTTAGCAATGGAAGCACTTTCAAATTTGAAGGTTAAATCCGCTATCGATTTTTGTCGAACGTTGTCGTCTTTAATTAGTTTAGTAACCATTTTTTGGATTTATTCAAATGCGTGTGGAGCTGAACAAGACTTTTTATTATTTTTTGATTTGAAACAAGCCATATTAATATTTGTTGATTTGGAATTAATTTTGAATTTTTTAAGGTAAAATGTAGGAGTATTTTTAGAGTGGGGGTATATAATTTTATTTAAAATATAAATAAATTATATTTGAAAAGAAACGGGTAAAATTAAAACGGTCGAAATAAGAAAAGGGTTTTTCGTTTTCTTCGCCAGTTACGTGGCGAACTAGTCCTTTGGCGAGGTCTCGCGGTATGGCGACGAGGGGTGGCGAGGAAGTGGCGAAGGCTACATCAGAGTGGCGAGCTTCCCTCGTTGCCACACCCGATGCTCTTATGTATTGAGGGCAGAAGCGGACATACATGGATGGTTTGGGTGGCGACGTTTTTCATGGCTAGTTTGACAAAATGAGATTTTTATTTGAACTTTTTTTGGAGCATTTTTCGAACGTGCTTTTCACCTATCAAACAAATTGCCCTCACTTACATATTAAAACCCAACATTCAACTTTCTAACATTTTGTAAATCCCTCATTTCTAAGTAAAAGTATCTGATTTATTATTTCAATACTAATTTTTTTTCTTCGTATTTTGATGTCATTATTCAAAAAAGTTTCTTTTGCCCTATTTTTCATGTTTATACGTCCGCCACTAATTGAGGAGTTTAAGTTGACATGTTCTTTCTCAAAATCTATTATGTTGGGAAAAATTAGTTGTAAGCTGTAAGCTTTTAACTGTAAGCTATTAGCTGTTAACTGTAGGCTGTTAGCTGTTAATAAAAGTATTTGGTAGATTTGTTGTTGATTGTAAAATGACTTAAATGGGCATATAAAAATAAATTCTAATATAAATGGAGGGTATATCAGTAATTCATACATTTAACAGCTCTTAACAATTTAAAAAGCTATATGAATCAGCTTTTTATTTAAGAGCTACTTGTTTAAAATAAAAAGCTAACGACTCTAAAAAAATGTTGCGTCAAACAGAGCTATTAGATTATTTTTTTAAACAAAAAAGCTAACAATTCTAATTTTTTTTTTCAAAATAGCTCTTACTAAACGGACCCGTTTAGAGCTGTTAGATTAGCTCAAGGATACACGATATGAAAACGATACGTTTACATTATAATCTATAACAATAAGATCTAACTAACGTATGCGATCGGTGGTAGTGCGCCATCTTACAATGGTTTATTAATGTTATTTACTTTAAACGTTACTTCACTTTCATACCATTTACGATAGCAAATTTCTCTATAAACACACTTTCGTTAATACAAACATTCTTAGCATACATTGACCAAATACACTTATGCGATCTATAGCAAAAATTTTATTAACATCCTTTTAGACCTTCCTAAAAAATCCATGTTAACTTTTTTTAACAACAGATTATCATTAAAAAATTAACAAAAAGGTAAGAAATTACAAAGATATCAAATTAGGGGTTTTAAGCCATATGATCCAATCAATCTTAGATTTATAGTGATTGGCAATCCAAAGAAAAGAAAACTGAACAATGTCATAAAATAGGTAGTCTCTTCTAGGTTGAAAGACACCAAAAAAGAAGTTGGTTTCTAAATTTCTAGATAAGCCACCAATAGACATAACAAACACCCTCAAGTACTTCTTGCTTGATCTCGGATAAACGAAGGTTATATATCCAAGAGAGCCAGTCATCAAAGAAATTGACCAAGGGATAATCAAGATCCCACCACCTACAAACTTTGCGCAAAAGCTGACAAGCAAACTCGCATGAAAAAAATACATGGGTTGTGGTCTCGACAGAAGACTTGCAATGAGGCCAAGTAATGTAAGGAATATCAATACCCCAATATGAGAGATTAAACCCGAGCTTATCCCAACAAAGCTTCCAAGCAAAGATGTTAAGCTTATAAGAACAAAGGAGATACACCTCGTAGGAGCATCCAATGTTGGTAAAATGAAATCATCAATATAGTTACGAACCGAACTAACCGAGAATTCAACCCAATGAATAAAGATACCAAAACCAACGATCCGTCATATTAGCAAGAAGGACTTTAGCAGCATTAGTAGAGTGGTCCATGAGTTGTTCACCTTCAATTCCACCTCTAGGTAAGCGATGAAAAGAGTGAGCTAATGAAGGATGAGACAATTTGTCCGTAACTAAAATAGACTTCTGAAGCTCTAAAGCGAAAGTCTGGGATATTTAAATTACAAAGCAATCTCACATATCAAATATCATCCCGAAATAGAGTATTCAACCCATTACCAAGTCTACTTTTAGCTAGAGAAATAAGATCAATACTTTTCTATTTGAGGGAGGAGATGTTACGAAGAATATCAATCCATACAAAAGCTTTAATATTAGACTTATTTTGGACAATATATCCTTCATCACCATGGATAGTACGAATGCAACGAGACCAAAGAGAAGTATCATCAACGAGAAACCGTCATATCCATTTGAAAATGAGAGCATAGTTAGAAGAAAAACACACTAGAAACTCCAAGACCACCATTGTTCTTAGAAGCCAAAACATTATGGCATCGAGCCCAAACCATTTTACCCTTAGTCTTATCAACACCATAGAAAAAAATCTCTATTAATAGATTCCATCTCTTTAAGAACACCAGAAGGGACTTTATACAGCGACATGTGATAAAGAGGAATGGCAGTAAGTGTAACACCCCATTTTAGTAAATGGAATATCACAGGTAATATGGCGTGTCATCAAAGAATGCAAGGTAAATGTCTAAAAACATTAAATGACCATGAATGAAAATACCGGAAACAAACATCGGTAGTCCAAGTATAAGCTCAACACACATGAATATAAGTACTGAAATGGAAAAGGACTAAACAATGTCGAAAGAAATAAAGTAACGTAATGTATGGAAAATGCATAAAGTAATGAAGGCTAGATAGCTTCCAATCCGTATGCACATACTCTTATAGTCTACGAGCGCCCTTGAGTACCTACCGTTTGGGAACATGAAAGGAAAACGGCTGAGCATAACGCCAGTGAACGGATATACAAGTATAACATGAAATGACCTAAGCATAATAAGACTAATAGTAGCAGAAATGTATAAGTCCTAAAAAACCTGGAACATGTCTATAAAACTGATTTTATAGTTTAAAAAGACTTATGTTTTTATATGAAAAACTGTATTAATTAGCCAATAGCCCATATAGGTCATGAGGTTCCACCGTGCATGAATACTTGGAGGGGAGACCTCATCATTCAATTAGAGGGGTTTCCTCTAATTATTTAGTCTGTGTAAGAGGGATCAACTCCTTGTGAAGGATGCAAGGCACACATCACATTCGCCATGAAAATCCTATGAAACATGTTGTTGGTCCCTTGTAAATCGTTATTACTTATCAACCTTAAGTCATAACCTTTACCAAGACTCAAGTGTGTTGTTTTAACAATAGATAAGAACTATGAACAATCAAAACAACAATACCAATAACTTTTCAACGTATAGACTTTTATTAGAATCAAATAAAGAATCTATAACTCCACTTTGTTTGCGGAATAACAAAGTGGTTGAATGACAATGGGTTGTGATCTCCTCTACTTAAACGAATAACCAAAGTTAAAGTCTAAGCTCCAATCTAAACGTTCATATGCTTCTTTGCTATATGGTTTAGTTGGTATCGAGAGAGAAAGGTTTTCTAGAGTTTCTACTCTTGTATTGGTTAACCTTTCTTTCTCAATGTACACTCCTTTTATAGACAGTGTAAAACTAGGGTTTGCATTTGTATGTTTCAATGCATGGGTTTATCCAGTGGGTGGTTGATGCCCATGCTGGATAAACAGTACAAAGTACATAATAAACTATTCTAGAAAAGATAAAGGTTGTACTTATATCTAAGTATACAAGCAACCTACTTTGACTTAAAGTTATCTTTTCCCGCCTAATGCAAACCATCATAATACTGAAGAGTCTTCAGTATCCTAGAGGAGATCGACATCATTCAGTTTGGTATTGTCAAGCCAAACTGAACTGAAAGCTCTTCTTCAGTACTTATTCTTCAGCAACAAGACCGCCTAGTATTTGAAGCGAAGACTCCTTTGTCTTCTAAGTTAACTGGAAGAGGAATGCTGAACGTTCTTCAGCTACAAAGTTTTCAGTAGGAACTTTGTTCCTCTGGTCATCCTTCAGCATACTGGCCTTATTGCTGAGCATGAAACACTTAGGGGGATTTTATATTAAAATCCTAGAGTTGCTTCAGGGTCAGTAAATACTGACCCAACAATCTCCCCCTATTTGGATATACAAATAGCCTAAGTCTAATGTCAGTAGTAAGTTAGCATAACAACTTCTTCTTACTTGCACTGAACAATAAAGTATTTATAAACATCAGATAATCATTTATTCATAAACATTACAAATTACAAAAAAAAAACAATACAAATGATTATTTATTTTTCCTTAGGCCTAAGTTCTTCAATTATGGGAGTCTGAGTTGATGGATCTGAGTTTCTGTGGTCCAATATAGCAAGCAAGCACATGCTGAAGGTTTTAGCAGCATCAGTACGTCCTGGACCTCCATGCTGAGAGTAAAAAATCCTTTGAACATTCGAGAGAAGTTCATTGTTCATTTCATCAAGGTCACTTATCCCCACAAAGTCTTGATGTTCTTGATGATTGAACATTATCATTCCCAGTTCTAGTTCGTCTAGTACATGACTAGGAAGATGATTTTGAAACTGAACAAAGCCTTTGTATTTCTTTGTAGTGAAAAAGATGTCACCCACTCTAGGTTGTATCAGATTAGCTCTTTTGTTCAGCTCCAATATGAGATCTTGGTCCTCCAGAGAAACTTGAGTGCTGATGTTCAGAATCTCACCCAGTCTTTCATGATTTCTCATAAAGTGCTCAATTTTGGTACGAACTTCATCCCACCTCTTGGATTTCCTTTTCTCAATCTTCACACTCATTTCACTCCACTCCGTGTAAGAAAGTTCTTTTCTTTGGAAGTTTTCAATGATCTCATCAATTCCATCACCCCTATAGAACTTGAGATGAATATCACCTCTGCTGGTCAGCATATCAACATTGGTGATTGGTGAGAGATTTCTTCTGTTCAGCCTTGTTATACAAAACTTTTCATATAATATTTTCTTCTTGAAAAGACTTTCGACTTCAGCTTTCCCTATTTGTTCATACAAGCTTAGCTTCAGATCTCTTAGCTTTTCTTCTTGCTGAAGCTTGTATAACTTGTCAAGTTCTTCTTGAGTGGCCACCCCATCTTTGATCAGTCGATCATTCATAGTAAAATCTCCTTTGTTCTTGGGTATGAAGGGGGTGAAACACTATTAGTTGTTTCTTCACCTCTGCTGGTCAGCATATCAACATTTGGCTGATGACTCCCCCTTACACTTTGCTGGGCTCTTTTCAGTGATAGGTGACTCATAGATAATAGATTGTTTCTGAACCTTCTTTTGGGCATGTTTCTAAAAGAGCTGCTGGATGGTGTTTTTCTCCCCCTCAGCAGAAGACTGCCCATCAGCTTCTGATGACCCACCAGCAGAAGGAGGAATTGGTCTTGCCTTAAGAGTTGAGATTTCAGTATCAACAAGAACCTTTTCTTCCTTCAGTTTAGCCACGTGTGATTGAAGAATCAACACTTGATTTGTTAATTCTTTTACCTGTTCAAATCTAGGGGATGGTGGCTTTGGTGTTACATCAGCAGTCTCTTCATCACTCTCATCAAGGTTGACTGGAATTCTTTCACTGAACCCGAGTTCTTTTCCCAAATCATCGCCAGACATGCTGAATACAAATGAAGGCAAGTGACCCACATTGGCTCTGGTGGTGAGAGTCACTTCGTTGGGTGTCTTATGAGCATCACCTCCAGTGTGAGGATCAGTTTCAAGTACTTCACCACCAGGGTTGCTTTTACCTGATGGATCCTGAGAAAGAGTCCCTGATAAGTTAAGATCAATGATAATGTTTTTGGTTCCTTCAGCAGGACCCTGTTGTGGGGGAACTACATCATTAGAAACAGATAGGTCAGGGTCAGCATTAGCTGTTGGATTTGCTGACACCTCATTCCCTGATGCAGACTCAGAGTGACAAGTGATAGAAATTGGTAATGAAATAGGAATTGTATTTAGATTTAAAATACTTACCAATGCTGACTCCACACTACTGAGCTGAGGGTGCGCTCTATCTTCACCCTTCTCTCCTAAAGAAGTTGAGAGAGGGGTTGCCTTCCGGGCCTCTTTATGCATGTCACCTCCAGCAAAGACTGAAGGTGACGGCTGGCTTGGGTTCTTGTCCTTGGCCAAGGACTTATGATTCTTCAAAACATGGCCTTGGGGTTCATCAGCAATCTTCTTTGAGGAAGATTGTGTGAGGGCTTTCCTCTTTCTGGACTCACGTCTAACCTTCTTAGTATTAACTGAAGTGCTCTTTTGACGAGGTCCAAATGAAGCTCCAGGATTTTCGCCTTTCAGACCCCCTTCTCTAGTTGGAGGAGTGTCTTTTGGAGCTTTGTACACTATTGGACCATTTGCTGAGCAGATGTCCAGCATGGGTTGTGTAAGAGGAGGATCAATGGTGCTGACTGGAATGTTCTAGCGAGTAAGATCAAATGGTCCAAAAACTAGTTTATCTCCATTGATTTTTGAAAATTCATCACCAAGATGGTCAGCAAACAAGAGAGATAGAAATCTGGTGTAAACAACGTTTTTCTCTCTTGTCTTTATCTCTAGCTTCCCATGGAGATCTTCAAAAATAAGCCTCCCAAAATCAGCTTTAATCCCCTTGGCCAGACAGTATAAAATAATAGCATCTTTTTGGTTGATCTGGTCAAGGCCTCTAGTTCCCCCCCAAACACTCAATAAGAATGGTCATCAGCAACTTCCACCTTGGTGGCAAACAACTCTTTTTTAACCCCCCTTTCTCAGTAATCTCTTCAGTATACCCAATTTCTTTAAAGAAATTTTTAACAATCATAAAATCATCAGGTATAGCCTCATAATCACTAGGGTTTTCCAAATAATTTAGATCCAAGACCCTTCTAAATAATTTTAACCCAAATCTGCCATGAATCCAAACTGTGGTAGAATCAAACTCAATGGACTTCTTGTTGTTAGAAGCCTCTGCTGTGAACCAAAATTCTTTTAGGAGATTTTGAAACATCATACCAGGCTCCTCAAATAATGCATACCTTAAAACACTTTTGGACAAGTAAGTCATAACTTTTTCCCCAGTAACAGACTTAATGGATTCTGGTTTGAGTAAGGTGATGTTGTTGGGCTTGAAGATGATATCTTCAATGGGAAAAGTCACATGGGTGGATGGGTTGAGTGTGATCTTAGCAATCTTTGGGGAAGAAGATGATTCAGCCATTGTTGTTTATGTGTGTGTTTTTTAAAAGAGAGAGAGAGAGTTTGTGTGTGTGTTTTTGATGAAAAGATTTGTAAGCGTGGAATGAAATCTAATTGTAAGGGATTATATAAAAACTTGAACTGAATTGTAAAAAGTTTTTAAAACCATTTGAATAAATTATAAATCTTTTAGGGTTTCTTTTAAACATTTGGCACAAAATCTCTCATTAATGTTCTGAAAAATGGTATGATTTTCTGTTGCTTTTAACAGTGAAACGCCTTATTGTGTCAGGAAGTTGTTGACTGTAGATGGGGACGTTTGAAATTTCCTTAATTAATAAATGACACCTTTTGAAAGAATGTTTGTTTTATTCACAAGAAAATTCAATGCCATTAACTCCTTTTTTATCACATGATTGATTTGTTTTAAATGATTTTGCTCAGATATGCTGAAGCTGATGGCAATACTTGTGAGCTTCAGTGCGTCAGATGAGGCGACAAAACCCCATATACATGTTCACATAAGTGAACAAGACATATGACATGTCACGCTCCTCTACTCAGGCCTAGCTACTCAGTTGTATTAAACATTGTTCAATATTTGCTGAAAGAAACTTTTGATGACTGGTGATCATTTGTTCAGCTTCAGTGAATCAGATAAGGTGACAAAACATCATGTACACAATCACATAAAGTGAGATAGACACATGACATTGCACACTCCTTTACTCAGACACTACTACTTAGCATTAACAAAAAACTTTTAAGAAATGCTGAACCTTCAAGCTTCTTCAGTGAATGCTTGAAGGTCCTCTTTCACAATATGATATCTGATAAAGTGATATCTGATATCAATGTCTTTTGTTCTTGAGTGAAGGACTTGATTGTTGGATATTGCAATAGCACTAGTGTTATCACAAAAGATTGGTACCTTTTCATATTCTATGTCATAATCAGCCAGTTGGCTTTTCATCCAAAGAACATTGGCACAACATCCAGTAGTTGCCACATATTCAGCTTCTGCTGAAGACATGGCAACTCTTTGTTGCTTTTTAGCACTCCAACACACAAGTTTGCCACCTAGCAATTGGCAAGCACCAGATGTGCTTTTTCTGTCCATATTGCATCCAACATAATCAGAATCTGAATACCCTTTAAGATCAAAACTTGAGGATTTGGGGTACCAGAGACCTAGACTTGGTGTACCTTTTAGGTATTTTAAGATTCTCTTTATAGCAGTAAGATGTGATTCCTTTGGATCTGCTTGGTATCATGCACAAAGGCATGTAGATAATTGAATGTCAGGTCTGCTTGTAGTTAAGTACATGAGTGACCCAATCATACCTCTATACTGAGTCTCATTAAATGATTGTCCATTGAGATCAGGTCCTAAGTTGTTAGGGGGTACCATTGGTGTTTTCACTGAAGCACAATTGATATCATACTTCTTCAGCAAATCCTTGACATATTTTTCTTGATTGATGGAGATGCCTTGGTTAGATTGCTTAATCTAGAGACCAAGGAAGTATGTGAGTTCTCCCATCATACTCATCTCAAACTTGCTGGTCATAAGCTTGGCAATTTGTTTACAAAGTTTCAAGCTTGTTGAACCAAAGATGATGTCATCCACATAAATTTGTACCAGAATGGTGTTAGTTTTAGATTTATAGATAAACAAGATAAACAAGGTGCTATCTATTTTTCCTCTGACAAACTTATGTTCAATGAGAAAAGTTGAGAGAGTTTCATACCATGCTCTTGGAGCTTGCTTCAGTCCATACAAAACTTTGTAAAGCTTGTAGACATGGTTTGGGTATTTATTACTCTCAAAGCTAGGAGGCTGTGTAACATAAACTTCTTCTTTTAAGTCACCATTTAGGAATGCACTTTTGACATCCATTTGGTAGATAATGAAGTTCATGTAAGTGGCATAAGCAAGAAAGATCATATGGCTTCCATACGTGCAACTGGATCAAAGGTTTGATCAAAATCAACACCAGGCTCTTGATTAAATCCTTGGGCCACCAGCCTAGCCTTGTTTTTGGTCACCACATTGGTTTCATCTCTTTTGTGCTTGTAAACCTATTTGGTGCCAGTGGTTGATTTACTATATGGAAGAGGAACCAATTTCCAGACTTTGTTTCTTTCAAATTGATTTAGTTCCTCTTGCATGGCATCCACCCATCCAGGGTGTGTGAGTGCTTCGTTAACCTTTGTAGGTTCATATTCTGAAAGAAAGTTTGCATAGATGCATTCTCCATATGAAGAAGCACTCGGTTTCTTAGCCATAGATCTAGTGACTCTACCTTCATCAGGATTGCCTATTATGATCACCAGCTATATGTGACTATTATTAGTCCAAGATTTTTGTGGAGCTGGGAAATAGGCTCTGGTATCATGATTAGAGCTAGAACTTGGAAGTCCATGACATGGGCTTGGACTTGAATTATCTCTAGTATCTACTGAAGGATATTCAATAGACAAAGGTTCAATCAATGGAGGGCTTCCTTCTTGGTCAGAAGAAACACATCCAAGACCTAATTTTCTAGAGATAGTTGGAGAGTTTTGAGTAGAGGGCTTAGGTTGTTCATCATCAACTTCATTTGATTGATCATTTTGATCATGTGTGTCAGCATGCTGATTGTTTTGAAACTGACGATTTTGGTCATTTGTGTTGCTTTGATGATCATTTTGATCATTTTGAGACTGATCATTATTTGATTGACAACCATCAATATTTGATACTGAAGGATTTCCTTTTCTAGGACTTGTCATATCTTCAAATGGATCAATATGAGGAACTGAGTTGCTTGTTTGATATCTTTGAGAAGGCTCATAATGTTGAAATTCATCAGATGGATAATTGTGAGATTCATTAATATGAAGTTCATCATCAGATGAATTTGTAAATTTGAGAGCTTCACAACTTTCATTGAAAGTGATGTGATAAGTTTCTTCAATACATTGTCTTCTTGTGTTGAAGACTCTATATGCTTTAGATACTAGAGAGTATCCAAGGAAGTAACCATCATCAGATTTTTCATCAAACTTCTCAAGGTGATCCTTGTGATTGTGAATGAATACTGGACACCCAAACACATGTAAGAATGATATGTTTGGAATTCTCTCCCTGTAGACTTTATAGGGAGTCTTCATGTGTCTCTTCACAATGATGGATCTATTTTGAGTGTAGCAAGCAGTGGCTACATCATCAGTCTAAAAATGCTTAGAGAGAGCAGATCCAATAAGTAGTGTCCTTACTGATTCAATCAAAGTTCTGTTCCTTCTTTCAGCCACACCATTTTGTTCAGGTGTGTAAGGAGATGAGAAATTTTAGGAAATTCCTTTGTCATTACAGAATTTGATCAGTGTTTGATTTCTGAATTCAGTGCCATTGTCAGTTCTGAGTTGTTTGACATTAGTGTCATTTTGATTTTCAACTCTTTTGATGAAAGACATAATGGCATCTGGTGCATGGCTTTTATTTGTCTAAAAATATACCAAGGTGTACCTAGAGTACTCATCAACAATGACAAGTGTATATTTTTCATGACAAATGGCCCTAGGTGATACTAGGCCAAATAAGTCCATGTGAAGCAAGTGAAGACTTTCTTTGATTGAGAAATTTTGATTTGTTTTGAAACTGGCCCTATGGTGCTTCCTTTTTTCACATGTTGAGCATGGTTTGTCCTTGGAATAGACAAGTGAAGGAAGACCAATAAAAAGATTTTGTTTTGCCAGTAGAGTTATTGTTTTGAAATTTAGATGTGAGAGCCTCTTATGCCAAAGCCAGTTAGTAATGTTGGAAGCTTTAGCAAAGAAACATGTCTCCTGAGTAGAGTTCATGTTCATGACATAAACATCTTTGACTCTGGGAGCAATCATCACAATTTCATGATTAGAGTTGAAGATTGTACCTTTTTTGTCATCAAACAACACTAGATACTTTGCATCACAAAGTTGAATGATGCTGATGAGGTTGTGCTTCAACCCATTGACATATGTTATCCTTGTGAAAACTATACCATTGCATTTCACTGAACCAAATCCTTCAGTAGTAGCTGATGAGTTATCACCAAAAACAACTTTTGGACCTTGTTCCTCCTTATACTTGTGTAGATAACTTTTGGTGCCAGTCATATGCCTTGAGCAACCACTATCTAGGTACCAAATAGGCTTCCTGAGATCATACTGCTCAAGTTAAGGAAATGGTCAGTTTTGTTTTGAAATCCACCTTTGATGGGTGGGGGTTTTAGATCTGGAAGGTGTTCTAGATCTGGAGGGTGCTCTTGATGAGGATGTGTGTCATTGCTCAAAAGAAGAAGAGTTCTGAACAACTTTTGCTCTCTTAGGCTAGAGGGCTTCACCTCTTTTGAACCACTCTATATGATTGTGATCAGATATAGTGTGGACATTGCTTCCACAAGTTTCACAACATTTGGTAACAGAATTTGGGTTTCTTGGTTTAATACCTCTTCTGAGTGAGATAATTCGATTATGTCCATGAGTGTCATGGCCATAACTTCCACAAATATTACAAACAGGGTAATAGTGGCAGTCATCTGAGTGATGATTGCCCATACCATAATGAATGCATGGTTGCAAAGGCATATTGCGCCTGGAATAAGATGCTTCAGTATTGTGAGCATCAGCACTAATTTTAGCAAGCATATACCGAGTATGTTCACAAGTGCGATGGTTAGTCCTCTCACATTTAGTACAATAAATCACTTTTAGGCAAGTTTCAGTGAGATGGTTGTTTAGACCACATAGATCACAAGCCCTTTTTAAATTGTGTCTTGTACTTGTAATGAGGAGAGTTTGAAGGTTCATCTCTGAATCGAGTTGGTGTTTGCTGTTGCCTGAGTTGCAATTTGAGATCATTGATCTCTTGCATGACAAGAGACATTCTCTCATCTTCCTCAGATCTAGCATTCTTCAGTTTATTTGTTGAAACTAAAGAGGTAGTTCCCATATGTGAACCTTTAGCAAGAGCTGAAGAGTTCTTTGAAGTGTAAATTTTGACATGTTTGGAAGAAATACTTCTGTGTGTGGTGTGAGACTTGATGATTGACTGGATTGATTTAGGTCTAGTAGAGGGTTCAGCACCAGCCAGCTTCTCCAAAGGAGGAAGTGGGGTACTTACTTCATTCTCTAAATCATCATCTGAGTCATCCTCAGTGACTGAGGACTCAACAGGTGCTGAAGAATCAGCATTTGCCTGAAACTCAGGGAGAAGGATACGTCCAATGTCATGATTGGGTAAATTCTCTTCACCTGACCTTACAACGTCAGGGATCAAGCTACCATCCTCATTTAAGGCCTTGACAAAGACAAGAGAGTTGGTGCTGGAGGATCCTTCAGCACCAAGCATTTTCCTTTTTTGAGCATGAATTTGTTTATTGATGAGCATTTCTCAAGCTTTGGTAGAAACTAAGCCATTTTTTTGGCAATGTATTAACAAAAACTGTGTTGATTTCAAGTTTTGAAAGCTCAACACCATCATTCACAAGTTCATCCATCAGTGCTTTGTATATTGTGAATGTCTGTGTGAGGGTTTCCCCTTCTTTATGCTTGAAGATGTTGTATTGAAGCATTAAATCCATGATTTTAGTTTCTTTCACATTAGAGGGTCCCTAATGATAGAGAATAAGGTCCTCCCATGTAGATTTTTCTGTTTTTCAATTCACAACAGAATTCATTTGGTCATCTGGAAGCACAAACATGATGATACTTTTGAGACACTGGTTTAGGTTAGCAGCTTTTCTCTCATCAGCAGTCCATTGTACTTCAGGTTTTCTATTGTCCCCAAACATGGGAACAAAAGGACCATTTTTAATGATTCCAAGGAATTGAGGTTCAATCCCAACCATGTGGACAAGAAACCTCTTCTTCCAATTTATGAAATTAGCTACCTCTAGTACAGGAGCAACATTGAGTTGGCCACCTCTATATTCTAGGGTTTGTGGTATAACTTGAGCCATTTTTGGATCTTGATTTAAAAACTTTTAAATGAGCAGTTTAATAAAATAAGAGTTTAGCTAATCAAACTGCTCTGATACCACTTGTTGGTCCTTTGTAAATTGTTATTACTTATCAACCTTAAGTAATAACTCTTTACCAAGACTCAAGTGTGTTGTTTTAACAATAGATAAGAACTATGAACAATTAAAACAACAATACCAATAACTTTTCAACGTATAGACTTTTATTAGAATCAAATAAAGAATCTATAACCCACTTTGTTTGCGGAATAACAAAGTGGTTGAATGACAATGGGTTGTGATCTCCTCTACTTATACGAATAACCAAAGTTAAAGTCTAAGCTCCAATCTATACGTTCATATGCTTCTTGGCTATATGGTTTAGTTGGTATCGAGAGAGAAAGGTTTTCTAGAGTTTCTACTCTTGTATTGGTTAACCTTTCTCTCTCAATGTACACTCCTTTTATAGGCAGTGTAAAACTAGGGTTTGCATTTGTATGTTTCAATGCATGGGTTTATCTAGTGGGTGGTTGATGCCCATGCTGGATAAACAGTACAAAGTACATAATAAACTATTCTAGAAAGATAAAGTTGTACTTATATCTAAGTATAAAAGCAACCTACTTTGACTTAAAATTATCTTTTCCCGCCTAATGCAAACCATCAGAATACTGAAGAGTCTTCAGTATCCTAGAGGAGATCGACATCATTCAGTTTGGTATTGTCAAGCCAAACTGAACTGAAAGCTCTTCTTTAGTACTTGTTCTTCAGCAACTAGACCGCCTAGTATTTGAAGCAAAGACTCATTTGTCTTCTAAGTTAACTGGAAGAGGAATGTTGAACGTTCTTCAGCTACAAAGTATTTAGTATGAACTTTGTTCCTCTGGTCATCCTTTAGCAGACTGGCCTTACTGTTGAGCATGAAACACTTAGGGGGATTTTATATTCAAATCCTAGAGTTGCTTCAGGGTCAGTAAATACTGACCCAAGACATGTAACTAGGATGCACCCATACGCCCGACATGATAATAAATATAAGGCCAAAACTGAAAAGGGACGCCACGAGCAATCACTCCGCCGTGGGGAAGTCATAACACTTATGTCTCCAGTGATATGGTTATGGTACCTCGATAACTAGGTGACACTGGTCATGCATGTTTATGGCTTAGGCATTTAAACTAAACATAAGTAATCAAACATATAAACATGTACTTGGGAAAACAGTTGGCTGCAAACGAGGAATCCTAATAAGGAAAGAATGTCCATACTGAAGGACAGAAAATCCGTACCCTGTGTCTAGTGAATGAGGAAAGATGAAAGGATGAATAATCCTACTCCGACCTCACTAATGCTACATAAATAAGGGACATGTATAAGTTGTCTGATTACTAAGTACGTTACTGGTTCTAGCATGTTCTTAGCTTGTTTTATATGTTCTTGTTTTGTTTACTGTTTTAAATAATATATTGTATTAATCATGTAATTCATGTATTATGATTAAGTATTATCTTGTATTCTTGTATTATTATAATTGTTGCGTAATAATAAGTAACTTTTTAAAAATACCAGGTTTCCAAAAATAGAAAGTTTCCAAAAATAGAAAGTTTCTAAAAATAAGTCAGTTTCTAAAAATAGATCAGTTTCTAAAAATAGAAAGTTTCCAAAAATAGTAAGTTTCCTTAAATAGAAAGTTTCTATATTTAGAAATAAGCTGGATTAATAAGCTAATAATATAAGCTAATGTTTACTGGTTAAAAGTTATAAGTCATGTAATTAATAGTATAGTTTATTAATTAAAAGTCATGGTAATTAAATAAACTATAGGTTATATGATTTAATTAAATAAGGACATGATATAATTAAATTAGTCTAAATAAATTACTTAGGTCAATCGTGAATTATTATATTTAATAATTATAACCTAAGTCATGTTTTATTAATTAACTATAGTCCATGTTTTAATAATTAATTAATAACTATAGTCTAAATTAAAAAACAAATTACTTAGGTTAAAACATGTATTATTTATTAAAAATAAATATAACCTAAGTCCATGATTAAATTAAATTAATTATTAGTCATGTTCAATTAATTTAATTTTCTTTGTAAAAATATAACTTGTAAAATAATATCATGTCCGTGTTTTAATATAAGCCGAAACAATAAGCCCTAACAGTGGCTACTCGGCTTAACCGGTGCCACTGTCCGAACCAACATCACCACCGGCTGATGCCGGTGGTTCCCCCTGCTCGACCGTGGTTTCCCTGCTCACACAAAACAGCCCCCGGCTTAAGCCGGTGGTGTTGCTGCTGTTGCGCCGATACCCAAACACAAACCAAACGACACTCCAAAGCGAGTCGGGGTCCCTTGTTCCCTGCGGCCGAGCAACCAAACCACACCGAGACCTCTTGGTCTCGGCTGTTGGTGCGAATCAAGACCAAGACGAGAGCTTGGGCTCTCGGTTGTGCGTGTCGGCCGAACAAACCTCACTTATTCATGTTTCTTGGATTAATCTACATGTTTTTAATTATGTTTTTAATATTCCACACAAGAACATAATTAAATGGAAAATAAAATAAAATATGAAGGTTTTTGATGATACCGAACACGTGATTGGAAAAGAACTAAGAACACGAACACGATCAACCCGAATTCAAAGATCAAAATCAAACAAACAACTATTTGGTGTCTTGTGTAGCCGGCGACAACAAGGAGGAAGGGAGGTCCTAGGGTTTTTAATTTTATAAAAATTCTGTAGAATGAATGTTCTGTGTTTTACTTTTGTTTTGTTAACCAAAAACAAATGGTCTTGGGCCCCCCTTTGCTTCCTTGTCCGCGACCACCCTAAGCCCAAAGGGCTTCTCGGGCTTTGTTCGTGTTTAACTATTTTACGTGTTTGTTCATGTGATTAAATGTTCGTATTGATTCATGTTTTAATATTCATGATATATATATATTATACGTGATACTTGTTTATCGTGTAATAAATAATACGTAGTTCACATGTTCATGTTTTAATGTTCGTGATCATATGCTCGTGATTACAATTATTATAATTACTAATTATCGTGTATTACCACGTACTTAATAATTATCGTGCGCTAACACGTACGTAGTTTCTGAATTTAATATTCGTGACACGTGTCATGACATAAAAGGAAAGTTTTAATTGGTTCGTATGTTTACGTAGTGTACTGTTCATGGCATTTATATGCGGGTTTTACAGTAAGAGTTGATTTTAACAAGGTCAAACGCCCTCCAATAGAGAGTTTTAAACTTCCACTTTGATAAACGCGAAGATATTTTAGACACGATATGTTTCGAAGGAGCAAGTTTGTACATAGAGACTCCAACTTTAACTTCAAGATAATGAAAGGGGGGAAGAAAAGGTCGAGTTGCCAATTAATGTGGCAGCAACTTCCACTTGATCATTATTAACGCCAATGCCTATGAGTTTGCTTTTGACGAGATAAATCTTTAAGCCTGAAGCTAAATGAAAACAATTCAAGATTTTGACAATCATTGTAAAATTGTTGATATCCCATTTCCCCATAAAAGTTGCGTCGTTAGGGTTGAATAAATGGGAAATAGAAAGGGAGTCATTAATTTTAATACCTTTTGTAGAAACTAGAAGGGGGGGGGGGGGGTTGAATAGTTTCTTAAATTTACTTGTTAAAGGTTGGTTTTAAAAAATCCCTTTTCAAAACTTAAGCTTGAGTATTTATGTGAAACCTTCTTATACACAATATGAACAATGTATAGTGAAACTAAACTAATAATCACAAGTATAAAGAATAATGAATGTATAATGCGACTAAACTAATAATCACAAGTATAAAGAATAATGAATGTAAAGAGATAAGGGAAAGAAAGATCAAACCAAACACCAAGAATTTATAGTGGTTCGACAACGAAGCTCAGTCCTCGTTCCTACTCGACTCCTCGGGTACTCCTTACTCGAGAGTTCACTAATCAACAAGCTCCTTAAGGTGGAGAAACCGTACACAACATCACTTAACCAATTTCTGACTCTAAGCTAAAAGTCGAGCCCTAATCTTAGCTAGGACCAATATACACCAATATACTTTGAGGACTAAGTATTAACCTTAATACATATACAACTTCCAAATAGACACAACTACTTGGATCTTCACAATAATGACACAACAATGAATAAATAAGTTTGGATCTTCAATGGATCTTTGAGGTAGACACAACACTTCAAGAATGATAGTGTTCTTCTCTTTGCACTTTGAGAGGAAAAGATGAGAGGATAAGGATTCACTTCTAAACAAGTAGTAAGCAAACAAATGATCAAGGATTTGAGTGATTTAAGAAGTATGAAAGAATCTGGAAATGTATGTGTAAAAGAGGTGGATTAAAAGTCCGAGAATGGTCCACTATTTATAAGACAAACATCCAACGACTATATCTGCCCGCGGTTCCTTATTGGAGCCCGCAGTTTCTTATCGATAAGGAACCGCCGTAGGGGCTAAGGAACCGCCGGTATAGAGTCCGGTCCCTTTTGTCTTTTAGTGGGTTGGATCAAATCTGAGGATTAAAATATCTTGAAAGGATATTTCAAACCAAGATAGAATATGCCATTTTCAAATTTCAAACTTTCAAATAATTAATTTAATAAAATATTTTCTTAAAAAGAAAGTTTAATAATAAAACTTTGTCATACTTAATAAAAAGTGAGTTTTAAGAAAAGATTAAATCCTTGATCACTTATTTAGTATAATTACTTGTTTGTTCATGCCTTAAGTGATAATGGTTGAAATGAAAAATACTTGAACTCAAGAATTCGTTTTTCATTGTTTTCGTAAATGCTTGTTTTTACACATTGTCGTAATCACAACAAAGTGAGACCGAAAAATGCAAGTAACGTTTTTAGGCATAATTGCATTAACAATCTCCCCTTTTTTTGATTCTGACAATCTATAAACTCAATCATCTAATAAAACAAGATTTTCGTAGACGAGTTTATCATTTCTCCCCCTTTTTCGAAGCAAAAAGGTTACAAAAGTCTTTGTAGAAGAAAAGAACCGGACTTTGCAAATGATCCCCCTTGGTGCTTACTCCCCCTTGCTTGGGGCACTAAGGAATCGATATATGATGACAAGCTACAGAGAAGGGTTAGTAGAAGAGAAGTGACATCCAACAAGATATAAAAAGATCACAAAAAAAATAAGAAAAAAAAGATCCAAGATAAGTCATGTTAAAAGAAAACATGATAAAAGATACAAGGAAATAAATCATAAAAAGATGTATGAGACAAAATACAAGCCAAAACAAAAAGCATAAATCTAATCATAGTTAAGCTATAACCTTAAGATTTGCTTGAACTAGATGTCTTGAAGATAAGAAACCAATGCTTAGATAAAAGACAAGGTAGTCGCGGAAGGAGGTGGTGGTGGCTTGGTAGAGATCTCATAGTTATAGTAGAGAGGAGGTTTGACTAAGAGACTCTTGATGTAATTCAACTTCTCATAGATGTGAGCCATAGCAAGATGTTGATATTGAAAACATTGATAATATGTTCCATGATGCATGACATTATCATGTGAAGGAGGTAGAACACTAAAGGCTAGTGGTGGAAGAAAAGAAGTTCCACAATCAACATTCTTAGAAGGAGAATAGATGTGATTTAGAGTGTGGGTGAATTGGGGTTGATAGCAATTGGAGAGAATGGAGGAGAGTCAAAGCTTTCATTTGGGGAATAAGACATTTTGATTTGAGAAAGAATGCAAAATGCTTAAGGTTAAATAGAGAAAGTCCAAGATAATTTGGGAGTGGTAAAAGGGTTGAAACAAAGATTCCAAAAAGTGTTGGAACAAATTTGGAGTTTCATGAATACCCGAAATATAGGGTACTGGGCGCGGTTCCTTACCTCAGCCGGCGGTTCCTTATCATTGGGGAACCGTGGTATCAATAAAGAACCGCCCACAGTGGGTTGAGTTTGGTGATGAGGGAGGATTTTCCAATTCAGCAAATCCTATTTTTCTAGTCTAACTAATCATGGGGATATGCTAAGAAGCAAAGATAGACAAAGAAAACATACAAGAGCTCACCAAACAAGGTTTTGACCAAAATACATGGATTTTTAATAAAATCAATGTAGGAGGTGTGTAGAACTAGACACAAGGTCATGACACAATGATCCTCCATAGTTCTCTTTTGTTCTTGCTATATTTGAGAGACCCATACATATGATTTATGTAAGCTCATTATGAATAGCAAGAAGCTATGAAAAATGTTTTTAGATTGAATTAACAATGCAAAAACATTTCTCGACCATTTTCGAAAGAACTTTGAGAATTTTGAAAAAGAGAAGAGAAGTTTTCCAAAAAGAGTGTATTAAACTTAAAAGCTCAAAGAAAGAAAAGAATCAAAAGATAAAAGATAATAAGAATGCATAATTAAGGAATATGTTCCATTAAGCCTAGACCTAGACGCAAGTAATTAAAAGGTTCCCTCTTAAGTGGCTTAGTGAAGATATCGGCTAAGTTTTCTACCGAGGGTACCTTCTCTATCGAAATGTTCCCCTTTTGAACATTATCCCTAAGAAAATGGTGGCGAATCTCTATGTGCTTAGTTCGCAAATGTTGCACGGGATTCTTGCTAAGGTCTATTGCACCCTTGTTGTCGCACATGATGGGAACATCATCAAGAGAAATCCCGTAATCAACAAGCGCTTGCTTCATCGATAGAGCTTGTTGACAAGCTTTACCGGCACTCACATACTCGACTTCCGTGGTGGATATAGCAAGAGCGGTTTGTTTCTTGGAGAACCAAGAAGTTAAACAACAACCCATGAAGGTACAAACTCCACTAGTGCTTTTCCGGTCCACATAGTCTCCCGCATGATCCGAGTCCGCATAGACAATGGTTTCTACGTCGGTCCCTTTAGGATACCATAATCCTAAATGTATAGTGCCCTTAATGTATCGGAAGATACACTTAACCGCTTCAAGGTGAGAGGTTTTGGGAGCCTCTTCGAAGCGAGCATAAAGGCAAACACTAAACATGATATCCGGTCGACTTGCCGTTAGGTAAAACAAACTATTAATCATACCTCTATATTTGGTGTTTTCTACCGACTCACAATCATCATCTACGGTGAGTTTAGTATCCGAGGCCATAGGGGTCTTCATTGGTCTAGAGTCTTCTAATCTAAATTTCTTTAGAATTTCTTTAACATACTTGGATTGATTAAAGAAAATACCATCGTCCATTTGTTTAATTTGGAGTCCTAAAACGAAGTTACGTTATCCCATCATACTCATTTCAAACTCGTCATACATGATTTTGGCAAAGTCATCACATAGTGATTGACAAGTTGAACCAAATATAATGTCATCAACATATATTTGTATGATAATGAGGTGAGAACCTTTCTTCTTTGTTAAGAGTGTATTTTCTACCATCCCCATGGTATACTCATGTTTTACAAGAAACGCTTTAAGTCTATCATACTAAGCTTTGGGTGCTTGTTTGAGACCATAAAGAGCTTTCTTAAGATTGTAAACATGATCCGGTTTCTCAAAATCAATGAAGCCGAGAGGTTGAGCCACATATACCTCCTCATTGATCAAACCGTTCAGAAATGTACTATTTACATCCATTTGTTGAAGTTTAAAGTCTAAAGCACAAGCGTAAGCTAAGAGGATTCTAATGGATTCTAATCTAGCTACGGGTGCGTATGTCTCGTCATAATCAATA
Source organism: Glebionis coronaria (assembly GCA_025667525.1). Classification (NCBI taxonomy): domain Eukaryota; kingdom Viridiplantae; phylum Streptophyta; class Magnoliopsida; order Asterales; family Asteraceae; genus Glebionis; species Glebionis coronaria. Next base: position 539,487,415 of record CM046879.1, read on the forward strand.
CCTTCTTGTTGATTATATCCTTGAGCTATATGTCTAGCCTTGTTACGAGACACAACACCATTCTCATCTAACTTATTCCTATATACCCATTTAGTTCCTACGATGGTCGAACTTCTAGGTGGAGGAACAAGTTCCCAAACGTCATTAGCAGTGAGTTGATTCAATTCTTCTTGCATAGCGATGACCCAACTCTCATCCATCAAAGCTTCTTTAACATTCTTTGGTTCAATCAAGGAGACGAAACAAAAGAAGTTACTTTGATTTTGGACTTGAGATCTTAGGGTCCTTTGATTTAACTCGCCTATGACGTTATCAAGAGCATGATCCTTAGACTCCTTAATGTTTACTCCCTTTTCAACACTAAGGTCTTCAACTCCTATGTTTCTAACATCTTTGGCATTAACTATGTCTATTTCATCTAAGTCATCATCTACCAAAGGTGGTGTCTTAGATGAAGGCGGGGTTTCATCAAATGTCACATTAAGTGACTCTTCAATTACACACGAGGTTCTATTGAGGACTATGTAGGCTTTGCTAGTTTGAGAATAACCTAAAAAGATACCTTTGTAAGACTTTGGGTCAAACTTTGTAAGGTAATCTTTGGTGTTGAGAATGAAGCACTTGCTTCCAAACACCCTAAAGTATTCCAGTGAGGGCTTCTTACCTTTAAGAATCTCATAGAGGTTCATTCCTAGAAAAGGTCGAATAAGAATTCGGTTGAGAATGTAAGTCGATGTGTCCACGGCATTGCACCAAAAATTTTGAGGCAAAGATTGCTCATTTAACATCGTCCTACAAATCTCTTGGATGGTCCTATTCTTCCTTTCAACTACCCCATTTGATTGTGGAGTGCGAGGAGCCGAGAAGTTATGGGTAATACCATGAGCTTCACAAAAGGTACCAAATTGCACTTCATTATCAAATTCCCTACCATGATACGTCCTAATAGAGACAACTTAACATCCTAGTTGATTTTGAATTCTTCGACTAAAGATTTCGAAGTGATCGAAAGCTTCATTCTTAGACGCCAAAAATCTAGTCCAAGTGAATCTAGAGTATTCGTCAACTATAACTAGGGTATAAAGGTTACCTCTATAACTCCGTATGGCGGAAGGTCTAAAGAGATCCATATGTAGGAGCTCTAAGCACCGAGAGCTCGAAACCAAATTCTTGGCTTTGTGACTTGAGTGAAATTGCTTCCCAATTTTGCAAGCATCACAATAGTGACTATCAAACTTCATCTTAGGAAGATGTCTTACCAACTCCTTAGAGACTAAAGATTGAATTAAACGTATATTAGCGTGACCTAATCTCCTATGCCAAAGAGTAGAACTATGATCTAAATTCGCTAGACATAAGTTGTCCTTTGACTTCCTATTAACCTTCATGACATAAAAGCCCATGCTTTCTAACACCTTTTCCAATGAATTTTCCATCTTTTACGATTTCACTATCATATTTCGAAAAGATGACCTTACACTTATTGTCACAAATTTGACCTATAATTAGAAGGTTAAAACCTAAGTTATCTACGTGCTCTACGTTTTCTATAGTCATAGAGTCAAGAGAGGCCGTACCTTTTCCAATGATATTACCACGTCTATTACTTGCGAATGTAACGTTACCTCCATCATATGCTTTGTAGTGCGAGAACAAACTTCGATTACCCGTCATGTGTTTAGAACAACCACTATCCTTAATCCACTCGTCGGGCTCTAGGTCAATTCCCAAGCATATCTAGGTAACAACATACAAGATCAAACATTTGGTCCCCAATATCTCATGGGTCCAAAATCGTTAGTTCTAAACATCCCTTGCATTTGGTTGGGATGCATGAATGAAGGAGACATTGCCCATGGGGAAAAGTATTGTTGTTGAAAATTATTCCAATTCATATGGCCATTTTGTTGTCCATAGTTTCTCCTAAGTATCTTTGATCTTGATCTAATATTATTATTATTCCTCCTAGGTGTTGGGGTTTTACCTAGGTCGTGGTTTAGCTTGATCATCTCTTTTTGGCGTATGTGTTCTACTTCTAGGTTTAGATTCATTTCCTACTCTGGAGGAGTAGATGTTTGTCTAGATATGTTTCTAGTTCCCATTAGAGGTTTACTTAAAGGCTTGTAGAATTTATCTAGAGTAGGATTTTCGATTATAGGTACTTTGACCTTGTTAATAAGAATATGTTTTGGTCCTTCACCTAAAATAGATTTTTCAGAAAGTTCAGGATTTTCCCAAAAATCTCCTTCTGGTCGCGGTTCCTTAGCTCCATTGGCGGTTCCATAGCGATAAGGAACCGCCCCATATATTTGAGCACCGCGTACAGGGGACTGTTTTTCTGAAAACCTAACATGTTTTGGTTCACTAGTTGATGCTTCATTAGTGTTATATCCTAACCCTAGTATTTCCTTGGAATGAATTTGTTTGTTTAACATATCATCAAGAGCATTAGTACCTCTCATGCACTTTTCAAGTCTAATGGAGGTGCTCTTAAGGTTTTCATTTTCTTGTCTAAGGTTTTCACATTTTAAGCATCCTAGATCTATTTCTTTATTTATCTCAAGCTTAGCTAATTTCTCTTTTAGCTCACTAATCTCGTTTTCAAGCTTAGTTCTAGTTGATTTTAGCACTTTGTTCTTTTCAATAAATTTTAGACTAAGCTTATCCAAGTTATTGTATTGACCTTCTAATTCACTATCATCTTGAGAAGAACTATTATTGCTATAATACTCAGTTTCAGAAAGTACGTCTTTTGAACTGTGAGCCATGAGACACTTCTCATCTTTGGGGTTGTCACCAACATCTTCACCCCTATCGCTCCATAAACCTCCAACGAACGCCGTGTGGTTCTTGTCGCGTGAAGGCTTGGGAAAATCACCGATGAAATGATTTGGATCACCACATCTAAAGCAATTCCTACCACCTTTATCATCTTTGGCAAATCGGTTTTTGGAGAAGGGTTTCTTGTCGTTGTTTGATTGCCTCACGTATTGACCTCGTCTTTTGAAGAAATTCTTAAAGTCTCTAACCGCCAAGGCATATTCCTCATCATCACTATCCGAGGAGCTTTCATGGTCACTTTGTGCCTTCTTGGCTTTGAGTGCAAGAGACTTTCTTTCACTCTTAGTTTTCACCATTTCTGAGTCCTTCAAAATTATCATCTCATGAACCTTCAAGTTACCAATGAGTTCATCAAGTGATAATTTGGCGAGATCCTTTCATTCTTCAATCGCCGTGACTTTAGCTCTCCATTTGGGATGCAACGCCCTAAGAAACTTCCTAACATTGTTCTTGCTAGAAAAACCTTCATCAAGTGATTTTAGACTAGTAATAATAGTGTTAAATCTAGCAAATGCACTATCTATGGTTTCATCTTCTAAGATGACAAATTGTTCATATTGCTGAACAAGAAGATCGATTTTACTTTCTTTGACTTGGCTATTACCTTGGTGGGTTACTAAAAGAGTATTCTAAATGTCTTTAGCGGTTTCACACATAAAAATCCTTTCGTACTCTTTCTTTGGTAAAGCATTATAAATCACCATTTTAGCCTCATTATTTTTAGCAAGTTTTCTTTTAGTATTATCATTAGCTTTATCAAAAGTAACTATCTCCTTACTTTTAGAAACTTTATTATATTGAAATGGCAAAAAATCACCATTGGTAATAACATGCCAAAGATCTAAATCTTTTGATTTGACATAAGTCTCAAACCTATTTTTCCAATAAATAAAACTATCGGTTTCAAAAAGAGGCGATCTTTGCATGGACTGCCCTTCTAGATACTTATTGGAATCCATAGATCGATTCAAGCTTTAAAATACAATATATTTTAAAAAGTCTTGAGCAACCACGCCCTGATACCAATTGTAGAAACTAAAAGGGGAGGGGGGTTGAATAGTTTTACTTGTTAAAGGTTGGTTTTAAAAAATCCTTTTTCAAAACTTAAGCTTGAGTATTTATGTGAAACCTTCTTATACACAATATGAACAATGTATAGTGCAACTAAACTAATAATCACAAGTATAAAGAATAATGAATGTATAGTGCAACTAAACTAATAATCACAAGTATAAAGAATAATGAATGTAAAGAGATAAGGGAAGGAAAGATCAAACCAAATATCAAGGATTTATAGTGGTTCGGCAACGAAGCTCACTCCTAGTTCCTACTCCACTCCTCGAGTACTCCTTACTCGAGAGTTCACTAATCAACAAGCTCCTTAAGGTGGAGAAACCGTACACAACGTCGCTTAACCAATTTCCGACTCTAAGCTAAAAGTCGAGCCCTAATCTTAGCTAGGACCAATCTACACCAATATACTTTGAGGACTAAGTATTAACCTTAATACATACATAACTTCCAAAAAGACACTGATACAGGGCTTTTGCCCGTATAAAAATTAAGTTCGTTGTGTTGGTCTAATCGAATTGATCTGGTTTATCTATGCGACTTAGTCGTTCTTTGGTGGAAACAAAGGTTGTGTCGTTGTAGTAATTAAAAGGTGCGAGACGTAAATGTAAATGACGTAAAAGTAAAATGACGTTTAAAATAAAATGCGTTAAAATTAAATCTAAGTCTAATTAAAAGAAAAGGGTGCAATATTTAAAAACTTGAAAAAGTAAATGACGAGAAATTAAGTGACTTGAAATTAAAAGCGTGACGAGAATTAAAATTTGACAAAGTATTAAAATGAGAACTTAAAAATTTAAACAAGACAAAATATAAAAGTGAACCTTCCATCGGAATGTGATCGGAATGCAAACTTACCCCCTGATCGGAATATGGCCTCGTCGGAATGTACTTACCTTTCAGATCGGAATGTTGATCGGAATAAACCTTGGTCGGAATGCTGTCACCACAAAGACCTATCAGAATAACCAATCACAACCTCTGATCGGAATACTAGTTATCACCCAGATCGGAATGATGATCGGAATTTCCAATCGGAATGCTGTCACCAATTGCCTGATCGGAATACCAAACTCACCCTTGATCGGAATACTGTCACTTACCCTGATCGGAATACCACTAGACACCCAGATCGGAATAACACAAACCCTTTTCCGACCAAGCAAAGGAGTGCTGGTCGGAATATGAAACCCTTTTCTGACTGGTGGTCGGAATACAGTGGAAATAACACAAAATAAGCTAGAAAAATAAGCTATAACTCAAATAAGCACTAGACTAAAATCCTAAGCAAACACGTATAAGAAAAAGCCAATAAGCTGAAATTTAAAGACTTTTAAAACACGAAATGAAAAAGATTTACGAAAACAAACTTTATATAAAAATAACTTTTATAAAAACTTTTAGAAACTTAAAGATAAACACAAATAAGCTATAAGAATCAATAATCCAAAACAATCAAAAGCATAAAAACATAACCTTTAATCAAATAAGCAAGACAATAAGCATGTAAACAAAGATTAAAGCATAGAAAGAAAGGAAGAATGAGAGATTAAAACAAGAAAATTAAAGAATACTTACTTGGAATTAAAAGGTATTAAAAGTGCAAGACAAGTATTTAAAATGACTTGAATTTAAAGAGCAAGTAATTAAAAGGTGGAAGAACTAGTGTCACTCTAGCCAACAAAATGAAAATGATTTATCTAAAGACTATATATAGGGGAGGATTAAGGAATGCTTAGGAAGCTTCATCCCCTCCTTCATTTCTTCTTAATTGCATCATTAAGTCCTTCCCTTCTTAATCTTTTGTTAATCTTGGACTTTAATGACTTTTGGCTCGGGATTTCTTTGAACTCGTCTTTTAATTCTTCAATAAATAAGACTCAAGTTCTTCGGCTTTGGTAAACTTCCGTCTTTTGACTTTTTCTTCGATAAATCTTCAGAATTGGTCTTGGACTTCCGTTCTTTTTGCACTCTTGACTTCTTGACTTCGTCTTTCATCTTTTTCTTCAATAAAAGCCCGTGAATGCCCGTGTTTTCTCCACTTTTCACCTTTTCGTCCTAAATCACAACAAAAACACAAACCACGCATAATTCTGACATAAAAGACATAAAATACACGTTTTGGCTCGGTTATTATTGTAACTAAGTGGTAAAAAGGATGGGTGTTTACACACCTATCAGACACAACTACTTGGATCTTCACAATAATAACACAACAATGAATAAATAAGTTTGGATCTTCAATGGATCTTTGAGGTAGACACAACACTTCAAGAATGATAGTGTTATTCTCTTTGCACTTTGAGAGGAAAAGATGAAAGGAGAAAGATTCACTTCTAAACAAGTAGTAATCAAACAAATGATCAAGGATTTGAGTGATTTAAGAAGTATGAAAGAATCTGGAAATGTATGTATAAAAGAGGTGGATTGAAAGTCTGAGAATGATCCACTATTTATAAGACAAACATCCAAAGGCTATATCTACCCGCGGTTCCTTATTGGAGCCTGCGGTTCCTTATCGATAAGGAACCGCCGTAGGGGCTAAGGAACCGCCGGCGTAGAGTCCGCTCCCTTTTGTCTTTTAGCGGGTTGGATCGAATCTGGGGATTAAAATATCCTGAAAGGATATTCCAAACCAAGATAGAATATGCCATTTGCAAATTTCAAACATTCAAATAATTAATTTAATAAAACATTTTCTTAAAAAGAAAGTTTAATAATAAAACTTTGTCATACTTAATAAAAAGTGAGTTTTAAGAAAAGATTAAATCCTTGATCACTTAATTAGTATAATTACTTGTTTGTTCATACCTTAAGTGATAATGGTTGAAATAAAAAATACTTGAACTCAAGAATTCGTTTTCATTGTTTTCGTAAATGCTTGTTTTACATATTGTCGTAATCAAAACAAAGTGAGACCAAAAAATGCAAGTAACGTTTTTAGGCATCATTGTATTAACACCTTTTGAAGAGCCCGAAATCAATGAATCTCAAAAAAGATATATGTAAACTCTTCATGACAAGGATGAAGAGAAAGGGGGATAGAGGATCCCCAGGCTTCAAGCCTTTGTAGAAACAAAACTCGGAAGTAGGACAACCATTAACAATAAGGTTTCAAACTAGGTCTTCGTCACTTTACGCCTTGTTAGCCATTTTTAATCTAACATCTCAGGGCCTTGGTAATTATAGGTCGTATGGGCTTGCGATGTTTACACTAATCACGTTTAACAGGGGTGAAGTGGACACAATCATTTTCTAATGTTGTCGTAAACCTCATCCATTGTTTAGTGAAAAAATAGGGTATATGATAGGGAACTACACACACGAAACAACTTCAGCAACAACTTTTAAAAAAATAAATTCAAATTGGAATGTCGGTCATCTACAGAAAGGTTGAACAAGGGTGGGGTATTTCGCCAATCCCAAATCCTAAACCACACTACTTTGGTTATAGGGTTGGAGAGGAAGCGGTAGTCCTTCGATTCCTCGTAGGTACTAACAAAAAAGCAAAAATATAAATTCAACTGAAAACAAGACGGATCATATTAAATATAATGGGAAGATGATCTAAAGCGAGACGGTAGACACATGTGTTGATTTTACGAGGAACCTAGGAATCCCATTTAAATTTTGGCGCCACAATATTGTTATAAACAATTTGCTTTGGATCGCTAAAAATAACCAAAAAAAACTAAAAAAGAGATTGAAATCAATTAAATATCACACTCACACTTATCAGCATGCAAAGAGTCACAATGGGAAATTATTGATAACATTGTACAAGATCACCAATTTAATTAGGAGGCGCGGAAGGGTGTGGAAAAGGTGCAGTCGCACATGATCTCCACTTTAAAAGGGTCACCTTTTATTAAGTTTATATACAAATACCTGTAATGTTAAACATATATGAGTCACATGCTTCAATTTTATATGCAATTTCTTTTAATTAATAATTGTAGTGAGACACCATATTGTTATTGTCCAGGACCACCTAAAATAATAAGATGATCCTGATTTGATTTAACTGTTGGGTACCTCTTCCCACACCAACTACTAATGTAATCCTCTTCAACGTTTATATATCTACCAACAACCTTTCATTTTTTACAAGATTCAAGACCATACATGCGACAACAACTTAATTTTAAAGTCTAGTGATCTCTAATCTAAGAGTTTGTTCAAAATAACGTCTCTTTCTCTGTTAAATTATCAAGGCAGATGTGATCACGCTAACTACTGTTGTAAATGAACCCAACGAACACAAATGCAACATTTTTCATGTTTGCTCATTTAATTATAATCGAACAAATAAACGAATATGCTCGCTTAAACGAACAAATTTCCCTATTCATGTTCGTTTATTAAGAAATAAGATTGTTCATTTCGTTCATTATGACATTGAATAAACATAAATGGATGTAGTAAAATAAACATGCAATTTATAGAAATATACACAATATTGTGATTTGTAAGTGTTTTTTTATGAGTAAAACAATTTTAAAACATCAGATTTAGAGATACGATAGACAAACAAAAATAGATATGATTATAAACGAATGGATAATCGAACGTTCACGAAAATAAATAAACAAACAAGACTTTTGTTTATGTTCGTTTATTTAAAAAACAAACATAAAATGTTATTTATTTTCGTCCATTTAATAAATAAACGAATATAAAACAACTTTTTACCGAATGGTATATAAGATGCTCACTGAACATTCGGTTAACCCTAGCGATAAGTTAAGTTATCAAGGCAAACGTATTGAGTTAACGTTTGTCTCCCACTTGGTCTAAGGAATTTTGATATGATCACGACAACCTTTTATAGAAAGGAAACCTATACATGATTTGGGTTTGTGCTCGCAAAATTAATCTATCAGTGTTTGAGATCATAATTAAAACAAAAATTACTTTGACGTTAACTTTTAAATGGACTGTTGTATTTGTATTTTTAGCTATAATGGTTGCTTTGCACCAAGTATATATACAAATACATTCTGTTAGAATAAACAAAACATGTAAATTAACCTACACTACAAGTAAAACAATTTTGGCATTTTTATTCTATATTTGTGACATATCGTCTCCTCTTGTGAACACGTTGAACCAAAAGTCCATGTCATCGTGCAAATTTGACTCGTCACATCCACTTGGAAGTTGACCAATGTTTTCATGTGTAGGAAACTCGTCGGAGTTATCACCAGCAAAGACCTCAGACCAAAATTCATCATCCATTTCTGGAAAGTTTTCTAAAACCATGTCGACATCCATGCACAAGTTATCATTTGTACTAGTAGATATCGACGAAGTATCCGTACTTGAAGGCTGTGGTGAATCAACTTGATTGTAACTTGTTTGAGTACTCGAATTCGTGTCTAGTGATGAAGATTCGACAGCTTCTTCTTGGACTTGTTTCGTTTCTCGGACTTTTTGTTCAAGTTCGGATGTTTTTGCATTAGTTTTAGGGTTTACTCTTTTTTTTAAATGTGTGTGCCAAACATTTTTTATCTCATTATCAGTTCGTCCTGGCAATCTTGCAGCGATAGCTGACCATCTGAAAAGATCACGAGACATGGAAAAATCAGTAAACGGATTAAATAGAAAGAAATGAGTAAGGATTCACTTGAAACATGCACACACCTATTTCCCATAGCAGCATGTAATTCTATAATTGTTTCTTCTTCTTCTCTACTAAAGTTACCCCTTTTAATATCGGGATTCAAATAGTTAGCCCATCTTAGTCTACAACTTTTCCCACACCTCAATAAACCTGAAAAAATCAACACAAAAACTCAAAAATTAGCTCTTGCAACTTTACTAAACTTGAATTCAAATTTCATTTCAGTGTTCCGATTTAGTAATTACCGGCTAGCTTAGGAAGAGCACGCCAATTCGGGTGACCATTGATGTTAATATAGTTAATAAGGATCCGATCTTCTTCATGAGTCCATGGACCTTTCTTCAAACCCGTCTTTTCACAACATGGAGCTCTAACCATTTTTGAATCTTTTGATGATGTTTTGGGTATTGAAGTTTAGCAAGGTGTGATCAAATGAGAATATAATAGATTGTTTATATAGGAGGTTTGAGGGAACACGACGAAAGAGAGATATAGTGGAGTGAGGGTCAGCCAATAGTAGCCAGCCTTGTTGACTATGATATACTATTGGTTTCTATCACATTATTTTAACAAGATCCGTGCTTCGCCGCTCCCCTCTATAGGTATTTATTTAGTTTAGTTTGTGACTTTGTGGTGTGATAAAATGGGTGATGATGTATTGAACATAACTTTGCAAATTGATATACATAACCAATTCAAAAATCAACCTTTTGTAGTGTGTGTTTTTCATTTCTCTTAGTTTGCATTGACAACTAATCTGAAACCTGAAGATTTAAAAAGTTTGCCTTTAATATGTACATTCCTGAAAGGTTTTAGAGTTCATGTCCCTCATATCACTAAAAAAAAGTAACATTTTTACATTTTAAATAAATGTGTAAATATTTTAATTTTATTAACACATTTAAATATTTAAAAGATTTTACATATGTAAGTGTGAACAGATTAAAAAAAATCATATATTTGTTGTACATAAAAATTCACATGTGAAAATTTTATAACCACTCCAAACTTTTAAGTGTGACAATTTTGTTACACTAATATTTTTCGCATTTCTCATTTTGACAAGTATGAAAAATATGATCGTAATAAAATAGGGTCCACACTTAAAAGTGTGTAGAAGTTATGGAATACTCCACATTAAAAAGTGTGAACTTTTATTTGCAACACATATAACTGTGATGTTTTAAAATTTGTTTACACTTATTTATGTGATAATTCTTTTACATATTTATATGTGTTAGTAAGCTCAAAATATTTTACACACTTATTTAAAGTTGTACAAAATATTGTAAAAAATGTTACTTTTTTGTAATAAACCCATATATATCAAGGTGAATAACAACATGATGTACACTAAAAACAAGATAAATAAATTGGATATTTTCAATGAATACAAGAAACTATTCTTTCAACAATCGTTGATTATAATGAATACCGATTATTAGGGTAAAAACTTGTCAAACAACGACCAATGGTTTAACTTTTATTAAACTGATAACTGTCTTGTTACGGTTACAACAGATATGAAAATAAAGACAACAAACAACAAAAAACCCTAAAACACAAACAGGCTAGACTGTGGCCCAAAGACAAAGTCCACACGAAAATAAAAATAACACAAAAATGCAAATAAATCATATTAAAATGGCTTTTCATGCCTTGAAAAATCCTTAACCTACAAAAATGTGGTCACAATGGCGTTGTCTCACTTCTGCGCTCGCTTTGGCTGGTCGTGGGCCTTCTAACTCCTTCCGTCGCCCAAGTTATGCCCAATTTACTAAACTCTTTCTCTTAACACGATCATTGGCCTTCAGAAATAAGTCAGCCCGTTCTTCAATACGTGGGCCTCCATCATTCCCCCTTGTATTGGAAAATTTCATCCTCGACTTCCTAGTAGTATCATCATCAAAAGAATCACCATAGTAAGGAAACAAATGCTTCACATTAAAAACATCAAAACATCAAATATGGCTTGGTAACTTCAAACGATAAGCATTCGAGTTCATCTTCTCCCCAATTTCCAATGGACCATTATTCTTAGTAGATAACTTATTATACTCACCACTGGAAAACGATCTTATAGTAAAACAACCCATACAAAGTCGCCTAGTTCAAAATCAACATGTCGCCTCTTTTGATCTACATCCTGCTTGTACTTTGAATTGGAGTCAACCAAGTTGTCATGAATAGATTTATGAACACCTTGCAACCCTTAAAAAAATTATGCACTTTCTTCGGAATAGAAATAGAAACTTAGGGAGTCATAAGATCAAGAGGACCACATGGTTGGGCAGAATAAATCACTTGGAATGGACTACAACTTCTGATCAAACTCAGCTTATGAGCAAACTCAGCTTGACACAAATTCTGATCCCATGCCTTCACATGATCACCTACCAAACACCGTAACAGATTACCAAGGGACCTGTTAACAATTTTAGTTTTCCCATCAGTTTAAGGATGATAATCACTACTAAAATTGAGTTGAGTATTCACCATCTTCCACAAACTACGCCAAAAATGACTCAAAAACCTAGTGTCACGATAAGAAAAATGGAGGAAGGTAAACCATGTAAACAGTACACATCTCTAAAGAAAAGTTGGGCAACGTTAACTGCATCCGTTATCTTCTTGCATGGAATAAAAGAACCATTTTAGAAAGACGATCAACAATAACAAATATTGAATCATTACCCCTTTGAGTACGAGGTAGGTCCAACATAAAATCCGTGGCTAAAGATCCACTTCCTTCCTCATATTAGTGCCCTTTGAAACTTGACATATGCGACACCTCTTAACGTAAAGATCCACTTCCTTCCTTATAGTAGGCCAAAAATAAGAAGCTTGTACCAACTGTAAAGTGCGTCACGACCAACATGCCCTTTACCATGCATCTCCTAATATTTTGCAAGTGAAGACTTGAATCAGGAATACAAAGTTGATTCCCTTTGAATAGGAACCCATGATGCATAACAAAATCAATTTTCTCCCTAGGTTGCAAACCCTGCAAAACAACAGAAAAGTATGGGTCCATAGTCACCATGTCACGAATGACATCAAGTCCTGGCACATCAACATGCACGGTTACAAGTAAACTACTCCTCCTGCTTAAGGCATCAACAACACGATTGGAAACACCAGTTTTGTGTTTCACCATAAAAGTAAACTTGTCAAAAAAAGACAAACAACGTTCATGCTTATGGGATACATAATCTTGAGTATGCATATTCCTTAAGAATCATTAAAAGTGAACAAAATAAACTCTTTATGAAACAAATAATGGCGCCAATGTTTCACAGCTTGAACCATCAAATAAAACTCCCAAGTCATAAGTAGAGTACCTAGACTTCGACCCTGTCAACTTCTCACTAAAATTGGCTCCAGGTCGCCCACATTGACTAAGAACTCCACCAATTTAGAAACATCAGTATGAAGCTCTAAAACTAAAGAAAAACCAGGCAATACCATGATTGGTGTTGTAGTAAGCTTTTCCTTGACAAGCTAAAAGGCAACTGTGCTTCCTCCATCCACAAAAATGACATTCGCTTCATATAATCTGTCAAAGGGGCCATAATGGAACTAAAATTATGGATAAACCGCCTAAAAAGAAGCAAGACCATGAAAACTCCAAACTTCAGTAATGGTAGTTAGAGTTGGCCACTCCTGAATAGCTGTCACCTTAGATTCATCCACTTTTATGCCATCATCAGAAACAACGTATCCCAAAAACAAAACTTTAGGGGTTATGAACACACACTTCTTCGTGGCTACGTATAATCTGTCCTTCCGAAGCAAGGTCAATACCTACCTCACATGAATGACATGCTCATTATAAGAAGTACTATAAATAAGAATGCTATCAAAATAAACAACCACAAACTTGCCAATAAATTGCCTAAGCAGTTGATTCATCACACGCATAATGTACTTGGTGTGTTTGATAAACCAAAAAGCATCACCAACCCACTTATACAACCCTTCACGGGTCTTGAAAGTGGTCTTCCACTCATCACCTAGGTTAAGACGAATCTGTTGATACCCACTCTTCAAATCCAATTCGTAAAAATAGTAGCACCACTTTTAAACTTTGCTAAATGTTCAATCGGTTACATGTAATACATGGAATAACAATAGGTAATCACTAACTTTTAAACTTTGCTATAACATGTAATAACAACTTAACTCTTTTAAACTACAAAGTATACGTTCATCTTGCTCATATATACTGCTAAATTCATTTGAAAAATAACATAGTGCTATATCTTAATCAGAATATCAAGAAAAAATAGCTACGGTAGCATCTTGCATCCTTACACGGACCATGAACCATGTATAAAAAATATACCGATGTATAACAATTGGTAATTTTTTTGACTCGTTAAATGACTATCTTACCCTTTGACTTTTTATTTAGTCAATTATGTGCTTGAACTGCTTTTAAACCGGGAAGTTATCCCGCGTTTTGTGAAAAATCGTCCGAGGACGCGTAATGGCTTGAGACTGTGCCCAGTCAGCTTTCTGTGAATTTGACCAAATCGTTGCGACGGTCAATGATTTTACGATAATCCGTTAGATTATTCGTTAATGTGAATTATGTGTTTAACTGTTTAGTTTTACTTGCGTGAACGATCTCTATGTAAACAATGTGCTATTTAGCTTTCGTGAATATTTTCTAGTGTTTTTATTTAGTATTTTACTATTTTTAGTAATAAATAGTATTACAGTTATAATTAATTTACATCGGGTATTTATTTATTTAACATTATTTTTACGTTTAATCATCTTTTAAATGCATAAAATGATTTATAAATCATAAAATAGTGTTTTATCTCGAATAAGGAATTTAATAATTTTTAACATTTTATTTCGTCTATTTACGTGTTTTTAAACCTAATTATAAACTTTTCAATAATTACCTAAAACTATTAAACTTTTTTACCTTAAACCTTACATAAGTTACCATTAGTAAATTTTTTGAAATATTTACCCCTTTGAACTCCCATATTTGGCCAAAACAACACACATACGGGATAGGAATTTTTTTTGGTTAAACCATGCATAAGTCATTATCATTTGTAATACATTACTTCACCATTTTTAACTCATTATAAACATCACTTCCCTTTATTATTTTCACACAATCAAACAAAGATCTCTCTCTCACTCTCTCTCTCTCTAGCTCACGACAACAATACCAATACTACATAAAATTCTATTGTTGAAATCTTAAAGCTTTATTTATTAATAGAAATTCAGTTTTGAGCGTATTAAAGTTATTTGATTTGAAAATATGACTATTATGCAAATTTTAAATGATTTTAGAAATCTGAGAACTGACGTAATACAAATTAAATTTATATTTAATTATATAGAGATATTTGATAAAAAGATTTATTAAACTATTTAATATATTATTTTAATTTTAATAACGTATGTTAAAAAAGAGAATGTTCAATGTGAAGTCATTTTTCTTAAAGCGATGTTTGTCCGTGATAGTCGATAATAATCAACATTTTAAATGAACATATAGATTATTTATAAATTTCTAGTCGTGTAAATACTTTAGTTTATTGGAAAAATTAATTCAAACACAATAGTTAAAATTTTGAGTCTTCAATCATATTTTATCGAGCACGAGCGAGTCTCATGCCACGTTTGAACAAAGATACAAGAAAAGCTAAATGAATAATTTCATTTTAAACCCCCAAACTGGATACTTTACATATGTCTTCCACAATTTTATTTAATATAAATAGAAAAATCCAGGGTTCCATTTCATTAATTACAAAACAAACAAACCCTAACCCTAATTTTTTTTACACATACTCCTCCTTATTTATTTTCCGGCACCGTCATAATATCCGGCTACTTTTTCTGGCGACCGTCATCGCTGTCACCATTTTTCCACCGCAACATCACAACCACTAAACAACACCTTCCCGATCTGTTAACCGCCACCTCGATCCATTCGATTCACAACATCAGCTGTTGCTGCAGCCACCACCAGTTTGACCACCGCTGACACAACATCACAACCACCGTCAGCTATTAGGTCCACCACTCTCTAATCACCACCGTTCACTATCTCAATGTGACCGCCATCAGATTCGCACAACCGCTATCATCACTAAAACGAAACCACCAGGTTCATCTCCATCGCGTCACCATCACATTTTCACCATCCCCATCATATCGTGGCCAACCCTTAGCTGCTGTCATCAACCAGTCGCCACCAAATCCACCCTTTGCAACGAACAACCACCATGAACTTGATAATGAGAGACATGGGCGTAAAGATAAAGAGATTGTAGTCAAGAAATTAACAACCCAAATGTAAGAAACCCAACAAGTTGTTGCTAAAATGATGAAACTATTGTCTTCACATGGGGTTAATATAGAAGAGTTAACGCGAAATCAATCAAATATAAGACTAGTTTTCTAATTTTGATGTGATGATTTTCATTCTATAATACCAACAACAATTATAATACTTATATATTGTAGGTATTACGAGTGGAAACTAATACATTAAAAATAAAGTTTAATAAAAACTTTTGTCATATATAATAAAAGGTGAGTTTTAAGAAAAATTAAATCCTTGATCACTTAGTTAGGTTGAAAAATTGATTGTTCATACCTTAAGTGATAATAGATGAAATGAAAAATACTTGAACTCAAGAATTCGTTTTTCGTTGCTTCCGTAAATGCTTATTTTTATATATTGTCGTAATCAAAACAAAGCGAGATCAAAAAATGCAAGTAACGTTTTTAGGCATCATTGCATTAACAATCTCCCCCTTTTGATTCCGACAATACTTAAACTCAATCACATGAAAAACAAGATTTTCGAAGACGAGTTTATTTCATTTCTCCCCCTTTGTCGAAGCAAAAAGGTTGCAAAAGTCTTTGTAGAAGACAAGAATCGGAATTTGCAAATGCTCCCTCTGGGTGTTTACTCCCCTTGCTTGGGGAACAAAGGAATCGAGCTATGATGACAAGCTACATAGAAGGGTTAGAAGAAAAAAAGAAACACCCACCATGATAAAGGTCACACAATAAGAGAAATAAGAGAAGAAAAAGGTTAACCAAGATCTATAATAAATCATGTTAGAAAGAAACATGAAAAAGATACAAGGAAACAAACCATACAAAGATGTATGAAATACAAGCCTAAAGAAAAGCATAAATCTAATCCTAATTAAACTAGAATTCTAAGATTTGCTTATATTAGATGTCTTGATACAAGGTGGTGACGGAAGGAGGTGGTGGTGGCTTGGTAATTGTCTCATAGTCATAGTGAAGAGGAGGCTTGGCTAAGAGACTTTTGATGCAGATCAACTACTCATAAATATGAGCCATAGTAAGATGTTGATATTGAAAATAATGGAAATATGTCCCATGATGCATGACATTATCATGTGAGAAAGGAAGAACACAAGAGGGTAGTGGTGAAAAAGAAGAAGTTCCACAATCAATATTCTTAGAAGAAGAAGAAATATGATTTTGAGTGTTCTTGGGTGAATTTGGATTGAAAGAGATTGGGGAAAATGGAGGAGAATCAAGGCTTTCATTTGGTGAATAAGACATTTTGATTTTAGAAAGGATGCAAAATGCTTAGGGTTACGTAGAGTGTAAAACCCACATAAAAATACCATAAAATTTAAATTTTAATAATAAATACATTTACGATAAGTAAATACGTATAATAAATACGACGTGGCAAGATACAAGCATATAAGTATATTTAATGCACGACAAGACTTAACATGAAAATTAAATTGCGAATTTACGACAGACGAGATTTCAAGAAAAACGAAAACATATATGTTAAGGACATCTTTGGCCGGTTATAAAAGAGAGAAAAAGCGGCCTAGGCCCTGTCCATTTAAAATAAACTAACAAGTAACAAAACCATACATTTCATCTCATTTTACAAGATAAATGAAAACAACTAGAAAACCTAATAGGGGCTATGAAGCCGCCGGCCACCATAGGAAAAACAAGGGAAATGATTGATTTTGAGTATTGATCCTACGGGTGTATGTTCGTGTCTTTTAATCCTTGATTCTCCTTATACAGTATATATCAAAACCTTTCTTTTCTTTTCTTATTTTTTTAATCATGAAAGATATTTTGGTAAAATGCTATGACCATAAAATGTAAGTAATCAATCAAGGACAAAACACGAAGGGCTTATTTTGTTTTGGCTTATGTGGTTCATAGCCGGCCGAGAGCTTAAAGCTCTCGGTGGCGTTTTTGTTTCATCAGCTGCCGACCAAAGAAGGCGGTGGGTATCTTTTGGACTCAACCCCAAACGTGTAGCGGTGGAATTTGCTGCCAAGGCAGCGGCAGCCATAAGGCGGAAGTGGCAAAGTAAAGCAGGGCAGCCACAACAAGGGGCTACGGTGGCTTGTTGGTGTTGGGAATAAAATAAGCCAAGACATTTTGACGCTGACAAGAGTTAATTAGACGTTGATAAGAAGAAATCAAGCGTTGACAGATCAAGCGTTGACAAGAAGAAATCAAGCGTTGATGAGAAGAATTCCAAGCACTGATAGAATACTTAGTCTACACGTTTTGTGTTTCTAGTAAAGATATGTTCGACATTGTATTTTCTATATTTATCTTTACCTAGAATAGCTGATAGGTAGACTCTTGTGCAAGGCTCCTTAATCTATAAATGGAGACCATTAGGTTTTAGTTTTAATATACGTTTTTACACTTTAATTGTACACAAGTTCAATCATCAATCAAAGTGAAAGTTTGGTTTATTCTGTTTTGTGTGTTCTTGTTCTAAGTGTTAAATTCCGCATAGCACTTAGATTATTTCACAACAAAATTTCTCTAAGTGTTTAACTTGATTTAATCTCGTTTACACAAAGCTAAATCGATCTAAGTTTGGGATCAACAATTGGTTCGAGCAGCCGAGACGGGGGTCTCGATAGGATTGTGTTTCGGCTCGGGTAAAATAAGACAAGAAAAGGGGAAGGGGGTGTTTAGATTTTGGTTTTCGGCTTAGTTAAACACGGGCGTATTAAAACTAACTTATTATAGAAATGGTATTATTAACCACGACTTATTTATTTTGCTTAATAAGCATACAATTTATTTCACATGGGTATATTTATTTATAATGCATGAATATTATTAATTAATAATCAAAGAATAAATCTTGATATATATTATTAATTGATAATTACTTGTAAACTTAATTATATTAAATTTAATTATTAAATAGACTTATTAACATGATAATTATAATTAACCATGGCTTAATTAATTTAACTAATGTTATAATATAGTTGTACAATTATCAAGTTAAGGGTAAGGTATTATTAAAAATAAATGCATTACTTATTATTAATTAATAATCAATTACACAATGTTATATTATTAATTAATAAATTAATTATAAGATTATGACATGTTAAGGTATTTATTAAATAAACTTACTCTTATATCATTTAATAATTCATGACTTATAAAATATGTTCATTTAGCCTCGAATTATATTTTATGCTTATTAAACAAGCTTATTACTATTTATGTAAACATTCTATTTTTGGAAACTTACTATTTATGGAAACTTACTATTTTTAGAAACTTACTATTTATGGAAACCTACTATTTTTGGAAAGTTACTATATATAGAAACCTGCTATTTTTAGAAAGTTACTAATTATGAAACATCATGTATAATAACAATGAAACATGTAATACATTAATCAAGAACATGTGAAACGTATAATACTAAGAAATACATGATAAAACATGAAACAGTAAAAGAAGTCAAAAACAAGTAAAACAAGTCAAGAACAAATAAAACAAGTCAAGAACAAGTAAAGTAAACTGAGAATCGGTAAGTTATACATGAACCTACAACTCATACACGTCCTTTATTATGTAGCACTCGTGAAATCGGAGTGGTACTTTCCGCTTTCATCTGCATTCATTACTGTACATAAGGTACGGATATTATGTCCTTCAGTAAGAACAATCTCTTTCTATGCATGATAAGGATTCCCCGTTTGCTGCCATCTATTTTCCCTAGTTTACATGTCATAAAACTTTTCATTGTTTGCCATGCTATCATTTTAAATTGTCTAAGCTATATACATGCATGACCATATCCACCTAGTTATGGAGGTATCATAACCATGACACTTGAGGCACTGGTTTCATGACTCTTCTGCGACGAGAGTGATTTCTTGTGGCGTCCCTTTCAGTTACTTGGCCAATATTATTATTATTAATATCATGTGGGGCGTGTGGGTGCATCCTAGTACATGTTTTGCAGGTTTACAAGGTGATTGTGGTGTGGGCTCTACATCCATCACATTAGAGCTGATCCCTTCACCCAGACTTATATAATTAGAGGTCACCCCTCTAATTGTATGACGAGGTCACCCCTCTATGTATTCATTCACGTTGATATATATCATGACCTATATGAACTCTTTGGAATTTAAGTTACATTTGCATGTATGAACATAATACTTTTCAGTTATAAACTAGTTGATAAAACATGTTCTGGGTTTTCCAGGACTTACACATATTCCACTGCATTTCATGTCTTTTGGGTATATTTCAGTTATTCTTTTCATGTCATTATTTTCGTCCACTAAGGTATTTCTCAACTGTATTTTCTTTCTATGTCCCATACGGCAGGTACCTAGGGGCAGACATAAGCTATTGAGAGTACGTGCTTAGGATGGAGGCTACCTTAGAATTCTTTCCTTTATGCCTTTTACATAATTCTGCTTGGTTGGACAATGTTTTGTCCCTTTTTCTACTTCATTTACTTTATGCTTGTGAGCTTATGTTTGGGAGCCGATGTTTGATTTCGGCTTTTCTTTATGGTCATTTATGTTTCTAATACATTTACCGTGCATGCTTTGATGACACGCCATAATTGTCATGTAACGTTCTTCTTATCAAAGTGGGTCGTTACAATTATGGTATCAGAGCCAAGGTTTCGACCTGTAGGCTCCAAAAACTTGACCTGTGACTAGTGGGTAGTGACCAGGATCTTCCTAACCGGCGTTGTTTTATTCCATGTATTTATCTTTAAGTATTGTTGGTCTTTATTCATGATGTGTTCTTTGAAATTTTGACTAGTATGAATTGAACCATAGTCGTTCATACTTAGTCACATATCGTTTGTTTCGAGTTTTGGACTGATATGGGTTGAACCATAGTCGTCCATACCTAGTCACATGTTTAATTCAGTTTCTTTAAATTTTGACTAGTATGAATTGAACCATAGTCGTTCATACTTAGTCACATGTCGTTTGTTTGAACCTTGACTAGTATGAATTGAACCATAGTCGTTCAAACTTAGTCACGCGTCGTTTGTTTAGATTTTAGACTAGTATGGGTTGAACCATAGTCGTCCATACTTAGTCACATGTATTTCCTTTTGAATTTTGTGGGCTGAACCAGTCCGCACTAGTCAATGTTAAATCTATGTTGGTTATGCTTTTATGTTTCATTATGACTATTATGATTTCATACTTTTCCTGTTGATTATGTTTTCATGCTGTTTATGTTTTCATGTTTCCTTGTGTTGATTTTGGTGTTCATGTTTCTTCATGATGATTATGCTCCATGCTAGTCATTGATGAATTTCATTTAATCATGCTCCTATAATATTCATGGTTGGTTTTCATTGATCATGCTTTCATGCTGGTCATTGTTTAATTTCGTTTAATCATGTTTTCGTGTTTCTTCATGCAAGTGGAGTTATGTCTACGCTAGATTATCTAGGCTATTAAGTTATCCTCTTCATTTTGGCTTCTAACCGTTTAATCATTTACCTTCCTTTGATCATGTAAGATGATTGACACCCGTACCGATCATCTCATGTGTATTCCATGTGTACCCCATGTACCGTATTTCATGTGTACTCCATGTACCGTATTTCATGTATACTCCATGTACCGTGTTCCATGTGTACTCCATGTATCGTATTCCATGTGTACTCCATGTACCATATTCCATGTGTACTCCATGTACCATATTCCATGTGTACTCCATGTACCATATTCCAGGTGTATTTCATTTACCGTACTCCGTGTGTATTGCTAATTGATTCTCAATCATCTCAGGCGTTCACCATTTACCGATGTTCCTCAAGTGATGATGCTGCTCGCAGCTTGGAGATGCTACAGAACAAGGACGAAGGCAATAGATCAGAACGACCAGACAAGAAATATACTTCATCCACCAGACGTTACCATTTCATTCCATGTCTTTATCTTCCCAGTTATATGTCACGTGCCATTCAATTGTCTTTTCAGGCATATGAGTGGGAACCGGTACCAGCCAGCCACTCAGCTGAATGGTTACATGAATCACATTCATGATAATGACCGTCATGGAACTGACAGATAAGGAGGTTGTGATAAATACCGTGACAATAAATACTCTGGCAATAACGATAGAAACACTGATAAGGGACGTGATCAAAAATACAAAGGGTCAATAGTCCAACCGATCTGCCAATCCTGGCATTATAACCGAAGATTTTCAACTTTATTCGTTTTCACACCTCTAGACACATGTCAAGACAATAGTCAAGACTCATGTCTCCCATAGGTTTTCTGAAGACACTTGTCAAGACACCAGTCAAGACATATGTCATACGTATATTCCTCAAAACACGAGTCAAAACACATGACTCACGTATATCTTCTGAACCAGGCACTCAGTAATTCAGGATACCCTCCAAGGGGTATACCCATCCTGTTGTGCCATGTATATTAGACCACTAAAATTTCAGGAACCATCATCGGCGTATTGTTCACGTTTAGACACGTAGTGTTCGTTCTGTGTGAGATGGGCGGAACACATTCAGTAAGATCTGCCACGTTTACTTCATGTATTGACATGGCACCTTCATTTCTTGATCACATATTACATATATCCGCGCCCATAAAAGACGTCGTTCGTATCACCCATGTGTACAAAGGATTTCCTTTCAGTTCGACGATAATATCCTTTCTGCTAACGCATTTTCCTTGGACATGTGCGAGTTCGATATGATTCTGAGTATGGACTGGTTAGAAGCATATCGCGCTACGATGATTACCATTCATATCGGGTCATATTCGGCAATGTTCAGGCCCATGCATACAGTCATCATGATTCCTACAAGGAAAATTTATACAAATTATTTATGCTTTACATGGGCGTGCTTTTTTATCCCATGGGTACGAAAATTTTCTAGCTACCATGTATGACGTGATTTCTGAATTTTCTAAAATCCATGATCAGCCTTTTGTTCTTGAGTTTCCGGATGTTTTTCTAAAAGAACTTATGGGTAGACTTCCTATCCGCGAAGTGGAGTTTTGCATCGAGCATGTTTCGGGAGCAGAACCTGTCTCCAAGGCTCTTTATCGCATGGCTTCCTTGAGCTAAAAGAGTTGAAGGATCAGGTTGCAAGAATGGTTGGAACAGGGATTATTCTCCCGAGTGTATCACCATGAGGTACACCGGTTCTGTTTATCAAAGAAGGACGGTAGCATGAGATTATGTATCGACTACCGTAAATTGAACGAAATCACCAATCGTAATCATTATCACTTCTACGTATTGATGACCCGTTTGATCTACTACAAGTGTTAAGAACTTTCCCAAGATCGATTACGATCATGCTACCATCAGTTGCGAGTGAAAGAGCAAGACATTTCCAAGACGACTTTTTTCGCACACTTTTATGGTCATTATGAATTCGTGGTCATGCCTTTTTGGGTCTCACGAATGCCCTAGCTGTATTTATGGACTTGACAAAGCAAATTTTTATGAATTCTTAGAGGATCCTACGTTAAGACATGTCTAATTTACCGAGACTCATTGTTTTCCAACTTCTATGTATCCCGGTTCTACAAGATGCATGATGATCTCAACCAAATTTTGGTGGAGCGGTGTGAAACAAGATGTAGTTACGTTCATATCTAAATGTCTGACATGCGAGCAGGTTAAGATAGAACGCCAACATGCTAGTAGTTTATTTCAACCATTAGAAATTTCCGAATAGAAGTGGGACAAGATCTCCATGTATTTTGCTACCGGACTACCACATACTCAAAGGAAGCATGATGCTACCTGGGTCGTGTCAATCGTTGACCAAGTCTACACATTTCCTTCCTATCCGTAAGAATTATGTAGTTAACCAGTTGACTGGGGTATTTCAACAAGAGATCGTGCGATTTCACGTCACGTCTCACGTTTGCGTTTACGACCTTATTCGTGTTCATGTTCTCATTTCATCTCTTGATTTACATTTCACATCTCATGTTGGGAAGGGTTGTAGAAAGCTTGGGAGACCAAGCTCAAGTTTAGCACAACTTCCATCCTCATACAGACGTTTCGCGTCACACTTCACATCTTATATCATATCGTTTGGCGTTACCTCCTTAGTTTTCGCACGTTCACGATATGTTTCACAAATCTCATTCACCATATGTTCACGTATCACTTTTACAATTGTTCACGTATCACTTTTACAAATTTTCACGTATCACGTTCACAATTGTTCACGTACTACGTCACAATATGTCTCTGGGATCATTTTCGAAGGTTACTAGTGTTATTTTGTCAGGTTATTTCCTATAACATCGTTTTTTGTATCTTTTCACATTATTTCTTGTCCACTCGATCAGATTCGTGAGGATTTATCTTACGTTGAGGAACTAGAACCTATTCTAGATCATCAAGATATGGCCATGAGAAAACAAGACTATTCTTTCCTCAAGATTCATTGGAGGATCCATCCCGAGCAGGAAGCCACTTGGGAAGACCGAGGAGTCCATCCGGACTT
Source organism: Glebionis coronaria (assembly GCA_025667525.1). Taxonomy (NCBI): domain Eukaryota; kingdom Viridiplantae; phylum Streptophyta; class Magnoliopsida; order Asterales; family Asteraceae; genus Glebionis; species Glebionis coronaria. The sequence continues at coordinate 539,511,771 of CM046879.1, forward strand.
CTTATCCTCAGTTTCTTCATGATCCGAGTATGTACTTTTCAGCTATATCATGTTTCTAATTCGAGTACGATTATTCTTTTAGAGGGGAAGAGTTGTAAAACCCGCATAAAAATACTATGAAATTTAAAATTTTAATAATAAATACATTTACGATAAGTAAATACGTATAATAAATACGACGTGGCAAGATACAAGCATATAAGTGTATTTAATACGACATGATTAGTTATGACACGGAAATAAAAATCATGAATTCATGACAAGAAATAATGTATATTTTATTTATAACACGAAAAGTAAATATTTAATTAACGACAAGTAGTTACGTAAAAATTTATAATGCATGACAAGACTTAACACGAAAATTAAATTGAGAATTTACGACACACGAGATTTCAAGAAAAAAGAAAACATATATGTTAAGGGCATCTTTGGCCGGTTATAAAATAAAGAAAAGGGGCCGAGGCCCGACCCATTTAAAATAAACTAACAAGTAACAAAACCATACATTTCATCTCATTTTACAAGAAAAGGAAAACAACTAGAAATCCTAACAGGGGCTATGAAGCCGCCGACCACCATAGGAAAAACAAGAGAAATGATTGATTTTGAGATTGATCCTACGGGTGTATGTTCGTGTCTTTTAATCCTTGATTCTCCTTATACGGTATATATCAAAACCTTTCTTTTCTTTTCTTATTTTTTTAATCATGAATGATATTTTGGTAAGATGCTATGACCATAAAATGTAAATAATCAAGAAAGAACAAAACACGAAGGGCTTATTTTGTTTCGGCTTATGTGGTTCAAATCCGACCGAGAGCTTAAAGCTCTCGGTGGCGTTTTTGTTTCAATAGACGTTGGCCCAAGAAGGCGGTGAGTATCTTTTGGACTCATCAGCCGCAACCCAGGGCCACAGTGGGTAGTTTGTACGGACGGTGGGTAGTGCTGCTTAGCAGCCGTAACCCCAAAGGGTGATGCGGTGGAAACTGCTGCCAAGGCAGCGACAGCCATAAGGAGGTAGTGGCAACATAAAGTAGGGCAACCACAACAAAGGGCTGCGGTGGTTTGTTGGTTCGAGCAGCCGATACGGGGGTCTCGGTGGGGCTGTGTTTGGGCTCGAGTAAAACAAGAAAAGAAAAAGGTGGGAGGGGTGTTTGGATTTTGGTTTTCGGCTTAGTTAAATACGGGCTTATTAAAACTAACTTATTATAGAAATGGTACTATTAAACACGGCTTATTTATTTTACTTAATAAGCATACGATTTATTTCACATGGGTATATTTATTTATAATTCATGAATATTATTAATTAATAATCAAAGAATAAATCATGATATATATTATTAATTAATAATTAATTGTAAATTCTATTATATTAAAGTTAATTATTAAATGGACTTATTAACATGATAATTTTTATTAACCATGGCTTAATTAAATTAACTAATGTTATAATAAAGTTGTACAATTATCAAGTTAAGGGTAAGGTATTATTAAAAATAAATGTAAGACTTATTATTAATTAATAATCAATTAAACCATGTTATATTATTAATTAATAAATTAATTATAAGATTATGACATGTTCAGGTATTTATTAAATAAACTTTACTCTTATATCATTTAATAATTCATGACATATAAAATATATTCATTAAGCCTCAGCTTATATTATATGCTTATTAAACAAACCTAATACTATTTATGGAAACTTTCTATTTTTTGGAAACTTACTATTTTTGGAAACTTACTATTTTTGGAAACTTACTATTTATGAAAACCTGCTATTTTTAGAAAGTTACTATATTTAGAAACCTGCTATTTTTAGAAACTTACTAATTATGAAACATCAAGTATAATAACACATGAAACATGTAATACATTAATCAAAAACACGTGAAACATATAATACTAAGAAATACATGATAAAACATGAAACATTAAAACAAGTCAAGAACAAGTCAAACAATTCAGGAACAAATAAAACAAGTCAATAACAAGTAAAGTAAACTAAGAATCAGTAAGTTATACATGAACATACAACTCATACACGTCCTTTATTATGTAGAACTCGTGAAGTCGGAGTAGTACTTTCCGCCTTTCACCTGCATTCGTTAATGGACATAAGGTACAAATATATCGTCCTTCAGTTAGGACATTCTCTTTCTATGCATGATTAGGATTCCCCGTTTGCTGCCATCTATTTTCCCTAGTTTACATGTCATAAAACTTTTCATTGTTTGCCATGCAATCATTTTAAACTGCCTGAGCTATATACATGCATGACCATGTCCACCTAGTTATGGAGGTACCATAACCATGACACTTTAGGCACCAGTGTCATGACTCTTCCACGACGAGAGTGATTTCTCGCGGCGTCCCTTTCAGTTACTTGACCATCATTATTATTATCAAGTGAGGCGTATGGGTGCATCCTATTACATGTTTTGCAGGTTAACAAGGTGATTGTGGTGTGTGCTCTACATCCATCACATTGGAGCTGATCCCTCCATCCAGACTTATATAATTAGAGGTCACCCCTCTAATTGCATGATGAGGTCAACCCTCTCTATATTCGTGCACGTTGATATATATCATGACCTATATGATCTCTTTGGGATTTAAATTACATTTGCATGTATAAACATCTAACACCCCCAATTTACACTGCGCAGCGGAAATACAGAATTGGGTGCTAGACACAAGCATCATCACACAAGGTATATTGAACGACTCAAAAAGAGACGTTTACACATAAAATATAAACAAGATTTTCACAACATGTCTAAAACATAATTTCATCCTATAATTTACTAAAACGACACTAGAGTAAAGCGTTTAGTCCCCACGGATCTCGACCAGCAAACCAACAAGTTTAAGTACAATACATAAACATTTAACAAATTGTTCAACAGTAAAAGGATATAAATTGTTTTAGACCAACAACTTCAAAAGCCAACCCACAACATCCACAGTAAAGCTCCGCCATCAATCACCTTCGATTACCTGAAACACATGCTTAAACGAGTCAACATTAATGTTGAGCGAGTCCATAGGTTTATCAAATCACATTTGAACCCAAGAAGAAAATCAATCATAATCATTTATAGAATTGTCGTGCACACAATCTATTTCAAGGTTTTGTATTTAAGATCATGACACCGACCCCTTAACCAATTAGTCACCCACGCCAAATGCCAGCATGACTAGAATAAAACCATTGCCCCTCTAGGGTATCAGTTGCTAGATATACCCAAATCATATTCTCATAAATTATTTTTCCCAGAGGTTACTCAACGTAATACCCTGGTCTCGGATAGGGTGGTCAACCTAATAGTACTATCATTTGAATAAGCGGCTATTCCCAACTCACAACATCAAGTTAGAACATAGTTAACGGTTCATTAATTTAGGGTCTTTAGCAACAAGGTACTCAATACAATGTAAGGCAACATAGGCAACATTCGGGTCCAAACAATTACTCATAACTTGTGTTCGTTTATTTTCAAATAGCATGTATCCCCCTCGCGGGTATTAAAACATTTAGTAGCTAGCATGAAAAGCGAGGCTACAGACTCACCTTAGTATAAGAGATCTAGCGAGATGATCGTCGATGATAGAGGATGCCTTTCAAACACGAGAACCGCTACCTATCAAATAAGGCGCGTTCATTAATAATGACTTGAGAAATAAATCATACATAAAAATATCAAACTCAAACTCATAAAATCACGAAAAACTCGAGAGAAAACGATACAAGTAATACTATTACACTCTTCTACACATCTACTTTACCGTTCTATACTCTCGACAAAATCCGCTGGTACATACCATATGCACTAGCTCATTTACCCCATTTAGACTCGTCAAACGTTTATGAAACGACTAGAGGAAATAACTTACAATATATAGAAATTCATCTAACAAGTTTATCAAATGAATTTATTTTTAAAGTTCCTTACCCGACTCGTCTTTGAGCTACAAAAACCGGACAGTTTTACATCATCGACTCATACAACCGTTTTAACTTCTATAAACGAATCCATTTAGAAAACCGTCAGTTAGGATTGGAAATAGACTCACCCTCTAGGGTTTAAACTTCTTCATCAGTATTTGACTCATTTTAAAACTCAATTTATAGTCCCCGAGATTCGATCCAAATATCGACAACAACTATATGTCGTGCTGATACTCGTCTCCCGGTACACGAATAATCAAAACATCATAACTTCTCGATCGTTTGGAGCTAGAAGCTCTACTTTATATCAAATCGAAGCTAATTTAATTCTCTAAAACCCTATGCGATTAGTTAAGTCTAGAAAAAATCATAAGGTAGCAAAAAATACACTTTTTCCCACTGATCTAAATCACCCTTCTAAAACTGGCATGAAATCATGTTTTTAGCTAAAACCACTCAATTTTATCATCAACCCATAACCCTAATACTAACATAACTCATCTATAACAGTTGTATCATCATCAAAATAAAAAACCCAAAATCAAAATCAAGTTTTTAACAAAAACTTAACATGAAAACCTTTTGATCATCACAAAAATCACATGCATGAGCATGGTTTTGACCTACCAACCATAAAAAAATGAAACCTCATGCATGTAGCCAAATTTGGTATCAAAATGATCTCCTTACAATTATAAGGATGGGTCTTGTGTTAGTTTGGATTTGATCATGGTAGAAATTTGATAAAAATTGGTTTTGTGTGGCTATGGGGGTGACGGCATGGAGTAGTGAGAGAGAAGGGGTGGAGTTTTGATTATTTAGTGGTAACTATGAGTTTGTTAGGTGAAAAGTTTGGCTTATATATGGTGGTGGAGGGACCATTGTTGTCAATTTGTAATAGTTGTGGTCCAAAATGAAAATAGTTAGCTAAACAGCGAGAAATGACTATTAGTCAATTTTGAAAATATTCACGAGGCTCGGGTTTCATAAAAATACTTTTCAAAAGTTCAAACGTACCTCAAATATAATAATATCGTCTCCCGAATCGACTTAACACGTCATTTAAAAGAAAACATCAAAAATGACAAACATCGAACAACCGACAATAAACGTAAAATATTAGGCATTCATCGACATCACGCATGCTAATACTCCTTATACTTATTAAATATAAAAATAAGTCTCCCAACACCGGTTTAATCTTAAACCTCCAAAAATAAATATAATTCAAACTCATCAAAAATTTCAAAAATAGTCATAAAGTAACATTAAGCAATGACCTCGGTTTCAGGTTATCATATCCCCTCCTTCTTAAAAAGAGCGACGTCCTAGGTGCTTAATACCCTCTAATCAAATGAGGATAATTATCCTCAAAGAAGTCCTCACGTTCCCAGGTAAAGTCTGGTCCACGTCTAGAATTCCATCTCACTTTCACAGTCGAAATCCTACTATGCTTCAATTTCTTAACTTCCCTATCCATAATCTCTACAGGTTCCTCTATAAAATGAAACTTATCATCAAGTTAAATTTCCTCCAATGGAATTACCAAATCTTTTGCAGCTAAACACTTCTTTAGATTAGACACCTGAAAAGTGTTAGGAATAGCCTTAAGTTCACCAGGAACTCTAACTTATAAGCAACCAATCCAATCCTTTGGATAATCTTAAAAGGTCCAATATATCTCGGGCTTAACTTTCCTCTCTTTCCAAAAAAAATCACTCCCTTCCATGGAGATACCTTCAACATAACCATGTCTCCTACTTCAAATTCTAATGGTTTCCTTCTGTTATCAGCATAACTCTTTTGTCTACTTCTGGAAGATAACAAACGCTTCTTAATTTGCACAATCTTTTCAGTTGTCTCAAATATCATTTCAGGTCCAGTCAGTTGACTCTCTCCTACATCACTCCAACAAATTGGAGATCTACACTTACGTCCATACAAAGCCTCAAATGGTGCAGATTTAATACTAGCATGATAACTGTTATTATACGAGAATTCAACTAACGACAAATGTCTATCCCAACCATTTCCAAAGTCTATCACACACGCTCTAAGCATATCCTCTAACGTTTGAATCGTCCTTTCACTTTGTCCATCAGTCTCCAGATGATATGCTGTACTCAAACTTAATTCCGTTCCCATTGCTTTCTGTAGAGATTTCCAAAACTCTGAAGTAAATCTACTATCACGATCTAAAATTATCGACAAAGGCACACCATGTCGACAAACAATCTCTTTCACATACACTGTCTTCAATATTTCCATACTATCCGTCTTCTTCATAGGTAAAAAGTGAGCAGATTTAGTCAATCTATCTACAATCACCCATATCATATCACAACCACTAGATGTCCTTGGCAAACCTGTCACAAAATCCATAGTAATCTTCTCCCATTTCCACTCAGGAATCTCAGGTTCCACTAATAATCCAGACGAATTTTTATGTTCAGCCTTCACTTTCGTACAAGTTAAACACTTATTAACATACTGGGCTATATCTGCCTTCATATTCAACCACCAATATACTTTCTTAAGATCTTGATACATCTTGTCCGATCCAGGATGTATTGAATACTTAGACTTATGAGATTCATTCATCACTAAATCTCGCACTCCTAAAGAATCTTCCTCAGACGGACACAATTGTAACCAAATCCTATTCCCAAAATATCTCAATCCCTTCGGTCTTACTACAAACAACGGTTTCAACATTCTACCCAAATTTTCTGCCTCAATATTTTCTTCCTTCAAACCTTTAGCTTGGGCTTTCAATATCATCTCTGTCAAATCAATACTTTCCATCATTGCCAAAGCTCTAACTCTTAAAGACTTATCTCTTTCCTTTCTACTAAGTGCATCAACTACCACATTCGCTTTACCAGGGTGGTAACGAATCTCGCATTCATAATCACTCGGTAACTCGACCCATCTCCTTTGTCTCATATTCAATTCCTTTTGATCCAAAATATGTTGCAGACTCTTATGATCAGTGAAAACCACACACTTGGTTCCATACAAGTAGTGTCTCCACAGCTTTAAAGCAAAAATCACAGCTCCTAGTTCTAAATCATGAGTAGTGTAATTCTCTTCATGCTTCCTTAATTGTCTTGACGCATAAGCTATCACTCTCTCCCTTTGCACCAACACAGCTCCAAATCCTTTATGAGACGCGTTACAATACACTACAAAATCTTCAGATCCATCTAGCAAAGACAAAATCGGCGCAGAACACAATTTATCCTTCAGCATATTAAATGCAGTTTCCTCTTCCAATCCCCATTCATACACTCGATTCTTTTAAGTAAGCTTAGTCAATGGTTTAGTAATTAGTGAAAACTTCTCGATCAACCTTATATAATACCCAGCTAGACCAGGAAATTGGCGAACTTCTGTCGGCGTTGTTGGTACCGACCAATCTTTGATTGCCTCAATTAGAGGTGTTCATCGGTTCGGTTTTCGGATTTGTGGGTTGTATGGTTCGGGTTAATCGGTTTGGAAATTTTCAAACTCAAAACCAAAACCAAACCAAACCAATTATATTATTGATAAAACCAAACCATAAACCAAATTAGAATTCGGTTTGGTTTCGGTTTAAACCAAGAAAACCAAAATCAATTGAACTCTAAAATATAACGTAGAATTTACAAACAAAAACCTAAATTTTCAAGTCAAAATAACAAATTATAAGCTTTTAAAAGTGCTCAAATAATCGATTTTTTTTAAAGAAATCTAAAAGGTTTAGAACTAAATAGAAGCCAAATAAGGTAAAATTTTCTTTGAAGAAAGTTTTTAAAATCCTCATTAATTTGAATAGTCCATCTACAATCATTCAGACACAAATGTAACTTCAAACTTACTCCATATAGGAATTTATAAGAATCAAGTAGACAAACTCTTCTCAGTTGCCCGAGATATACATAAATGCTTAATCGAGTGAATTATTAGTTTTAAAGATAACTACTTAGGATAATAAGATAAAAAAATATTTATAGTTAAAAATTTCATGTGTATAGAGTTATTCGGTTTTTTCGGTTTGGTTTGGTTTTATTTTTGTCAAACCATAACCAAACCAAACACCAATTAAATACTTCGGTTCGGTTTCAAACCAAACCATACACCAATTAAAGTTTTTGGTTTGGTTTTATTTGGTTTCGATCCGGTTTATTTTTCGGTTTATTCGGTGTCAAACCAAACACTGAACACCCCTAGCCTCAATCTTAGCAGGATCCACACGAACACCTTCACTATCAATCACGTGCCCCAAAAATTTCATTGATTTCAACCAAAACTCGCACTTAGAGAACTTCGCATACAACTTTTCTTTCTTCAACAGTTCCAAAATTATCCTTAAATGCTTCTCATGTTCTTCCTCAGTCTTGGAATAAATGAGAATATCATTAATGAATACGATAACAAACTCATCCAAATACGGATTGTACACACGATTCATCAAGTCCATGAATACGACATGCGCATTCGTTAATCTAAAAGGCATCACTTGAAATTCAAAATTTCCATATCGAGTACGGAAAGCTGTTATAGGAATATCTTCTTTCCTAACTCTTAGTTGATGATACCCAGACCTCAAATCGATCTTCGAGTATACACTTGATCCTTGCAACTGATCAAACAAATTATCAATCCTCGGCAATGGATACTGATTCTTGATAGTCAATTTGTTAAGCTCTCGATAATTAATACACATTCGAAACGAACCATCTTTCTTCTTAACAAACAAAACAGGAGCACCTCACGGCGATAAACTCGGTCTATAAATCCCTTATCCATCAATTCCTTCAATTGGTCAGATAATTCATTCATCTTAGACGGCGCTAAACGATACGGTGCACGAGCAACTAGCGCAGCTCCCGGCACTAAATCAATACGGAACTCCACTTCACGATGCGGCGGTAATCCCGATAAATCTTCAGGAAAATCTTCAGGATACTCTCTAATCACAGGCACATCCTCCAGTTTCCTTTCGTTCACACCATCATTACTTATCTGGGCAAGAAATACATCACAACCCTCTTCTATATACCTCATCATTTTCAAACAAGAAACAACTCTCAAACGAGAAGTAAACTCATCACCTTTCACCATCAATACCCTATTCCTTAGCGGTATCTGAACTATTCTATCTCCACAAACAATCACTGCACTATTTGCAACTAACCAGTCCGTTCCAATAATCACGTCAAAAGATCCTGATTCTATGGGCATCAAATCAATACTAAACACTTAATTACCTAACTTAAAGGAACAACCTTTCAGTATAGAACTAGTGCTAACAACCTTACCATCAGCTAACTCCACATTATAACTAGTTGTCAATCTTACTGGCTCTCTATCTAATAGCTGACTGAATCTAACATCTATGAAACTTCTGTCGGATCCAGAATCAATCAACACACTAGCATAACAAGCATCGAGTAAGAACGCACCAGTCACCACATTCGGCCCTTGAGGTTTGTCAGCATCTCCCACGACATAGGCTGGAGCAGCAGTCCCAACAACAACAACAACAACATTGCCTCCCTTTTAAGTGCCAACCCTCGGACAGTTTCCTTGTTATGTCCACGGCCTCCACATCCAAAACAATTAACCACCTTGACATCTTTGGCTCCAGTGGCCACACCCTTGTTCCTACAGTCTGCCACTTTATGTCCGACCTTCCCACACTTGCTGCAAGCAGGTGGAAATTTCCAACATGATAGAGACTACATCGACCACACTTCGGGTTCACTTTGTTTCCTTGGGTTCCAGTAGCAGCACGAACACCATCATTCCTCCTAAAGTTCTATTTCTGATTCCTATTTGGTCCTTGGTTATTGTTTTTATGATAACCTCCTCTATTTTGCCCTTGGTTTGAATGTGCAGCTTCCTAGTTTCTCTTATTTCCCTCAGCAATACTATCCTTTCTATCCTGCAGCTTAACATCTATTAAAGCATGAGCCATCTGAAGAGCTTCATTAAAAGTCTTGGGTTTCGACGAAGTAGTCTCTCCCTTGATATTACTAGATAAACCCCTGATATACTGCTTCATCTTCTTACGGTCATCAACAAAAGCATCAGGACACAACAAACACAAATCAGAAAACCTTTTCGTATAAACTACAATATCATTATTCCGCAACACCAAATGCCTCAACTCATCCTCCAACTGACCTAACTCTTCCTCAGGATAAAACTTAGCAGTTAACAGTCCCTTGGTCACAGTCCATGTTCTAGCATTAGCTTCAACCAAACCTAGAGCAGCTACCTGACTATTCCACCAACTTAATGCATCATCCTGAAAAGTAGCTGCAACAAATTTCACCTTACTAGCTTCTGAACACCCACTAATTTCAAAAGTACTTTCAACCTTTTCAATCCACCTTCTTATCTCCAAAGCACCATTAGCACCACAATATTGGGTAGGTCTACATTTCATGAAACTAGCATAAGAACATTTCTTCTGTACTTGCTGAGCAACAACATTACCTCCAGCTTGACCAGCAACATTTCCTCCAACCGGTTCATCAGTATTTCCTCCAACTGGATTAGCAGCATTCCCTCTAACTTGATCCACAGAATTCCTATTCTTAGTCTCCTGGTTCCTCTCAGCACGTTCGGCTTCCAGCGCTCTAGCAATAGCTTGCTCAATCATGGTATTCACAGTAGCAGTTGTCAATTTTGGCGGCATGTTTAGAGAATTAATCAAACAACAATTAAGTAATGGCAGAAAAATGCCTCCCTATTCCTTCCTGCGTCATCACAGAAGAAAAAGAACAACTAAGTATTCATAACAAGATAAGAAGAAGGATTTCTTTATCAAGACGTGTCATGGATACTACATGAACAAACAACACAATCCACACTAAATCATCAACCAAATCTCAAAAGAACTAAAAGACAATCATAGATCATGAAGGTAATTTGGATTGCACTGGAAAATTTCCACAAAATCGTGACAAGTAATGTCACTACAACCCTTCATCACGACAAACTTAAAAGAGTCATTAAGTTTCATCATAAACTACAGTACCAGTCTACTTAAGTTCTATTACAACCAGACTAATTAAAACAACACAAAGAAAAAGAAAACTAAACATTTGATCCCCACAGTTTCTTGTACATTGGTTCATCATCACTACTATTATCCTCCTCCTCATAGTCTTCCTCGACTTTCTCCTTTCCTTTTCGACTTCCTCCTTCACCTCCCTTCACCAACACCTGAGTTTTAACTTGACCTGGCACATCACGAATCACCACACCTCGAATAGGAAAAGACCTCATTGGTATGTCCCACGCATTCAACCTTGCATTCCTTTCTTGTTCCTCACGAAACCTTTCAAATTGCTCACTCAGATTCAACACCATTGCTCACAGACTAGCAACTTCATCCATTTCCCTTGCTCGCACATACTCTGACCTTTTCACACTTGAAACAAACCTGTCAAATTGTCTTTCATTCTGCTCAAACCTTTTGATTACTCGGGTTTCAACTACATACCTTTCAAATAAAGACCTATCAAACCGTTGAAGAAACCATAAAATGTCTTCATATGATCTATGACCTGGACAGTACACCTTAGCAATATCTCCGTGAATCGATCGGGCACTAGCAGCATTACTGGACTCATTAGAGAAATCATTCCTAACATGGGCAACTCTAGGAAAACCAATCAAATAACTATCACAAGTAGAAAGAAGAACGTACAACAGGTTGCTGACAATCCTGAACAGTCGGTGGCACCACATTAGCTCTCGGAACATAACTAACCTGAATTACCTCTGGTTCAGTCTGTCCAACTACAGTAGGAGCAATCCCATCATCCAAATATTCTTAGGGCTCCTCATCGTCACTAGCACCAAAGTTATCTACTTCCTCACCTTCTAATATATCATTCATCTCAATCCAATCCTCCTCACGGGGTATATCAGCCATTTTCTACCATTATAAGGATTCAAGGATACTTAAGGTCATTGTTAAAAATTAATATGCAATACTCATGCATCACAAATGTTATACGTAATGATATGCAATGCAATGCAAATGATGTTTATGCAATGCTCGCAAAAATAAGATATGATACTGAAAAGCACTCAGCGCACTTTCAATAACCTTGATACAATATCATAGTATTTACTTAATAAATACTCGGGAAATCATTTCAGTTCTGAGGGATACATCTATAATACAAAACAAAACTAAAAGCGATCTTGCCGGAGCGTTGCAGAGAAGTTGCGTGCTTTTGAAAAATAAATACTTTCGACACCAAAGTTATAGTTTAGGACAATCTTCAAAATCGACCTGGTTCTCTATAACTTGTGGCTCTGATACCAATCTCTAACACTTCCAATTTACATTGCGCAGCGGACATACACAATTGGGTGCTAGACACAAGCATCATCACACAAGGTATATTGAACGACTCAAAAGAGAGACTGATATGAGTGAAATTACTCATATCAATTGTATAAATAAATGAGCTTATAATGCATAATTTATATGAAAATGGTATTGTATTCACTTGTTTCTTATTTCTGTGTGTAGGTACCCAAGATCACGAAAACCAGCAAAACCGACACAAGATTTGAAGAAAATATCAAGAAGCCAAAAGACAAGCTGTTTATTCGAGGATTTAGTTTAATAAAGGTTATTGGGCCTTTGTGGGACCCACATTTGTGTATTGTGCCTAAAAGCTCAATATTGGAAAGATATCTATTAACTTTTGGGTCAAAGCCCATTACAAGCCCAATAACAAGCACAATATGGGACGGATGGAATTTCTTACATGTTTTTAGGCCCAATTTCATAAGTATGATACAGATGGAGTATTATTTAGGGACCAAGCCCATTAGGTCAACAAATAAACGGTAGGAGTAATATAAAGTTTAGGATAACTTTTTATTTGGTCAAACCACCCATCATTATTTACAAAGTGAAAACAAAAGAAAAGAGAGAGAAAAAAGACGCAAAGAAGAAGAGGAGCCGAGAACAAACCCTAAATCCAATTTAGGGGTTTCTGATTAGCTCATGTGTGAGCCTCACATGCCCCAAATAATTCCCAAGAATTTTGGGGAGAAGATGATGGCACCAAAAGATCACACGTGGCATCCATCTTGTCACTCCTCTCTTTTGATTGGTGGAAATCATACCATCCAATCATTGCACCAATCAATTAGAGACACCTCAGCATCAAAGTAGCTCAAAAAGCACAAAAAAAATGCCACCCTGGCGATCCGTGTGAAGAGAAGGTGCTTTTCAGCCCTTAATCAAGAAAGAGATGATGAAAAGATGGAATCAATGGCTGTGATTTAACCTTCCTCAACAAACCCACACCATGTTTTGCCTATAAAAACCCCTTTATTTTCATTGTAATTTTTATCCCTTTTCTTTCTTTTACTGTTATAATGTTAATTTAGATATAGGTTATTGTATTTTTATTTTTAATGTATTGTAATAGTTTTTATGGAATAATAAAATTAATTTTGAGTTTCATCTGTTATTGCATTTTAATTTCCTATTAAAACTTTTACAACTTTATTTAATTTATATTAAATTGAAATTATATAAGTGGTTGTTTGGATAAGCTCTTATTATAGCTTAATTCGAACGATTAAGTGAGATTGGAAAAAGTTTAACCCACTGTTAAACTTAAATATAATTGTTGGATCGAATGGTTTGTTTGGTTCGAGCCATTATGGTGGTTCGAGGTCTCGGTTAAAGAGATGATGGTGGTTTTTTTTGAAAATCCGCTCAGCGCGTGATTTCATCATCAACGGTTCTCAAAAAGGCTTGGCTCGTTTTTTTTTTATATTTTATGAGTAATTTTAGTTTTAATTGATGTTTGGTTGTTATTGAATTTGTGTAACTGTTTTGATTATTTGAGTGTTAATAATCTGTTAGATTGTGATCACTAGTCTGATAAGTTTGTTATATTGTTCAAATAAATCTGGTTGAGTTTAATAGGTTATTGTTTGAACTTGAACACTATTCTGCTAGTAATACTTTTTAAACTGATATTGGTATGATTATTAAAATAGAGGATTTGTTGCTATTTTTTGATCAATATTTGGGACTATTTTGAATCTTTAGGTTCAGTCTTCGATTGTTTAGTAAGTTCTCTTTGCGTATAAATTGGTTAGAAGTTTTATACATTATAGATTTTAAGTGAATGTTACTACTGAAATCGTTATCTGCTTAGTTGATTTAGTCTGATGATTAGTTGTTCTAGTTTGATTTATCTTGATCTCGATTTGTATTTGAAGAGTTCATTGGGAAATAATTATGTTCAAATAGGTATTGTATGTTTGGGTTACATATTCTAACTGGTTTTTCTTATCTGCTATGCTAAAGTATAGCATGATTTTGCTTTATAGTGATAAAACGACTCGGATGTTAGGTTGATTTACTGTGATATCATTGATTAAATCTGTTTAAGTTTGTCATGATTTAATTGATTTATCCTTTGCTGTATTTTGATAATGTTTATCTGATTTTTACTTATCTGAACGTTTACTGACCTGCATTCCTCTACTGGGAATGTTTGGTTTATTAACTTACCAAAAAAATCAAATCTCTGAGCTCCATATCTGTCACATTATTTCATTCGCAAAAATATATCAACCAAAAAAAATTGTCCTTCCTAGGACTCGAACCCGAGACCACTCGGATACTAGACTAGTGCCTAAACCAACTGGTCTAGCCACACTTTTTTAATACATTACGTTTAAAGGTTTTTGTATTCTATTTTGGATTGTCAGTTTTTTTAAACATGTTTATTAACGTTTTATTTTCAAAAAAAATATAAATTAGATTTTAATTACTTTTATGAATAAAAAGTTTATTTAATTTTTAGAAAAAATATTAGTTTAAATAAAATAAGTTTTTAAATAAATAGATTAATATTTTATAATTTTTAAATTTAATATAGTTTTTTTAATTGTCTTAAATAATTTTGTTTTAAATAGTTTTGTTTAAATAGCTTGTTTAATTTTAAAAAGTAAAAGTAAAGTTTAAATAGAATAAAATAGTTTAATTTGTATTTTAGATTTAAAAGCGAGATACGATTCATGCACTTTAGGTTTTAAAAATTGTAGAATTAAATTAGGTAAAAACCGAAATCAAATTTAAATCAATTGTCCTAATCAAATCGAAAGTTTCAAATTCACAAGTTCCTTGTGTACAACGAACCGGGATCACTCTCGTGTTTAATTGATTCGTCTTTAGCTTATTTTTGGATTATTACCTTTTCTTAAAGGTAATTTCTTAAATTTGCTCTATAACGTATTAAATTAAAATACACCGACACTTTTTCGACACATCAAAGACGTTTACACCTAAAATATAAACAAGATTTTCACAACATGTCTAAAACATAATTTCATCTCATAATGTACTAAAACGACACCAGAGTAAAGCGTTTAGTCCCCACGGATCTCGACCAGCAAACCAACAAGTTTCAGTACAATACATAAACATTTAACAAATTGTTCAACAGGAAAAGGATAGAAATTGTTTTAGACCAACAAACTTCGAAAGCCAACCCACAACATCCACAGCAAAGCTCCGCCATCAATCACCTTCGATTACCTGAAACACATGATTAAACAAGTCAACAATAATGTTGAGCGAGTCCATAGGTTTATCAAATCACATTTGAAAACAAGAATAAAATCGATCATAATCATTTATAGAATTATCGTGCACACAATCTATTTCAAGGCAACACATTGTATTTAAGCTCATGACACCGACCCCTTAACCAATTAGTCACCCACGCCAAATGCCAGCATGACTAGAATAAAACCATTGCCCCTCTAGGGTATCAGTTGCTAGATATTCCCAAATCTTATTCTCATAAATTATCATTCCTAGAGATTACTCAACGTAATGCCCTGGTCTCAGATAGGGTGGTCAACCCAATAGTACTATCATTTGAATAAGCGGCTATTCCCAACTCACAACATCAAGTCAGAACATAGTTAACGGTTCATGAATTTAGAGTCTTTAGCAACAAGGTACTCAATACAATGTAAGGCAACATAGGCAACATTCGGGTCCAAATACTTACTCATGACTTGTGTTCGTTTATTTTCAAATAGCATGTATCCCCCTCGCGGGTATTAAAACATTTAGTAGCTATCATGAAAAGAGAGGCTACAGACTCACCTTAATATAAGAGATCTAGCGAGATGATCGTCGATGATAGAGGATGCCTTTCAAACACGAGAACCGCAACCTATCAAATAAGGCACGTTCATTAATAATGACTCGAGAAATAAATCATACATAACAATATCAAACTTAAACTCATAAAATCACGACAAACTCGAGAGAAAATGATACAAGTAATAGTATTACACTCTTCTACACATCTACTTTAGCATTATATACTCTCGACAAAATCCGTCGGCACATACCATATGCACTAGCTCATTTACCCCATTTAGACTCGTCAAACGTTTATGAAACGACTCGAGGAACTAACTTACTATATATAGAAATTCCTCTAACAAGTTTATCAAATGACTTTACTTTTAAAGTTCCTTACCCGACTCATCTTTGAACTACAAAAACCGGACAGTTTTACATCATCGACTCATACAACCGTTTTAACTTCTATAAACGACTCCATTTATAAAACCGACACCTAGGTATGAAAATAGACTCACCCTCTAGGGTTTAAAATTCTTCATCAGTATTTGAATAATTTCAAAACTCAATCTATAGTCCCCGATATTCGATCCAAATATCGACAACAACTATATGTCGTGCCGATACTCGTCTCCCGGTACACGAATAATCAAAACATCATAACTTCTCGCTTGTTTGAAGCAAGAAGCTTTACTTTATATCAAATCGAAGCTAATTGAATTCTCTACTACCCTATGCTATTATTTAAGCCTAAATAAAATCATAAAGTACCCAAAAATACACTTTTTCCCACTGATCTAAATCACCCTTCTAAAACTTGCATGGAATCATATTTTTAGCTAAAACCACTCAATTTTATTATCAACCCATAATCCTAATACTAAAATAACTTATCTATAACACTTGTATCATCATCAAAATCAAAAATCCAAAATCAAAATCAAAATCAAGTTTTTAACAAAAACTTAACATGAAAACCTTTTGATCATCACAAAAATCACATGCATGAGCATGGTTTTGACCTACCAACCCTAAAAAATGAAACATCACGCACGTAGCCAAATTTGGTATCAAAATGATCTCCTTACAATTCTAAGGATGGTTCTTGTGTTAGTTTCGATTAGATCAAGGTAGAAATTTGATGAAAGTTGGTTTTGTGTGGCTATGGGGGTGACGACATGGAGTAGTGAGAGAGAAGGGGTGGAGTTTTGATTATTTAGTGGTAACTATGAGTTTGTTAGGTGAAAAGTTTGGCTTATATATGGTGGTGGAGGGACCATTGTTGTCAATTTGCAATAGTTGTGGTCTAAAATGAAAATAGTTAGCTAAAAAGTGGGGAATTACTATTAGTCAATTTTGAAAATATTCACGGAGCTCGGGTTTCATAAAAATACTTTTCAAAAGTTAAAACATACCTCAAATATAATAACATCGTCTCCCGACTCGACTTAACACGTCATTTAAAAGAAAACATCAAAAATGACAAACATCGAACAACCGACAATAAAACATAAAATATAAGGCATCCATCGACATCACGCTTGCTAATACTCCTTATAATTATTAAATATAAAATATAAGTCTCCCAACATCGGTTTATACTTAAACCTCCAAAAATAAATATCATTCAAACTCATCAAAATTTTCAAAAATAGTCATAAAGTAAGATTAAGCAATGACCTCGGTTTCAGGTTATCACAAAACATAAGAATTTTCAGTTATAAACCAGTTTATAAAACATGTTCTAGGTTTTCCAGGACTTACACATATTCTGCTGCATTTCATGTCTTTTGCTTATATTTTAGTTATTCTTTTCATGTCATTATATCTGTTCACTGAGCATATTGCTCAGCCGTATTTTCTCTCCATGTCCCATACAGCATGTACCTAGGGGCAGACATAAGCTATTGAGAGTACGTGCTTAGGATGGAGACTACCTTAGACTTCTTTCCCTTATGCATTTTACATACTTATGCTTGGTTGGATAATGTTTTGTCCCTTTTTCTAATTCATTTACTTTATGCTTGTGAGCTTATGTTTGGGAGCCGATGTTTGATTCCGACTTTCCTTTATGGTCATTTATGTTTCTAAGACATTTACCTTGTATGCTTTGATTACACGCCATAATTATCATTTAACGTTCTTCTTATCATAGTGGGTCGTTACATAGAGAAAGCACAAGATAATTTTGGGGTGGTCAAAGGTTTTAAATAAAGATTCCAAAAAGTGTTGCAACAAATTCGGAGTTATAGAAAACTCAAATTCGTATGCTGCTGCCTGCGGTTCTTTATCTCCACCCGCGGTTCGTTATTGATAGAGAACTGCGGGTTATTTAATGAACCGCCCACAGAGGGTTGGTTTTTGGGGGATAAGGAGGATTTCTAATTCAGTAAATCCTAATTTTCTAGTCTAACTAATTATAGAGGCATTCTAAAAGGCAATAGTAGACAAAGAAACACATAATAACTTAACAAACATGACTTTGACCAAAATTCATGTATTTAAAATAAAATTCGTGTTGGAGGTATGTTATTCTAGACACATAGTCATGACACAATGATCCTCCATAATTTAATTTTGTTCTTTCTATATTTAAAAGACTCATACATATGAATTATGTATGCTCGATATCAATAGCAAGAAGCCATGAAAACATTTTTAGATTGAATTAACAATGAAAAAACATTTCTTGACCATTTTCGAAAGAACTTTGATATTTTTGAAAAAGAGAAGAGGAATTTTTCAAAAAGAGTTTAAGAGACTCACTAACTCAAAGAAGGAGAAGACTCAAAAGAGAAAAAGACTTGATTAAGAAAATGCGCAATTAAGGTATATGTTACATTAAACCTAGACCTACACATAAATAATTAAAAGCTTCCCTATTAAGTGGCTTAGTGAAGATACCGGCTAAGTTTTATACCGAGGGCACCTTCTCAATCGAAATGTTCCCCTTTTAAACATTATCCCTAAGGAAATGGTGACGAATATCTATGTGCTTAGTTCGTGAATGTTGCACGGGATTCTTGCTAAGGTCTATTACACCCTTATTATCACACATGATGGGAACATCATTTAGTGTAATCCTGTAATCAACAAGCGCTTGCTTCATCCATAGAGCTTGTTGACAAGCTTTACCGAAACTCACATACTCGGTTTCCGTGGTGGATATAGCAAGAGCGGTTTGTTTTTTGGAGAACCAAGAAGTTAAACAACAACCCATGAAGGTACAAACTCCAATAGTGATTTTCTGGTCCACATAGTCTCCCGTATGATCCGAGTCCGCATATACTATGATTCCTACGCCGGTCCCTTTAGGATACCATAATTCTAAATGTATAGTGCCTTTAATGTATACGAAGATACGCTTATCCGCTTCAAGGTTAGAGGTTTTGGGAGCCTCTTGGAAGCGAGCACAAAGACAAACACTAAACATGATATCCGATCGACTTGCCATAAGGTACAAAACTACCAATCATACCTCTATATTTGGTGTTGTCTACCGACTCACTATCATCATCTACGGTGAATTTAGTATCCGAGGCCATAGGGGTCTTCATTGGTCTAGAGTACTCTAATTTAAATTTCTTTAGCATTTCTTTAACATACTTAGATTGATTAAAGAAAATACCATCGTCTATTTGTCTAATTTGGATTCCTATAAAGAAATTAATTTCTCCCATCATGCTCATTTCAAACTCGTCATGCATTATTTTGGGATTATGGTCATCATAATCAATCCCTTCTTGTTGATTATAGCCTTGAGCTATAAGTCTAGCCTTGTTACGAGACACAACACCATTCTAATCTAACTTATTCCTATACACCCACTTGGTTCCAATGATGGTAGTACTTCTAGGTGGAGGAACAAGATCCTAAATGTCATTAGCAATGAATTGATTCAATTCTTCTTGCATGGAGATGACCTAACTCTCATCCATTAAAGCTTGTTTAACATTCTTTTGTTCAATCAATAAGACAAAACAAAAGAAGTTACTTTGATCTTGGACTTGATATCTAAGGGTCCATTGATTAAGGTCGCCTATGACGTTTTCGAGAGCATGATCCTTAGACTCCCTAATGTTTACTCCCTTTTCAACATTTAGGTCTTGAACTCCTATTTTTCTAACATCTTTGGCTTTAACTATGTCTTTTTTTTTGGTAACCGTGATTTCCGACTCATTGGCTAAATAATCCACGGGGTTTGAGCCCACCGCCACACAGACTCAAACCAGGTAAAGCCCTCCCTTTTCAGGAGGTTGTCGTGGCCACTTCAAGATTGTTTGCACCTAGCGGGAATTGAACTTGAGACCTCACACACTTTGGAGTGATAGCCACAAATTTTTTTGCCACTAGGCCACCCTTGAGTGGTTAAGCTTTAACTATGTCTAATTCATCTAAGTCATCATCTACCAAATATGGTGTCTTGAAGGATGGGTTTCATCAAATGTCACGTTGAGTGATTGTTCGATTACATCTGAGGTTCTATTGAGGACTATTTAGGCTTTACTAGTTTGAGAATAACCTAAAAAGACACATTCGTACGAATTTAGGTCGAACTTAGTAAGGTAGTTTTTGGTGTTGAGAATGAAGCACTTTCTTCCAAACACCTTAAAGTATTCCATTGAGGGTTTCTTACCTTTAAGAATCTCATAAGGGGTCTTACCTTGGAAACTTCGAATAAGAATTCGGTTGAGAATATAGGTCGATGTGTTAACGACATTGCACCAAAATGTTTGAGGCAAAGATTGCTCGTTTAACATGGTCCCACTCATCTCTTGGATAGTCATATTCTTCCTTTCAACTACCCCATTTGATTGTGGATTGCGAGGAGTCGAGAAGTTATGGATAATACCATGAGCTTCACAAAAGGCACCGAATTGCACTTCGTTATCAAATTCCCTACCATGATCCGTCCTAATAGAGTTAGATGAACATCCTAGTTGATTTGGATCCTTCTACTAAAGGTTTCGAAATGACCGAAAGCTTCATTCTTAGTAGCCAAAAATCTAGTCCAAGTGAATCTAGAATAGCCATAAACTATAACTAGGGTATAAAGGTTACTGATAGTTGTGTTTTTGTATACAAGTCTTAGGAAAGACGAGTATAAACTCAGCAAGTATTAAACTCGACGATTTAGGAAAACCGACAAGTCGAATAAATGCGGGTTCGTTCTCGAAGGAGGTGTGTGGATTAGGTGTGCCAATTATATAAAATCAAGTTTGGATTAGTGACGTTTTTGGTTTAGAAGAGAAAAACTAAAGACGAGCTACGATTACAATTACACTACGACGTAATGACGTAAAACGCGAACGTAAATACGTAAAACGTGACGAAATTAAAAATTAATTAAAAGATTAAACTAGGTCTAAAATAATATAAAGAAGAATAAAAATCCAACAAATAATTTTTAAAAACTTTTATTAATTAAATATTCAATTTTAAATGCTAATTAAAGCCCTAAAATTAAATATAATTAAGAAAAAGACTAAAATATTATTTTATTGAACTAATAAGTCACTTATATTATTTAAAGACTAAAAAGTATTTTTCCTAAACTTTTAAAACTATTTTTCTATTTTTAAATCGCTAAAAACACTTTTTTTATTAAAATAATGCTAAAAATTAATAAAATAATGATAAAAATAAATTTTATTTTTCTAAAAATCTTTTTTAACTAAATTAACAAGGTAAAAATGAAAAAGTGTAAAAAAAATTAAAAAAAATGGCTAAAAACGAAAGTACTCCATGGTGGAGTACTTCAGTGTTGTCCAAGATCCTACCAGACAACAGACTTGTCCAACATCTGTGTTGTCTGATATCGGACAAAACTAAAAAAATAAAAAATTTGCAGCGTTCTCGGACAACAAAGAAAAAACTTGCTGTATTGTTTTTTCGGCTCGTTTTGGGTTGTTTCGAGCTTGTTTCTTGCTGTTTTTGGGCACAAACGGCACCCCCAATAGCAGTAGGCTATTGGGGAGTCAAACAAACAGATATAATCACAATTTTAAACACAAAATCCACAGATTAAATAAACTATGGGCAAAATTTGGGCTGCGGGTTCTAAAGACTATAACAGTGAGCTATGAAACGAATTTCAACCACCAAAATCTGTAAAACCTACAAGACCAGATAATAAACTTCTAAAACTACCCTAGAACTACCTATACTCCACTTTTCAAATCTCAAGTTGCATAAACAAAGCCAACAAATCTACTGGTGCGTTTGGCTGGCAGAACGTTATGTTTGAGGTCCTATGGTGCAATACATTAGGTTATAGAGCAATTTGAGCAATCAAAAACTAATAAACCTAAAATACCAACTAAAGAGTGATTAGAATACCCTATGAACTTTCTATTAGCACAACTCCAAGTCTTGAAACACAAAGTTAAGATAAAACAAGACCTACGGTATACTAAGCAGACAGAAACATAGTTGTTGGTGCAAATTGCACTTATACGAATTTCAGACAACAATACCAAGGAACCTAGTACACCATAGCCTAAATCAAGATCCTATAATCTTACACTAACATACAATCTAACTACTAACAAGATTTTAAGGCAAAATTTACTCTAAAATAAACGGAAAATGGGCTTACTGTTTTAATACCTTATGTACCAAATTTTAACACATGCAATTCTTATAAAACCTAACAAAATGAATGCCACTAGCTGATATAACACAAGACTACTAAACCAAGTGTGTTTAGATTGATTTCAAGCCAAAATTTTGTTAACAGATACCCTTAAAACCCAAACCCAAACACACCTTTAATTTTCAGAACTGGATTTTTACAAATCAAAAGCTTTCAAAACCCCTTAAAACTACTTGAATCTACCATAAACTAATCTAAAACCTATAAGAGACACATATTCAACATAAACTTGAAACCAAAAACAGCCAATCAACACATCCCATAAATCACAATATCACACATAGAAAAAGTAAGCAGGGTTCAAACCCATGTAAACCTGGCTGATGCCTTCTACTTGGATTCTATTGAGCTTATATGTGAGCTTATAACAACATGTAGAGACTACCCTGTTGGCTGGAATCCATGAACGACCCAAGGGTTTAATATCTTTAAACTGAAAAAGAACAAATGGAATTGATGGATGGGAGATTTGTCTTCAAACCTGCACACCACCACAAGACTATAAAGTAGCTTCAAGTAGCAAGAGCTACAAGCTACAAGCTTGTAGCTTTTGCTACTGTAAGTGGTTATAAAAAAAAGAGTAAAAGATTTTGAGAAAATCTTATAAAACTGAGTTTTGAAAAAGGTAAACAAACTTGTGTAACCAATTGCAAATCTTGGGCTTCCAACAACTCAAACCAAATGCATGAAGTCACTATACAAGCTTCCACTTTCACTTCCACTTGTATAGTGATTCATAAATTTGGGTAAAAAAACTTCAAGAAAACTTAATTTTCTGAAAAACGTTTTATACTGAAAACTTTGAAAAACTTTAAACTATCTTGCATCAAGTGAAAGAATTACACTAAGAAAACATTAAGCAACTCAGTTATTTGCATCATTCAAAACTTTCTTTATCATTAATAATTTAAAAAGATACAAAAAAACTGGAACAAGCCCTTCTCACATGTTGAGAGGTGCTTAAATAGCAAAGGATAGAAGTATCTGGAATGCTAAGCTACTAAAACCCTAATAAACATGAAAATCCAAATATGCCCTTGGTCAAAAATCATGGTCAAGGAGTCCTCATGTGATCTCTGAATTAAACAGCTGTCTTGATGTAATCTTCACCGTTTATGAACTCCTTTGGGACCAAGGAATGTGTTTGGGACGTTGATTGGACTGAGGGATTCCAAATTTGCTAAATATGGAGAAGCACGGGAAGCTGTGGGGCCTATTTTAGTGAAGGTGATGGGTTGTTTGTTTGTGGGATATGGTGAGAATAGATTAAATCAATGATCTGGATAGTTTAGGATTTAATTTTGGGTAATTAAGGTTTTAGGATTAGGGTTCATGGGATTATGAATTGTGAACAGGGTTAAGTTTGATGCAGGTTTTGGTTTAATTAAGGTGTTTCCCACCAAATTAATTAGTATTAAACTGTTTTTAAAAAAACTTTGTTTAATAAATAATCTGTTTGTGGAGAATGACGTGGGAGGGGTGAGGTGTAATGTTGGTGACGTATATGACTGTGAGTGCGGGAGGAAGTTTTGTTGTCTGGACGGTTTTGGCCCCTAAACTTCTCAAAAGTCTTCATTCCAAGTTTAAAAGATTTTTCCCCCATTTCCTTTGTAATCAACTTTCAAGTACTTGTCATTTTTGGCATGTTGTTTTCCCAAACTTGCAAAAGGACCATAAATGTAATTTTGATCATTCTTCAAGGCCCAATCTTGTACATACTTGATATTTTAGGGACTCACAAGTAATTTAGAGGATTTACAGTGGTATAAAATGACAAGTCTTCAATTCTTGAGGAACCAATCTTGCCAATCTTCAATTCTTCAAGGGTATTTTGTAAATTCCATACTTGGGCCCGGTTCTTTGTGCGGCTTCGTTTCTCGTGTTCGTTTTTGCTTTATTCTTGTGATCATTTGTTGATTTCATGATATCCGTACCTAAAATACACAATGAACAAACACAAGCATATATTTGGGTATTTTGACGATATTTTAAGCGTTTTAAGCCCGATTTGGACGATGAGACTATGTATAAATACAGTCTCATCACTCCCCCATACTAAACCATTGCCGTGTCCCCACGCAATGCTAGAATTAAGTATCATAGCAATTCCAAAATTCCATTTATGATGACATTTATTAAATAAACTACTACACGTGTTTTAGACATAATGTATTGTTTTCATCACGATTAAGTGACATTTGGGATCATAGAACAAGAACACGTGAATGCTTCGTTAGAAATAATTTCTTCGTCCTCGATTTTCACCCAATTCTATGCTAAGCGTGCAACGAGATCATTGTTATTATAAGTTAGCAACACGATCATATCTCATGAGTGTTAATTACGAACCTAAACTCCCTTATTCCTACTTGGTATCTCTTATATTTTATTTTGTCTTAATGATCACGAGGATACATCATTGACTTAT
Organism: Glebionis coronaria; assembly: GCA_025667525.1. NCBI lineage: Eukaryota > Viridiplantae > Streptophyta > Magnoliopsida > Asterales > Asteraceae > Glebionis > Glebionis coronaria. The sequence continues at coordinate 539,536,963 of CM046879.1, forward strand.
GCGTGGATAGAGATTAAATCTTAAAATAGAGTCTTAACGGTGTAACCAAAATCATTAAATTAATAATTCACCCCAATAGACAACGATGTTAAGTCAACAAGAAGGATCGATAAACACGGTTTTATAACGGTTTTGAACATGAGACTTATTACCAAGACTTTTATATGCCCCCTAACGGAAGGGCCTTATTATCTTTGGTTTACCTCCATCTTTTATTCAACTTCACCATGAAGCTTTTATTATGACTTCGGTCTTGCATTGCCTTTTATTATCCGCCTCATCGGTGGTTTTATTAGCCAATGACGTATATCCTCACGCTAAAGTGAATTTTGGATCTTTAAAGCTTCAAAGATTAAGGCTTGATTCACTTTCAATTTGGGCATAGATTTTTCGGCCTTGTGAGCTTCAAATTTTTGCTTAATTTAGGTGAGCACTTGAAATCTTATTATTAGGTGAAGCTTTCGATTATTTGGGTTGCCAATACTTCAAAACCGTGACGCTAGCGATACCTTAATGTTTTCCCAATTTAATTACATGGAAGCTACTAAAACAAATTAGAAACCAACAATAGTGACTAAACCGCTAAATCAATATTTATTAACAATTTATTATACAAAAGCGTGGGGAGAATAAGCTAATAATTACTACACATGAGATCGTGACGATTACGAGACTTATAAATAACTCTATCATTTCTCGTCCTCATTTAAGAGACTTAGCCTAAAAAGTTAAGGAATCGAAGCTAAGTGCTCAACACACACGGTCGAATCAAAAATTACTCTTATTCTCACCATCGGAAAACCTACATTCGTGTCTTAAACACTTATGAAAAATAAGAAAAAAATTTTAAAATTTGGCCATTTTTAGCCTTATTTTGCAACAAAACGATAACAAAAAGATGAAAATTGGATTGTGTGGTGACGTAAGCAAGGTGAAGTATCTACTCACCCCCCCATACTAAAACTAAACATTGTCCTCAATGTTTCGAGTCTAGGGGTGAAAACACCCCCATACTAGAGACGAAGTCGAATGCTTAATCTCGAGCATGGAAAGGGTAAAACGAATAACCTAAAAGCCGTTTATGAATTGTGCTAATAAGATAAACGTTAGAACATAAAAGGATATCTTCGGATATCGGAATCTCCAAAGGCAACGATCGAAGCTCGAGTGATCCGTAAAATGAACACGAGAGGCTTCACTGATGACGATGAACCTAATGAATCACAATCACAAACAACCACGAAACAAAGGTTGGAAGAGCACAATTACCCTCGTTACATTGACTAAGAAAGCGATAATATTTACAAGGATAAGCATGAGAATCCCCCACGAGGAACCTTGTTTTTGATAACCGAGTCAAAAGCTCGACTCGAATCCCCATAAATGTGATCATTTAGGGATAATCATGGTTTGGTCATTTTTGGTGGGTCTTACATGATAAACAAGGCCCAAAAGCAACCGGTACTAAGGACTAAGTCCTTTGATGATGCAAAATACCAAGGTCGAAGATGGCGTCCTCGTTCTCGGATGAAAGACGAAACAACGCCACTTCAACTAGAACCCCAATGGGGTAGAAGAAAATAGATAAGAAGTAGAAAGGTGGGGCAATGGGTAAGTCACACTTATGAGCTACTCGAGGTAGACTCACACCAAGCAAATGAATAAGATTTCCATTTATTGCATCGGTGGAAGACCGAGATTTCCCTTTACAAGCAATTCTGGGATCGTAAATCTCGTCCTCGGTGGAGAAATGTGAGGGAACATAAGGGGCTTCCCCCACACTAGATCCACACCAACCGTCGTCAAAAGGAGTAGACGAGGTGGTAGTACTCATATAACGATGTGATGACGGAGTTAAACATGTAGAAAAATCTTTTAAAACATTTTTAAAATCTTTCCCTTTTTCATCGTTTAAAAACTCTTTATGAAAACCCGATTTGATAATGTCGAAAATATTTGGCGTGTCAAATTCAAAATTAGTCGCGCTAAAAATCCTCACATTTAAGTCTTTGGTGGGAGGGGGTGGCGGATTATATAAGTTCTCAAAACGTTTGTCAATAAAGAACACCGCCCCCTCGGGGTCTACATACTCGTCATCCTCATGAACATCGATCTCATCGATTTCCTCATCAAAGATAGGCTTGTCAAACCAAGGTTTGTCATTCCCCTCCTTGAGTATCTTAGAAACTCTCTCGAAGAGATCACGATCAAGCACGAAACGATCATCCATTTGTGGGGATTGTTGATATGTTAAATCCTCACGAATGTGGTAAACGTAATTCTCATTTGAGGAGTGTTGATTAGGTAACTCCTCGAGAATTGGATTTTTGGTGGTCACATGAGTTGGTTCGTCATCGAAAATAAGACGTTCCAACTCATTAAGTTCATCCTCGATTTTGGAAAGATCGACCTCACTCGTAGGTGGAAGTGGAGGCAATAGAGCTAGCTCTCGTTCAATGATTTCCTCAATCTCGGGATCAAACTCGTAATCATCGTACTTCACATGTTTCTTTTTAGGAGAATCAAAAATTGCATGTGGATTTCGAAGTACGTGATCAAGCTCGGCAAAATCGCCATCATCATTGTCAAAGAAAGAGTCGATGTGAGCACTGACAACCATGGTCTTACAAGTCGAATGACTATGCTTAGGTGACTTTCCTAAAACGAGAGGATCGATGTCGATAAACCCTTTAGCCTCAACGGGTATTGGGCTAGGCAAAGGAGGAACTTCGATGGAGTTAGAAGTTGAAGCCTCAAAGACGTGGTCCTTCGAAGGTGGTGAAGACGAGCCCATTTTGGTCATTTTCGTGATGGCACTAACGTTGCCCTTCGGAATTGGTGTTTCACTTGTTTCGCTAAATACATCCCAAAGTGAGTTTTCATCCATAAATTTACACATACCCTTTTGAATTAGGTACACGTACTCTTTATCATTAAAATCATCATCTTTAAAACCGTTTTTCTTAATTCTTTCAAAACATGCATCAAGCCTCATTCTTTCCGCTAAAGTGAACATTTTGAAATCATTAGGATTTGAATCATTAGGTTTTGAAACCTCGGTTTTTTCATTATCATTAAACACTTGGGATTTTCTAGCGAAAAAGTCCATTTTGTCATCCCCATATCTCATAGTAAGTCTCCCCTCATGAACGTCGATTACGGTTCGAGTCGTCGATAAGAATGGTCGACCTAAAATAATGGGACATTTAGGGTCACACTCGTAATCGGATATAACGAAATCCGCGGGAAAAACAAACTTTCCAACTTTGACATAGACATCCTCGGCTATTCCAATTGGTATAAGTGGTGTACAATTTGCAAGCTCGATTGTCATGTTCGTGGGGGTAAGTGAAGGCAATATCATCAATTTCCAAAGAAAATGAGGCATGAGATTGATGCTAGCACCTAAATCGGTAAGGGCTAAACATCCCTCAATCTCGGAAAAATCACAAGGTAGTAGAAATTGGCCTGGATCCTCTTCCTTTCTCGGCATACGCCTTTTAGGTTTTTTAAGAAGGATCGATGCACAAGTTTCTTCAAGGGTTACTTTCGTAAGGTCGATAAAGCTCTCTTTTTGAACCGTGGATGGAATTTGAGGTACACGAGGGTGTGCACTCTTTCCCTTGGTCGCCACGTTCACCCCATCGACTTTAGAACAATAAGACGTCTTAGAAGTCGAGGGTTGAGAAGAAGGAACAACTCGAAATCCTTCAAGGTTAGGGGTATCACACGACCTTTCTCATGAGATGAGGCGGCTTTACATTGTTCCTTCGGATTTGCTATGGTGTCACTAGGTAACGAACTCGATGACGCACCCGAGGACTTGTTCATAATCGCCGAAAACATCTTTTTAATGTCGATTTGTCCTTTCTCAATCTTCGTGTTTTGCAATTTCAATGTATTAGAAAAGTCGTTTTTCAAAGTACCAATTTCTCCCTCTAATCGTCTCATATTAGCCTCATTCGTTTTCATGTAATTTTGAAAATCGTTTGACGAACTATTTTTATTTGAATTAAAGTTCCCTTGGTTTTGATTGTTTCTTTGAAAATTGTTTTGATTCCCACTTGAAAAATTGTTTCCTTGATTGTTGTTGTTTGAAAAATTCGAGTTTTGATTATTATCTCGATTTTGCCAATTCAAATTCTGACCTTGATTATAACCTTGATTTTGATTCGAAAAATTTCCTTGTTGATTATTTCCTTGAAAATTGTTTTGGTTTTGATTAAAATTGTTGCCTTGGTTATAATTGCCTTGTTGTGATGGACCCGCGTTATTTTGATTAGAAAAATTGTTGTTTCCATTTAACGCACTCACATTCGACGTTTGGCCATCCGTAGCCGCACACTCATAATATTTATTAGGTCCACCACAAAACATACACGAAACCTCAACCGATTTCACCGTAGCGGGAGCGTCTTTCTTTTGCATCTCAACGAGAAAAGACGTAAACACATTCGTCAACTTGTCGACTTTCGCATCAATGTCGCGATTAGAACTACTAACATTGGCGACATTGGCAACACTCGGTGCATTGCGGAGTTGGTAAACCTTGGATCGGTTTTCGATAATTATCAATGCATCTTTCGGAGTCTTACAGAAAAAGTTGCCCCCGGCGGCGGAATTCAACGAATCTTGTTCTTGAAAATTAAGACCGTTGTAAAACGTATCGATTTGGTGCAACTCGGAAAAACCATGGTGAGGACATTGCCTAAGCAATTCCTTAAAACGATCCCACACGTCTCTAAATGATTTATTCGATTTTTTCTCAAATTTTGTAATTTCATTTTTGAAAAACGTCGTCTTAGACGGTGGGAAAAAATAATTAACGAACTTGGAAACGAGATCCTTCCACGTAACTATCGAATTAGGTGGCTCTTTCTCGTACCAATCCTTGGCGGCACCATCGAGCGAGTACGGAAAAAGCATAAGCTTGACGACATCGGTGTTGACATTCTTAAACTTGCTCGTGGCTAAAAGACGATCAAAATTCCGAATATGGTCGTGAGGATTATCGGCTTCACGACCTCGAAACTTCGTAGCTTGAATCAACGAAAGCATTCCTTTCTTAATCTCAAAATTCTCCGCTTCGATAGCGGGAATCACGATCGCGTCTCCATAACCCACGGTGGGTGCTTGGAGCAATTCCATCATCGAACGATTGTCGGCCATCTCCTCTACGGTTTCTTCAACAACGATATTAGGAACGTCGGTTTCTAATTCTCGTCTACGTCGTCGATTCCTTCGATTACGATTGGGTCGATTCGAAGCTTCGCTAGAATTGGAATAATCCTTCGATCGAGTGCGCATGCACTAAGCGTAGAATGGGTGGTAGCAAAGAAGATTCTTTTTGCGGTTTTTCGATTTTTCAATTTTTTTGGTTTTTGATTGTTTTTTAATTTTTTTTGGATTTTTGAATGTATTACGTAGACACAAATCTACAAATCTCCCCTCGAATCGATTTCTCGATTAAAGGAGCCTCAAAGAATGAAAACGATCATGTGGAGTGAACGCTTTCGATGACTTTAGAACGTTGGTGGAACACCAAAACGTTCAAGAGGGTTTAATCTTGAAAACACAAGCAAATATAATATACGTAGATAATTCTTGGGCGGAAAACCCTCGATTAGCTCTCTTTCTCAAAACACGCACAAGCAAGCGGGGGAAACGAGGCGGCGCTAAGCACATAAGAGCCTTTTTCCTTTAGGTTGTGAAATACAACCGACTTATACCCACCTTATAGTTTGTGTTAATCAAAATTAAGCCTCACGAAAGTATTTATCTATTTTGCCTTTAAACTTTTGCTTTAGATTCGAATACAATGATCGAGTGATGAAACCCCGAATCAAGGTTGCGTGTTCACGCTTTTGGAGTACTTGTATATTTATTGTTCTACGTAAGTACAATATATTCACAAGAAAAACAAAAACGATAATGGATATCTACAATATAGTAAATTGATTGATTTGTGTGTAATTTAGGAAAATTAAACACGATTTATTTGGATATTATAATATAATAAAGAAAAATAACAAAAATTAGAATGTGCGATATGTACGCTTTCCAAAAATTAAAAAGCAAAAACGCACTACTCACACAAACACGATAGTAATAATAATGGCACACTAAAAACACCTCCCCGGTAGCGGCGCCAAAAATTGATAGTTGTGTTTTTGTATGCAAGTCTTAGGAAAGACGAGTATAAACGCGGCAAGTATTAAACTCGACGATTTAGGAAAACCGACAAGTCGAATAAATGCGGGTTCGTTCTCGAAGGAGGTGTGTGGATTAGGTGTGCCAATTATATAAAATCAAGTTTGGATTAGTGACGTTTTTGGTTTAGAAGAGAAAAATTAAAGACGAGCTACGATTACAATTACACTACGACGTAATGACGTAAAACGCGAACGTAAATACGTAAAACATGACGAAATTAAAAATTAAACCTAAAAATTAATTAAAAGATTAAACTAAGTCTAAAATAATATAAATAAGAATAAAAATCCAACAAATAATTTTTAAAAACTTTTATTAATTAAATATTCAATTTTAAATGCTAATTAAAGCCCTAAAATTAAATATAATTAAGAAAAAGCCTAAAATATTATTTTATTGAACTAATAAATCACTTATATTATTTAAAGACTAAAAAGTATTTTTCCTAAACTTTTAAAACTATTTTTCTATTTTTAAATCGCTAAAAACACTTTTTGTATTAAAATAATGCTAAAATTAATAAAATAATGATAAAATTAAATTTTATTTTTCTAAAAATCTTTTTTAACTAAATTAACAAGGTAAAAATAAAAAAGTTAAAAAAAAACTAAAAAAAATGGCTAAAAACGAAAGTACCCCAAAGTACTCCATGGTGGAGTACTTCAGTGTTGTCCAAGATCCTACCAGACAACAGGCTTGTCCAACATCTGTGTTGTCCGATATCGGACAACACTAAAAAAAATAAAAAATTTGCAGCGTTCTCGGACAACAAAGAAAAAACTTGCTGTATTGTTTTTCGGCTCGTTTTGGGTTGTTTCGAGCTTGTTTCTTGCCGTTTTTGGGCACAAATGGCACCCCCAATAGCAGTAGGCTATTGGGGAGTCAAACAAATAGATATAAACACAAGTTTAAACACAAAATCCACAGATTAAATAAACTATGGGCAAAATTTGGGCTGCGGGTTCTAAAGACTATAACAGTGAGCTATGAAACGAATTTCAACCTCCAAAATCTGTAAAACCTACAAGACCAGACAATAAACTTCTAAAACTACCCTAGAACTACCTATACTCCACTTTTCAAATCTCAAGTTGCATAAACAAAGCCAACAAATCTGCTGGTGCGTTTGGCTAGCAGAACGTTATGTTTGTGGTCCTATGGTGCAATACAGTAGGTTATAGAGCAATTTGAGCAATCAAAAACTAATAAACCTAAAATACCAGCTAAAGAGTGATTAGAATACCCTATGAACTTTCTATTAGCACAACTCCAAGTCTTGAAACACAAAGTTAAGATAAAACAAGACCTACGGTATACTAAGCATACAAAAACATAGTTGCTGGTGCAAATTGCACTTATACGAATTTCAGAAAACAATACCAAGCAACCTAGTACACCATAGCCTAAATCAAGAGCCTACAATCTTACACTAACATACAATCTAACTACTAGCAAGATTTTAAGGCAAAATTTACTCTAAAATAAACAGAAAATGGGCTTACTGTTTTAATACCTTCTGTACCAACTTTTAACACATGCAATTCTTATAAAACCTAACAAAATGAATGCTACTAGCTGATATAACACAAGATTACTAAACCAAGTGTGTTTAGATTGATTTCAAGCCAAAATTTTGTTAACAGATACTCTTAAAACCCAAACCCAAACACACCTTTAATTTTCAGAACTGGATTTTTACAAATCAAAAGCTTTCAAAACCCCTTAAAACTACTTGAATCTACCATAAACTAATCTAAAACCTATAAGAGACACATATTCAACATAAACTTGAAACCAAAAACAGCCAATCAACACATCCCATAAATCACAATATCACACATAGAAAAAGTAAGCAGGGTTCAAGCCCATGTAAACCTGGCTTATGCCTTCTACTTGGATTCTCTTGAGCTTATATGTGAGCTTATAACAACATGTAGAGACTACCCTGTTGGCTGGAATCCATGAAGGACCCAAGGGTTTAATATCTTCAAACTGAAAAAGAACAAATGGAATTGATGGATGGGAGATTTGTCTTCAAACCTGCACACCACCACAAGACTAGAAAGTAGCTTCAAGTAGCAAGAGCTACAAGATACAAGCTTGTAGCTTTTGCTACAGTAAGTGGTTATAAAAAAAAGAGTAAAAGATTTTGAGAAAATCTTATAAAACTGATTTTTGAAAAGGTAAACAAACTTGTGTAACCAATTGCAAATCTTGGGCTTCCAACAACTCAAACCAAATGCATGAAGTCACTATACAAGCTTCCACTTTCACTTCCACTTGTATAATGATTCATAAATTTGGGTAAAAAAAACTTCAAGAAAACTTAGTTTTCTGAAAAACGTTTTATAATGAAAACTTAGAAAAACTTTAAACTATCTTGCATCAAGTGAAAGAATTACACTAAGAAAACATTAAGGAACTCAGTTATTTGCATCATTCAAAACTTTCATTATCATTAATAATTTAAAAAGATACAAAAAAACTGGAACAAGCCCTTCTCACATGTTGAGAGGTGCTTAAATAGCAAAGGATAGAAGTATCTGGAATGCTAAGCTACTAAAACCATAATAAACATGAAAATCCAGATATGCCCTTGGTCAAAAATCGTGGTCAAGGAGTCCTCATGTGATCTCTGAATGAAACAGCTGTCTTGATGTAATCTTCACCGTTTGTGAACTCCTTTGGGACCAAGGAATGTGTTTGGGACGTTTATTGGACTGAGGGATTCCAAATTTGCTAAATATGGAGAAGTAGGGGAAGCTGTGGGGCCCATTTTAGTGAAGGTGATGGGTTGTTTGTTTGTGGGATATGGTGAGAATAGAGTAAATCAATGATCTGGATAGTTTAGGATTTTAATTTTGGGTAATTAAGGTTTTAGGATTAGGGTTCATGGGATTATGAATTGTGAACAGGGTTAAGTTTGATGCAGGTTTTGGTTTAATTAAGGTGTTTCCCACCAAATTAATTAGTATTAAACTGTTTTTAAAAAACTTTGTTTAATAAATAATCTGTTTGTGGAGAATGACGTGGGAGGGGTGAGGTGTAATGTTGGTGACGTATATGACTGTGAGTGGGGGAGGAAGTTTTGTTGTCTGGACGGTTTTGGCCCCTAAACTTCTCAAAAGTCTTCATTCCAAGTTTAACAAAATTTTCCCCCATTTCCTTTGTAATCAACTTTTAAGTACTTGTCATTTTTGGCATGTTGTTTTCCCAAACTTGCAAAAGGACCATAAATGTAATTTTGATCATTCTTCAAGGCCCAATCTTGTACATACTTGATATTTTAGGGACCCACAAGTAATTTTGAGGATTTATAGGGGTATAAAATGACAAGTCTTCAATTCTTGAGGGACCAATCTTGCTAATCTTCAATTCTTCAAGGGTATTTTGTAAATTCCATACTTGGGCCCGGTTCTTTGTGCGGTTTCGTTTCCCGTGTTTGTTTTTGCTTTATTCTTGTGATCATTTGTTGATTTCACGATATCCGTACCTAAAATACACAATGAACAAACACAGGCATATATTTGGGTATTTTGACGATATTTTAAGCGTTTTAAGCCCGATTTGGACGACGAGACTATGTATAAATACAGTCTCATCACTCCCCCATACTAAACCATTGCCGTGTCCCCACGCAATGCTAGAATTAAGTATCATAGCACTTCCAAAATTCATTTTAAGATGACATTTATTAAATAAACTACTACACGTGTTTTAGACATAATGTATTGTTTTTATCACGATTAAGTGACTTTTGGGATCATAGAACAAGAACACGTGAATGCTTCGTTAGAAATAATTTCTTCGTCCTTGATTTTCACCCCATTCCATGCTAAGCGTGCAACGAGATCATTGTTATTATAAGTTAGCAACACGATCATATCTCATGAGTGTTAATTACAAACCTAAACTCCCTTATTCCTACTTGGTATCTCTTATATTTTATTTTGTCTTAATGATCACGAGGATACATCATTGACTTATGCGAGGATAAAGATTAAATCTAAAAATAGAGTATTAACGGTGTAACCAAAATCATTAAATTAATAATTCACCCCAATAGACAACGATGTTAAGTCAACAAGAAGGATCGATAAACACGGTTTTATAACGGTTTTGAACATGAGACTTATTACCAAGACTTTTATATGCCCCCTAACGGAAGGGCCTTATTATCTTTGGTTTACCTCCATCTTTTATTCAACTTCGCCATGAAGATTTTATTATGACTTCGGTCTTGCATTGCCTTTTATTATTCGCCTCATCAGTGGTTTTATTAGCCAAAGACGTATATCCTCACGCTAAAGCGAATTTTGGATCTTTAAAGCTTCAAAGATTAAGGCTTGATTCACTTTCAATTTTGGCATAGATTTTTTGGCCTTGTGAGCTTCAAATTTTTGCTTAATTTAGGTGAGCACTTGAAATCTTATTATTAGGTGAAGCTTTCGATTATTTGGGTTGCCAATACTTCAAAACCGTGACGCTGGCGATACATTAATGTTTTCCCAATTTTATTACATGGAAGCTACTAAAACAAATTAGAAACCAACAATAGTGACTAAACCGCTAAATCAATATTTATTAACAATTTATTATACAATAGTGTGGGGAGAATAAGCTAATAATTACTACACATGAGATCGTGACGATTACGAGACTTATAAATAACTCTATCATTTCTCGTCCTCATTTAAGAGACTTAGCCTAAAAAGTTAAGGAATCGAAGCTAAGTTCTCAACACACACGGTCAAGTCAAAAATTACTCTTATTCTCACCATCGGAAAACCTACATTCGTGTCTTAAACACTTATGAAAAATAAGAAAAAAAATTTAAAATTTGGCCATTTTTAGCCTTATTTTGCAACAAAACGATAACAAAAAGATGAAAATTGGATTGTGTAGTGACGTAAGCAAGGTGAAGTATCTACTCACCCCCCCTCACTAAAACTAAACATTGTCCTCAATGTTTCGAGTCTAGGGGTGAAAACACCCCCATACTAGAGACGAAGTCGAAAGCTTAATCTCGAGCATGGAAAGGGTAAAACGAATAACCTAAAAGCCGTTTATGAATTATGCTAATAAGATAAACGTTAGAACATAAAAGGATATCATCGGATATCGGAATCTCCAAAGGCAACGATCGAAGCTCGAGTGATCCGTAAAATGAACACGAGAGGCTTCACTGATGACGATGAACCTAATGAATCACAATCACAAACAACCACGAAACAAAGGTTGGAAGAGCACAATTACCCTCGTTACATTAACTAAGAAAGCGATAATATTTACAAGGATAAGCATGAGAATCCCCCACGAGGCACCTTGTTTTTGATAACCGAGTCAAAAGCTCGACTCGAATCCCCATAAATGTGATCATTTAGGGATAATCATGGTTTGGTCATTTTTGGTGGGGCTTACATGATAAACAAGGCCCAAAAGCAACCGGTACTAAGGACTAAGTCCTTTGATGATGCAAAATACCACGGTCGAAGATGGCGTCCTCGTTCTCGGATGAAAGACGAAACAACGCCACTTCAACTAGAACCCCAAGGGTAGAAGAAAATATATAAGAAGTAGAAAGGTGGGGCAATGGGTAAGTCACACTTATGAGCTACTCGAGGTAGACTCACACCAAGCAAATGAATAAGATTTCCATTTATTTCATCGGTGGAAGACCGAGATTTCCCTTTACAAGCAATTCCAGGATCGTAAATCTCGTCCTCGGTGGAGAAATGTGAGGGAACATAAGGGGCTTCCCCCAGACTAGATCCACACCAACTGTCGTCAAAAAGAGTAGACGAGGTGGTAGTACTCATATAACGATGTGATGACGGAGTTAAACATGTAGAAAAATCTTTTAAAACATTTTTAAAATCTTTCCCTTTTTCATCGTTTAAAAAATCTTTATGAAAACCCGATTTGATAATGTCGAAAATATTTGGCGTGTCAAATTCAAAATTAGTCGCGCTATAAATCCTCACATTTAAGTCTTTGGTGGGAGGGGGTGGCGGATTATATAAGTTCTCAAAACGTTTGTCAATATAGAACACCGCCCCCTGGGGGTCTACATACTCGTCATCCTCATGAACGTCGAACTCATCGATTTCCTCATCAAAGATAGGCTTGTAAAACCAAGGTTTGTCATTCCCCTCCTTGAGTATCTTAGAAACTCTCTCTAATAGATCACGATCAAGCACGAAACCATCATCCATTTGTGGGGATTGTTGATAAGTTAAATCCTCACGAATGTGGTAAACGTAATTCTCATTTGAGGAGTGTTGATTAGGTAACTCCTCGAGTATTGGATTTTTGGTGGTCACATGAGTTGGTTCGTCATCGAAAATAAGACGTTCCAACTCATTAAGTTCATCCTCGATTTTGGAAAGATCGACCTCACTCGTAGGTGGAAGTGGAGGAAATAGAGCTAGCTCTCGTTCAATGATTTCCTCAATCTCGGGATCAAACTCGTAATCATCGTACTTCACATGTTTCTTTTTAGGAGAATCAAAAATTACATGTGGATTTCGAAGTACGTGATCATGCTCGGCAAAATCGCCATCATCATTGTCAAAGAAAGAGTCGATGTGAGCACTCACAACCATGGTCTTACAAGTCGAATGACTACGCTTAGGTGACTTTCCTAAAACGAGAGGATCGATGTCGATAAACCCTTTAGCCTCAATGGGTTTTGGGCTAGGCAAAGGAGGCACTTCGATGGAGTTATAAGTTGAAGCCTTAAAGACGTGGTCCTTCGAAGGTGGTGAAGACGAGCCCATTTTGGTCTTTGTCGTGATGGCACTAATGTCGCCCTTCGGAATTGGTGTTTCACTTGTTTCGCTAAATACATCCCAAAGTGAGTTTTCATCCATAAATTTACACATACCCTTTTGAATTAGGTACACGTACTCTTTATCATTAAAATCATCATCTTTAAAACCGTTTTTCTTAATTCTTTCAAAACATGCATCAAGCCTCATTCTTTCCGCTAAAGTGAACATTTTGAAATCATTAGGATTTGAATCATTAGGTTTTAAAACCTCGGTTTTTTCTTTATCATTAAACACTTGGGATTTTCTAGCGAAAAAGTCCATTTTGTCATCCCCATATCTCATAGTAAGTCCCCCCTCGTGAACGTCGATTACGGTTCGAGCCGTCGATAAGAATGGTCGGCCTAAAATAATAGGACATTTAGGGTCACACTCGTAATCGGATATAACGAAATCCGCGGGAAAAACAAACTTTCCAACTTTGACATAGACATCCTCGGCTATTCCAATTGGTATAAGTGGTGTACAATTTGCAAGCTCGATTGTCATGTTCGTGGGGGTAAGTGAAGGCAATCTCATCAATTTCCAAAGAAAATGAGGCATGAGATTGATGCTAGCACCTAAATCGGCAAGGGCTAAACATCCCTCAATCTCGGAAAAATCAAAAGGTAGTAGAAATTGGCCCGGATCCTCTTCCTTTCTCGGCATACGCCTTTTAAGTTTTTTAAGAAGGATCGATGCACAAGTTTCTTCAAGGGCTACTTTCGTAAGGTCGATAAAGCTCTATTTTTGAACCGTGGATGGAATTTGAGGTACACGAGGGTGTGCACTCTTTCCCTTGGTCTCCACGTTCACCCCATCGACTTTAGAACAATAATACGTCTTAGAAGTCGAGGGTTGAGAAGAAGGAACAACTCGAAATCCTTCAAGGTTAGGGTAATCACACGACCTTTCTCACGAGACGAGGCGGCTTTACATTGTTCCTTCGGATTTGCTACGGTGTCACTAGGTAACGAACTCGATGACGCACCTGAGGACTTGTTCATAATGGCCGAAAACATCTTTTTAATGTCGATTTGTCCTTGCTCAATCTTCGTGTTTTGCAATTTCAATGTATTAGAAAATTAGTTTTTCAAAGTACCAATTTCTCCCTCTAATCGTCTCATATTAGCCTCATTCGTTTTCATGTAATTTTGAAAATTGTTTGACGAACTATTTTGATTTGAATTAAAGTTCCCTTGGTTTTGATTGTTTCTTTGAAAATTGTTTTGATTCCCACTTGAAAAATTGTTTCCTTGATTGTTGTTGTTTGAAAAATTCGAGTTTTGATTGTTATCTCGATTTTGCCAATTCAAATTCCGACCTTGATTATAACCTTGATTTTGATTCGAAAAATTTCCTTGTTGATTATTTCCTTGAAAATTGTTTCGGTTTTGATTAAAATTGTTGCCTTGGTTATAATTGCCTTGTTGTGATGGACCCGTGTTATTTTGATTAGAAAAATTGTTGTTTGCATTTAACGCACTCACATTCGACGTTTGGCCATCCGTAGCCGCACACTCGTAATAATTATGAGGTCCACCACAAAACATACACGAAACCTCAACCACTTTCACCGTAGCGGAAGCGTCTTTCTTTTGCATCTCAACGAGAAAAGACGTAAATACATTCGTAAACTTGTCGACATTCGCATCAATGTCGTGATTAGAACTACTAACATTGGCGACATTGGCAACACTCGGTGCATTGCGGAGTTGGTAAACCTTGGATCGGTTTTCTATAATTATCAATGCATCTTTCGGAGTCTTACACAAAAAGTTGCCACCGGCGGCGGAATTCAACGAATCTTGTTCTTGAAAATTAAGATCGTTGTAAAACGTATCGATTTGGTGCAACTCGGAAAAACCATGGTGAGGACATTGCCTAAGCAATTCCTTAAAACGATCCCACGCGTCTCTAAATGATTCATTCGGTTTTTTTTCAAATTTCGTAATTTCATTTTTGAAAAACGTCGTCTTAGACGGTGGGAAAAATAATTAACGAACTTGGAAACGAGATCCTTCCACGTAACTATCGAATTAGGTGGCTCTTTCTCGTACCAATCCTTGGCGGCGCCATCGAGCGAGTACGGAAAAAGCATAAGCTTGACGACATCGGTGTCGACATTCTTAAACTTGCTCGTGGCTAAAAGACGATCAAAATTCCGAATATGATCGTGAGGATTATCGGTTTCACGACCTCGAAACTTCGTAGCTTGAATCAACGAAAGCATTCCGCTCTTAATCTCAAAATTCTCCGCTTCGATAGCGGGAATTACGATCGCGTCTCCATAACCCTCGTTGGGTGCTTGGAGCAATTCCATCATCGAACGATTGTCGGCCATCTCCTCTACGGTTTCTTCAAGAACGATATTAGGAACGTCGGTTTCTAATTCTCGTCTACGTCGTCGATTCCTTCGATTACGATTGCGTCGATTCAAAGCTTCGCTAGAATTGGAATAATCCTTTGATCGAGTGCGCATGCGCTAAGCGTAGAATGGGTTGTAGCAAAGAAGATTCTTTTTGCGGTTTTTCGATTTTTCAATTTTTTTGGTTTTTGATTGTTTTTTAATTTTTTTTGGATTTTTGAATGTATTATGTAGACACAAATCTATAAATCTCCCCTCGAATATATTTCTCGATTAAAGGAGCCTCAAAGAATGAAAACGATCACGTGGAGTGAACGCTTTTGATGACTTTAGAACGTTGGTGGAACACCAAAACGTTCAAGAGGGTTTAATCTTGAAAACACAAGCAAATATAATATACATAGATAATACTTGGGCGGCAAACCCTCGATTAGCTCTCTTTCTCAAAACACGCACAAGCAAGCGTGGGAAACGAGGCGGCGCTAAGCATTTAAGAGCCTTTTTCCCTTAGGTTGTGAAATACAACCGCCTTATACCCACCTTATAGTTTGTGTTAATCAAAATTAAGCCTCACGAAAGTATTTATCTATTTTTCCTTTAAACTTTTGCTTTAGATTCGAATACAATGATCGAGTGATGAAATCCCGAATCAAGGTTGCGTTTTCATGCTTTTGGAGTACTTGTATATTTATTGTTCTACGTAAGTACAATATATTCACAAGAAAAACAAAAACGATAATGGATATCTACAATATAGTAAATTGATTGATTTGTGTTTAATTTAGGAAAATTAAACACGATTTATTTGGATATTATAATATAATAAAGAAAAATAACAAAAATGAGTATGTGCGATATGTACGCTTTCCAAAAATTGAAAAGCAAAAACGCACTACTCACACAAATATGATAGTAATAATAATGGCACACTAAAAACACCTCCCCGGTAGCGGCGCCAAAAATTGATAGTTGTGTTTTTGTATACAAGTCTTAGGAAAGACGAGTATAAACGCGGCAAGTATTAAACTCGACGATTTAGGAAAACCGACAAGTCGAATAAATGCGGGTTCGTTCTCGAAGGAGGTGTGTGGATTAGGTGTGCCAATTATATAAAATCAAGTTTGGATTAGTGACGTTTTTGGTTTAGAAGAGAAAAATTAAAGACGAGCTATGATTACAATTACACTACGACGTAATGACGTAAAACGCGAACGTAAATACGTAAAACGTGACGAAATTAAAAATTAAACCTAAAAATTAATTAAAAGATTAAACTAAGTCTAAAGTAATATAAATAAGAATAAAAATCCAACAAATAATTTTTAAAAACTTTTATTAATTAAATATTCAATTTTAAATGCTAATTAAAGCCCTAAAATTAAATATAATTAAGAAAAAGCCTAAAATATTATTTTATTGAACTAATAAATCACTTATATTATTTAAAGACTAAAAAGTATTTTCCTAAACTTTTAAAACTATTTTTCTATTTTTAAATCGCTAAAAACACTTTTTGTATTAAAATAATGCTAAAAATTAATAAAATAATGATAAAAATAAATTTTATTTTTCTAAAAATCTTTTTTAACTAAATTAACAAGGTAAAAATGAAAAAGTTTAAAAGAAACTAAAAAAAATGGCTAAAAACGAAAGTACCCCAAAGTACTCCATGGTGGAGTACTTCAGTGTTGTCCAAGATCCTACAAGACAACAGGCTTGTCCAACATCTGTGTTGTCCGATATCGGACAACACTAAAAAAAAAAAATTTGCAACGTTCTCGGACAACAAAGAAAAAACTTGCTGTATTGTTTTTTCGGCTCGTTTTGGGTTGTTTCGAGCTTGTTCTTGCTGTTTTTGGGCACAAACGGCACCCCCAATAACAGTAGGCTATTGGGGAGTCAAACAAACAGATATAAACACAAGTTTAAACACAAAATCCATAGATTAAATAAACTATGGGCAAAATTTGGGCTGCGGGTTCTAAAGACTATAACAGTGAGCTATGAAACGAATTTCAACCACCAAAATCTATAAAACCTACAAGACCAGATAATAAACTTCTAAAACTACCCTGGAACTACCTATACTCCACTTTTCAAATCTCAAGTTGCATAAACAAAGCCAACAAATCTACTGGCGCGTTTGGCTAGCAGAACGTTATGTTTGTGGTCCTATGGTGCAATACAGTAGGTTATAGAGCAATTTGAGCAATCAAAAACTAATAAACCCAAAATACCAGCTAAAGAGTGATTAGAATACCCTATGAACTTTATATTAGCACAACTCCAAGTCTTGAAACACAAAGTTAAGATAAAACAAGACCTACGGTATACCAAGCAGACAGAAACATAGTTGCTGGTGCAAATTGCACTTATACAAATTTCAGAAAACAATACCAAGCAACCTAGTACACCATAGCCTAAATCAAGAGCCTACAATCTTACACTAACATACAATCTAACTACTAGCAAGATTTTAAGGAAAAATTTACTCTAAATTAAACAGAAAATGGGCTTACTGTTTTAATACCTTCTGTACCAACTTTTAACACATGCAATTCTTATAAAACCTAACAAAATGAATGCCACTAGCTGATATAACACAAGACTACTAAACCAAGTGTGTTTAGATTGATTTCAAGCCAAAATTTTGTTAACAGATACCCTTAAAACCCAAACACACCTTTAATTTTCAAAACTGGATTTTTACAAATCAAAAGCTTTCAAAACCCCTTAAAACTACTTGAATCTACCATAAACTAATCTAAAACCTATAAGAGACACAAATTCAACATAAACTTGAATCCAAAAACAGCCAATCAACAAATCCCATAAATCACAATATCACACATAGAAAAAGTAAACAGGGTTCAAGCCCATGTAAACCTTGCTGATGCCTTCTACTTGGATTATCTTGAGCTTATATGTGAGCTTATATGTGAGCTTATAACAACATGTAGAGACTACCATGGGTAGTAATCCATGGAGGACCCAAGGGTTTAATATATTCAAACTGAAAAAGAACAAATGGAATTGATGGATGGGAGATTTGTCTTCAAACCTGCACACCACCACAAGACTAGAAAGTAGCTTCAAGTAGCAAGAGCTACAAGCTTGTAGCTTTTGCTACAGTAAGTGGTTATAAAAAAAAGAGTAAAAGATTTTGAGAAAATCTTATCAAACTGATTTTTGAAAAAGGTAAACAAACTTGTGTAACCAATTGCAAATCTTGGGCTTCCAACAACTCAAACCAAATGCATGAAGTCACTATACAAGCTTCCACTTTTACTTCCACTTGTAGTGATTCATAAATTTGGGTAAAAAAAACTTCAAGAAAACTTAATTTTCTGAAAAACGTTTTATACTGAAAACTTTGAAAAACTTTAAACTATCTTGCATCAAGTGAAAGAATTACACTAAGAAAACATTAAGGAACTCAGTTATTTGCATCATTCAAAACTTTCATTATCATTAATAATTTAAAAAGATACAAAAAACTGGAACAAGCCCTTCTCACATGTTGAGAGGTGCTTAAATAGCAAAGGATAGAAGTATCTGGAATGCTAAGCTACTAAAACCCTAATAAACATGAAAATCCAAATATGCCCTTGGTCAAAAATCGTGTTCAAGGTGTCCTCATGTGATCTCTGAATGAAACAACGGTCTTGATGTAATCTTCACCGTTTATGAACTCCTTTGGGACCAAGGAATGTGTTTGGGACGTTGATTGGACTGAGGGATTCTAAATTTGCTAAAATGGAGAAGCAGGGGAAGCTGTGGGGCCCATTTTAGTGAAGGTGATGGGTTGTTTGTTTGTGGGATATGGTGAGAATAGAGTAAATCAATGATCTGGATAGTTTAGGATTTTAATTTTGGGTAATTAAGGTTTTAGGATTAGGGTTCATGGGATTATGAATTGTGAACAAGGTTAAGTTTGATGCAGGTTTTGGTTTAATTAAGGTGTTTCCCACCAAATTAATTAGTATTAAACTGTTTGTAAAAACTTTGTTTAATAAATAATCTGTTTGTGGAGAATGACGTGGGAGGGGTGAGGTGTAATGTATGGTGACGTGTATGACTGTGAGTGGGGGAGGGAGTTTTGTTGTCTGGACGGTTTTGGCCCCTAAACTTCTCAAAAGTCTTCATTCCAAGTTTAACAGATTTTCCCCCATTTCCTTTGTAATCAACTTTCAAGTACTTGTCATTTTTGGCATGTTGTTTTCCCAAACTTGCAAAGGGACCATAAATGTAATTTTGATCATTCTTCAAGGCCCAATCTTGTACATACTTGATATTTTAGGGACCCACAAGTAATTTTGAGGATTTATAGGGGTATAAAATGACAAGTCTTCAATTCTTGAGGGACCAATCTTGCCAATCTTCAATTCTTCAAGGGTATTTTGTAAATTCCATACTTGGGCCTGGTTCTTTGTGCGGCTTCGTTTCCCGTGTTTTTTTGCTTTATTCTTGTGATCATTTGTTGATTTCACGATATCCGTACCTAAAATACACAATGAACAAACACAGGCATATATTTGGGTATTTTGACGATATTTTAAGCGTTTTAAGCCCGATTTAGACGATGAGACTATGTATAAATACAGTCTCATCCGTTACCACCATAACTCTGTATGGCAAAAGGTCCAAAAATATCCATATGTAGGAGCTCTAGGCACCGAGAGGTAGATACCAAATTCTTGGCCTTGTGACTCGAGTGAACCTGCTTTCCAACTTTGCAAGCATCACAAAAGTGACTATCAAACTTAATCTTGGGGAGGTGTCTTACCAAGTCCTTAGAGACTAAAGATTGAATTAAACGCATATTAGCGTGACCTAATCTCCTATGCCAAAGAGTAGAACTATCATCTAAAGTCGCTAGACATAAGTTGTCCTTTGACTTCCTATTGACCTTCATGACATAAAGCCCACGTTTTATAACACCTTTTCCAATGATCTTTTCATCTTTTACGATTTCGCAATCATGTTCTGAAAAGATGACCTCACACTTATTTTCATAAATTTGACATATATTAGTAAATTAAACCCTAAGTTATCTACGTGCTCAACATTTTCAATGGTCGTGGAGTAAGAGAAACCGTACCTTTGCCAATGATACTGCCACATAGCTTACTAGCGAAAGTGACGTTACCTCCATTATATGCTTCGTAAGTAGAGAACAAACTTCGATTACCCGTCATGTGTTTAGAACAACCACTATCCTTAATCCACTCATCGGGCTCAAAATCCATTCCCAAGAATATCTAGGTAACAACACACAAAATCAAAAATTTGGTTCCCAATATCTCATGGGTCCAAAGTGGTTAGTTCCAAACATCCCTTACATTTGGTTAGGATGCATTAATGGAGGACACATGCCCCACGGACAAAAAAAATTGTTGAAAATTATTCCAATTTTGATGTCTATTGTTTTTCTTAGGAGTCTTTGATCTAAACCTATAGTTATTATTTTTTTCTAGGTGTTGGTGTTTTACTCCTAGGACATGACTTAGAGTGATCATTCCTTTTATGTGTAGGTGTTCTACTTCTAGGCCTTCAATCATTTTGTACTCTTGGAGGAGTAGATGATTGTCTTGATAAATTTCTCATTCCCATTAAAGGTTTACTTAAAGTCTTGTAGAATTTTATCAAGTTCCTTTTTATCATTTATAGGTAATTTAACATTGTTAACGACAAGATGTTTTGGCCCTTTACCTAAAATAGACTTTTTAGAAAGTTGTGGATTTCACCAAAATCATCTTCTGTCCGCAGTTCCTTATTGCAACCTGCAGTTCCATATTGATATGGAACCGCCCCATATATTGCAAACCGCGAGCAGTGAGACGTTTGTCTGAAAACCTGATTTGTTTTGGTTCACTAGTAGATGCTTCATTAGTGTTAAATCCCAATGTAAGTCTTTCCCTAGAATGAATTTGTCTAATTAACATATCGTCAAAAGCACTAGTACTTTTTATGAACTTTTCCAAGTTATTGGAGGTGCTCTTGAGATCTGTATTCTCTTGTCTAAGACTTTCACAACTTAGACAACCTAAATCAGCTTCTTTATTTTTCTCAAGCTTAGCTAATATATCTCTTAGCTCACTAATCTCATTTTCAAGCTTGGTCCTAGTTGATTTTAGTAATTTGTTATTTTTGATGAATTTTAGACTTAGTTTACATAGGTTATTATATTGACCTTCGAATTCTAGATCATCTAGAGAGGAACTATCATTGCTATAGTATTCGGTTTCAGAATGTACCTCTTTATAAGAATGAGCCATAAGACACTTCTCGTCTTTAGCATCGTCATCACATTCTTCACCACTATCGCTCCATGAACATCCAACAAAAGCTGTGTGATTCTTGTCGCGAGATGGCTTAGGACATTTATCGATGAAATGATTTGGGTCACCACATCTAAAGCATTTCCTATCACCTTTGTCATTCTTGACAAATCGGTTTTTGGAGAAGACTTTCTTGGCGTTTCTTGGTTGTCTCACATGTTGACCTCGCCTTTTGAAGAACTTCTTGAAGTCTCTAACCGCCATAACATATTCCTCATCATCAATATCCGAAGAGGAGCTATCATGGTCACTTTGCACTTTCTTGGCCTTTAGTGCTAGAGACTTTCTTTCACTCTTGGTTTTCACCATTTCTGAGTCCTTCAAAATTATCATTTGAAGAACTTTTATGTTGTCAATAAGTTCATCAAGTAATAATGAAGTAAGGTCCGTTGATTCTTTAATCGTTGTGACTTTAGCTCTCCACTTTGGATGCAACGCCCTAAGAAACTTCCTAACATTGTTCTTGCTAGAAAAACCTTCATCAAGTGATTTTAGACTAGTAATAATAGTATTAAACCTAGCAAATTCACTATCAATAGTTTCATCTTTTAAGATGACAAATTGTTCATATTGTTGAACAAGATGATCGATTTTGCTTTCTTTGACTTGGATATTACCTTGGTAGGTTACTAAAAGAGTGTTCCAAGTATCTTTAGCGGTTTTACACATACAATCCTTTCATACTCTTTCTTAGGGAAAGCATTATAAATCACCATTTTAGCCTCATTATTTTTAGCAAGTTTCTTCTTAGTGTCATCATTATGATTATCCAAAATAACTAGTTCTTTCTTTTTAGAAACTTCATTATATTGATAAGGCAAAAAGTCACCATTTGTAATAACATGCCAAAGCTCTAAATCTTTTGATTTCACATAAGTCTCAGATCTATTTTTCCAATAAATAAAACTATCGGTTCCAAAAAGAGACGGTCTTTGCATATATTAACCTTCTAGGTACTTGTTGGAATCCATAGATCGATTCAAGTTTTAAAATACAGTATATTTTTAAAACACTTGAGCAACCTCGCTTTGATACTAATTTTCGAAACTAGAAGGGGGGGGGTGAATAGTTTCTTAAATTTACTTGTTAAATAAGGGTTTTCAAAAACTTAGACTTAAGCAAATATGTGAAATCTTCTTATACACAATATGGACAATGGATAGTGCAACTAAACTAATAATCACAAGTATATGCAAGTAATGAATAAAGAATGTAAAGAGATAAGGAAAAGAA
The DNA here is from genome assembly GCA_025667525.1 of Glebionis coronaria. Lineage (NCBI taxonomy): Eukaryota > Viridiplantae > Streptophyta > Magnoliopsida > Asterales > Asteraceae > Glebionis > Glebionis coronaria. The sequence continues at coordinate 539,559,927 of CM046879.1, forward strand.
AGATCAAACCAAACACCAAGGATTTTTAGTGGTTCGGCAACGAAGCTCACTCCTTGTTCCTACTCCACTCCTTGGGTAATCCTTACTCGAGTGTTCACTAATCAACAAGCTCCCGAAGGTGGAGAAACCGTACACGTTGCTTAACCAATTTCCGACTATAAGCTAATATTCGAGCCCTAATCTTAGCTAGGAACAATCTACACCAATATACTTTAAAGACTAAGTATTAACCACACAACGTACATAACTTCCAAATAGACACAACTACTTGTACCTTCACAACAACAACAACACAAGAATGAAAAATAAATGTTTGATCTTTAATGGATCTTTGAGGTAGACACAACTCTTCAAGGATGAAAGTGTTCTTCTCTTTGCACTTGAGAGGAAGAGATGAGAGGAGAAAGATTCACTTCTAAACAAGTGGTAATCAACCAAATAATCAAGGAGTTGAATGATTTAATAAGGTGGATTGAATTTGGAAATTTTTGTGCAAAAGAGGTGAACAGAAAATCTGAGAATGGTCCACTATTTATAAGACAAAGCTCCAACGGCACTTTCTGGGCGCGGTTCCTTAAAGGCTACCGCGGTTCCTTATTAATAAGGAACCGCACACCTATTTGAGGAACCGCCGGAGTATACTCTGCTCCCTTTTGTCTTTTAGTGGTGCTGTCACATCTGGTGGAATATTTATCCTCAAAAGATATTCCTAACCCATACGGAATATGCCATTTTCAAAATTTTAAATATATAATTTAATAAAACATGAAATGAAAAATGCAAGTAACGTGAGTTTTAAACACTTTTGTCACATTTAATAAAAGGTAAGCTTTAAGAAAAATTAAATCCTTGATCACTTAGTTAGGTTTAAAACTTGTTTGTTCATACCTAAGTGATAATAGATGAAATGATAAATACTTGAACTCAAGAATTCGTTTTTTGTCGTTTTCGTAAATGCTTGTTTATATATATTGTCGTAATCGAAACAAAGAGAGATCAAAAAATGCAAGTAACGTTTTTAGGCATCATTGCATTAAAAACATGGTTTCACTTACCTCACTTTAAGACACGATATCTCATTCATATTAACTCTATTTTCGACATACTTTAGCTCGTTGCGAAGCTCTCTTCGAGGAGAACGCAAAGCTACTAATTACTACGAATATATATATATATATATATATATATATATATATATATATATATATATACTAGATTTTAGACCCGTCCGGTGGACGGGCTAGCTTTAAGTATATATTTTTTAATGAAAATTGAAGTTATGTGTGTTTGTATTAGACGTTTAGTATATGTAGTGTTAGTTATGACATTAATATTATAATAATGTAGCATAATATGGACAAAAATAACTTAGTTTAAGATATTTTATTTATTTAAAATATTATGAGGTAATTGAATTTGCATACATTAATGTTATGAACAAGTTTGTTACATTAAATTTTTTTAGAATTTTAATAATATTGTATAAATATTTTATGAATATTTTATTTTATGAGGTAATAAATTTTGTATATGTTAATGTTATGAATAACGTTTTTACGTTAATTTTTTCTTGAAATTAATATTATTGTTAAGTGTTTTTTTGTTAGCAAAAACATTATAGTTGAATATTGTTTATAAATTATTTTATTTTGTAAGTTTTCTGGTAAAGTGTATTTTATCAAAAGTAAGCCCAAAAAGCTCATTCCTTGTATTATTTTTTGTTACATGTATAATATAGCAATAGTATATAGCCCAATCCAAAAATTGACAGTCCGAATATCTAATTTTTTTTCATTTTTGTAAGTCAAACTATTGTGAATCATTTGTAATTCCTATTTTTTAAAGCATTTTATGGAAACCTTTTAATGAATTACATGTGTCATTTTTATTCTATTTTGTATTTAAAGCATCATTTGTAATTCCTATTTTCTTTTTAGAGCATTTTATGGAATCATTTTTATAGAATTTTATATTTAAGGCATTGTTTCACCATCATTCCTTATATATTTTTAAAGAATTTTGTATTTAAGGCATCATTTGTAATTCATATATATATTTTTATATAATTTTATATTTAAGGCATCATTTGTAATTCCTATTTTATTTTTGAAGCATTTTATGGAATCATTTTTATAGAATTTTGTATTTAAGGTATTGTTTCACCATCCTTCCTTATATATTTATATAGAATTTTGTATTTAAGGCATCATTTGTAATTCATATATATATTTTTATTAAATTTTGTATTTAAGGCATCATTTGGAATTCCTATTTTCTTTTTGATGCATTTTATGGAAACCCTTTAATGAATTACATGTGTCATTTTTATAGAATTTTATATTTAAAGAATTGTTTCACCATCCTTCCTATATAAGGGTTTTTGATTTGATTTGATTTTGATTTGATATATATATATATACAGAATTTGGATCGGTTGAGAAGGAAAAAAACCTTCTCAATTGAGAAGGTTTTTGAAAAACCATAGCTTGTTAACTTTGATTCACGTTTTTCAAGTGTTGATTCATTTTAATATGATAATAATACAAAATGAGTCAAAAAAATTTGAATCAACATTAAAAAACTCTCGACTTTTGCGATATTTGTAAAATATTGATTTTACTACACAAATTTATTGAATCATTTCATAAATCGATTTTTACAAAGATTTATGAATCAAACCTATGATTTATAGTTTTTATTCACTCCTAAATGATGTTAACTAGTGAATCAATGAAAATTTTTCGAATCAATGGCTCAAACAAAGATTTCTCAAATTTCTCAAAATAAAAACCTTCTCAATAGAACCAGAGCCTATATATATATATATATATATATATATATATATATATATATACTAGTTGCAAAGCCCGTTCGATGGACGGGCATGACTTCTAAATACCATGTACATTTTTTGTTTAGTTCAAAATAGGTGCTAAAAAATTATATATTATGTAAAGACTTTTTTAGGATTGTAGGAATGTTTGTTAAATATATATGCTTATTATATAACTTATATATTTTACGGTTTTCATCAACTTTTTGAATAATTATGCATAACAAAATATGAAAAGACTTGTACATTAAGTCTTAAAAATAAAACTTAGAAATTGTTATTTTGAAACCATTTTTTTATTATTTTTTCTTTTTTAGATATTTTTTTTAAAACTTGTAAATAAGATGTAGTTTATAAATTTTAAATAGTTTCCATTTTATTTAGCTTCAAATGATTCTTTTTGGATAATAAATGGTGTTAAAAAATAAATAAATTTGTTTTAGACAATAGATAATTTAAACTTGTAAAAAATAATGTCATAACATAACATAAAGCATAATCTTTAGATAAATATAAAAGCTTATGTACATTTGATTGCAATTATCTAAAATAAAAGAATATGCATATGAATACTACATTCGTCCCACAATAATTGTCTACTTTAAAAATTTTAAATCTTTGTTATTAAACGTCGACCATAAATATTTGTAATAATTTTATATAATACTTGACAAAAATTATATGAATAGATTCGGTTTTAAATGAATTTTCATTGGTATAGTTTTTATCAAATATTATATAAACGAACAAAAATATATACAGTCAAAGTAGATAAAAGATGATTAAAAAATCTAAGTAAACACTTATTATGGGACGAATGGAGTAATAACTTAGTGCATATTAATAGAGAAGTCGAAGTCATCAAAAAATATGAGACAGTTCTATCGTGTACAAATCAAAAAATATTTTTCTCTCCAACAATGTCAAATTTTTTGAAGCTTTGAAGTTCCTGTAGTGATTTTTTTCACCTTCCAATCTCGGTCAGCTAGTTTCACACTTTATACAGGTAAGAGAGCTATGTCAATGCAACACCTTTACCAAGAATATGCAAGTTCTATTATATATTAGTAATGAACTTTCTATATAGAAAAAAATGCCAATTACCAGAAAAGTAACATGTAAATGATACATTTAGCTTAAAAATTTGTCGCGTAAGATTTTTTCCACGTTTGAAATTGTACGCTTAAGAAAAAGAAAAGGAGATGTTGATAGCGATAGAGACCATGTGATATAAGGTAGGGGTGAGCATATAGACCGATAATCAAATTGGAACCCAAAATCGAATAGAAACTAACCCAACCCGAACCAAATTTTTGACCCATGAGCCGGTTCTCTGTTCTTCAACATTGATAATTTTGGTTTGCAAGTCGGTTTGGTCCAGAGAACCGATGGGTATCGGTTAAGAACCGAAAGAACCGAACTTTTTAAAAATATCGCAATATGCCTGCTTTGGGTCGTGGGTTTCTTATTATTGGAATAAAAAGAGGCAAGCCCATAACAATATTATATGGCACATAACTGCTATTACAACGTTAACTTTCTAGCTCCATAATAATTTTGAGGCCAGAGGGTTTTACCTAAAGAACAATGGATGAGTATTTTAAAAGAGGATTGAAATAGAATTAGCAATAGAAGGGGCATGATGTCACGCATATCCGAGAATCATATACCTGAAACAAAAAAATATAACTGAGATATGTAACAACATACTTTTATGATAGGATTGCCTGAACTTTAATGTAATGCATTGAAGGAAGGAATGGGCTGTGGTGGTGTTGGTCACGAGTCATGTCCCGATTTACATCTTTCAATTTTTATTTGGTGGCGGTGGTAGTCCTTTCGTTAGTGGTAGCAACAGGGGATGACAACAACATAGGGGAAAAGATGTTGTTCATCCACTTAAAGTGTCTCTCCGGGATCTTTATAATGGGACGTCCAAGAAGCTTTCCCTATGACGTAGCGTACTCTGCTCCAAGTGTAAGGGGTAAGAGCTGATCATTGTTTACTATATCCCATAGTAGATGAAGAGAAAACCATAAGTGCTTTTGACATGATTTATAACATTAATGTGTTGATAGCGAAGAATGGAAAGCGTGGAGTTGTCAATGGGATGCTACCGAGTGAAGAACCTGATATGTCAAGTATGCTGTCTAGAAAAAGATGGATTGGAGTTACTTATGGTGTTGCTGCAGTTATGATTCATGAAGGCATGACAAATATGGCTTTCGAAACTGCAAGGGGAATTTATGAGATCGGTTGGTCGGAAGAAGGAGACGGGTAAGATCTACTACTTACTTACCTTTTATTATCATTCGAGATGAGAAATTGGGATTGTATGGACTATGAAGCTACTCTTTCACAAAAGTTATATTGGTATTGATATATGATGTCTCAGCTTTAAAAGGATATTGTGAATAGACAAGTGTAACCATAAACCAATAGGTTTGGCTGGCCTAAGTGACTAAATAGTGCTCGGTGACCCCAGTAGCTTATGAGACGGTCTTAAGTCACTACTATACTGTGTCAGCTCGTCAAGTACATGATACCCCCCATCAAAACATTATGCCACCTTAGCATGATTGTATAAATTTCCCTAATGTAAAGCCTGGTGTTAACACGATTGCCCCTATTAGGTTAAGAGTTCAGATAATTAGCTACATAGGAACATACACATAAGATTGACTTGACGGTTAACGCATCTAAAGGGAACATTCCAAACAGAATGAAAATAGACATAGACACGTGAAGTGGTGGGAGTAATATGTCACTCCTAATGATTAAAAACGTGTGGATTAACAGATAATCTGGACTAAGTATTCTCATTTAGTCGTAGGTACAGTTGCATATAGTTAATAAATGCATTCTTGAGTGGAAAGTAAATATCATAGCGTCAAGGGATGTGTAGGAAAAAGGATATGTTTACCCCATTTTTATGCTTTAATGAAGTTACGCATATGAATCTTAGATGCATGCCGTAACAGGAAATGCATCCTTGCAGTATTGTAACTGTGACAACCCTTCATGTAAATGTTTGGGTTGTTATTTTTTATTGCTAATGCCATTATTTAGGTCAACCTGTTTCTGCAGCAACTCACCAAACAACTTTCTTTCTCAAAAGTATGGCTAAGGCTTCAATCCTTTTGCTTCAATTCATTGGTTTAGCGGTTTCATTGGTTGAGAAAAGGTGGCCAATTCTAAGATCAGACCTAAGATAATTATGTATAATTCTGATTAGGATTTTGTATAATGATTTTTCTCTTCAAGTTTTAATTTATTGGCTGTATTTAGTATTCTTATTTATAATCTTTTTATAATAAAGTCATGTTATAATTAAAAAGCATGGTTGTATGCTTTTTTTTAAACAAATAATTTAAATCAGAGCGAGGTTCCTAAGCACAAACAGGGCTTTAAAGTAAGTTATAGAGCCCGTTTCCAAAAAAACAGGGCTTTATTTGTCTTTCAAATAGAGTCCATCCCCTTTTGAGCCCTCACCCAAAACCGGGAGCTATGTTCATTTTTGACCGGGCTCTATTGCCTTTTTGTAGTAGTGTGCTCATGTTATCTGGCTTCTTGAACATCGCGTGAACGATGGTTTCAGGTACAACACACTGAATTTTCTACAAATTAATGAAAAACTCTAAAAGCACCTTAAATGACAAAAATGGTGGATCTTGGCATGTCTAAATGGGATTACGCGTTGCCTTATGTACTTTGCAATCTACTGACTGATCAGACTAAATAAATTACAATTACCCTAATTAACTCACAAAACTACAGGATATGGATAACCACAGTAAATAGAAAAGTTAATTTACTTGTTTCAGAAGGTATGTTTCACTTGAAAATGCGGACCCTTTGACCATTGCATCGGTATTTATATCCCAGTCACTGCGTGATGCTCGTATAATTTTTTCAATTCTCGACCACCTCTTTCATAATCAACCTTGGTTAAGGGCCTGTAATAAATTATACCAATAGTCAAGCATAAGCAATATACAATTATTCATTATCTGGCTAAAGTGACGAAATTACTAAATTAAAGAACCACTCACGCATACCCTTCGCATTATCATCAACGTCTTCAACCTACACCAAGTCAATATAATATGTAATTAAGTTTTACCATATCAAACACACCAAACTTAACTAAACATGTAAACTTGATTAAGGCAACAAACTTTTGATGGAGAAGCATGTAGATCAAACTGTTTGATGAACCACACAACGATTGCTAAACTAAATCCTAATATATCCAGATACATAAACTTCCTTCATGCATATGTGATATACCATGTGCAATAAATTGAAGTAATTATGTGATCCAAAACAACAGGTTATAATAAGCTCAAATTTTTAATATCAATAGATAAGCAAAAAGATCAAAGACAGATTGTATTGATAAAGATGGCTAGGAAAGGAGAAACTTAAATGTATTCCAGCCATCCTTAACAAAGCTCATAAATTTTACCTTTCTAGACACCAAAAACTGGCCAAAAAACTATTGTACATCTTATTCCCATGGCTATTTTAGTCAGGCTATCTGCAAGGGTTTTTGTAGCTGATGGTTCAACGTTAGTGGCTAAAGACCAACGTTTCTTGATCAGTATACAACAACTAATTGTGTGAATTGGGATGCTATCTTGTTCTTTCAATAGAGGTGGATCCAAACAAAACTGATGGAAGCCACGATCACAGGCACCATTACAAAGAATAATGTCATTTTCTAGCCGAACATCTGTTTGGGCACATTTTGAGCAAAATATCTGCCATATAAAAGAGTAAAGCACAAGCAACCTTCTGAGTACAAATACACCATCATAACTTTCTATCAAGATCACTAATAGTAAAAAACGATGACAATGTTATAGTACATACTACATAGATATCTTACATGGTCACCATCAATTAGCCCATCAGAATCATATAAAGACTCTGGAAACCTGCCTTGTGATGTGTCAATTACAGGTCTTTGATTATCAACTTATTGGATTTGATTACTGATTTAGCATGTTCAAGCTCCTTCTCCAGTCTTAAATTTTCCAATTTCCAGGCTGCTTGGCATAATATAATAGACATAAGAAAAATATGAACAATTGTATAATAAATCGTAGTTCTATCTGCCTTTTTCATTCCTATAGTCCTAATGGGGTCTGCCTTTGACCGAATGATTGGAATTGCAATGGAACCTTCCATGAAACTTGACCAAGGTTTGTAATCAGTTTTAGGGACAACTTCATTAATGGCGGGTTCAATGAGAATGACAGTTTCCATTTGTGTCATATTTTTTGAATTCACTAACAGTCTTCTGTTACACCCTATAACCATGCTTGTATTTCTAATCGCAAAAAGTATTGGATAGTGTTTTAACAAAAAGTATTAGGCTGCGAAAAAATTAGAAACCACTGTTACCAACAAAAACGAAAAAGTGCCTATTAAATAATATTGGGTTTGGATTGCATAAATATAAGCAGTGAAATGCCTTGATTCACATATAGCATCACTAAAATGATCCACAGCTTCTCTATGTTTCACAGTTTGATAAGCGTCATTTCCTGCAGTCTGTAGTAAGTAGAGTGGCAAACCCAACGACGTAGAAAACCTATAATCCAGACTTTAAGAAATGACCCGAGAAAAAGATACATGTTGTTTTTGTCATTGCATTATCTCTCCATTGCCTGAAGATATTCAAGAAGGTACACTATGTGATCAAGGTAAAATAGATAATTTTTAAAATGCAAATAGTAGATAAAAGGTTAGAAGGTGAACCAATATCCACATTCTTAAACGGGCTTCCACGTGCGGAAACAATGTCGTTGCCACAATATAATTTGCTAATGCAATGACAGAGCTCCGAGCTTGAAGTGAAGTTTCAATTCTAGCTTTAGATATGCTAATGATTTGCTGTTTAATTGCTTCATGAATACTCACCCTAGGAAATGTCAAAACTGTATCAGACAAGTAATATAACTAATAATGAAACAATGGAAAATAAGAGACACATTTTAATTACCTTTACTGATCATTCATTTTCTTGAATACATCTATAAGGAATATATCGTTATCAGCTAGCATAAGAGCCCCTCCTTCAAGTGCCCATTCTCGTGTGAATGGATCCTTGTGCACAACCGATGTAAGTCCAATAGCACAAGCTCATTTTCCTGTTGTAAAAACTACCAATTCCCACAAAATCGAATCAAGTTTTAACAATGGGAGGAAAAAAACAAAGTTAACATATCAATCATTCCTTAATCACGTGCATATGAATTGCAATAACAGTTTGGTAAATGGAATATAAAAACATACCATTGCTCCAATCCGAGGGTCAGACAACCCATTTTTAGATATGCTTCAATCACAGTAGCAAATGCAGGAAACCCAATTTTGCATTCAATGATAAATTAAAGTTATTTGTGTAGATGTCTGCGATCTCCTGGAAATTTAGAAGACAAAGAATCAACATAAGGTTTAGTGTGTTTCTCTTCCAAAACAACTAAGCATACAATACAGAAGAAACTTACAATCTCTTCCAAAACCCTCAAAACGAATAAAAAATTATACAAACATATTCGGCTTGATTCCTTAGATTGAATTAATTGGGTATTAGAAATATTATTTAGGTTTTTCTAATGATTTTAAGCTTAGGTTATGTATGGAACACGAATACAAACATGGGTATAGGGAGACGACCCGAATGATAGATTACGGCCCAATGATGATGACGTGGATTAATGGCTGCTTATGTGGCATATCTCTCCTCTTATATATGATGTAAAGATATATATATATATATATATATATATATATATATATATATATATATATATATATATATATATATATATATATATATATATATATATATATATATATATATATATATATATATATATATATATAACATATGCATATATTAAATTATGTCCAAACTTTTCAAAACTCATCTGCAAAGCAATTCTTCCAACAATCCACCACATGAATGGAAATCGGTCGAAAACACACGAAAGTTTTGGCAAAATTTATGCGGCTAAGTCCTGCATAGGATAGGTTGGTGTAACCCTTTAAACCTCCCTTATGAGATGCACTTAGTCTCCTAGTTCCGAGTAAACGTGATGTATTTGAAAAAAACCTCTGTTTACATGGACGACAATACACACTCAATAAGACTCTCGCTGACCTTGTCAAGTCCTCATAGTCGTGCTCGTTATGGTCATGAACACTAGTTTGGTTCTGCAAGAGCTGTTAGGAATAACGCCCCACACAATTCCTTTCGAAGTGACCCCACTTCTCTCTCACATATGTGATTTCATCTTGAATCATTAAAAACATATGTTTTATGATTTCATATTGAATCATTATGCTTTATGATTTCATCTTGAATCATTAAGCCATATGTTTAACCTCTCAACAAGTCACATTGTTCTTGGAATGGACTAGGATAGTTACTATTCAGTAACTCCCCCATATTAATGTGACTTCTCTCAGATTTCTATGATTAGTTTGTCCTAATGAACCCAGATCTTGGGATCTCTAGTCATCTGGGTTAGGTTTTCCTTTATAGAAACTCATTCCTCCAAGGGATTTAGTCCTATTCCATTAGAAGACTTACTATCTAACTCTCTGCTTAAGCCTTTCGTAAGCGGAACCACGATATTATCCTTTGACTTCACATAGTCAATTGAGATAAGTCCTGTTGAGAGTAGTTATCGTACCGAATTATATCAACGACAGATATGTCTAGACTTTCCATTATACAATGTGTTATGAGCTCTGTCAAATGCCGATTGACTATCACAATGTATACTAATGGTCGTTACCGGTTTAGGCCACCTGGGTATGTCCTCTACGAATTGACCTAGCCATTCCGCATCTTCTCCGCATTTATCTAACGCGATAAATTCTAATTCCATCGTTGACTTAGCTATTGCTGTTTGGTTGGAAGAATTCTAAGATATAGCGGCCCCTCCTAGTGTGAACACATATACACTGGTCAATCTAGAATCCTTTATGTCAGATATCCAATTTGCATCACCGTATCCTTAAATAATTGCTGGATATCTAGCATAACTCAGTCCATAATCACTACTATATCTCAAATAATGAAGTACCCTAGTCATAGTTTTCCACTGTGCATCACTTGGATTACTAGTATACCTACTTAGCCTGCTAACATCAGATGCTACCTCATGTCGGGTACATGTAATCAAATACAATAACATACTAATAATTCTTGAATACTCTAATTGGGCAACACCTATGCCTCTATTTTTAGAGAGATGCAAACTGGTGGCAATTGGAGTTCTAGTTAGGCCGAAATCTACCGCATTTTGAGTATTAAGAATTTTGTCCATGTAATGTGCTTGACTTAATGCAAGTCCACTCTGAGTTCGTATGATCTTTGTTCCAAGGATCACATCAGCCAAACTCATATCTTTCCTCTTAAACTTTGATTTCAACATATCTTTAGTAGACTTGATCATCTTGTCATTACTGCCAACGATAAGCATATCATCAACATAAAGACACAAGATTACATATCCACTATTTGTATCTTTAACATAAACACACTTGTCGCATTCATTAATTTTGAATCCACTCTCTAACATGGCGTGATTAAAATTTTGATGCCATTGTTTGGGAGCTTGCTTTATGCCATAAAATGATATTACAAGCCTACAAACTTTGCTCTCTTGTCCAAGAGCCATGAAACCCTCAGGTTGGTTCATGTATATTTCTTCTTCTAAATCTTCGTTTAGAAAAGCCGTTTTCACGTCCATTTGGTGAATTTCTAAAATTCTTAATGCAAAAATAACAATTATCATTCGAATAGAAGTTATTAACGTAACATGGGAATAAGTATCAAAGTAATCTAGACCTTCGTGTTGCCTAAATCCTTTGATCACCAATTTCGCTTTATACTTGTCAATGGTGCCATCAGCTTTCATCTTCTTCATGAAGATCCATTTATATCCTAGTGGTTTACAACTAGGAGGTAAATCCACGAGCTCCCAAGTATGATTTTGTAAAATATAATCTATTTCCCTTTTAATGGTTTCTTTCCATTGAGGCCCTTCCGAGGAATTCACCGCTTCTTGATTAGAAGTGGGTTCATTTTCTACCATAAAAGAAGAAAAATCAGGTCCAAATGATTTCTCGTTTCTCGCCCGTTTGCTTCTTCTAGGTTCAACCTCTTCTTCCTCGAGTTGATCTTGTCTCTCATCTTGGAGATCATTATCATCTTGTTGTCTCTTATCTTGAACTACTGTATCATTTATTCTAGATGTTATTCTAGTTTCCTTTTTTAAACAAGGATATATGTTTTCAAAGAAGGAAGCATTCCTTGATTCCATTACTACGTTCTTTTGTATATCTGGATTTTTCAAATCATACACAATGAAACGATAAGCACTGCTATTCTTAGCATATGCAATAAATATATAATCCACATATATAGGTCCAGTCGTTTGGGCCTGATGTGTCAGCACAACTACCTTGTCTAGACACCCCTATACGCGTAAGTACTGGTATGATTGTTTTATTCCCATCCATAGTTCATATAGGGTTTCTTCTTTATCCTTACGAGGTATCTTGTTTAAAATATAAGTAGTCGTTAGAATGGCTTCCCCCCACATGTCCCGGCTCAAACTAGAACTTAACAAAATGGCATTAACCATTTCTTTTAAGGTACGATTTTATAGAACAAACTTGTTGTAGAAACTAGAAAGGGGGGGAGGGGTTGAATAGTTTCTTAAATTTACTTGTTAAAGATTGGTTTTTAAACAAATCCTTTTCAAAAACTTAGGCTTGAGTATTTATGTGAAACCTTCTTATACACAATATGAACAAGGTATAATGCAACTAAACTAATAATCACAAGTATAAAGAATAATAAATGTAAAGAGATAAGGGAAGAAAAGATCCAACCAAACACCAATGATTTATAGTGGTTCGACAACGAAGCTCACTCCTCGTTCCTACTCTACTCCTCGAGTACTCCTTACACGAGAGTTCGCTAATCAACAAGCTCCTTAAGGTGGAGAAACCGTACACAACGTCGCTTAACCAATTTCCGACTCTAAGCTAAAAGACGAGCCCTAATCTTAGCTAGGACCAATCTACACCAATATACGTTAAGGATCAAGTATTAACCTTAGTACATACACAACTTCCAAATAGACACAACTACTTGGATCTTCACAACAGTGACAAAACAATGAATAAATAAGTTTGGATCTTCAATGGATATTTGAGGTAGACACAACACTTCAAGGATGATAGTGTTCTTCTCTTTGCACTTTGAGAGGAAAAGATGAGAGGAGAAAGATTCATGTCTAAACAAGTAGTAATCAAACAAATGATCAAGGATTTGAGTGATTTAAGAAGTATGAAAGAATCTTGAAATGTATGTGCAAAAGAGGTGAATCAGAAGTCTGAGAATGGTCCACTATTTATAAGACAAACATCTGACAACTATATCTGCCCGCGGTTCATTATTGGAGCCCGCGGTTCCTTATCGATAAGGAGCCGCTATAGGAGCTAAGGAACCGCCTGCATAGACTCCACTCCCTTTTGTCTTTTAGTGGACTGGATCGAATCTGGGGATTAAAATATCTTGAAAGGATATTCCAAACCAAGATAGAATATGCCATTTTTAAATTTCAGATTTTCAAATAATTAATTTAATAAAACATTTTCTTAAAAAGGAAGTTTAATAAAAAAACTTGTCACACTTAATAAAAAGTGAGTTTTAAGAAAAGATTAAATCCTTGATCACTTAATTAGGATGAGTACTTGTTTGTTCATACCTTAAGTGATAATGGTTGAAATGAAAAATACTTGAACTCAAGAATTCGTCTTTCGTTGTTTTCGTAAATGCTTGTTTTTACATATTGTCGTAATCAAAATAATGCGAGACGAAAAATGCAAGTAATGTTTTTAGGTATCATTGCATTAACAATCTCCCCCTTTTTGATTCTGACAATACATAAACTCAATCACCTAATAAACAAGTTTTTCGAAGACGAGTTTATATCATTTCTCCCCCTTTGTCGAAGCAAAAAGGTTGCAAAAGTCTTTGAAGAAGAAAAGAACCGGGCTTTGCAAATGCTCCTCCTTCGTGCTTACTCCCCCTTGCTTAGGTTACCAAGGAATCGATATATGGTGACAAGCTACATAGAAGGGTTCGTAGTAGAGAAGAGACACCCAACAAGATATAGCAAAGGTCACAAAAAAAATTAAGAGAAGAGATAAAAGATCCAAGATAAGTCATGTTAAAAGGAAATCTGATAAAAGATACAAGGAAATAAATCATACAAAGATGTATGAGACACAAACATAAGTCAAAAGAAAAGCATAAATCTAATCCTAGTTAAACTAGAACTCTAAAATTTGTTTGAACTAGATGTCTTAAGAATAAGCAAATAATTCTTAGATGAAAGGCTTGGTAGAGATCTCATAGTCATAGTGAAGAGGAGGTTTGACTAAGAGACTCTTGATGTAATTCAACTCTTCATAGATGTGAGAACGTGGAATTTTGGTAATTTTCTTTTACTTATTATACACGCTTATTCAGACTTTTACCATTTTCCCCATATATTTTACAGTGATTACGTGTCATCCTCGAAATTTAGTTAAATATAAAATTCTAAGGATTTTGTTAATTTACGATAATATTTAGCAAAATGCCCAAACTTCATATTTGTAAATTTCTACGAGGTTTTATCACATTCTATATGACTTATTATTGACTCTTTGCCTCAAAAATAATGAAAAACGATATATTGAACAACTAAGGACGCAATGGTGAACTTTTGCATTTTTACATTTTCTGGTTGTCGGACTGAGTTTTCGGGTCCGAACGTCGCGAAAAAAAATTATTTTATGTGATTTCTAGTTACTCTTGATTCCTTGATCCAACTTAGTGAAATCCGGGCCAAACGAGTGTTTACGAGTAATTTTAAAGAAATTTTGTTTTAAAAATAAACGAGTCTCGATTTTCGTCGGAAACGACACGTTATTTAAACCCGTAAAATTTCGAGAGTTAACACAAAATACTTTGGGTTTTTTTTGGGTATTCATCTGGGATAGGATCAAGGGAGCCCAAGTTTTACTTTTTTTAACCCATTTTATCCTTATACTTGAAAAACAAAACTCACAGTAACTTCAAACAAAAGAAAAAACAAAGTCTGGTCTCTTTCTTTCTCTCTTAGGCCGACGCATCACCAACACCACCCAAAACCATTGATTTTTTTGAATTGAGGTAAATTAATACTACTTCCATGTCTAATTTTTGGTTCTTATTCATACCCATGTGTTAATTCTAACATGCATCAAGTTTTTGCATGAGGTCAAAAATCATCAAATCTTATGATTTGATGATGTTTTTGTAAAATCCTATGTTTGTTTTTGTTGCTCCAATGCATAAAACCTTATTTTGTTGGGTAAAATTTTTATTTGGGTATGTTATTATGTCCTAGGGCCACGAAAATTTAAGGACCAAGGAAGAAGGAATTGAGATTGTTCCTGTTTTGGTTGATTCATACTAGTTGCGAAGGTATAATCCTAACTAGTGTTTCGATTTTGATGTTATTAGTATTTTTTGTTCACTTTGGTCATTGATTTTGAGCTCATGGTTAAAACCCACTGAGATTATGAATACTTAGGGAATATTAGGACTTAGGACACTTGCGTGGCGATTTGGTATAGCTTAAGAGTTGCGTGTTCGCGGTTAGGTTGCTAAATGGGGTCGTTTTTATAGTATGGAAATCACCACAGAAACAAACAGGTCTAAGCAAAATTTTATTAAACATATGACCTTGTTTTTATTTGAAAAATGGATACCCACTGATGTTCTTAGTATGTGGTAAGTTGGATGGAAACGGGAACTGTCCGGATGAGCCCGGAATGGTCGTCTTACTAAACTAGGTCAAATCAGAATATTATGCTTAAAACATGGGTAAATTAACTTGGGTAAAAAGGTTGACTACATAATTTTACAACTTTTTACTGTAGGTACAAACATAATAAAACTCATTTTTTTGGTTTCGTGTCAAAATCTTATACCGTTTGGGATTTATGCTCAAGTTACCGAAGGGTATGAAAGACGTTTACAGCTTTCTGTTTTGATAGTCTGTCACTAAAAGTGGAATTTATATTGATTGGAATTAGTTCGAGGGCTGTAATTACCCAAATTTTAAAGGTAATAGAAATACCTACACATATAAAAAAATCTCACCTCCTGTACAATTATAGATTTTGATTTATGACCAACTCTTCACAGCCATTTCAGAAAACAGAATTCTGTCCAATATTTCAACGTTATGAACCGAGCCTTAAACGTGTTTGAAACCCGCATATAAATGCTTGGACCATCATATAAGGTTAATATCATGTTATTATAGTAGGTTCTAGGTATTTTGGTCAAATATCATCTTAAGTCTAGGTCTCGCCATCGCACGCAAGTTACTTGGTCATACTATGTCACGTTACTTTTAAAATGTTATTTGCTACATTGAACACTTTCTTATTACGCATCACCATTGCAAAGGTCCGTGAAGACTCCATTTTTTCTCAGCCCTTTTTCCTTGTGATCACTTTATAAAGGTGAGTTCATAGCCCCTATTCCACTTTATACATGTTTTACAAACGCGGGGTGAGAAATACATGCGTGGAATACATGCATTAGATTTTTCACAGTATTACTTTTATCAGTATTCAATCAAGTATCCAGTATTGCTTTCATAGTTTTCATGATTTACTTATTGCCTTAGTACCTTAGTAAAAAATACTCTATATCATGAACTGTTAATTCACATATCGCAAGTGCGACTGTTGTGGATGGATCCATCGAGATTAACAATCCCTGTCATGAGTACCGACGCATATACATTCGAATATATAAGTATTTGACTAGATACTTATTAGAGGTCCCCAGTAATACATATGTTAACGCTTCGGTGTCATGAACTATTGCAATAATTAAATTACACTTAATGGCACAATGTTGCAACATTTATAGTATTACATGTTTATATGGAAACATTGCCTGTATTCCACAACTTTATCTATTAAACCTATGAATGCCACTCAACTTTATGTTGACCCGTTTACATGTTATTTCTTAGGTAATGCAAACGCTTGATTTTATGGATGGGAGTCCGCAGGATCCGGCAACTAGAAGATTCCATGACTCTTTTGATCAAATCTTTTGGGAAAACTGCTTAAGCCATTTCAATCATGTTAAATAAATTTACTTTCCTGCACTAAGACTATTATCAGAAGTTGGTAAACAAGGTGTCTTTGTTTGGTGTCTTATGTATGCACAGACTGGGACCGTATCTATCAAAACTTTATTCCGCAGCTTTTGAAGTAAATTGTTAAATAGTGTCATATTATTCAATCCATCTTTTATTATCTTATTGTCATGAATGTTGTTACCATGACGTGGGACCCCTCAGTGCCTACATGTCCCGTTATCAGATTTTGGGGGTCTTACAATAGATATGTGACATAGCAAGATGTTGATATTGAAAACAATGACAATATGTTCCATGATGCATGAAATTATCATGTGAAGGAGGAAGAACACTAAAGGCTAGTGGTGGAAGATAAGAAGTTCCACAATCAACATTCTTAGAAGAAGAAGAGATGTGATTTTGAGTGTTCTTAGCTGAATTGGGATTGAAAGCAATTGGAGAAAATGAAGGAGAATCAAAGCTTTCATTTGGGTAATAAGACATTTTGATTTAAGGAAGGATGCAAAATGCTTAAGGTTAAATAGAGAAAGCCCAAGATATTGAAGGGGTGGTCAAAGGGTTAAAACAAAGATTCCAAAAAGTGTTGGAACAAATTTAGAGTTTCAGGAATACCCGAAAAATAGGTTACTGGGCGCGGTTCCTTATCTCAATAGGCGGTTCCTTATCACTGGGGAACCACGGTCTCAATAGAGAACCACCCACAGTGGGTTAAATTTGGTGATCAGGGAGGATTTTCCAATTCAGCAAATCCTATTTTTCTAGTCTAACTAATCATGGAGATATGCTTAGAAGTAAAGATAGACAAAGAAAACACACAACAAAATCACCAAACAAGGTTTTGACGAAAATATATGGATTTTAAAGAAAATCGATGTAGGGGGTATGTAGAACTAGACACAAGGTCATGACACAATTATCCTCCATAGTTCTCTTTTGTTCTTGCTATAATTGAGAGACCCATACATATGAATTATGTAAGCTCATTATGAATAGCAAGAAGCTATGAAAAACGTTTTTAGATTGAATTAACAATGCAAAAACATTTCTCGACCATTTTCGTTTTGAAAAAGGGAAGAGAAGACATGGATTTTAAAAAAAATTATGATACTCAAAAGCTCAAAGAAAGAAAAGACTCAAAAGGGAAAAGGACTCGATTATTTAAAATTCATAATTAAGGAATATGTTCCATTAAGCCTAGACCTAGACGCAAGTAATTAAAAGGTTCCCTCTTAAGTGGCTTAGTGAAGATGTCGAGTAAGTTTTCTACCGAGGGTGCCTTCTCTATCGAAATGGTCCCCTTTTGAACATTATCCCTAATAAAATGGTGGCGAATCTCTATGTGCTTAGTTCACGAATGTTGCACGGGATTCTTGCTAAGGTCTATTGCACCCTTGTTGTCGCACATGATGGAAACATCATCAAGAGAAATACTGTAATCAACAAGACCTTGTTTCATCCATAGAGCTTGTTGACAAGCTTTACCGGCACTCACATACTCGGCTTCCCTGGTGGATATAGTAAGAGCGGTTTGTTTCTTGGAGAACTAAGAAGTTTAAACAACAACCCATGAAGGTACAAACTCCACTAGTGTTTTTCAGGTCCACATAGTCTCCCGCATGATCCGAGTCCGTGTAGACAATGGTTTCTACGCCGGTCCCTTTAGGATACCATAATCCAAAATGTATAGTGCCCTTAATATATCAAAAGATACGCTTAACCTCTTCAAGGTGAGAGGTTTTGGGAGCCTCTTAGAAGCGAGCACAAAGGCAAACACTAAACATGATTTCTGGACGACTTTCCGTTAGGTACAACAAACTACCAATCATGACTCTATATTTGTTTTTGTCTACCGACTCACAATCATCATCTACGATGAGTTTAGTATAAGAGGCCATAGGGGTCTTCATTGGTCTAGAGTCTTTTAATCCGAATTTCTTTAGCATTTATTTAACGTACTTGGATTGATTAAAGAAAATACCGTCGTCCATCTTTTTAATTTGTAGTCCTAAGAAGAAGTTAAGTTCTCCCATCATACTCATTTCAAACTCGTCATGCATGATTTTGGCAAAGTCATCACACAATGATTGACAAGTTGAACCAAATATAATGTCATCAACATATATTTGTACGATAATGAGGTGAGAACCTTTCTTCTTTGTAAAGAGTGTATTGTCTACCATCCCCATGGTATACTCATGTTTTACAAGAAACGCTTTAAGTCTATCATACCAAGCTTTGGGTGCTTGTTTGAGACCGTAAAGAGCTTTCTTAAGCTTGTAAACATGATCCGGTTTATCAAAATCAATGAAGTCGGGAGGTTGAGCCACATATACCTCCTCATTGATGAAACCGTTAAGAAATGCACTCTTTACATCCATTTGTTGAATCTTAAAGTATAAGGCATAAGCGTAAGCTAAAAGGATTCTAATGGATTCTAATCTTGCTACGGGTGCGTTTGTCTTTCATGATCAATACCTTCTTGTTGATTCTAGCCTTGAGCTACAAGTCTAGCCTTGTTACGAGATACAACACAATTCTCGTCTAACTTATTCCTATATACCCATTTGGTTCCTATGATGGTGTAACTTCTAGGTGGAGGAACAAGTTCCCAAACGTCATTAACAATAAATTGATTCAATTCTTCTTGCATAGCGATGACCCAACTCTCATACATCAAAGCTTCTTTAACATTCTTTAGTTCAATCAAGGAGATGAAACAAAAGAAGTTACTTTGATTTGGACTTGATATCTTAGGGTCCTTTGATTTAATTCGCCTATGACGTTATCGGGAGCATGATCCTTTGACTCCTTAATGTTTAATCCCTTTTCAACACTAAGGTCTTTAACTCCTATGTTTGTAACATCTTTGGCATTAACTATGTCTATTTCATCCAAGTCATCATCTACCAAAGGTGGTGTCTTAGATTAAGGAGGGGTTTCATCAAATTTCACGTTAAGTGATTCTTCAATTACGCCCGAGGTTCTATTGAGGACTATGTAGGTTTTGCTAGTTTGAGAATAACCTAAAAACATACCTTCGTAAGACTTTGGGTCAAACTTGGTAAGGTAATCTTTGGTGATAATAATGTAGCACTTGCTTCTAAACACCCTAAAGTATTCCAATGAGGGCTTCTTACCTTTAAGAATCTCATAGGGGGTCATTCCTAGAAAAGGTCGAATAAGAATTCGATTGAGAATGTAGGTCGATGTGTCCACGGCATTGCACCAAAAATTTTGAAGCAAATATTGCTCATTTAACATCGTCCTACTCATCTCTTGGATGATCCTATTCTTCCTTTCAACTACCCCATTTTATTGTAGAGTGCGAGGAGCTAAGAAGTTATGGGTAATACCATGAGCTTCACAAAAGGCACCAAATTGCACTTCATTATCAAATTCCCTACCATGATCCGTCCTAATAGAGACGATTGAACATCCTAGTTGATATTGAATTCTTCGACTAAAGGTTTCGAAGTGATCGAAATCTTCATTCTTAGATGCCAAAAATCTAGTCCAAGTGAATCTAGAGTAGTCGTCAACTATAACTGGGGTATAAATGTTACCTCCATAACTCCTTATGGCGGAAGGTCCAAAGAGATCCATATGTAGGAGCTCTAAGCACCGAGAGGTCGAAACCAAATTCTTGGCTTTGTGACTTGAGTGAACTTGCTTACTAATTTTGCAAACATCACAAAAGTGACTATCAAACTTCATCCTTGGGAGATGTCTTACCAACTCCTTAGAGACTAAGATTGAATTAAACGCATATTAGCGTTACCTAATCTCCTATGCCAAAGAGTATAACTATCATCTAAAGTCGCTAGACATAATTTGTCCTTGGACTTCCTATTAACCTTCATGACATAAAGCCCATGCTTTCTAACACCTTTTCCAATGACTTTTCCATCTTTTATGATTTCACTATCATATTCCAAAAACATGACCTTACACTTATTGTCACAAATTTGACCTATACTTAGAAGGTTAAAACCTAAGTTATCTATGTGCTCTACGTTTTCTATAGTCATAGAGTTAAGAGAGACCATACCATTGCCAATGATATTACCACGTCGATTACTTGTGAATGTAACGTTACCTCCATAATATGCTTTGTAGTGCGAGAACAAACTTCGATTACTCGTCATGTGTTTAGAACAACCACTATCCTTAATCCACTCGTCGGGCTCTAAATCGATTCCCAAGCATATCTAGGTAACAACACACAAGATCAAACATTTGGTCCCCAATATCTCATGGGAATAAAATTATTCGTTCCAAACATCCCTTGCATTTGGTTGGGGTGCATGGATGAAGGAGACATTCCCCATGGGGAAAAGTATTGTTGTTGAAAATTATTCCAATTCATATGGCCATTTTGTTGTCCATAGTTTCTCCTAGGTGTCTTTGATCTTGATCTAGAATTATTATTATTCCTCCTAGGTGTTGGAGTTTTAGGTCGTGATTTAGCTTGATCATCTCTTTTTGGCGTAAGTGTTCTACTTCTAGGTTTAGATTCATTTCGTACTCTTATAGGAGTAGATGTTTGTCTAGATAAGTTTCTAGTTCCCATTAGAGGTTTACTCAAGGGCTTGTAGAATTTATCTAGAGTAGACTTTTCAATTATAGGTACTTTGACCTTATTAATAAGAATATGTTTTGGTCCTTTACCTAAAATAGACTTTTCAAAAAGTTCAGGATTTACACAAAAAATTTCTTCTGACCGCGGTTCTTTAGCTCCATCCGCGGTTCCATAGCAATAGGGAACCGCCCTATATATTGGAGAACCGCGTACAGGGGAGTGTTTTTCTGAAAACCTAACTTGTTTTGGTTCACTAGTTGATGCTTCATTATTGTTATATCCTAACCCAATTATTTCCTTAGAATGAATTTGTTTATTTAACATGTCATCAAGAGTATTAGTACCTCTCATGAACTTTTCAATTCTAATGGAGGCGCTCTTAAGGTTTTCATTTTCTTGTCTAAGGTTTTCACATTTTAAGCATCCTAGATTTACTTCTTTATTTTTCTCAAGCTTAGATAATTCTCCTTTAGCTCACTAAACTCATTTTCAAGTTTAGTTCTAGTTGATTTTAGCATTTTGTTCTTTTTAATGAATTTAAGACTAAGCTTATGCAAGTTATTATATTGACTTTCTAATTCACTATCATCTTGAGAAGAACTATTATTGCTATAATACTCGGTTTCGGAATGTACCTCTTTAGAAGTGTGAGCCATGAGACACTTCTCATCTTTGGGTTGTCATCAACATCTTCACCGCTATCGCTCCATGAACCTCCAACAAACGCCGTGTGGTTCTTGTCGCGTGAAGGCTTAGGACCATCACCGATGAAATGATTTGGATCACCACATCTAAAGCATTTCCTATCGCCTTTATCATCTTTGGCAAATCGGTTTTTAGAGAAGGGTTTCTTGTCGTTGTTTGGTTGCCTTACGTATTGACCTCGTCTTTTAAAGAACTTCTTAAAGTCTCTAACCGCCATGGCATATTCCTCATCATCACTATCTGAGGAGCTTTCATGGTCACTTTGCGCCTTCTTGGCCTTGAGTGCAAGAGACTTTCTTTAACTCTTAGTTTTCACCATTTCCAAGTCCTTCAAAATTATCATCTCGTGAACCTTCAAGTTACCAATGAGTTCATCAAGTGATAATTTGGCGAGATCCTTTGATTCTTCAATCGCCGTGACTTTAGCTCTCCACTTTGGATGCAACGCCCTAAAAACATCCTAACATTGTTCTTGCTAGAAAAAACCTTCATCAAGTGCTTTTAGACTAGTAATAATAGTGTTAAATCTAGCAAATGCACTGTCAATAGTTTCATCTTCTAAGATGACAAATTGTTCATATTGTTGAAAAAGAAGATCGATTTTACTTTCTTTGACTTGGCTATTTCCTTGGTGGGTTACTAAAAGAGTGTTTCAAATATCTTTAGCGGTTTCACACATGAAAATCCTTTCGTACTATTTTTTTGGTAAAGCATTATAAATCACGATTTTAGCCTCATTATTTTTCGCAAGTTTCCTTTTAGTATCATCATTAGCTTTGATCAAAAGTTACTATCTCTTTATTTTTAGAAACTTCATTATATTGATAAGGCAAAAAATCACCATTGGTAATAACATGTCAAAGATCTAAATCTTTTGATTTCAAATAAGTCTCAAATCTATTTTTCCAATAAATAAAACTATTAGTTTCAAAAAGAGGTGGTCTTTGCATGGATTGCCCTTCTAGATACTTGTTGGAACTCATAGATAGATTTAAGTTTTAAAATACAATATATTTTAAAAAGGCTTGATCAACCACGCTCTGATACCAATTGTAGAAACTAGAAGGGGGAGGGAGGTTGAATAGTTTCTTAAATTTTCTTGTTAAAGATTGGTTTTAAAAAAAAATCCTTTTCAAAAACTTAGGCTTGAGTATTTATGTGAAACCTTCTTATACACAATATGAAAACTAAACTAATAATCACAAGTATAAAGAATAATGAATGTAAAGAGATAAGGGAAGGAAAGATCAAACCAAACACCAAGGATTTATAGTGGTTCGGCAACGAAGCTCACTCCTCGTTCCTACTCCACTCCTCGAGTACTCCTTACTCGTGAGTTCACTAATCAACAAGCTCCTTAAGGTGGATAAACAGTACACAACGTCGCTTACAAATTTCTGACTCTAAGATAAAAGTCTAGCCCTAATCTTAGCTAGGACCAATCTACACCAATATACCTTAAGGATCAAGTATTAACCTTAGTAAATACAAAACTTCCAAATAGACACAACTACTTGGATCTTCACAACAATGACACAATAATGAATAAATAAGTTTGGATCTTCAATGGATCTTTCAGGTGGACACAACACTTCAAGGATGATAGTGTTCTTCTTTTTGCACTTTGAGAGGAAAAGATGAGAGGAGAAAGATTCACTTCTAAACAAGTAGTAATCAAATAAATGATCAAGGATTTGAGTGATTTAAGAAGTATGAAAGAATCTGGAAATGTATGTGCAAAAGAGGTGAATTGAAAGTCTGAGAATGGTCTACTATTTATAACATCCAACGGCTATATCTACCAGCGGTTCTTTATTGGAGCCCGTGGTTCCTTATCGATAAAGAGCCGCTATAGGAGCTAAGGAACCGCCTGCATAGACTCCGCTCCCTTTTGTATTTTAGTGGATTGGATCGAATCTGGGGATTAAAACATCCTGAAAGGATATTCCAAACCAAGATAAAATATGCCATTTTCAAATTTCAAATTTTCAAATAATTAATTTAATAAAACATTTTCTTAAAAAGAAAGTTTAACAAAAAACACTTGTCACACTTAATAAAAAGTGAGTTTTAAGAAAATATTAAGTCCTTGATCACTTAATTAGGATGAGTACTTGTTTGTTCATACCTTAAGTGATAATGGTTGAAATGAAAAATACTTGAACTCAAGAATTCTAATACATGGTTTTTGCTTAGCATTTGTGTACTCGATATCGTTCTCAGTATCTAATCGAATTGATCACGGTTAGAAGTGGAATTATCGTCGTTGGTAACTAAAAGGGGAGTTGAAATTCTATTCTACTTGAAGTGTAAGTGCGAAACGTAATAAAAATAAGCTAAAGGCAAATCTAGAAAAACTGTCACACTTTTTTTTTGTAAAATTAGAAAAACGTAATGAAATTAGAAAATCTAGAAAAACTGTCCCATTTTTTTTTCGAGAAGCGTGAAATTTTTGGAAATTAAAACGTAATGAAAAGTAATTTTGAAAACTGAGATAAATAAAACAAAAACATAAGTCCGATCGTAACACGATCGGAACTCAATGTGGATCGCAGTGGTTGATCGCACTATTGGATCGTGACCACCGATCGCCACCTAGATCGTAGCCTACGATCGTAGCACTCGATCGCAGTCTAGATCGTAGTATAAGGGATCGCACTCAATGCGATCGTAACAAGTGATCGCAACCACAGATCGCACTCACGATCGCAACAAGTGGATCGTAGTCTGATCGTGGTATGTGATCGTGACAATGGATCGCACCCAACAATCCTAACCACGATCGCACTATGGGATCGCAGCCAGTGATCGTGAAGTGGATCTTACTTGGTGATCCAAGTAAAGGATCGCAAGTAGAAACCCTAGGGGTTTATGCGATCACACTTACTTGATCGGAATAGGTAAACTCATAAAGCTGATAGGATGGGATTCAAAAAGCAACAAGCAAAAATGAATAAGCACAAATAAGCAAGATGAATAAGCACTTAATCAAATCTTAACCGAATGAAAACAAGAATATATTTAAAAACTTTCAAAACACGAATTAAGCGAACTTTATAAATCAAACTTTAAAAAGACTAAACTTTTAAGAAAACTTAAAAGTAAATAAGCTAAATACAAAATAAGCCAATAAGCATGATAAGCTCAAAGCTCAAATCGTATAAACTTGGATATGGATAAAAAGTTAAACTTTTTAATCAATCAAAACATCAAGATTAAACAAGATGCTTTAATATTTCGAATCAAGAACAAATAAAAAATCAAGAAAGGTAGAAGAAGATTAACGATGAAAAGATTAAACTTGAACTTGTAGATTAAAGGTTTCAAAATACAAGATTAAATCAAATCTTAAACATGAAAGGAAAAACAAGATGAAGTTCTAGTGAGAGAAAGTTAAACACTTTCTCTCTCTAAAATGAAAACTAAAAAAGAAAAAATGAAATAGCTAAATTAACTAACACCCTCCTAATGTGTCATTAGGATGGTATATATAGGAGGTGGGGAGTGCATTTGTAACGCCCTACTTTGATAAGTGGACCGTTACGCGTAATCATGGCGTGTCATCAAAGCATGCAAGGTAATATGTAGTAAAACATACACGACCATAGGGAAAACCATAATTAAACATCGGTTCCCAAACATAAGCCCAAAACATAAATAAAGTAAATGAAATGAACAAAGACTACACAAGCATAACTATATGAAGGCAAAAGGAAAAGAAGTCTATGACAGCTTCCATCCTATGCACGTCCTCCAAATGCTCGAGTCTGTCCTTGGGTACCTGCCGTTTTGGGACATGGAAAGGAAAATAACGACTGAGCATAACGCTCAGTGCACAGATATACAAGCATGGAATGAATAATATAAGCATGTAAAACATATAGCAGCGGAAATGTATATGTCTTGGAAAACCTGGTAAAACTTCATAAAACTAGTTTTATAGTTTGAAAAGCCTTATGTTTATCTTATGAAAATTGTTTAACATGTTAACCATTAGCCAATATAGGTCATGAAGTATCAACGTGCATGAATACTTGGAGGGGTGACCTCGTCATGCAAATTAGAGGGGTTGCCTCTAATTTAATATACTGGTTTGGGTAGCAGGGATCAACTCCTTGTGAAGGATGCAAGACACATACCACATTCACACTGAATAATCTGCTGAAACATGTAAACTAGGATGCACCCATACGCCCCACCTGATAATAATAATATGGCCAAAAGATGAAGGGACGCCACGAGCTATCACTCCGCCGTGGTGAGGTCATAACACTGGTGCCTCTAGTGTTATGGTTATGATACCTCCATAACTAGGTGAAACTGGTCAGCATGTATATGGCTTTAGGTATTCTAATTAAACATAAGCAATTCAAAAACATATAAAACATATACTGGGGAAAACAGTTGGCTGCATACGGGGAACCCTAATAAGGAAGAATGTCCATACTGAAAGGACGGAGAATCCGTACCTTGTGTCCAATGAACGAAGAAGACGAATGGAAGAGAGTCCTACTCCGATATCACTAATGCTACATAAATAATATACGTGTATAAGTATCTGGTTACTGAGTACGTAACTGATTTTATGTCATATCTTAGCTTGTTTTATATGTTCATGTCATGTTTTACTGATTTTAGCTTTATACTACGTTTATCATGTATTCTGTCTATTCTGATTAAGTATTACTTGTATTTCTTGTATTATTATACTTGTTGTGTAATAATAAGTAACTTTCTAAAAATAGCAAGTTTCCTAAAATAGAAAGTTTCCAAAAATAGAAAGTTACCAAAAATAGAAAGTTTCCAAAAATAGATTGTTTCCAAAAATAGAAAGTTTCCAAAAATATAAAGTTTCCATAAATAGATTAGCTGCCTTAATTAAATATGTTTCTAAAAATAGAAAGTTTTAATAAATAGATTAGATGCCTTAATTAAATAAGTTTCTAAAAATAGAAAGTTTCCACAAATAGATTAACTGCCTTAATTAAATAAGTTTCTAAAAATAGAAAGTTTCCATAAATAGAAATAAGCTGGATTATTAAACTAATAATATATAAGCTTAAGTTTTACTAATTAATATTCTAAGTCATGTGATATATAGTATAGTTTATTAATTATTACATGTAAATTAAATAAACTATAGGTTATAAGATTTAATTAAATATAACATGATTTAATTATATAAAAGGTAATAATACTTAGGTTAAAACATGTATTAATATTCATTATTAATATAACCTAAGTCATGAAAATTAATTAATTATAAGTCATGTTTTAATAATTAATTAATTTCTTAGTCTAATTAACTAATAAAATACTTAGGTTAAAATCATGTATTATTTATAATAATAATATAACCTAAGTCATGTCCAAATTAAATTAATTACATAACATGTTAAATTAATTTATTTAACCTTGTAATTATTTAACTTGTAAAATAAATAATTAATCTTGAAAAATAAACCGTAAACCGTAAACCGAAACCCGTGTTTTAAAACTAACATGTCATGAACCGGACCCGTAAACCCGTGAACCGGTCTACAACCCTTAACCATGGCAAACCACCTCTGGCCCACACCGGCGGTGCGTGTGGTGTTCCAACCGAGACCCCTCAATCCACCAAGGACAACCCCGACATGCATCGGGGTCCCTTGGTCCTCTTGGCTGAACCACAAAACCAAACCGAGACCTTGTGGTCTCGGTTGGTAGTGATCAAACAACCACCGAGAGCCCCTGGCTCTGGGTTCTACCCATAGCCGAACCAAACACCCCCTTAACCCATGTATTTTTAATACCCCTTGATTAGATCTAGATGTTATTTAACTTGTTTTAATAACCCATGATTTCATGTTCTTAGATCTAATAAATAATTAAAAAGAAAAGGTTTGAGAAATTACCGATTCGTGGATCAAAAGGAAATCAATAACAAGAACGATCTAGCAATAATTGGATCTACCAAAATCAACCAAACACCCCTCTGTGGTGATTATATGTGGCGGCCAAATGAGAAGGAAGAAGGAGGCTAGGGTTTTGTGTTTTTTTCTAAATCTCTGTAAATGAAAATATGTTCTCCCTTTTTTCTTAGTTAAATCAAAAGTGGGCTTGCCCCCTTCCTTTTCCCTAATTTCGTGGGTATGTGGGCCCCCAAAGGGGAAACCCGTTGTTTTCCCATGTTCTAATTATTTACGTGTTCTCGTGTCATGTTTACGTGATTTAATTATCTATCGTTCGTGTCATAATAAATATTTATACGTAATAAATATACGTAAATACATGATAATAGGTTCGTGATTATTTACGTTCATGATTTTCATGTTCGTGATTATAATTATTGTTGATAATAATTATCGTGTCTTAATACGTAATAAATACTTAACGTGTAATAACACATACGTAATACTTGTAATTCCTATTCGTGAAACGTACACGTGCTAAATAAGGAAAGTTCTAATCATGTACCTACGATTATATATGTACTGTTCATGGTAAAAGCGTGCGGGTTTTACAGCATGTGTTGCTTCCTTCTTTCTTTCTTCTCGTCTCGACCCGATTTAAATTCTTTGTCTTTCTCGACGTCGTCTCGGGATTTGTTGATATAAATTGAACTTGTCTTATAATTTCCTTCTTCTATTAGACTTGAGTTCTTCGACTTCATTAAACTTCCGTCTTTAGACTTTTCTTCGATAAATCTTCAGAATAGGCCTTGGACTTCCGTTCTTTTTACACTCTTGACCTTTTGACTTCGTATTTTATCGTTTTCTTCGATAAAAGCCCGTGATAGCCCATGTTTTCTTCCTTTTTCATATTTTTATCCTGAAACACAATAAAAACACAAACCACGCATAATTCCGACTTTTACGACATAAAATACACGTTTTGGTCTTGTTATTATTGGAAATAAGTGGTAAAAGGATAAGTGTTTTCACACTTATTAAATCCCCTACAATTGACCATTGCAATGCCCTCATGCAATGCATTAATTTCAAAGCGCAGTTTACATTTCTAATCGTAAATAACCCACCTTGGCCTTTTTTAAATACTAAGCTTTAAGGAAACTAAAAAGATAGAAGTATGTACAAAACAAGTAAAACAATCAAAGACTTACATTGGGGTTTTGGCCGTCATGAATGTTTATCATCCTCAAGTTTCACTTTCCCCACACCAAGCTTTAAAACGAGATCATTGTTATTATAAGTTAGCAAACTAACACGAACTCATGTGGCCCAATTATTTACTTACACTCCCTTATTCCTAGGTGTATCTCTTATATTTTAATATTTTCTTGAATGATCACGAGGATACATTGTTTGACTTATTTCGATAGTTTATTTAGGCCGAAAATAACGTGAGCCGATTTAATCAATAGTTAGCTAAAGGACAAAATCTTTTAAAACTGCTTCTCGGGACCTCTTAAAGTTCATATCTGGGCATAACTCGCTTCACGATTTGAGACCTTTCTCGGACCGATATTTGGCATCGACTTCATACTTCGAATCTTGAGAGACGTTCTTGAAATTATGGTCTTCTCTTTATAATAGGAATTTCTTCACTTGAAGTGTTTGAGAGATTCTTTAATTTTGGACCACGACTTCTTCATTTTTCTCAAATCTTTATTCTGGACTTTAAAATACAACGATCCGCCTCCTTTTAGGACTTGGATCTGTTTATCCTCATACCTTGTTAGGGCCTTTTTGGATAGACTTCTCCATGATCTTTAGGGGAGTATTTGCTTTTCATCGTGTGTCTCGATCCTTTATATTGATTTTTGATAAATGACTCTTCACATCACTTGGGATCTTTAGCAATAAAATGTAGCCCTCATGCCTTGTTAGGGCCTTTTCGGACTCGCCAATCTTCGCATCCCGCTTCAATAAGTTATGCCTTGGCTATGAACTCTAATTAATACTGAGCAACTTTTAAATGATCTTGGGCTAGAAGCTAAGTAACTTTTCAAATCGTACAACCTTATTTATTGCAAATATATTGATTAACAAGCGATGGGAGAAAAAACGTATAATCAACTCACATAAATTCATGAAAGAATACCAAACTTAAAATTGACTCTATTATCTCTCGTTCTCCACAATTTAAAATCTAAAGGAATGAGACTCGTGGATGCTTAGCCAATTAAATCAAAGTTTTGGGTTTTCAAGTCATCTATAGGATCTTGCAAATTCTTAGACTCTTTCAAGTTTAGAATTCACATTATAAAGTTCCCTTGATAAACGAGTTTCTAGGATCAATTATAGGAACTTGCGAAAGGTTCTTGTTCTTAACCCGTGAGAGTTAAGACTTTCGCATTTTAAAGTTCCCTATATAAAAGCGTAGCAAAACTTGACTTAAACACGTTAAGGATACTAGCTAGAGTAAACTTGGATAAGTAAACTCGGGTTGAGTCAAAAGATTCATGACGATTAAAAATTTAAAACCACTTTATTCAAAATTTATTCTAGCAAAGAAAGTAAATAACGATAGCAAAGGAAAATACTACTATACAACTAGGCCAAAATAGATTAAAAATTTTGAAAAATGTCGAAAAATTAAGTTTTCCGGTTAAAATGAGGGCAAATTCATGGAAAAGACCACTTACTTTGATAGAAGTCCCCCTACACTTGATATAAACATTGTCCTCAATGTTTAAGCATGTGGGAGTAAACTCCCCTACACTTAGGACATTGTGCACGTTGTTTAAATCTTGCTAAGGGAAGGACAACTATATTGATTTCAATGTGAACATATAAGATATGAAATATTGAATCACGACAGTTTAGGATAGAACCAGGAAGACGGGTACACGGGATCACGGTTCGTCAAAAGTCATCGAGAATGGATCTTTGAAGCTTTAACCCTGCACATCACAAGAAACAAGAAAACAAAAACATACGGGGCTCCCCGTGCACTTATTATGAAAACGGTAAAGGATAGATCAACGGGTTGCCTCCCGAGAAGCACTTGTTTTTGTTAACCGAGTCACGAGCCTGACTCGACCCAGAACTAATTCAAGGGAAATGTGGTGAGGGATGGAATTATCTCATGAGAGATGTCCTCACTAGAGTACAGCTTCACGCGCTGGCCATTCACTTTAAAATTAGGCCCATTTGGCTGAGAAAGCTCAATGGTGCCATAAGTGAAGACTTTGGTGACGGTGAATGGACCAGACCAACGGCTCTTCAGCTTGCCCGAGAAGATATTCAACCGAGAGTTAAAGAGTAAAACTTGATCACCAACGTGTAACTCTCGGTTCTTAATCCTTGCATCATGGATGAGCTTGTTTTTCTTCTTGTAGATCAATGAGTTATCATAAGCTTCATTCCTCAGTTCATTTAGCTCGTTGAGTTGAATCTTCCGAAGATCACCGACTTTGTTGATGTCAAAATTCGCCCACTTCAAGGCCCAATACGCCTTATGTTCTAGCTCAATAGGGAGGTGGCATGCCTTCCCGTACACAAGACGATATGGAGTGCAACCAATCGGTGTCTTATATGCGGTACGGAAAGCCCACAAAGCATCATCTAACTTATCGGCCCACGAGGCACGATGCTCTCCCATAGTACGCTCAATAATTCGCTTCAATCCACGGTTAGATATCTCGGCTTGACCATTTGTTTGAGGATGATAAGCGGTGGAAAGACGGTGATTGACACCGTACTTAGCCATGACGTTAGCAAATTGATCATTGCAAAAATGAGCCCCGCGATCACTGATGATAGCACGAGGAACACCAAATCGAGCAAAAAGCTGCTTCAAAAAGTTCACAACCACCCTCGCATCATTCGTAGGGAGAGCCTTTTCTTCAACCCATTTGGATACGTAGTCAACGTCTACGAGGATGTATTTGTTCCCTTTGGATGATGGAAATGGCCCCATAAATTCGATGCCCCATACATCAAAGATTTCACATTCTTGTATGAAAATTTGAGGCATCTCATCTTTATGTGTGATCTTGCCTCGGCGATGGCAAGCATCACAATTTTTAACCATCTCGTGAGCGTTACAATAAATGGTGGGCCAATAGAATCCTGAGTCGAACACTTTCTTCGCGGTGTAGTTGGGACCAAAATGACCACCGGTGGGTCCTTTATGGCAAGCTTCGAGAATGTCTAAAGCTGCGGGTCCATCAACACACCGACAAATAATCAGATCAGCACATTGTTTGAAGAGATAAGGGTCATCCCAAAAGTAAGTCTTAATATCTTTAAAGAACTTCTTCTTTTGTTGGGATGTTAACCCTTCGATGAGAATACCACCCGCTAAGTAGTTTGCAATGTCCGCAAACCACGGGGTGTCATCAAGATTGGAATTGATAGACATTAAGGCCTCAAGGGGAAAAGAGTCATTGATCTCTTGATTCGGATGATCCCCTTGATAAAGATCCTCAAGTCTACTTAGATGATCCGCGGCTAGGTTTTCGGCTCCCTTCTTGTCACGAATTTCAATTTTAAATTCTTGAAGGAGCAAAACCCAACGAAGAAGTCTTGGCTTAGAATCTTGTTTAGTTAACAAGTACTTCAACGCGGAATGGTCGGTATAGACACTGGTGGTGGAAAGGACAAGATAGGGGCGGAACTTTTCAAAGGCATACACTACAGCTAAAAGCTCTTTTTCGGTAGTGGTATAATGCAATTGGGCCCCCGTCATTGTCTTGCTAGCATAATGGATTGGTTGGAAGTGTTTGTTCACTCTTTGGCCCAAAACCGCTCCAATAGCAAAGTCGCTAGCATCGCACATCAAATCAAAAGGTAACTCCCAATTAGGGGTAACCAAGACCGGTGCCTTAGTTAGCTTGTCCTTAAGAAGATTGAAGGATTCAATACACTCTTTAGAAAAGATAAAAGGAGTATCTTTTTCCAAGAGGTGGGTCATCGGGCGAGCGATTTTAGAAAAATCATGAAAGAATCGACGATAGAAGCCCACATGACCAAGGAAACTTCTCACACCCTTCACGGTTGAAGGTGGAGGCAATTTAGCAATAACATCGACTTTAACACGGTCGACTTCAAGACCGGCTTTGGAGATTTTATGTCCAAGAACAATGCCTTCTTTTACCATGAAATGGCATTTTTCCCAATTTAGAACAAGGCGAGTGTCTTCACACCGCTTAAGCATGCGTTCCAAATTAGCAAGGCAAGTAGAGAAAGAATTACCATAGACCGAGAAATCATCCATGAAGACTTCCATAGTTTCTTCAACCATGTCATGGAAGATAGCCATCATACACCTTTGGAAAGACCCAGGAGCATTGCATAAGCCGAAAGGCATTCTTTTGTAAGCAAATGTTCCATAAGGACAAGTGAATGTGGTTTTCTCTTGGTCTTTAGGATCGATGGTAATTTGATAATACCCGGAGAAACCGTCTAAGAAGAAATAATAATCATTACCCTCTAAACGCTCGAGCATTTGATTCATGAAAGGAAGAGGGAAATGATACTTACGAGTAGCATCATTGAGTTTACGATAGTCTATACAAACTCTCCACCCTGTAACGACATGAGTAGGAATCAACTCGTTGTTTTCATTGGGCACAACGGTGATTCCCTTTCTTAGGCACACAATGGACCAGACTAACCCATGGTGAATCCGAGATAGGGTAGATCATTCCCACATCAAGAAGTTTGATAACCTCTTTTTTGATAACGTCATGGATCTTGGGATTCACCCTTCTTTGGTTTTGAATAGTGGGTTTAAAGTCGTCCTCCATGAGAATTTTATGTGTGCAAAAGTGAGGATCAATTCCACGAATATCGAAGATTTTCCAAGCAATCACTTTCTTATGATTCTTCAGCACGTCGATAAGTCGATATTTTTCGTCTTCTTTCAAATCCTTTGCGATGATGACGGGTAACTTCTTATTGACTTCAAGGAACACGTACTCGAGATGAGATAGTAGGTCCTTAAGCTCTAAATCCGGAGGATTGTCGATGGAAGGCGTAGTCATATTCGGATCATCGATAGAGATTTCCTTAGGAGACGGTGGAGAAATATGATCCTCATTGAGAAGTTTCTCAATGGTACGAATGTCTTCATCCCAATTGGAGGGAGAATCTTCATATTGTAAGTCCACATCTCCCAAAGTTGCTTCGAATTCTTTCAAAAGGAAATCACTTTCTCCAAATGGAGTTAGTGAGGGAGCAATAGAGGCAACGGTCTCAACAATGGGTAGAGAAGAAGAACCACTTTTACAAGCGTCTTTGAAATGCTCTTCACAAGCCTCATCAAGAACGTCAATGAAATTAACACTCTCGTTTTCAAAAGGCTGCTTAGAAAGTTTACCCATGTTGAAGACGATTTTATCGTCACCAACTCTCATGATTAAATCGCCCGCGGCTACATCAGTGAGAGTGCGACCGGTCCTCAAGAATGGACGCCCAACGATTAATGGAACACGGGGGTCCATCTCGTAGTCAACGACAACAAAATCCGCTGGAAAGGTGATTTTTTCGACACCGACGAAGACATATTCGGCTATCCCCACTAGATAAGCAACCGTACGGTTAGCTAATTCCAAAGTCATTCATGTGGGGACTAGCTCGGGTAGAGATAATTGTTTCCAAACACTTAATGGCATTAAGTTTATACTAGCACCTATATCGGCTAGGGCCATACAATTCTCTACCCCGGGGAAGTTGCAAGGAATAAGAAAACGACCCGGATCACCAAGTTTGGTGGGTAATTTCCTTAAGAGCACTGCGGAGCAATTCTCATTCAGTTGGGTCTGAGCGATATCAAGGAGTTTCTCCTTGTCACTAAGAAGATCTTTAAACATTTTAGCATATTTCGACATGTGAGCGAGAGCCTCAGCAAAGGAGATGTTGAAATTCAATTGTTTAAACATTTTAAGAAAGTTAGAAACCTGAATATCATCCTTGTTCTTCAACTTCTCTTTCCTCAACCTTGAGGGATAAGGTATATTGGGTTGAGATGAAGGCTTTGAAATGGAATTATCACTCACATCCTTGGGTGGTGGAGGGGTGGAAGTAGAAGGTGGAGGAATTGGAGAAGGGGACTCGTTTTCCTTTGTCACAATCACCGGTGTAGGTGTAGGAATCTCGGGTTCCTTTAAACCTTTGCCACTTTGGGTGGTGATTGCTTTCATCTCCCCTCTTGGATTAACAACGGTGTTACTCGGAAGAGAAACCGAACCAGAGACTTGATTACTTGGGAAAAAACTAGCCATCATATCCCTTAAGTTATTCGTTTGATTACTCATAGAGTTTCTCATATCGGCTCGAAGATCATTCCCTTGTTTCGCCATGTCATTCCTTAGCTCGGCTCGAATATCGTTCCCTTGTTTTTCCATGTCACCCTTCAAGTTAATGAATTGGCTTTGAAGATTCGTCACCATCTCTCTATTGGTCCTCATGTAAGTTTCGAGGTCTTGGTTCAATGCCGTGGGTTGATTGAGAGGTGGGGCTTGGTAAGCTTGATTATTTCCTTGAGATGGATATGGGTTTCTTTGGGATTTATATTGATTGGTAGCTCGAGGTTGGCTTTGATTGTTGCGGTTGCAATTGTTTTGGTTTTGGTTTTGAGGAGAAAAACCGGGTGGATATAGAAAGTTGTTGGAACGATAACTAAGGAAGTTACGGTCTCCTTGAGAACGTGCTTGATAGCCTCCCGTAGAAAAGTTACCGTTAGCGGCATACACATTTTCCGGATTGTCAAGAGTAGAAGGACAATCGGTGTATGAATGAGAACCCACGCAAATCTCACAAGAAGTTGCTACAACTTTAGCTTGTTGAAATTGGTTTGTAGCCATGGTTAAGAAGTTTTTGTTCATCTCAGCTACTTGGCGAGTAAGTTCGGTTATCTCTGAGTTGGATGACGTAGAAGAAGCATAGGCCCTCTGGTTATTCCTTGAAGATGCAGATGAATCCCAATTTTTGTGGTGAGTGGTCATGTTCTCTATAAGCTCTCTACACTCCTCAAGTCTTCTCTTCATGAATGTACCACCGGCGGCAGCATTAATCGTATCACGATCACAAAAAGTTAAACCATTATAGAAAGTATCAATCAAATTAACGGGGATCATGTTATGGTTTGGACAACGGTCGATCAAGACATTATAGCGTTCCCAAGCATCAAAAAGCGACTCATCAGGTTCTTGAGTGAATCCACTGATTTGGTTGCGAAGACTAGTGACCATGGATGGTGGAAAGTAGCGCGACAAAATTTTTTGAGTCATGTCATTCCATGTTTGAATTGAATTTTTGGGAAGACGATCAAACCATTTTTCGGCATGGTGGAATAAAGTGTGTGGAAAAAGGTTAAGGCGAAGAAAATCCATGGAAGCACCGGGTAGTTTCATGCTTTGAGTGACGGTAATGAACTTGTCGAGATGTTTGTTGGCATCTCATCCGGTAATCCACGAAACGGGAAAGCGTTTTGAACTTGCTGGATCATGTGATGCTTCAACGAAAATTCAGGAGCCGTGATTTGCATGGCGCAATCGGTCCTCCGCGTCCGTTCATGGTTGGTTGACAAAGCTCCTCCATTGTGCGTAAGTCGGGTAGGGGGACATTGTTGTTGTTGTTATTGTTATTCAAATTGAGGTGGGGTGGGTTGTTATTATTGTTATGCACACCGGCCATATCTATGTCTCTAAGAGTCTCGGGCTCAGGATAAGACGTAGATCGAGTACGCATACACTAAATGGAAATAAAATATTTTTGATTTTTTTTATCTTTTTTATTGTTTTTGGATTTTTGAAAATTTTATATTTTTTTTAGGATTTTTGAAAATTTTTGTGCTTTAAAAATAACGTTCCCAAAAGAACGGATCCCAAAATCCAATTTCTCTCTAAAAACCGTTAATATTTACAAAAAGATCCGGCAGCGGCGCCATTTAATACATGGTTTTTTGCTTAGCATTTGTGTACTCGATATCGTTCTCGGTATCTAATCGAATTGATCACGGTTAGAAGTGGAATTATCGTCGTTGGTAACTAAAAGCGGAGTTGATATTCTATTCTGCTTGAAGTGTATGTGAGAAACGTAATTACAATAAGCTAAAGGCAAATCTAGAAAAACTGTCACACTTTTTTTTGTAAAATTAGAAAAACGTAATGAAAAGTAATTTTGAAAACTGAGATAAATAAAACAAAAACATAAGTCCGATCGCAACACGATCGGAACTCAATGTTGATCGTAGTGGTTGATCGTACTATTCGATCGTGACCACCGATCGCAACCTAGATCGTAGCCTACGATCGTAGCACTCGATCGCAGTCTAGATTGTAGTATAAGGGATCGCACTCAATGCGATCGTAACAAGTGATCGCAACCACAGATCGCACTCACGATCGCAACAAGTGGATCGTAGTCTGATCGTGGTCTGTGATCGTGACAATGTAACCACGATCGCACTATGGGATCGCAGCCAGTGATTGTGAAGTGGATCGTACTTGGTGATCCAAGTAAAGGATCACAAGTAGAAACCCTAGGGGTTTATGCGATCACACTTATTTGATCGGAATAGGTAAACTCATAAAGCTGATATGCTGGGATTCAAAAAGCAACAAGCTAAAATGAATAAGCACAAATAAGCAAGATGAATAAGCACTTAATCAAATCTTAACCGAATGAAAACAAGCATAAATTTAAAAACTTTCGAAACACGATTTAAGCAAACTTTATAAATTAAACTTTAAAAAGACTAAACTTTTAAAAAAACTTAAAAGTAAATAAGCTAAATACAAAATAAGCCAATAAGCATGATAAGCTCAAAGCTCAAATCGTATAAACTTGGATATGGATAAAAAGTTAAACTTTTTAATCAATCAAAACATCAAGATTAAACAAGATGCCTTAAAATTTCGAATCAAGAACAAATAAAAAATCAAGAAAGGTAGAAGAAGATTAAAGATGAAAAGATTAAACTTGAACTTGTAGATTAAAGATTTCCAAATACAAGATTAAATCAAAGCTTAAACATGAATGGAAAAACAAGATGAAGTTCTAGTGAGAGAAAGTTAAACACTTTCTCTCTCTAAAATGAAAACTAAAAAAGAAAAAATGAACTAGCTAAATTAACTAACACCCTCCTAATGTGTCATTAGGAGGGTATGTTAGCCTCAAAATATTGAGCCAAACAAGAATGCTCGGTCATATGTTTATTATGTATCGTATTTTAGAACGTTGTAATAGGTAGTATATTAGTCGTGTTATTACGGGCTTAACTTTAAGCTAAGGTTCATTAATAAGTAACCAAAGCCCAAAAGGAAAGCCCGGCCCATGATCATATAGCCCATTATGCCACATGTAGGCAAGGCTATATAAACCTCTCCTTGCATGTAAGGAGAGGTTGGTTGGTTATTTCATTTTTCTCCTAATCTAATATTCCACAAGTTTCTCCAACCATTTCTCTCTACTTTCTCTCACTACTTTCTCTCTCTAAAACTCATCTCATATCTACCTTTCTTTCATAAATTCGTGTGCTAGAATCATCATATATTAGGGACAACAATTGGTATCAATCGCCATGGGGTAGTTTTGTGATTGGTTTTTTGAGTTTTCATTTGATTTGATCCTTAATTCTTCCACGAATTCACGATTTTTTGTGTTTTTTAGTGTTCTTCACGTCGTATTACTTCTTTATTCGTGCCATAGTGATTTGGGAATCTTGGTTTTGGTTTGAACACGAGTCTTTTGGATCAAAAGGTGAAAACTTTATTGTTTTTCTTCTTTCCGAAATTCTAGCTTGTTGAGCCATCGGAAAGTACAAAAGTGAGGCCTGATCGCAATAACCGCTAGGTTCTACTTTGCGATCTAAGGATTTCGATACCTTATTCCGATCTGGACATTCTGATCGTACATTGCGATCTGGGATTCCGACGGTTTCAAGGGAATTGTGAGTCGTTACTCTGCCAAATTTGTTTCAGCCACATTCCGATCTGAATATTCCGATCTGGGATTCCGACAGATAAACATTGCAATCTGGGATTTCGATAGGACATTCCGATCTGAACATTTCGATAGGTACACATTGCGATCTAAAGGACATTCCGATCTGAACATTTCGACAGTACATTGCGATCTAAGCATTCCGACAACCAACATTCCGGTGGCACATTCCGATGGACATTCCGATGACATGTTTAGCTAAATTTTGTTTAAGTATTTTTTAGACTTAACCACCATCTAGACTAGTTTCGAAACGTAGTTTACACGAAGATTAAAAAAAAAAGAATTAAAATTTTTAGGTCAAGTAAAATCAAATTTTTTTCCATACTAGTTTTAGGACATTTCTAGCTCAATTTCAAAATTTGGTGATTACAAATTTTTTAGGTCTACCATTTTGTCGGACAGAGGAATTTATTGTCGGGCTGAGATAAAATCGCAATTTTTGGAATTTCAACAACCAAACAATCACAACACAACTACTTAAGATCCACATTCGATTCATCATTTCAGAGAATATTGAGATGGATTCTACTGCTGAATATCGTGTGACGAACAACAACATAATGGTGGCAGGTAACAAAGAAAGACCACCAATGCTTGTGTCGGGTCGATACGATCAATGGCAATCCCGTTTTATACGTTACCTTGACACAAAACCTAACGGTGATGCTTTAAGGCAATGTATCTTGGAAGGACCCAATAAACTCTCAAGGATTCAAGCTCCTGCAGTACCAGCCACAGACACAAGTGACGCACAACCCACATATGAACGTGATGAAAAGAGGACCGACCTCACCCCAGAGAACCGTGCGTGGTTTGATGCAGAGAAGGAAGCAATCTACTTAATTCTCAGTGGCATTGGAGATGAAATTTACTCTACGGTTGACGCATGTCCTACTGCTCAAGAAATGTGGACGGCCATTGAAAGATTGCAACAAGGTGAATCACTTAACAAACAAGATGTGAAAACTAAGATGTTTTGGAACTTTGGCAAGTTTACATCCAAGGATGGGGAATCAATTGATTCTTATTACTCCCGATTCTACAAGATGATGAATGATATGACCTGAAACAACTTGCAAGTTTCCACCATGCAAGTCAATGTCCAATTTCTATAGCAACTTCAACCAGAGTGGACACGGTTTGTCACCTTGGTGAAACAACAACAAAAGTTAGACGAAGTTTCATATCACAAGCTCTTTGACATCTTGAAACAATTTCAAAATGAGGCAAATGAACTTCGAGCTGAACGAGTTGCAAAGATTTCCAATCCACTTGCTTTGGTGTCTACCACTCAACATTACCCAGAATATCACTCCCGTACTTCAAAGACCTACTCTACTCAATCATCATCACCACGATCATCTATTGTCTCAAAGTTACATGTTCCAACACGATCCCGAGGCAAAGAAGTTGCAAGAGCACCATCACCCACACCTGAGAAATCATCCGAAGAAGATAGTGATGAAGAAACAGCTCAAAAGGACAGGGAATTCAAGCAATAAATGGCTTTCGTTATGAAGCAATATAAGAAAATCTACAAACCCACCAACAACAACCTTCGAACATCTTCAAACTCGAGGAACACCCATGCACAGAGTCCTCCAAGGTATGACACACGAAGACGTGCTGAGAGTCCTCCAAAGTATGATCGACAACCTAAGTATGATAATCAGAGGGTGGCTACTGTTGTTGGAAATAGGGAAACTGTTGGTACTCAAGTTGTGCAACAAAGTGGGATTCAGTGTTTTAACTGCAGAGGTTTTGGGCATTTGGCTAAGGAATGCAGGCAGCAAAAGATGGTTAAAGATTATGGTTATCATAAGGAAAAGATGCTGTTGTGCAAGAAAATGGAAGCTGGAATCAAGTTATCAGCTGAGGAAGGAGAAATGCTTGACGACACAGATGATGAAGTCTCCGACCAAGAACTCGAAGCACATTATTCATACATGGAAAAGATTCATGAGGTCCTTAACGTCACTGAAGATGACAATGGTCCTATCTTTGATACCGAGCCAATTGATAAGGTACAAGATGATGCTGAATATAATGTGTTTGGTAATACACATGAGCATAGTGATCTACCAACAACAATTACTGACACGTGTATGATGGAAACGGTTGATAGCAATACCAACCACACTTGTTAATGTTAGGACTGACTTGGCCTGCATCTAAGCTAGCACCAATAGTCCCAGCCTCATCCATAGCACCAACCACACTTGTGGTGGTGGTTCTCTCTGCAACATGGCTAGGACCACTAGAGGAGAACACTCTAGTAGTCCTTGGGCATTTTTTCAACCTATATTCAGGGGGTGTAGAAGATGATGTAGATTGGGTGGTAGTTTGAAGGTTAAGGGGTGTTTGGGTCTGTGAAGGAAAGGTGTCAACGTTTGGATTACTGGTGTCAACGCCAACATTTAATGTATCAGCGTTGAAGGATTCTTGTTCAATTTCCATGTGTTGAGGTGAAGGAAAAGGTTCTGGTATTGGGTCAAGTTGTGGTTGTGGGTCTGGTTGGGGTTGTGCTGCTGCAATAACAGCAAGCATAGCTTGGGTGAGGGGTAATTCACGGTGAGGGGGTGAGTTCATCTTACTAAAAATAGCTTTCTTTTGCACAGGGATCTCATAAAAGTCATCATGATCCCTTAGGCAGTACCTTTGTTCATCAAAAACCATTTGTAAAAATCTGGGATAAGCCAAAGTCATCTTATTCCCTTTGTTTTTACACATGCCATCAAAAATTAGTTTTGAGAAATTATACTTTTGCCCATTTGTAATACACACAATTGCACTAGCAATTGACCTGTTAATTTCATTATGTGCAGTACATTTGGGACTCAAACATTAAAGGATGACATGTATGAGGTACTTCCAGGCTGGGGGAAATTCTTGTTTATGTTATTTATTTAAAGT
The DNA here is from genome assembly GCA_025667525.1 of Glebionis coronaria. NCBI lineage: Eukaryota > Viridiplantae > Streptophyta > Magnoliopsida > Asterales > Asteraceae > Glebionis > Glebionis coronaria. Next base: position 539,602,110 of record CM046879.1, read on the forward strand.
ACCCTCATCAGGGAAAGGATACCCCAAAGCCCGAAGTCCTTGTTCTATTTCATTAATGGGGAGAGTGGTTATACCAATTGGCATCATTAAGATGCAAATCCTGGCGAACCAAGGCTTCAGTAACCACCTAAGTACGCCCATGAACAATAGCTGTTAATGTTGTCACATTATTAAGTGTTGAGGAACTGACAGTGTTCCAAAACTGTTTAATATGAGTGACAGGGATAAAAGGAGCATGAGAAAGTGCATACCTAAGAGGAGATGCATTCAAATACGCCACCATCTGAGTGTATTGTGGAAACAAAGTATCACCAGCCTCCAAATAAGCAATCATGTTGTGCTGACTCCTGAATCCCAATACCAAGTCACTTGGTTTAAACTTTGGTGCCATTGTTGAAGAAAGCTGTTTGTGAAAGATTGATGAAAGATGAATTATAGGAGAAAAAGTGTTAGACAAAAATATGATAGTACCCTGTTTAAAAATAGGAGGCAAATATATAGGAGAGATAGGCGCATGTGATTGGTCAAAAATAAGGCAAGTATTTTCATAATACAATGATGAAAATATTGAAAAGAAAATAAGTTATCTTGTGTATTAATTAAAAGTTATCTACTCCCAAAGTTACGGCCCCAAAATTCGTCAAAAATAACAACTGGGTAGGTCCCAATGAGTGTCAACGGTCAAAAATAACCCATCAACGCCCAACGGCTATATTCTTGTCAACGTTTGCAAAAGCCATGTCAGCGTCTAAATTGGTCACAACAACGCTTGGAAAAATATTTGTCAGCGTCCAAAAAAAAAGTAATAAAAATGAAAAAGGACCTTAACAAAGTAATTTATCCTAGTGAAGATAACCTATAAACTAAAAATTATTATAGGGCGGCAAGTACTGTCCAGTTATGCACACTTGCTTATGCAAGATAGACATAACAGTCCTCTAGTGTCTCTTGCTAACCAAAATTCTTAACAATGAATTTATCTCATAAAATTCCTTGTAACTCCCAGGTAAACCCATTATAAATTATTCCCGAGTCTCCCAACAGACCACATCCAATTCTAGGCAAAAAAGGTCTTGGCAGCATGCATAGTTTATCAACTTTGCATGCTACAGTGCCTCATGAGATAGAAAACTAACTCATACTCACCTGTGGACACAATCTAGAATTATGATAAGAGTATTATAAGAATACCCAAAAGTCCTAAAGGTTCCTAAAACCTCCCCTTAAACTATGATGCACAAGTTGCCAAATAATTTGCGTGTAAATAAAAATTTATGTCAAGATAGGAATATAAATATTCCAACCATCATCCATAAATTGAAACATGCTCCAATGATTCTCCAAGGATCCATAAGCAACTCTGTATCCAATGGTACAATGCTAACACCTACACACTTAGATCAAAAACCACAAAACTAACATGTTGCTGACAACGTCACGATAACACTTATCAGCGTTAAGATAACCTTTGTTAGCGTTAGACAAATATAGTGGAAAATCTAACTTTTCAAAAAGACCAATAACAATGCATATCCTGTACATACTTTTACAATAAGACCCCAAAACACATATTATGTGAGATTGATCATTCCAATACTTGTAACCAAGTATTGAAACCTTCTAGTATCAAAAGGTTTAGTTAATAAATCAGACACATTTTCTTCTGTGTCAACCCTATTTGGTTGTATTAAACCCTTTTCAAAACAGTCTCTTATAAAATGATGTCTAATTTCTATGTGTTTTGTTTTAGAGTGATGTACATGATTTTTAATAATGCATAAAGTACTATTATTGTCTACAAAAATCTTGGTATGCATGAAATTATACCCATAATCCAACAGCTGGTTCTGAATCCATAAGACTTGTCCACAACAAGCAGCTGCAACAACATACTCTGCTTCAGTTGTAGAATTGGCTACCACTGTTTGTTTCTTTCATTGCCAAGATATCAACCTACTCCCAAGAAACTGACATCCACCAGTTGTGGATTTTCTATCAAATGTGTCACCACCATAGTCACTGTCTGAATATGAAATAAGCTCCAATGGTGAATCTTTTGGATACCATAAGCCCAAGTATGGATAACATCTAAGGTATCTAAAAAATCTCTTGACAGCATGAAGATGACACTCTTTGGGAGTCACTTGATGGCGTGCACATGCACACACAGCAAACATAATGTCAGGTCTTGAGGCTGTGAGATACATCAATAAACCAATCATTGATCTATAGTGCCTGACATCCACATCTTTTCCATCTCCAACTTTTCCCCAAGGGTGTTCTCTATCCATAGGAGTACTAGCCCTTTTCTCATGTGGAGAAAAGCCAAACTTCTTCAAGATTTCTGCTACATATTTATCTTGAGAGATGAAGATACCATCTTCTTTCTGCTGAACTTGTAACCCTAGAAAGAAGTTCATCTCCCCCATTACACTCATCTTGAACTTGTCTGTCATAAGCTTGGAAAAATCTTCACTCATCTTTGGGTTTGATGAGCCAAAGATGATATCATCCACATAAACCTGAACAAGTAAGACATCCCTACCAGTCTTCTTTGTAAATAAGGTCTGGTCTATGGTGCCCCTTTTGAATCCATTTTCCACCAGATAGGTGGACAATGTGCCATACCATGCTCTTGGGGCCTGATGAAGTCCATACATAGCTTTCTTAACTCTATACACCTTGTCTGGATTCTCTGTATCTTCAGAACCAGGAGGCTGCATTACATAAACCTCCTCTACAATTGTGCCATAAAGAAAAGCACTCTTCACATCCATTTGATAGACAGTAAATCCCATGCAGGAAGCATAGGCTAGAAATATCCTTATAGCCTCAATCCTTGCAACAGGTGCAAAGACCTCCTCCTAGTCTATCCCTTCCTCTTGTGTATATCCTTAAGCCACTAAACGTACCTTGTTTTTGACCACAATGCCTCTCTCATCTTTCTTGTTTCTAAGAACCCATCTTGTCCCAATAGGTTTGACATGTCTGGGACAATCAACTAACTCCCAAACATCTTGTATAGCAAATTGGTGAAGCTCATCCTGCATTTCTTCCACCCAACTTTGTTCTTTGAGAGCATCAAAAATCTTCTTGGGTTCCTGTTGTGACAGAAAACAGGCAAACAAACATGCTTGAACAAGAGAGGTATCAACCTTCTTGTGAGTATTGGCAATAAATCCTCCAAGATTCTGATGGGATCTTCTAGTTTGAACAGGGGACATCATATCACCAATAATTAGAGAAGATGGGTGATCCTTCATTGTAGAAGTAAGAACTCCTCCCTCAAAAAGTCTGTTTTCTTCAATCTCATCTTCCATGTTAACAATGTCTTCTTCAGACTCTCTTCCATCAATATCTGTATGAACCTCTCCATTTCTGCTTGAAGGTTCACCTTGTTCAAAATTGGAAGAGAAAATATGGTCAAAAGAGTTGTCAACGCCTGAATCAAGGTTGTCAGCGTTGGAGCCATCAACGCCTGACATAGAGTTGTCAACGTTTGAGCCATCAACGCCTGAATTTGTCTTGTCAGCGCCAGATTTTCCTTTGTCAGCGCCTGAAAGACCATGCATGTTGTTAACTGGTGATACTTGGGGACCACAATTTTCCTTTTCAGCAGCAGCAGCAGCAACAAAAGCATCTGTCCATATGGGAATAGTAACATACTCAAGTATGGTTGATGACTTGTCTGCTTGTGATCCAACCTCTTCATTAACTTGTGTACCTGAAACATCAACAACTGGTTCTTCCACAACACTTGAAGTTACCTTCACAATGTTTGGATTAGTAACAGGCATATAATTCAAAGTCCTAGATAGAGGTTCCAAGTCAAATAACCAATTTGGCACACTTTTAGGTTCACTAGGTTTACTTTCTTAAAACCTAACATGTACTTTTTCAAGTATACGTTTTTTCTTCTTAATGTAAACCCTATATCATTTACTCTGCACTGAATAACCCATGAAGTAGCCTTCACCACCTTTAGCACTAAATTTACCCAAGGCATCACTAGTGTCTAACACAACTACATGACAACCAAAAGGTTTAAGAAAACCAATATTAGGTTTCCTTCCCCAAAGTAACTCATAAGGTGTTTTGTTATGTATCTTGTTGACTAATGCTCTATTCTGAACATAACAAGCTGTATTCATAGTCTCAACCCAAAAAGCAATGGGAAAATGAGCATCAGCCAACATAGTCCTGGCTGCTTCTATGAGGGTTCTATTCTTTCTCTCAGCAACCCTATTTTGCTGTGGGGTTCTGGATACACTAAATTGTCTAGTAATCCCTTTCTTGGCACAAAAATCATCCATATGTCATGGAACTGGATGGACCTTCAAGAAACTGCAGGGATTATCCTTTGAAAAATTGGAGTACAAGGCTTATCCCATTTGGGCAAGAGTGCAGGAAATTAATACTCTTAGACTTCTTTCAGATGAAAGGAAAGAAGAACTTGCAGAAGAGATGGAGATTCAAAAGGCAATGATTGTTCCAAGGCCTTTGAAGAAGGGATTTCCACTTGAGTTTCCTAAAGATTTAAATAAAGTGGTTCCCATTGAAGCGTTCTAAGAAGGAGCATTAAGCTCTCACCCATGGAAGCTTCAGATATGGTACAAGTGTTACCTCTTGATGCCAGAAACCCTATCATTAGCTATGAAGAAGATGCAAGTGGATTTTGGATGATTGGTAGATATGGGAAAGAGGTACACACATTTACTACTCTTATGTCTCTCTTTGCAAGTATGGATAGGGAAGACTTGGCAGACCTTTGGAGGTTGTTGCTAGCCAAGTATGAGGCTGAAGCACCTACTTTAGTCAATGGAATAAAGCTTTGGTCAACATTCAAGAGAATGTGTGCACCAGAAGAAGAAGATCCTGTTTGGAAGGATCTTGAGGATGATATCAGTGGACTTCAATGGCGTTTGTATTCAGCTGCTGGTGTGTATTATTTGAGCTCTACAAAGTTTGCTGAGTATCTTCTTGTAGATGCTGAGTATCCCATGTCCAAAGAAGTTTTGGACAAGATGAAGACAACACAGCTGGAGATTGACTATTCAAGTGACGTGGCCAAAGATTTGATTAGGCATGTTTATTACCAATATGATAAGATTTGTAAGATTCCTCCTAGTTCTTAAATTTTATTCAGAAACTTGATTGCTAGAGTAGATATCAAGTTTAGGGGAGGATTGTTGGGAATAAAATGTAGCTAGTACACTTGAACGCTGACAAGAAAAAAGGGGAAGACATACATGCTACAGTTGAGGGGAAGCAATTTGAAGATGATGTACAACTTACAAGAGATACACAAAGAGTTTTGCCGACATCAACTAGGGGAAGATTGTTGGGTCAAAAAGTTGATGTGGCAGAAACTAAAAACGAAGAAAATATGAAGGCATTTGTCTAAGCGTTGTCAAGAGCAAATCAGGCGTTGTCAAGAGCAAATCGGGCGTTGACAGAAGTCAACATTGACAAGCATTGTCATTTGCAATCCAAGCATTGTCACATGCAATCCAAGCATTGACAGAAACATAGACAAGTGTTGTTGGAAGCTTCTATTTAGATAAATATGTAGAATATATTCTGTATTAGTTTATTTGAATAGAAGATTTACATGTTTATTCATTCTTATCTCTTGTAAACCCTATTCCTTACGCTATAAAAGGAACCAAGGGTATTAGGTTTATTCATAACTTTCATATACAATGTAAACCTAAAGCGTGTGTCGACTAGGTGTGGGATTCAATGTATACACACCTAGTGATTGTTTGTTATTAATATAAGGAGCAATCCGTTTGTTTTAATTCATGTTCTTTGTGTCCAAACACCTTGTTAATGTGCCGTGTTCTAATTCCGCTTTGATTATCTAATCATATGAACATGATGCATTCCTAGTAGCTAAAAGATTGAGTAAATCAAGGTTTCCACAAGTGCATTACCAACGGTGGTAACACTTCGAGTGCCTACGCGGCCACGGGAACTTACAACCAAAACGGTCAAGTTACCCGCTCCAATTAAATGACTCCACCGGGTTTTGCTCCCAATCAAAATTCTAACAACAACTATCGAAACAATCAAGTTGGTTACAAAAACAATTACAAAGGTAACAACTATGGGAATCAAGGGGCTAATAAAAATCAAGTTTCAAACAAAAATCAAAACAATGATTTTCAAAACAACAACAAAGGTTTGCAAACTTTGAAAGATCTTCCAAATGAATTTGTTGAATACGCAAATGGAAACGATGCTAGGTTTGATAATATTTAAAGAGAGATCATTAGCCTAAGATTCGAGTTTAAGAATGACTTGAAAAAGGAGTTGAAAAATGAGTTAGCAAATGAGCTTAAGATCCACACCAACAAAATGGAGGGAAATGTAACTAGGTTACAAAAAAACCAACAAAAGATGGAACAAGGGCAACATGAAATAAAACAAGATATGCTTAAGGCCGACAAGAGGCAATCTATGTTTGAGGATAAAAATTCATCCATGTTTGAGGCAATAATGTGTAAACCGTCTTCGAGTAGTCTTCCTAGCAACACCATATCTAACCCTAAGGGAGAGATGAAAGTGATTACCACACGAAGTGGTAAGACACTTAAGGAACCGACTCCTCAACCAATTACTCCAACGCTGGAGGAAATTGAGGAAGAACCCGAGGTGGTGGTCGAAAGGAGCATGTCCCAATCCCACGAAGTACCGCTCATGCCACACCTACGGTTGACCCATTACCATCATTGGAACCCGAGATTCCAAAGGCTATGCCCATGCCTTAACCCACACCACCTTTGCCCTATCCATCGAGACTTAGAAAGGAGAAACGTCAAGAGCGCGACAATTACCAATTTGAGCTTTTTACGAAAATGTTTCGTGACGTGCATTTCAATGTGAGTTTTGCTGATGCTTTGTTCATGATGCCTCGATTTGCCGCTAACTTTAAGAGTATGTTTAACAACAAGGAGAAATTGCAATGATTGTCTAGTTGTTCATCGGTTTATCTTAACCGCATACCTCAAAAAGTCGGTGATCCCGGTAAATTCTTGATTCCATGTGCAATTCAAGATATGGAAGAATGCTATGCCTTGGCTGATCTTGGTGCTAGTATTAACTTGATGCCACTTGCAATCTTCAAGTCACTCAATCTTCCTAATCTTACTCCTTCACTAATGTCTATCGAATTGGCCGATCATTCCACGATTCCCGCATGTGGATTGGCCGAAGACGTTTTGTGAAAGTGGGAAAGTTCTATTATCCGGTAGACTTTATCGTTGTCGATATTCCCACGGATCCTCAAGTTCCTCTTATTTTAGGTCGTTCGTTTTTAGATATGTCTATGGCGTTGATTGATGTGCATGCTAGAAAGATCACCTTACGTTTCAACGAAGAGGAACTTGTTATAAACGCAACTCAAAATTCTCCAATTTCTCATGTTTATTCTGTTGCTACCATAAACCTCGTTGATATGATCGACTTCGTTTGCGAGGAATTTTCACAAGAGTTTTTAGGTTTTGGTGATGATGAAAATAGTGGCAATCTCACTATGCTTGATCCCATTCTTGATAATTCGATACCATCCTTCACTCCATTTGAAGGTGGTGGTTTTACGTTGGAAGAATTTGATGTTCCACATACTTGTGACGAAGACCTAGACAACTATGAGGACTTCTCGATTATCAAGGATTTTCTAAACGATTTCCCATTTCCTCCACCCGAGGATGTTATGAGTATCGAGCCCCAAATCTTCAATTGAGGAACCACCAATCCTCGAGTTGAAAGATTTACCTCCTCATCTTGAATATGTATTTTTGGAGGAGGACGATTCCAAGTTGCCAGTTATTATTGCGAAATATCTTTCGAATGATGAAAAAACCGTACTTGTCGATGTTCTAAAGGATCACAAAGGAGCAATTGCATGGAAATTACCCGACATTAAGGGGATCGATCTCAAATTTTGTACCCACAAAATCTTAATGAAGGAAGACTACAAACCCGCAATCCAATGTCAAAGGAGGGTGAACCCCAAAATTTACGATGTTATCAAAAAGGAAGTCCTAAAACTCCTTGACGCGGGAATGATTTACCCTATTTCCGATAGCCCTTGGGTGAGTCCTATTCATTGTGTCCCTAAAAAGTGAGGAATGACCGTTGTGCCAAATGATGCCAACGAGTTAATTCCAACTCGACTCGTGACCTGTTGGAGGGTGTGTATCGACTATCGTAAGTTGAATGACGCCACTCGTAAAGTCCATTTTCCCTTGCCCTTCATGGATCAAATGTTGGAGCGTCATGCGAGAAACGATTTATATTGCTTTTTAGATGGTTTTTCCGGTTACTTCCAAATCCTCATCGATCCTCGTGATCAAGAAAAAGCTAGTTTTACGTGTCCATATGGAACGTTTGCCTATCGTAGAATGCCATTCGGACTTTGCAATGCATCGGGAACCTTTCAAAGGTGCATGATGGCTATTTTTCATGACATGATCGAGAAGACGATGGAAGTCTTTATGGATGATTTTTCCATGTTTGGTTGTTCGCTCACTTCGTGTTTGTCGAATCTCGAGATAATGTTGAATCGTTGTGAGGAACCAACCTTGTGCTCTGATGTAGTGGTTTTACTACTCTTTAGGAAAAGAGAGCAAAAGTGGCAAGTATTAAGTGTCGGTTTAGGAAAACCAAGCACTAATGACCCAAAATGAGTTCGTTCTCAAGGAGGCTAGTGTGTTATGAGTGTAATGATTTGGATTAACTTTGTGATTATATTTGTGAAAAAGAAAAATAGAAAGGGGACAAGAAGAGATTGACGATTACGATAACGGATTACACTAAGACGATAGAGGCGTACACGTAAAACCGTAAAAAGCACCAAAATTAAAATTTTACTCTAAAAATTACCAAAAATCACTAAAAATCCACCAAAATATTCTAAGGGTTTACAAAAAATCCAAACTTGCTAAAACCTTTTAATTAATTAAATATTAACTTTTTAATGCTAATTAAAGCCCTAAAATCAATATTAACTAATAAAAAGTCCCAATCAAGATCTTAAAATTTGTAAACCTTTAAAATAACCTATTTAAGCTAAAAAGTATTTTTCAAAATTTTAAAACCACTAAAAACTATTTTTTAACAATTAAAAACTATTAAAACTTAAAATAATTTTAGAAAATAATTAAAAGACTCTAAAAATATTTGGAAAGTTGTAAAATTCCTAATTAAGTGTTTAGAACCTAGGAAAAATATAAAAACTTAGAAATTAGACTTTTAATTTTTAACAATAAAATAATATTAAAATATTATTAAAAATCCATAAATCATAAAAAATTCTAATAAGTTGCAAAGTAGCTTAATTTAACCTAAATAACTCAGAAATGAACTTGAAATTACCTAAATACCCTTAATGGGCCTAGAAAATGGGCTAAACCCAAAACAGATCCTTAATGGGCCAAATTTTAGCCCAAAATAAAAAAGTGCCCCATATAAGCCCAAAAAGCACTACTTGACTCAAAATTTGATTTTAAACAACTTTTTCCAAAGGCCCAAAAGCTGAAAGTGTGAAATAAGCTAGCTTATACCAAACAACTTATTCTTTAATGGGCTTTTTGGCCCATTAAGCTATAAGCCAATGCCATAAGCTCAAATTAGACACACAAGCTTCTTTTGTCCTAAATAAGACTTCTTTAAAAAGAAATTCGAAATAAGCCCAAAGAATAAGCCTGAAAATGCAATAAGCAATCTATAGAAAACGACAAAATATTTCTTTTTGAGTTCTAGGCTACCCCAAGAGCTGATTCAAGTTTCTAAAGCTTTTAAATGACTTAAGTAAGCTATTTCAACAAAAAGTTTTCAAATAAGCAGACTCAATAAGCTGGAAAAAGCAAATAAGCACTTATGAAAAAGTCAAATAAGTTGGTTTTCTAGCAAAAAGTCAAAGTCAAAGTCCAATAAGCTCCAGTCTAGTCAAATGGGTCAAATAATGAAGATCTATTACAAAAAAAGAAGTTGTTGCAAGTCTGGATAAGCTAAAATAGCTTATTGATAAGCTGAGTACAAATTAACACTAGCAGGGGCTAGTTTTGGGTGTTGAGCAGTGGAAACTTTTTCCACTGCTTGACTTGTAGACTTTTTTGTCTTTAGTGACTTTTTTGGAGATTCAGATTTCACAAAGGCACCCAAATGATCTTTGGATCATAAGGAGTCAATAACAATCACTAAATCACAACAAGCAACAGCCAATTTGTACAGTTAATTCTATAAAGCACCAGATCTATCACAGACTTAGAACAATAAGCAGTTGAGCACTTATAAGCAGTTTTAGCAATATTCAGCCAACCAAATTCAACCAAATGCATACACAAGCTATTATAAACTCAAATGAACAAGTCTAAACAGTTTTCATGCAATGGCTTAAAGCCTAAATCAAGATTCAAGCTTATGAAGGTTACTGATGAACACTAACACATGCAGTTTTCACTTTGCTGATGTACTTGACTAACAAGCCAGATTCAAACCTCAAGATCTATCAAGTATGTTATAATAATGATGTTTTAACAGCTTTTAACCCTAAGCATGGATAAACTCTAGGTTTTCCCAAAATCTTAGGTCAAAAACAGTCAAACTCAACAAGTTATAGCAGATTATGTGATTCAAGGTTTCAAACTCAAAAACTTGCAGCAAAACACTCTCAACCAAGCATATATCAGATATAGAGCACAAACACAAACTTTCCACAACACAATAACAAGATATGATTCAAAGCAAGTAATCCCAAACACCCTTTTATCTTTTCAAATCAAATTTTAAACAAGAAAAAGTGTGATTCAGTTTACCAAATGATTAATCTAGCATATAAACAACATTATCATGCAAGACTAAGCAGATTCAAGCCAAGAAATCAACAAGAACACCAGTAGAGCACAAATCCACAAAAATCCAATTTTTATTAGATTTTCAAGATTTTAAGACAAACCTCATGGATGTACATCCACACCCACGAATGTTAGAGCTTATGTGCTAGTAGAACAAGCACAAGCTTCCAACAGCATCACTGCTAAGATTCAACAAGGTTAGAAGCACAATATCAAAATCAGAAAAGTAAAAAGCCTTGATTGATGCAACCTTGTTACCCCACACTTGATTATCCCCAAGTTATAAGCCTCACCACACCTTGGATTGCTGTCCATCTCTTGTCTTCTTCCTCTTAGACGTAGCAGGGGAATCTTGTGTGGGCCTCCTTGGTGAAGTAGCATGTGTTTTGGGTGTTGGGATATGATTAAGGGATGGTTAATCATCATTCTGGAGCAGATTATCCTCTAATTACAAGCCATTAGTAAAAACCCAATTGTGTTCATCATGTAAATAGTGCCATATTTAATCCAGTTTTAGTTTTAAAAAGGTGTTAACCGCCATAATTTAAACTTAATTAAATAAGTTAAACCGGGTTGTGGTAAGTGGGATGTGAGGTGGCACAATGGGAAGAGCTGATTGGATATGGTGAGTGAGTGGGGCACGTGGCATGACTGGGTTGGTCAAGGTAACAATTGGTGTCTGCCCAATTTGGCCCCTCACCTCCTTCTTTCTTGTCTTTTTAGTTTGAAAAGCTGTCAACGCCAAAACTCTTCTTATCAACTTTTCCTTTTTCACACTTTTACCCCAAAAAGTTTTCTAAAATGATTTCAGGGGTATTTCTTGCCAATTTGTGATTTTTGAAGCACTGGTTTGGTATTTTCTTCAAGGATAATGGTCTAATTTTGTATGATTGACATTTTGGAGGACTGAAATTGCCAAATCATGTTTGATGAGGGACGATTTTTTCCAAATCTTCAAAGTCAAGGGTCCTTTTGGTAATTTTGGGATTTTCAAAGGACCAAACTTGTAATTTCTTGTTCTTTGAAGGACTTCATGATATATTTGACTTTGTGGAGGATAATGGTTGAGAATTTAGCTTTGTTGAGGGGCTAAACTTGTCAATTCTACAAAGTCAAGGGCCCTTTTTTGTAATTTTGACAAACTTTAGGGACCAAACTTGTAATTATAAGATACAAGGGTACAAAGTGTCACTTCTTCCATTTTGGAGGACCCTTCTTCATAAGTCTTCAAATCTTCAAGTGTTTTTCTTGGTAAAGTCTTCATTAGGGCTTGGTTCATTGTGCGGCTTCGTTTCCCGTGTTCGTTTTTGCATGATTCTTGTGATCTTTTGTCATTTTCTCAATATCCGTACCTAAAATACACAAGCAACAAACACAAGCATATATATGGGTATTTTGTTAATATTTAATGCATTTTAAGCCTTATTTGGACATAATACTATGTATAAAAGCAGTCTCATCACTCCCCATACTAAACCATTGCCGTGCCCTCACGTAATGCTAGAATAAAGTATCGTAGCACCTCCAAATTTCATTTTATTCACTTTTATTGAACGATAAACTAGCTACACTACTACTATTGCTACTACTACTTGCGTTTTAGACATAATGTATGATTTTCATCGCAAAATGGGACGTTTAGGTTCATAGAATAAGAACATGTGAATGCTTCGTTAGAAATAATTTCATCGTCCTCGATTTTCACCCCAATTCCATGCCAAGCGTGCAACGAGATCATTGTCATTATAAGTTAGTAATGCTAACACTACTCGTATGCCCTAATCACGTACTTATCCTCCCATTTTCCTAAGTTGTATCGCTTATATTTTATTTTGTCTTGAATGTTTCACGAGGATACATTGTTTGACTTATGAGATAATAGAGATTTAGGTCTAAAAATAGAGTCCTAACGGTGTAACCAAGACCATCAAATCAATAACCCCTCCCAATAGACAACGATGTCAAAAAATTAAGTCAACAAGAAGGATCGATAAACACGGTTTTATAACGGTTTTGAACATGAGACTTATTACCAAGACTTTTATACGCCCCCTGATGGAAGGGCCTTATTATCTTTGGTTTACCTCCATCTTTTATTCAACTTCTCCATGAAGCTTTTATTATGACTTCGGTCTTGCCTTGCCTTTTATTATCCGCCTCATCGGTGGTTTTATTAGCCAAAGACGTATATCCTCACGCTAAGGCGAATTTTGGATCTTTAAAGCTTCGAAGATTATGGCTTGATTCACTTTCAATTTTGCATAGATTTTTCGGCCTTGTGGGGCTTCAAATTGTTTGCTTGATTTAGGTGAGCACTTGAAATCTTATTATTGGGTGAAGCTTTTGATTATTCGGGTGCCAATACTTAAAACCGTGACGCTGGCAATACCTTAATGTCTTCCCAAATTAATTACACGGAAGCTACTAGAAAAGACTAGAAACCCAACAATCCCAACTAGACCGCTAAGTCAATATTTATTAAGCAAAAAATATCTACATGCGAAGGGAGAATAAGCAAACAACGAGAACACATGAGTTTTTGAAAGAATATGAGTACTCTACGTTTAGCATAGTAACTTATAATTAACCCTATCATTTCTCGTTCTCATTTAAGAGACTTAGCCTAATGTGAACTTAAGGAATCAAAGCTAAGTGCTCAACACGCACGGTCGAGTCAAAAATTACGCTTATTCTCGCCATCGGAAAACCAACATTCGTGTCTCAAACATTTATGAAAAATAAGAAAAAATTTAAAATTTGGCCCATTTTAGCCTTATTTTGCAACAAAACGATAAACAAAAAGATAAACTTTGGAAAGCGTGAAGGTTTAGCAAGGCAAGTATCTATTCACCCCCCCCCCCCATACTAAATTTGAACATGTCCTCAATGTTTCGAGTCTAGGGGTGCAAACACCCCCATACTAGAGACGTAATCGAATGCCTAATCTAGCATGGAAAGGGTGTAACCGTTAAATTTAAAGTCGTTTATGAAGTGTGCTATAAACCTAAGGTTAGAACATGAAATGATATATCATGGATACTGAGAAAGTCTTCAAAGCAAACGATCGAGTGCTCCCATAAAACGAACACGAGAGGCTCCAATCGTGAAGATCATGATCATCTAAAGTCCACAGTTCACAAACAACCACAGAACAAAGGTTGGAAGGGCGCAAATCCCCACACGTTACTACATTAGAAAGCGATAATATGTACATAGGATAAGCATGGGACTCCCCCACGAGGCACCTCGTTTTTTATTACCGAGTCATGAGCTTGACTCGATCCCCTTAATACTAATTATCATTGGGGAAGGTGACTTGGTCGAGGTAGTTCAAGGATGGAACTTCCCCGCCAAAGTAGTGCTTCAACCTATTTCCATTCACCTTGAAATTGGGGCCATCATTTTGAGCTAGCTCGATGGTCCCATATGGAAAAACTTGAGTCACGGTGAATGGACCGGACCAACGAGATTTCAACTTACCGGAAAGGATTTTCAAGCGAGAATTAAAAAGCAAAACTTGATCCCCAATGTTAAAAACCCGGTTTTTAATTTTAGAATCATGCAACTTTTTAGTTTTTCTGTATAAATCAATGAATTTTCATAAGCAATGTCCCTGAATTCATCCAATTCATTTAATTGCATTTTCCGGTGTTTCCTGCGGTCTCCATATCATCATTACAATGCTTTAGGGCCCAATAAGCCTTTTGTTCCAATTTGATTGGAAAATGATAATTTTTCCCATACACAAGCTTATAGGGAGTGCACCCAATGGGCATCTTATGAGCGGTCCTAAAGGCCCATAAAGCATCGTCCAACTTATCCGACCAAGATTGTCGGTTTTCCCCAACGGATCTCTCTAAGATCCTCTTCAACGCTCGGTTTGAAACCTCGACTTGCCCACTCGTTTGTGGGTGATAAGCCGTAGAAAGCCGATGTGTAACCCCATATTTCCTTAGGACCCTTTCGAATTGGTCGTTACAAAAATGGGTTCCACGATCGCTTATGATCGCACGAGGGGTTCCAAACCGAGAAAACAAGCTTTTAAAAAACTTGACTACCACACGAGCATCATTGGTGGGAAAAGCCTTAGCTTCCACCCACTAAGATAGGTAGTCAACCGCAACAAGGATGTACGTATTACCACGAGATGATGGGAACGGCCCCATAAAGTCTATGCCCCAAACGTCAAAGATCTCACACACTTGGATGATATTTTGTGGCATCTCATCTTTTTGTGAGGCTTTTCCTTGTCGTTGGCATGAGTCACACGACTTCACAAGATCTTGTGCATCTCAGTAAATAGTAGGCCAAAAGAAGCCGACATCAAACACCTTCTTAGCCGTGAGATTAGCACCGTGGTGACCACCCGTGGGTCCCTCATGGCAAGCTCTAAGGATGTTAGAATCTTCGGTGACAAATACACAACGTCGGATGATTTGATCCGCACAAGTTCGAAACAAGTAAGGTTCGTTCCAAAAGTAGAACTTGACGTCACGAAATAATTTTCGTTTTTCTTGAGTCGTCATACCCTTGATGATGAAGTTACCCGCATGGTAATTTGCAAAGTCCGCAAACCATGGGGTGGAAGAATCAAGCTTAGAATTCACTACTCCAAGTGTCTCGAGCGGAAATGTTTCGGTGATTTCCTTGGGCTCGTAAACACTTTGGTGAGGATATTCCAAACGAGAAAGATGATCGGCCGCTAGATTCTCGGCTCCTTTTTTTTCAACAATTTTGTGATCAAATTCTTGAAGGAGGAGAATCCAACGAAGTAATCTCGGCTTTGCATCTTGTTTAGCCATAAGATACTTGATAGCCGAATGATCCGTATACACTATGCATTTCGTCAAGACGAGATAAGGTCGAAATTTCTAAAATGCATACACCACGGCAAGGAACTCCTTTTCCGTTGTAGTGTATTTTAGTTGAGCCTCGGTCATCGTCTTGCTAGCATAGTGAATAGGCACGAAGTGCTTTTCATGACGTTGCCCCAATACGGCCCCAATTGCGTAATCACTAGCATCACACATGAGCTCAAAGGGGAGGTTCCAATTGGGAGCAACAAGAATGGGAGCTTCGGTAAGTTTCCTCTTAAGGATTTCAAAGGCTCGTACACAATCTTCGTCAAAGACAAAATGTGCCTCTTTTTCAAGAAGATGTGTAATGGGTCGAGAAATCTTTGAAAAATCCTTGATGAATCGATGATAAATGCCCGCGTGGCCTAGGAAACTCCTAACCCCCTTAAAGGTTTTGGGATGAGGTAATTTGGCGATGACGTCTACCTTAGCTTGATCTACCTCAATCCCCGCTTTCGAGACCTTGTGCCCTAAGACGATTCCACTCTTAACCATAAAATGACACTTTTCCCAATTGAGCACAAGGTTGGTTTCCTCACAACGTTTCAACATTCTTGATGACGTATAGTCCCCAACCGGGTCATGAGCCCGGCCCACGGGTACTACCCGTATCCGGTCCATCACAGATGGGTGGATAAATGTCATTCAGGCTTATGGGCTTGAATGAACAGTAACCGCACATGTGTGCGGCCCACGGCCCGGTGCGGCCGACATAAGATTAGACAGAATTATATTCTGTCTGGAATATCTTTATCCCAATAAGAGAGGATATTCACTACCAAGATTAGAAGATAACAATCATTCTAAATACTGGTGATTATCTCTTCCTTGGAGCCGAAGCATCAGTGGAAGCCCACTAGGGTTTCACTGCCTATAAAAGGAACCCCCAAGGGTTCCACAAAGGTATTACGACTTGTACTCTAAACTCACATAAATCCTAAATCGATTACTTACTCTCACGCCGGAGTCTAATCGTGGGAAACATTCCCACGGTAAGCCTAACGCGTGTTGTTTAGTGTGCAGGATCCCAACCAAACAATTCACTTGGTGCAGGAGCCGGAGCCCAGCCAACCCGAATTAAGCCTAATTCGGGTCTAGCAAGGATCAACCAACTTTTGCATCAACAAGTTGGCGCCATCCGTGGGACCCATAACACTAAGCTAGAACAAAACCTCATCTCGAATTTCCAATGACGAAGGGGCATCCGCAAGCTACCCCCAGGAACGTGAATCCCGGGAACCGGAAGTCCCAAGGGGAAGGGATTCTCATCCCCAACCAGTCACCTAGCCGCCTCGCAGGCGGGCCAGGTAACCGTAGCGGTTTTCAGCCCGTGGGGGTGACGAGCACGATCTCGATGACACCCCCACCTACTTCAACCCTAGACAATCCTGATCCGGGGAGTGCGCCAAAACCTCCTAACAAAGAACCGCGCAGACCCTCGACAGAGGAAGAAGTGGAAGTCCTACCACTCAGTGAGGAGGATCTTACTCGAGTTCTCACGCAGAACTTCGAAAGGATCGTCCCAGGGATCACATCAAGGCTGAGTCTGGGGAGGAACCTCCAAGCCAGACTCAACTTTGGTGGCACCGGACAAACCACCTCCTCCCAAAATTAGAGGAAAAGGAGAGCTCGGCCTCAGGAGCAGGGTACCTTTGAGGAAACCCCTCAACCCCGGAATGTGTTTGAGCGCATAGGAGACCGCCTTATACAGGAGTTAACGCAGTCTCGAGAAGGAGAAAGGTCGGATGGCTCACCCGAGCGACCAGATCGAGAGCTGGCCAGAACCACACGTCGCCCGAGTGTGTGGGACAGGATGAATACTGGGAAAAAGGCTCCTGGTTCATCCCAAAAAAGTGGTCCTTATGCAAAGGATGGGGCACCACCGCCGTCCCCGGACCCGTCCGGAGAGGACTCAGATGACCATCCGCCTAAGCGTCGCCGACCTAGGCGCACCCCTCCACCACCACCAAACAATGATGGGTATTATGGTGGTCCTTACTATCGAGATACGGAAACGGAGGATCTTTCGCGTCCATGGTGTGAACCATGGGATGACCCTAGGCTTACCCGGCCATGGGCGGATCCCAGGGAAGACCCGTTCACCCTCCGCATAAGGAACTATTCTGAGGACACCAAGCGTCGCATGCCGGTGTGTATCAAGACTTATGATGGGTCCAGTGATCCGGTGGATCACCTTAAAATATTCGATACACAAGCTAAAATTGAGCGATGGCCCATGCCTATATGGTGCCAGATGTTCAATTCGACCTTGATCGGAAATGCCCGCGACTGGTTTGAAGCACTCCCTCCACGGAGCATTGATAGTTTCACGGAACTAAGCACTGCCTTTGAGAACAATTATACTCAAAGGAAGAAGTATAATAGGGATCCAGTCTCATTGGCAACTGTCAAGCAACGGCCGGGGGAGTCCACCGAAGCCTTCACTGAACGCTTCAATGATGAGTGCACGCGCACGAGAACCATGCCGGAGCTCCTGAAGATCTCTGACTACATGCACGCCATAACAGACAGAGAATTGATCAGGCGCCTCAATGACAAGCGTCCAGAGAGATATGATGACCTCATGGAAAGGGTCAAAAATTTCATAGAAGGAGAAACAGCTGTTGCCGCGGCCTACCCATCACGAGGAAATGGGTACCGGTCAAATGATCAGTCCCGGAGGCAGTCGGGCGGTCAAGGTAGTCAGAACACTAACAAGGGCTCAGACTATAAGAGCCAGAGCAAAGGAGGTCGGTCGGACGATAAGTTCACCCCCCTAAAGATGTCCTACCAGGAGATCTTGCTGACAGAAGGGGCGAACTTTCCGAGGCCTCCCCCAATGACCACTCCCCCGGAACGTCGGCAAGGAAATCGCTTCTGCGAGTTCCATAACGACAAAGGCCACGCCACGGAGGAGTGTATCCAGCTCAAGAAGCATATTGAGTCGCTGATTAAATCAGGCAAACTCAAGCACCTAGTTAAGGATTGGAAGGATGGAAAAGACAACAACAAGAAGTATGATAAGAAGGATCCCCAGAAGGACAAACCTTCGACCATATACATGATCCAATCCAGACAGTGCCGCACGAGGCAGAAAGTTGGCCAAAAATTTTCACGCGGCAGGGAAATCTCATTCCCTCCCATCACAGCAAGCGATGTGATTGATGCGCCTCTCACTATTCAGATAAGCATTGGAACACACAACGTTCGTCGCATGTATGTGGATGGAGGATCGTCAGCAGAGGTACTATATGAACACTGTTTTGTGCAGTTATGCCCAGAAATAAGAAGTCAATTAGTACCGGCCACGTCGCCGCTTACTGGTTTCAGTGGAGACACTATCTGGCCGATAGGGCAATTGCGTTTGCTTGTAACCATTGGGAATGAGGAACATTCCACTACGGCGTGGATGAACTTCATGGTGATACGCTCACACTCTCCGTATAATGGGATCATAGGCAGACCAGGCATTTTGGCTATCCGGGCAGTACCCTCTACGGCACATGGAATGATCAAGTTCCCCGTTGAGGGGGGAATCGTTACTATTTACAACACAGTCGTACCAACATCCGAGTGTCACACCGTGACAACACCGGCTCCACCTGTCCCACCCAAGGATGGATCACCACCTCCCAACTGGAAGGTAGCAATTCACCCTGACTATCCGGAACAGGAGGTATCCATAGGAGGAGCTCTCTCGGATAACGGCAAAAGGGCCATGTGCTCTCTTTTGAGTGCAAACCTAGATATATTCGCATGGGAGCCAAAGCATATGACAGGCGTGCCACGTGCGATAGCAGAGCATAAGCTCCAGATCCGCCAAGGGTACCAACCCGTTAAGCAAAAGAAGCGCGGCCAGGCGCCCGAGCGCAGCCAAGTGATATCGGAGGAAGTACGGAAACTAGTGGATGCAGGCATCATGCGCGAGGTATACTACCACGAGTGGTTATCCAATCCGGTCATGGTCAAGAAGCATGACGGAAGTTGGCGCATGTGCGTGGATTTCACGGATCTAAACAAGGCCTGCCCACAGGACTGTATATTGCTATACGAAAAGGGTATCACCAAATGCTTCTTGAACGCATATAAAGGGTATCACCAAATCCAGATGGCGGAGGAGGATGAAGAAAAAACGGCGTTCCATACGAGCCAGGGCGTATATTGCTATACGAAAATGCCATTTGGACTGAAGAACGCCGGCGCTACATATCAGCGGTTGGTGGACAAAGCTTTTGAGTCACAAATAGGACGCAACCTGGAAGTCTATGTGGATGACTTGGTGATAAAAAGTCACACGGAGGAGGCACTTCTCCGGGATGTCCAAGAGACATTTGACACGCTGAGAAGGATTAACATGAAGTTAAATCCAAAGAAATGTACGTTTGGAGCAACTGAGGGAATGTTCCTGGGGTATTTGATTGATCCAAATGGCATCAAACCTTGCCCAGAGAAGACGGACGCAGTGATACAACTGCCGTCCCCTCAGACACGGAAGGAGGTGCAGTCCCTGAATGGGAAGTTAGCCGGGCTGAATAGATTCCTATCTAAATCCACAGAGAAGTCATTACCCCTATTTAAGACACTCAAGAAGTGTATTAGAAAGGGAGACTTCCGCTGGACGAAGGAAGCCGAGGAAGCTTTCGGCCAACTCAAGCAGCATCTCGCATCTCTTCCTATGCTAGTAGCTCCCCGGCCAAAGGAGGAACTCATTATGTATCTCTCAGCTACTCATGGCGCAATAAGCGCGATACTTATGACGGATAGAGATACAGTACAAACTCCGGTCTACTTTATAAGTAGAACACTACAAGGGCCGGAGTTGAATTATTCCTCCATGGAAAAATTGGTGTTAGCACTAGTGTTTGCTACAAAGCGGTTGCGCCGATACTTTCAGGCGCACCCAATTGTGGTCATTACGGATCAGCCAATCAAGCAGGTTATTTCTAGATCGGACGTAGCAGGGAGGCTACAGAAATGGAGCATCCTATTGGGGGGGCATAATATATCTTACAGACTAAGGACGGTTGTTAAAGGCCAGATCTTGGCAGATTTCCTGATCGAGAAGCCGGATGAGGAAGGACCAATCATTAAGCAAGACGAGATCCCAACGGAACCTTGGGTGCTATTCACGGACGGATCCTCGTGTACGGACGGGTCCGGAGCAGGTCTCATCCTCACAAACCCAGAAGGAATGGAATTCACGTACGCCCTCCGTTTTGAGTTCACGGCCACTAACAACGAAGCGGAATATGAAGCATTAATTGCGGGTTTAAAAATCGCCGCTAGAATGGGAGTCCGCAACCTTGAGGCCTACGTAGACTCACGGCTTGTCGCGAACCACATTCTAGGTGGGTATGTGGCTAAGGAGGACAACATGGTCAGGTACTTGGAAAAAGTCAAGACGCTAATCGCAACTTTCAGTAAGTTTTCCATCAAGCAGGTGCCAAGGGGCGAGAACAAGAAAGCGGACGCTCTCAGCAAGATCGCATCCACAAGCTTCGCTCACTTGTCTAAACAAGTTTTGGTGGAAATACTCAAGGAGAAATCTATAACGGAAGGGGAGGTTGCCGCTATAGTTGAAGAGGAGGGACCTACGTGGATGACCCCAAACATCAACTATTTGACTAATGAGACCCTTCCAGACGAGGAAAAAGCAGCAAGGCGCATTAAAAGGAAGTCGCAACATTTTGAACTTCGAGAAGGCATCCTTTACAAGCGCTCTTTCTTGCAGCCGTGGATGCGGTGTGTTGGACCACGCCAGGCAGCTTATGTAATCAGTGACATACACGAAGGGTTGTGCGGCATGCATGCAGGCCCACGATCCGTGGTAGCTAGAGCCTTACGAACAGGTTATTATTGGCCTACCATGCACAGAGACGCGCGCGACATGATTCGCAAGTGCAATGATTGCCAAGTGCATAGGCCAGTACCGCGGCACCCGCAGCAGGAGCTTACACCTATCACGTCCCCATGGCCATTTTATAAGTGGGGAATTGACATTGCAGGACCATTTCCTATAGCTGCGGGGGGGGGGGGGGGGGGGGTTAAATTCTTGATTGTTGCAATGGACTACTTCACACGATGGATAGAAGCTAAGGCAGTCAAGTCTATCACAGGCAAGCAGGTTAAGAAGTTTGTGTGGGAGCACATTGTGTGCCGTTTTGGTCTACCAGGAGAAATCATCTCGGAAAACGGCAAGCAGTTCACGGACAACCCATTCAAAGATTGGTGTTTATCATTGAACATCAAACGGCGCTTCGCATCCGTTAAGCATCCACAAACAAACGGCCTCGTCGAACGAGCAAACAGAAGCTTGGGGAATGGCATCAAGGCGCGTCTGGATGAACGAAGTGGCAAATGGGTCG
Source organism: Glebionis coronaria (assembly GCA_025667525.1). Classification (NCBI taxonomy): domain Eukaryota; kingdom Viridiplantae; phylum Streptophyta; class Magnoliopsida; order Asterales; family Asteraceae; genus Glebionis; species Glebionis coronaria. Next base: position 539,624,193 of record CM046879.1, read on the forward strand.
ATGAGTTATCACATGTGCTATGGGCGCATCGAACTATGATCAAAACAGCCAACGGGGATACTCCATTTGCATTGGCCTACGGAACTGAAGCTGTTATTCCAGCAGAAATAGGAATGCCTACCATCCGCACAGCGGAGGTTAATGTCGTCACGAACGATGAACAGTTGCGAATCAACCTGGATCTGCTGGAAGAAAAGAGGGAAATAGCAGCCATCAATGAGGCTAAGTCCAAGGCTAAGATGAAGGCTTATTATGACGCCAAGGTCAAGGGTGTTTCTTTTCGACCGGGAGACTATGTCTATCGTGCTAATGAAGCAAGTCGAGCGGAGAACACAGGAAAGCTGGGCCCTAAGTGGGAAGGACCGTATGAAGTCACTGAAGCCTTAGGACGAGGCGCGTACAGGTTACGTGATATGGATGGGCGCGACCTAGAACGCACATGGAATATTTACAATCTCAAAAGGTGCTATCTTTGAAAGCTACAGCTTCCGCATGGGTACTTCGCTATGTGCAGTCTTAAAAGTGCTATCTTTGAAGAACCATGCGGGTTCATCTGTTTTGTTTTGTCTTATGTTTGTTTAGATTCCTTTCTTGTTTCTTAGGACTTGTCATTATTGTTCAAACAAAATGTAAACGTTCTAAATAAAATGCCGTGGTGCCTAGCTAGCTCCACGGCCTGTTTCGTGGAAATCATTTTTTAGATTTTTTGTTAAGTCGTATGAATTTTTTACTTGTGTTATAGTATGCCATGTTTTATTCATATGCATTCTTTCAAATTACCGTACATGTACTATACGCCTCCAGGCGGGGTAAGAGGATTAAGTGAACCTACTAATTCAACTTGCCGCGTAAGAGGGATGCAACCCCAGCCACACGGATCATGTATCCTTACTAGACGCCTTACTCACAAGACGTTGTGATATGTTTTTTGTGCACCGTATCCACACGGTACTCTGCATAGTAAAGACGCACGTCGCATGTCTAGTAAATTATAGACTTGTATGTATTTTCCCTTTTCATGTGTAAGACGTGATACATCATGCGGCATTGAAATACAATGAAATACACAAGTTTCAAAATTAACAATAAACAAAATGGCCGTGGTCGTCACGGACTTCTAAATAAAAAGACAAGTTATTACATATATGTCTTAGCCGTGTACATACACGGACGAATATAATCACAAGTGTTTACAACAGATAAGTTACAAGGGGGGTAGGAATTCCCCTAGATCCTTCTTCCCTTCCTCAATTAAAGCACGAAGGGCCTCCCCACGAGCATCTTTCCCGTCCCGGACTTTGACTGCGAGAGCATCTAGAGCTTCTCCAAGCGGCTTCTCGCCTGACATGGCTTTGGATGCGGAATCGTAAGTAGACAACGTCAAGGGAATAGGATCAGCAATCAGCCGGGACATTATTGTTTCGTTGGGAGCATCTTTCATTGCTTCAAGCTCGTCCAGGAGGGGGTGTTGGAGTTCTGCCAAGGCATCCATGGACGCAGTCATCTTACCCGCTGCGGAGGGGTTGTGATACGGATGCTGTGTGATATCTTCATTTTTTGCGATCATCTCCGCAGCTTTGACCATGCCTTCATGCCTACCACGGTCGATCCCATCGGATACGACCCCAACAAATGCCTGTAGTAGGTGTGGAGCGTTCAGAGCCCCACTTACGGCAAGCCGCAGGCCCTGCCCGATAACCCACCTACGACCGGCTGTAGCGGTTAGTAGAGGGGGGCACACTCTTTCCGCGCAGCTTACGACCACCTTGCTTAACTCTTCATCAGCTAAGGCAACTTGATTTTCAAGATTGGTTTGGGCCTGCGTCAGTTCTTCCTTCAGTGCGTCACGCTCCTGGGCAATGCTGAATGATTGCACGGTCACCGCCTTAGTAGCAGCCTCAGCCGCAGACATCTGTGTATGAAATTTGGGTTATTACAAGGATATATACTTTTTGGGCTACATGCATACAAAAAGTAGGAGTGTATGTACAACATTTCTGAAAGTTTACCTTCTCATTTGATGCGGCGACGAGGGCCTCCAACTCAGCAATACGCTTCTCTCTGGCGACGGCGTGATGCGCCTGCTCCTTCACCGTCGCCTCGGCGGTCAATAATGCCGCCTGCAAGGAGGCGATGGTTTTCTCGTTTTTTACGACCATCGCCTCACGGCGGGCTATCCTCTTATCAGCACGGCTCACGTTAGTGAGGGCCTGGATCAGACGGCGTCTTAACGCGGCACCCACCGTCACCTGATGTGCAGATGATACGTCGAACTGCTCAATCAGGGCCTCATGATCTAGCTCATCTAAATCCTGTGCGAGGGCAGGTGGGGTGATGTGTTCGATAAATTCTGAACACTCGGATTCAGCCTCCAGCCGTGTCAAGCTTGATAAGTTCCATGCTAAGCGCAAGCTCTCTTCTGGCCCCTCGGGGCGCGGTTCCTTGGCACGTGTGGTAGCAGGTGATGGGGGCTTGTTGGTTGGCGCGGGGGATGGATTTCTCCCCACTTCTTCTCCTTGCGCTACGGCTGCCGGATTCACCCTGTTGTTTAAAAAATTAGTCTATATATATCATACAAAGATATGAATCATAATCACGAGGGGTACTTATGAGGTGCCAATGTCAGGGTCTGGGCCGGTAGGAGCTACGGCACTCACAGGGGCGACTCGCAGAACTGGCCCTTCCATGGTCGGGGTAGGATCGGCTTGGGCAGTCGTGGTGCTGCTTCCTTCTTGGTATTGTGGATGGTCTTTCCGCAGCTTCTTGGGAGGAGCATTTGCAACTCCGGCATCCTCCCCAATTTTCTTCGCCACCCGCCTGGTTGTTTTTCTCTGTCTGGAGGTAAGCGGGGTGGATCCGGAAGCTTGTGTGGTGTCTTCATTGGGATCACGCTCTTCCTCCTGATTGATGGTGCCTCCCTCCAGCAATGGGTCGTCGCCGTCTTCGTTATGGAAATCCAATGGGGATTTCTTGATAACAGGCTCTTCTTCGTCCGACCTAGGCTCGGATGTCTCCTCCAGCGGTATTGTACGGTCGACAAGAGCTTCTAGCAAGGGGCGCTCATTTGGCTTCAATGGCCGAAATTCTTCCGCCACCTTCATGGGGTCGCCCTGGCGGATTAGTCCGTGAAGGTTCATCTTTGCAAAACAATTTTAGAAGTATATGAATTAATAAAGTTCTACACATGTGTGATAATCGAATTTACAACATATATATTGGACCTACCCTCTCCCTGTTCCGTTAAGAAGCACGGGTATAAGTCATCCCTCCCAAAGTAACGGCGGCTTATCCCTACTAAGCACAGAAAGTGCTCCGGCAACCCTCTATGGAATTATGTGCGATGGGTATCTAGTATTTTCAGGTCCCGGCTACTATAATCTTTGGATTTGGGCGGATAGTCTTTTGGGGCTTTGGTTTTAAGTACGAAGGGGGTAGGGAATACTTTCTCATCTACAAAGAAGTAATGGTCGTACCAATTCTTAACGGAGTCAAGAGGTTTCCTATATGTCATCGGGGCATTCCCGGGTCGTTTCTTGAACGACAACCACCCGTTCACTAACTGAGGAAAGTAGAAAGCCCTAAAAAGGTTCACGGTGGGGGTTACTCCGCAGGTATGGCATGTAATCTCAAACTGGTTGATTTTACACGCCCCTATGCAGTGGAGCTGGGTGATATGAAAGTCATAATACAAAAGAAGGTCTACCAAGAACTTGGATAACGGGATACGGTAGTTGGCTGAGTCAAATAGGCGTGTATATATGCCTACTTTCCCCGCCGGTGCATCCGTAATAGCCTCACCATCACCCGGATAGGTGGGGTGTACGCTTTCGGGTACATAATACTTCGACAAAAAGTCGAGGTATTTTTCCGCAGACATCACGTTCAAGACATCCGTGATAAGGGGATTATCCTTTACCATATTTTATAAAAAGGTCTTTAAGGGCGCGATGATCTAACCTGCGGCGACGAAAATCCGTGGAAAAGAAGAAAAAATTTGGGAGATAAAAGCTTGAGATTGACAATGGCGGAAGAAGGAGTAGGGTGTGTGTGTAACAAACACGCATACCCACTCTTATATAGGGTTGCCTCAGTTTCCGAGGTACCTTGGATCTTCGACACGTGTCAGTCACCTTGCCTATCCAACGGATAGGGTTTCTGACATTTCTGCAACGCCAGAGGGGGACCCACGGGTCACTTCTTAAACAGTTTTGCGTGGCTCAAGGGTGGGCATTAATGATGCATTTTTGCAGGCATGCGATTGGATTGTTGACTATCATTAATGTTTTTTATTCTTGTCAGGTTATGCGGCTCTTACGTAAGACCGTATTTAATGTCACATTTAAGTTGTCTCGGCCGTTGTGTGCGGACTGAGGTAGTATTCATTAAATATTCCCACGAAGGGTCGCCACGTGCGGCCAGGATAACAAAAATTTCAATGTCTCATTTCCTGTCTTTCCTTGGTATGTCCGGAGAGCACCTTGATAGTCTAGAGGTTACGTCTACGACTGTAACAACTAGACTGGGGGGACATGATGACGTATAGTCCCCAACCGGGTCATGAGCCCGGCCCACGGTTACTACCCGTATCCGGTCAATCACAGATGGGTGGATAAATGTCATTCAGGCTTATGGGCTTGAATGAACAGTAACCGCACATGTGTGCGGCCCACGGCCCGGTGCGGCCGACATAAGATTAGACAGAATCATATTCTGTCTGGAATATCTTTATCCCAATAAGAGAGGATATTCACTACCAAGATTAGAAGATAACAATCATTCTAAATTCTGGTGATTATCTCTTCCTTGGGGCCGAAGCATCAGTGGAAGCCTACTAGGGTTTCACTGCCTATAAAAGGAACCCCCAAGGGTTCCACAAAGGTATTACGACTTGTACTCTAAACTCACATAAATCCTAAATCGATTACTTACTCTCACGCCGGAGTCTAATCGTGGGAAACATTCCCACGGTAAGCCTAACGCGTGTTGTTTAGTGTGCAGGATCCCAACCAAACAATTCACTTGGTGCAGGAGCCAGAGCCCAGCCAACCCGAATTAAGCCTAATTCGGGTCTAGCAAGGATCAACCAACTTTTGCATCAACAATTCTCTCAAGATTCGACAAACACGAAGTGAACGAATTACCAAACACGGAAAAGTCATCCATGAAGACTTCCATCGTCGTCTCGATCATATCATGAAAAATAGCCATCATGCACCTTTGAAAGGTTCCTGGTGCATTACAAAGTCCGAATGGCATTCTACGATAGGCAAACGTTCCATATGGACACGTAAACGTAGTTTTTTCTTGATCACGAGGACGATGGGGATTTGGAAGTAACCGGAAAAACCATCTAAAAAGCAATAGAAATCGTTTCCCGCAAGACGCTCCAGCATTTGGTCAATGAAGGGCAAGGGAAAATGGTCTTTTCGAGTGGCTTCATTCAACTTTCGATAATCAATGCACACTCTCCATCCGGTCACGATTCTAGTGGGAATTAACTCGTTGGCATCGTTTGGCACAACGGTCATTCCTCCCTTTTTAGGGACACAATGAATAGGACTCACCCAAGGGCTATCGGAAATAGGGTAAATCATTCCCGCGTCAAGGAGTTTAAGGACCTCCTTTTTGATGACGTCGTGAATTTTGGGGTTCACCCTCCTTTGACATTGGATTGCGGGCTTGTAATCCTCCTCCATTAAGATTTTGTGGGTACAAAATTTGGGATCGATCCCCTTAATGTCGTATAACTTCCACGCAATTGTCCGTTTGTGATCCTTTAGAACATCGACAAGTGCGGTTTTTTCATCATTCGAAAGTTCCTTCGCAATAATAACCGGCAACTTGTCTCCCTCCTCCAAATAGACATATTCGAGATGAGGAGGTAAATCTTTCAACTCGGGGATAGGTGGTTCCTCAAGTGAAGATTTGGGCTCGATACTCATAACCTCCTCGGGTGGAGGAAATGGGAAATCGCTAAGAAAATCCTTGATAATCGAGAAGTCCTCATCGTTGTCGAGGTCTTCGTTACAAGTATGTGGAACATCGAATTTTTCCAACGTAAAACCACCACCTTCAAATGGAGTGAAGGTTGGTGTCGAATTATCAAGAATTTGATCTAACATAGTGGGATTGCCACTAGTTTCTTCATCACCAAAACCTAGAACTTCTTGTGAAAATTCCTCGCAAACCACGTCGATCATATCAACGAGGTTTATGGTTGCAACGGAGTAAACATGAGAAATGTGAGAGTTTTGAGTTGCGTTTATAACAAGTTCCTCGTCGTTAAAACGTAAGGTGATCTTTCTAGCATGAACATCGATCAAAGCCATAGACGTATCTAAAAACGAACGACCTAAAATAAGCGGAACTTGAGGATCCGTGGGAATATCAACAACGATAAAGTCTACGGGATAGTAGAACTTCCCCACTTTCAAGAAAACGTCTTCCGCCAATCCACATGCGGGAATCGTGGAATGGTCGGCCAACTCGATAGACATTAGTGAAGGAGTAAGATTAGGAAGATTGAGCGACTTGAAGATTGCAAGTGGCATCAAATTAATGCTAGCACCAAGATCAGCCAAGGTGAAGCATTCCTCCATATCTTGGATTGCACAAGGGATCAAAAATTTACCGGGATCACCGACTTTTTGAGGTATGCGATTAAGATAAACCGATGAACAACTAGACAATTGGTGCAATTTCTCCTTGTTGTTCAACATACTCTTAAAGTTAGCGGCAAATCGAGGCATCATGACCAAAGCATCGGCGAAACTCACATTAAAGTGCAAATCACGAAACATTTTCATAAAAAGCTCAAATTGGTAATTGTTGCGCTCTTGACGTTTCTCCTTTCTAAGTCTCGATGGATAGGGCAAAGGTGGTGTGGGTTGAGGCATAGGCATAGCCTTTGGAATCTCGGGTTCCAATGTTGGTAATGGGTCAACCGTAGGTGTGGCATGAGCGGTACTTCGTGGGATAGGGACATGCTCCTTTTGGATCACCACCTCGTGTTCTTCCTCAATTGCTTCCTCCGTAGGAGCAATTGGTTGAGGAGTCGGTTCCTTAAGTGTCTTACCACTACGTGTGGTAATCACTTTCATCTCACCCTTAGGGTTTGATACGGTGTTGTTAGGAAGACTACTCGAAGACGGTTTACACATAATTACCTCAAACATAGATGAGATTTTATCTTCAAACTTGGATTGCCTCTTCTCGGCTTTAACCATTTCTTGTTTTATCTCATGTTGCCCTTGTTCCATTTTTTGTTGGTTTTGTTGTAACCTAGTTACGGTTCCTTCCATCTTGTTGGTATGGATTTTAAGTTCATTAGCTAACTCATTTTTCAACTCTTTCTTCAAGTCGTTCTTAAAATCGGATCTTAGGCTAATGATTTCTCTTTGAATATTGTCAAACCTAACATCATTCCCATTAGCGTATTCAACAAATTCATTTGGAAGATCTTTCAAAGTTTGCAAACCTTTGTTGTTGTTTTGAAAATCATTTTTGTTTGAAACTTGATTATTAGCCCCTTGATTACCATAGTTTCCCTTGTTGAAATTGTTTTTGAAACCAACTTGATTGTTGTGATAGTTGTTGTTAGCATTTTGATTTGATCCAAAACCCGGTGGAGTCAATTGATTAGAGCGGGTAACTTGACCGTTTTGGTTGTAAGTTCCCGTGGCCGCGTAGGCACTCAAAGTGTTACCACCGTTGGTAATGCACTCGGAGAAATCATGACCTCCACCACAATACATGCATGAAACCTCAACCGCTTTAGCCGTAGCGGGAGCACTTGGTTCTCCAACTTTGAACTCAATCAATAGACCTTTAAGCTTATCAAAGATTTTGTTTTCCGAGTTCGCCTCAATTTGGCAAGCATCGATGGTAGTAGACAAAGAAGGTGAAGCCGAAGACGAGGCCTTACGAACACTAGACGTGCTACGAGGACTATACACCTTAGATCTATTCTCAATTATCCCCAAAGCTTCCTCAACTATTTTACACAAAAAATTACCACCCGCGGCGGCATTAAGATAATCCCTTTCATGATCATTAAGTCCATTGTAAACATGTCAATTTGATGCAAGTCGAAAAAACCGTGATGTGGACATTCATGTAACATCTCCTTAAACCTATTCCAAGCCGTTGAAAAACTTTCATTAAACTCTTGTGAAAATTTTGAAATCTCGTTTTTCAAGTGCGTAGTCTTAGAGGGCGGAAAAAATTGGTTCACAAACTTAGACACGAGATCCTTCCACGTCAATATAGAATTGGGTGGCTCTTTCTCCAACCAAATTTTAGCGGGACCCGCTAAGGAATACGGAAAAAGCATCATCTTAATCGAGTCATTCGAGACATCCTTAAACTTGCAAGTGGCGGTAAGACGATTAAATTGGCGGATATGGTTGTGTGGATTGTCCTTCTCATCACCACGGAATTTGTTGTTTTGGATCATCGACAACAAACCCGTTTTCACCTCAAATGTCTCGGCAAGGATAGCGGGAATCACAATAGCCTCTCTATAACCCTCGGTGGGTGCTTGAAGTAACTCCATCATAGTTCGATTCGCCATGGTTGGTGCTTCTCTTACAATGGGTTCGTCAATAGGAGACTCCTCACTAGAAAGATTAGGAGTGGGAGTTTTGTTTTTTCGTTTACGTGCACGTCTTGCTTGATTACGAGAAAGCATAAACGTCACGTACAACGAGGGGACGAGCAAAGAAGATTCTTTTTGGTGTTTTGTATGTTTCAATTTTTTTGTGGTTTTTGATTGTATTAACCTTTTTGGATTTTGGTGAATGTATTAAGTAGACAAAAATCTACAAATCTCCTCCTTAATAAAATCTCTTGATTAAAGAAGCCTCAAGGAATGAAAACGATCACGTGAAGTGAACGCCTTCGATGACTTTAGAACGTTGGTGGAACACCAAAACGTTCAAGAGGGTTTAATCAATGAAACCAAGAAAATATATATGATACTTAGTAATACTTTGGGCGGCAAAACCCTCGATTAGCTCTCAAAATCAAATACTCACAAGCAAACGGGGAAACGAGGCGGCGCGAAGCACTTAAGATCCTTTTTCCTTAGGATATATTTTATAATATCCGCCTTATACCCACCTTATAGTTTGTATTTTTCAAAATCGAGCTTCACGAAAGTATTTATCTATTTTTGCCTTTTTCTTTGGTTTGAGATTCGAATACAATGATTGGGTAATGACCTCCCAAATCAAGGTTGTGATTTCTCACGTATTTGGAGTACTTGTGAATTTATTGTTCTACGTATACAATATAGTAATAGTATTCACACAAAAATCGAAAACCGATAATACGTATTAGTCGAGTGCTACTAATACAAATACTATTATGGTTAGTATATAAAAACAACAATTCCAAATCAAAACACAACACGCCTCCCTGGCAGCGGCGCTAAAATGATGTAGTGGTTTTACTACTCTTTAGGAAAAGAGAGCAAAAGTGGCAAGTATTAAGTGTCGGTTTAGGAAAACCAAGCACTAATGACCCAAAATGAGTTCGTTCTCAAGGAGGCTAGTGTGTTATGAGTGTAATGATTTGGATTAACTTTGTGATTATATTTGTGAGAAAGAAAAATAGAAAGGGGATAAGAAGAGACTGACGGTTACGATAACGGATTACACTAAGACGATAAAGGCGTACACGTAAAACCGTAAAAAGAACCAAAATTAAAATTTTACTCTAAAAATTACCAAAAATCACTAAAAATCCACTAAAATATTCTAAGGGTTTACAAAAAATCCAAACTTGCTAAAACCTTTTAATTAATTAAATATTAACTTTTTAATGCTAATTAAAGCCCTAAAAATCAATATTAACTAATAAAAAGTCCCAATCAAGATCTTAAAGTTTGTAAACCTTTAAAATAACCTAATTAAGCTAAAAAGTGTTTTTCAAAATTTTAAAACCACTAAAAACTATTTTTTAACAATTAAAAACTATTAAAACTTAAAATAATTCTAGAAAATAATTAAAAGACTCTAAAAATATTTGGAAAGTTGTAAAATTCCTAATTAAGTGTTTAGAACCTAGGAAAAATATAAAAACTTAGAAAATCAGACTTTTAATTTTTAACAATAAAATAATATTAAAATATTATTAAAAATCCAAAAATCATAAAAAATTCTAAAAAGTTGCAAACTAGCTTAGTTTAACCTAAATAACTCAAAAATGAACTTCAAATTACCTAAATACCCTTAATGGGCCTAGAAAATGGGTTAAACCCAAAACAGATCCTAAATGGGCCAAATTTGAGACCGAAATAAAAAAGTGCCCCAAATAAGCCCAAAAAGCACTACTTGACTCAAAATTTGATTTTAAACAACTTTTTCCAAAGGCCCAAAAGTTGAAAGTGTGAAATAAGCTAGCTTTTACCAAACAGCTTATTCTTAATGGGCTGTTTGGCCCATTAAGCTATAAGCCAATGCCATAAGCTCAAATTAGACACACAAGCTTCTTTTGTCCTGAATAAGACTTCTGTAAAAAGAAATTTGAAATAAGCCCAAAGAAAAGCCTGAAAATGCAATAAGGAATCTACAGAAAACGACAAAATAGTCGTTTTTGAGTTCTAGGCCTCCCTAAGAGCTGATTCAAGTTTCTAAAGCTTTTAAATGACTTAAATAAGCTATTTCAACAAAAAGTTTTCAAATAAGCAGACTCAATAAGCTGGAAAAAGCAAATAAGCACTTATGAAAAAGTCAAATAAGTTGGTTTTCTAGCAAAAAGTCAAAGTCCAATAAGCTCCAATCTAGTCAAATGGGTCAAATAATGAAGATCTATTACAAAAAAACAAGTTGTTGCAAGTTTGGATAAGCTAAAATAGCTTATTGATAAGCTGAGTACAAATTAACACTAGTAGGGGCTAGTTTTGGTTGTTGAGCAGTGGAAACTTTTTCCACTGCTTGACTTGTAGACTTTTTTGTCTTTAGTGACTTTTTTGGAGATTCAGATTTCACAAAGGCACCCAAATGATCTTTGGATCATAAGGAGTCAATAACAATCAACAAAATCACAACAAGCAACAGCCAATTTGTACAGTTAATTCAATAAAGCACCAGATCTATCACAGACTTAGAACAATAAGCAGTTGAGCACTTATAAGCAATTTTAGAAATATTCAGCCAACCAAATTCAACCAAATGCATACACAAGCTATTATAAACTCAAATGAACAAGTATAAACAGTTTTCATGCAATGGCTTAAATCCTAAATCAAGATTCAAGCTTATGAAGGTTACTGATGAACACTAACACATGCAGTTTTCACTTTGCTGATGTACTTGACCAACAAGCCAGATTCAAACCTCAAGATCTATCAAGTATGTTATAATAATGATGTTTTAACAGCTTTTAACCCTAAGCATGCATAAACTCTAGGTTTTCCCAAAATCTTAGGTCAAAAGCAGTCAAACTCAACAAGTTATAGCAGATTATGTGATTCAAGGTTTCAAACTCAAAAACTTGCAGCAAAACACTCTCAACCAAGCATATGTTAGATATAGAGCACAAACACAAACTTTCCACAACACAATAACAAGATATGATTCAAAGCAAGTAATCCCAAACACCCTTTATCTTTTCAAATCAAATTTTAAACAAGAAAAAGTGTGATTCAGTTTACCAAATGATTAATCTAGCATATAAACAACATTATCATGCAAGACTAAGCAGATTCAAGCCAAGAAATCAACAAGAACACCAGTAGAGCACAAATCCACAAAAAATCCAATTTGTATCAGATTTTCAAGATTTTAAGACAAACCTCATGGATGTACATCCACACCCACGAATGTTAGAGCTTATGTGCTAGCAGAACCAGCACAAGCTTCCAACAGCAACCCTGCTAAGATTCAACAAGGTTAGAAGCACAATATCAAAAACAGAAAAGTAAAAAGCCTTGATTGATGCAACCTTGTTACCCCACACTTGATTATCCCCAAGTTATAAGCCTCACCACACCTTGATAACACAATATCAGGATGCTATGATCAGCCCTATAGCCCAAGAATTCCAAGGTTTGAACAAGAACTTAGCAAAATATCAAGCTTGAAGGAAAAATGCAAACTTTTGCACCCTCCTTAAAAACAGGTTTTGATATTCAATTTCAGTTAACAAATAACATAAACAAGCTTAAAATTAAGTGGCACTTGGTCTTTCTTCAACAAACTTAACACACTTTCATTAATCAGAAAAGGGGATTTACAAGTTGTTGAACAAGGAAAAACCAAAAGCAAACGTAAATGAGAGACCTAGATGCCTTTTTATAGGCTACAAGTGAACTAGATAAGCAAGAAAAAACGTAAACCCTAATGTGTAGAAGTCCAGAATTGCCCTTGGAGCTTTGGCATCTTTTGAAGATCATGTGACTGCATTTTGTTGTTTAGCATGAGTTGGCAAGTGAAAAGGTGATCAAAGGGTGTGAAATGAGCTTAGGATGTAAGCACAATCCTTGGACGTTGGATTGCTGTCCATCTCTTGTCTTCTTCCTCTTAGACGTAGCAGGGGAATCTTGTGTGGGCCTCCTTGGTGAAGTAGCATGTGTTTTGGGTGTTGGGATGTGATTAAGGGATGGTTAATCATCATTCTGGAGCAGATTATCCTCTAATTACAAGCCATTAGTAAAAACCCAATTGTGTTCATCATGTAACTAGTGCCATGTTTAATCCAGTTTTGGTTTTAAAAAGGTGTTAACCGCCATATTTTAAACTTAATTAAATAAGTTAAACCGGGTTAGGGTGAGTGGGATGTGAGGTGGCACAATGGGAAGAGCTGATTGGCTATGGTGAGTGAGTGGGGCACGTGGCATGACTGGGTTGGTCTAGGTGACAATTGGTGTCTGCCCAATTTGGCCCCTCAACTCCTTTTGTCTTGTCTTTTTAGTTTGAAAAGCTGTCACCGCCAAAACTCTTCTTATCAACTTTTCCTTTTTCACACTTTTGCCCCAAAAAGTTTTCTAAAATGATTTCAGGGGTATTTTTTACCAATTTGTGATTTTTGAAGGACTGGTTTGGTATTTTCTTCAAGGACAATGGTCTAATTTTGTACGATTGATATTTTGGAGGACTGAAATTGCCAAATCATGTTTGATGAGGGACCATTTTTGCCAAATCTTCAAAGTCAATGGTCCTTTTGGTAATTTTGGGATTTTCAAAGGACCAAACTTGTAATTTCTTGTTCTTTGAAGGACTTCATGATATATTTGACTTTGTGGAGGATAATGGTTGACAATTTAACTTTGTTGAGGGGCTAAACTTGTCAATTCTTCAAAGTTAAGGGCCCTTTTTGTAATTTTGACAAACTTTAGGGACCAAACTTGTAATTATGAAGATACAAGGGTATAAAGTGTCACTTCTTCCATTTTGGAGGACCCTTCTTCATAAGTCTTCAAATCTTCAAGGGTTTTTCTTGGGAAAGTCTTCATTAGGGCTTAGTTCATTGTGCGGCTTCGTTTCCCGTGTTTGTTTTTGCATGATTCTTGTGATCTTTTGTCATTTTCTCAATATCCGTACCTAAAATACACAAGCAACAAACACAAGAATATATATGGGTATTTTGATGATATTTAATGCATTTTAAGCCCTATTTGGACGATGAGACTATGTATAAAAGCAGTCTCATCATGCTCAATTTAGAAAAATGTCATTTCATGGTTAAGGAAGGAATCGTCTTAGGGCACAAGGTTTCGAAAGAGGGGATTATGGTAGATAAAGCTAAGGTAGACGTCATCGCCAAGTTACCTCATCCCAAAACCGTTAAGGAAGTTAGGAGTTTCCTAGGCCACACGGGCTTTTATCATCGATTCATCAAATATTTCTCGAAGATATCTCGACCTATTACACATCTCCTCGAAAAAGATGCTCCTTTTGTCTTTAACGAAGATTGTGTACGAGCCTTTGAAATCCTTAAGAGGAAACTTACCGAAGCTCCCATTCTTGTTGCTCCCATTTGGAACCTCCCCTTTGAGCTCATGTGTGATGCTAGTGACTACGCTATTGAGGCCATATTGGGACAACGTCATGAAAAGCACTTCTTGCCTATTCACTATGCTAGCAAGACGATGACCTAGGCTCAACTTAAATACACTACAACGGAAAAGGAATTCCTTGCCGTGGTGTATGCTTTTGAGAAATTCTGACCTTACCTCATCTTGACTCGATGCATAGTGTATACGGAGCACTCGGTTATCAAGTATCTCATGGATAAACAAGATGCAAAGCCGATATTACTTCGTTGGATTCTCCTCCTACAAGAATTTGATGTCGAAATCCTTGACAAAAAAGGAGCTGAGAATCTAGCGGCCGATCATCTTTCTCGTTTGGAAGATCCCCACCAAAGTGTTTACGAGCCAAAGGAAATCACCGAATTATTTCCTCTAGAGACACTTGGTGTAGTGAATTCTAAGCTTGATTCATCCACCCCATGGTTTGCGGATATCGCAAATTACCATGCTAGCAACTTCATCATCAAGGGTATGACGACTCAACAAAAACGAAAATTCTTTCGTGACGTCAAGTTCTACTTTTGGAATGACCCTTATCTATTTCGGACTTGTGCGGATCAAATTATTCGATGTTTTGTCTTTGGTACCGAAGATTCTAACATCCTTAGAGCTTGCCATGAGGCACCCACGGGTGGTCACCACGGTGCTGATCTCACGGCTAAGAAGGTCTTTGATGCCGGTTTCTTTTGGCCTACTATTTACCGAGATGCACATGCACTTGTAAAGTCGTGTGATTCATTCCAACGACAAGGAAAAGCCTCACAAAACGATGAAATGCCACAAAATATTATCCAAGTGTGTGAGATCTTTGACGTTTGGGGAATTTATTTTATGGGGTCGTTCCCATCATCTCGTGGTAATAAGTACATTCTTGTCACTGTGGGCTACCTATCTAAGTGGGTGGAAGCTAAGGCTTTGCCCACAAACGATGCTCGTGTGGTAGTGAAGTTTTTGAAAAGCTTGTTTTCTCGGTTTGCAACCCCTCGTGCGATCATAAGCGATCGTGGAACCCATTTTTGTAATGACCAATTCGAAAGGGTCCAAAGGAAATATGGGGTTACACATCGGCTTTCTGCGGCTTATCACCCACAAACGAGTGGGCAAGCCGAGGTTTCAAACTGAGCGTTGAAGAGGATCTTGGAGAGATCGATTAGAGAGAACCGACAATCATGGTCGGATAAGTTAGACGATGCTTTATGGGCCTTTCGTACCGCTCATAAGACGCCCATCGGGTGCACTCCTTATAAGCTCGTGTACGGGAAGAATTGTCATTTTCCAATTAAACTCGAACATAAAGCTTATTGGGCCCTTAAGCATTGTAATGATGATATTGAGACCGCGGGAAAACACCGGAAAATGCAATTGAATGAATTAGATGAATTTAGAGACATTGCTTATGAAAATTCATTGATTTACAAAGAAAAGACTAAAAAGTTTCATGATTCAAAAATTAAAAACCGGGTTTTTAACATTGGAGATCAAGTCTTGCTTTTTAACTCAGGTTTTAAAATCTCTTCCGGCAAGTTGAAATCCCGTTGGTCTGGTCCATTCACTATTACCCAAGTTTTTCCTTATGGTACCATCGAGCTAGCTCAAAATGGTGGCCCCAATTTCAAGGTGAATGGACATAGGTTGAAGCACTACTTTGGCAGGGAAGTTTCATCCTTGAACTACCTCGACCAAGTCACCTTCCCCAATGATAATTAGTATTGAGGGGATCAAGTCAATCTCATGACTCGGTAATAAAAAACGAGGTTCCTCGTGGGGGAGTCCCATGCTTATCTCATGTACATATTATCGATTTCTAATGTAGTTAACGTGAGGTGATATGTGCCCTTCCAACCTTTGTTCCGTGGTTGTTTGTGATATGTGGTTTTTAGATGATCATGATCTTCACGATTGGAGCCTCTCGTGTTCGTTTTATGGGAGCACTCGATCGTTTGCTTTGAAGAATTTCTCGATATCCATGATATATCCTTTGATGTTCTAACCATAGGTTTATAGCACACTTCATAAACGGCTTTAAATTTAATGGTTACACCCTTTTCATGTAAGATTAAGCATTCAACTACGTCTCTAGTATGGGGGTTTCCAACCCTTAGACCGAAACATTGAGAACAATGTTTAACTTTAGTATGGGGGGGGGGGGGGGGGGGGGGTAAATAGATACTTGCCTTGCCAAACCTTCACACTTTCCAAAGTTTATCTTTTTGTTTATCGTTTTGTTGCAAAATAAGGCTAAAAATGGACAAATTTTAAAATTTTCTCATGTTTTATAAGTGTTTGAAGACACGAATGTAGATTTTCCGATGGCGAGAATAAGAGTAATTTTTTACTCGACCGTGCGTGTTGAGCACTTAGCTTCGATTCCTTAACTTATATTAGGCTAAGTCTCTTAAATGAGGACGAGAAATGATAGAGTTAATTACAAGTTACTATGCTAAACTTAGAGTACTCTTATTCTTTCAGAAACTCATGTGTTCTCGTTATTTGCTTATTCTCCCTTCGCTTGTAAATATATTTTGCTTAATAAGTATTGGCTTAGCGGTTTAGTCTTGATTATTGGTTTCTAGTTTTTTCTAGTAGCTTCCATGTAATTAAATTGGGAAGACATTAAGGCATCGCTAGCGTCACGGTTTTGAAGTATTGGCAACCCGAATAATCGAAAGCTTCACCTAATAATAAGATATCAAGTGCTCACCTAAATCAAGCAAACAATTCGAAGCTCACAAAATGGCGAGGTTAAATAAAAGGTAAGGCAAGACCAAAGTCATAATAAAAGCTTCATGGCGAAGTTGAATAAAATATGGAGGTAAACCTATGATAATAAGGCCCATCCGTTAGGGGGCGTATAAAAGTCTTGGTAATAAGTCTCATGTTCAAAACCGTTATAAAACCGTGTTTATCGATCCTTCTTGTTGACTTAATTTTTTGACATCGTTGTCTATTAGGGGGGTTATTAATTCGATGGTCTTGGTTACACCGTTATGACTCTATTTTTATACCTAAATCTCTATCATCGTATAAGTAAAAAATGTATCCTCGTGAAACATTCAAGACAAAAATAAAATATAAGAGATACAACTTAGGAAAATGGGAGGATAAGTACGTGATTAGGGCATATGAGTAGTGTTAGCATTACTAACTTATAATGACAATGATCTCGTAGCACGCTTAGCATGGAATTAGGGTAAAAATCGAGGACGACGAAATTATTTCTAACGAAGCATTCACGTGTTCTTGTTCTATGAACCTAAACGTCCCATTTTGCGATGAAAATCATACATTATGTCTAAAACGCAAGTATTAGCAACAATAGTAATGTAGCTAGTTTATCATTCAATAAAAGTGCATAAAAATGAATTTTGGAGATGCTATGATACTTTATTCTAGCATTACGTGAGGGCACGGCAATGGTTTAGTATGAGGGAGTGATGAGACTGCTTTTATACATAGTCTCATCGTCTAAAACGGGCTTAAAATGCATTAAATATCATGAAATATGCCAAATATATGCTTGTATTTGTTACATGTGTATTTTAGGTATGGATATTGAGAAAATGACAAAGATCACAAGAAACAAGCAAAAACGAACACGGGGAACGAAGCCGTAAAATGAGCCAAGCCCTAATGATGATTTTCCAAGAATAACCCTTGAAGATTTAAAGATTGTACAAGAAGCGTCCTCCAATATTGAAGAATTGAAACTTTAAACCCTTGTTTATTCATAATTACAAGTTTGGTCCTTAAAGTTTGTCAAATTGCAAAAAGGACCCTCCACTTTGAAGAATTGGCAAGAATGGTCCCTCAAAAACTGAAGACTTGTCAATACTAGTCCTCCAAAAAGTCAATTATACAATTCAAGACCATAATGTTTGAAGAAATTGCAAAACAGCCCTTCAAGAATCAAGAATTGGCAAGAAATACCCCTAAAAATACTTTTGGAAACTATTTGAGGCAAAAGTGTGAAAACTGAAAGTTTATTAACAAAGGAATTTTAGTTTTATGCATTTAAACAAGGAATGAAAGAAACAAAGGAGTTGAGGGACTAAAGCTGGCAGACAACATATCTAACCTAGACCAACCACCTCTCTACACGTGTCCCACTAACTCCCTCCAACCAATCACGGCTCACCATTCATCCACCTCACATCCCACTCACCCTAAACCGTTTAAAATTAATATTAATTAAGTTAAACACGCGCCAAACATGTTTTAAACTAAAAACAAAGATCAAAACTTGTGTTCTTGGTGTTCTTAGCAAATTTGGGTTTTCCCTAAATACTTGCAATTAGCACTTAATAACCTCTAGAATTATGATTAACCTGACACTAAACACATCCCAAACCTTAAACATAACACCTCATCACCTCACAACTCACATGATACTCACCTTGTACACACTTTTGGGGAAACTTCCAAAGCATGCCAGCCATCCAACGAATTGTATTCAGCTTTGATTCCAAGCTTCATTGAGAGCTCTTGATCATATTCCAACAGCTATACACCTCAACAAACTGCCAAAAAAGTTCACATGAGCTCAAGTTATTCAAAAGTTCAAGGGAAATTTTGGGACTTCACCAACATTAGGGTTTATGTTTTTATGCTTTCTAGTTCTTCCATGTAGCCTATATAAGGCATAGGACCTCATACATTTAGTTTTTGGGCTCTCGGTTTTCCTTTGGTCAACATTTCTGTAAATCCTTGTTCAAGATTAATGAAAAGTGTTTGAAATTGTGTGACGAATTCCAAGTGCCAACTTATTAGTTGCTTGTTTATGTTTCATGTTTGTGATTTTAAAGTTTCAAAACCTGTTTTCAACCATTGTGCAAGAAATTGCATAATTTTCCAAATCTTGATATTTTGCTAAGTTCTTGGTTAAAACCCTTGGAATTTTTGGATTACAAGTGATTGTAGCACCCTGATAAGAAGATTATCAAGGTGTTGTAAGCTTGTAGTTTCGGTATAATTAAGGAGTGGGAACAAGGTTGCATTAATCAAGCATTTTTCATCTTTCTATTTATATATCTGTGCTCTAACCTTGTTGAATCTTAGCAGCTTTGTTGTGGAAGCTTGTGCCTTGTTTTGCTAGGCACATAAGCTCAAAAAATCGTGAGTGTGGATGTACATTCATGAGGTTTTAGTCCTTTTCTCAAAAATCTGATAAAATACTTGATTTTTGTGAATTTGTTTTCTGATGTTGTTCTCCTTGATTTTGTGGCTTAAAATTGCTTGATACTGCATGATGATGATGTTATTGTGTTAGATTGGGCTTGGGATAAACTGAATCACACTCTTTCTTTGTTAATCTTGGATTGAAAAAAGTTAAAGGGTGTTTGGGTTAACCTATTTGAGCTTGCAAATTGTTATTGAGTTATTGGTTGTTGTTTATTTGTGTTGGTATCTGATATATACTTGGTTGTATGCTAATTTCTACAAGTTCTTGGCTTTTAAACATCAAAATCTTGATTGTGCTATAAAAATTGGAAATCTTCTTGTTTCGACCTAAGACTTTGGTAACACTTAGTTTGTATGCATGCTTAGGGATAACAAGTGATTAAACATAGTTATTATAACCTGTTAAGAAGATTTGAGGGTTTGAATCTGGTCTTGTGGTCAAGTATATCAGCAAAGTGTGTAAACTGCTTGTTCTTGTTCATCAGTAACATTTAAGTCCTTGAATCTTGATCTAAACTTTGAATCAGTGCATGAAACCTGTTTATTTATGTTCATTTGAATTATTTATAGCTTGTGTATGCATTTGGTGAAGTTTGGCTGGCTTATTCTTGCTTAAATTGCTTATTGGTTGAACATTGCTTATTGCTCATGTCTGGTGCATATATGTGGATGTTTTGATTAAACTGTACTAATTGGCTTGGTGAATTTGTGTTTTTATTGTTGTTATTGACTCCTTGTGATTCACTGATCACTTGCGTGCCTTTGCTTAACCTGAATCCAACAAAAAGTCACATAAGACAAAAAGTCAAATTGGTCAAGCAGTGGGAACTCCTTTCCCCTGTTGCTAGCCATGCCACTACTAGTGTTAATTATCAAACAACTTATTCATAAGCCATTTTGGCTTATCCAGACTTGCAACAATTTATTTTTTGTAATAGATCTTCCTTATTTGACCCATTGAACTTAACTGGAGCTTATTAGGGTTTGACTTTTAAGATTTACTAGAAAACCAAACAATTTGACTTTTACATAAGTGCTTATTTGCTTATTCTAGCTTATTCAGTGTGCTTATTAGAAAACTTTTTGATTGTTTTGCTTAATTAAGTCATTTAAAACCTTTTGCAAGTTGAATCAGCACTTGAGGTAGCCTAGAACTCAAAACCGACTATTTTGTCATTTTGTGAAGAGAGCTTTGGCTTATTTCAGGCTTATTTCTTGGGCATTTTCAAAATTTCTTTTCACAGATCTCTTTGTAACTCAAAAGAAGCTTGTGTGTCAAATTAGAGCTTATGGCATTAACTTATGGCTTAATTGGCCCAAAAGCCCATTAAGAATAAGCTGTTGACTTATTAAGCTGTGATAAGCACATTTTCAGCTTTTGGGACTTCAGAGTTTTGTTCTTAAAATCAAATTTTGAGCCAAATAGGAAGTTTTGGGCTTATTTGGTTGACTTTTTCGTATTGGGCCAATTCCAAGCCCATTAAAGGACTGTTTTTTATTTTAGCCCATTTAAGGCCCAATAGGGGTATTTAGGCAATTCCAAGTTCATTTATGTAGGGCTGAGCACGGCAGACCCAAAACCGACCCGGACCGGACCGAACCGAACCGGACCGAGCAATTTCGGTCCGGTCCTCGGTCTGGGGTTTTGGATGAATTCGGTCCTCGGTCCGGTCGGTCCGGTTCGGTATTACCAAAATCTTGTCAAATATGTCTAATAGGACCGGACTGGACCGAGGACCGAACCGGACCGAACCAACCCGGACCGGACCGAACTATTTCGGTCCGGTCTCGGTCCGGAGTTTCGGACCATTTCGGTCCTCGGTCCGGTCCGGTCTTGGCCGGTCCGGTCCGGTCCTGCTCAGCCCTACATTTATGTGTTATTTAGGTTAAAATAAACTAGTTTGCAACTTTTTAGAGTTTTTTTATAAATTTTGGATTTTTAATATTATTTTATTATTAAAAATTAAATTTTAGATTTTTGCAAGTTTTTCATTTTTCCTAGTTCAATTACATTAAGTTAGGAATTTCAAATTTTTTAGATTAATTTTATTGTCATTAGATTAATTTTTAGAATTATTTTAAGTTTTATTAGTTTTTAATCATTTTTAAATAGTTTTAATTAATTTTAAAATTTTCAAAAATAGTTTTTAATTTAGTTAAGTTAGTTTAGAGGTTTAAAAGTTAAAAAAATCTCATTTTGGGCTTTTTGTTAATTAAATTGATTTTTTGGGCTTTAATTAGCATTAAAAATTATTATTTACTTAAATAAAAGGTTTGAGTGATTTTTGATTTATTATAAACTCTAATTACATTTTTTAGGATTTATTGCAATTTTCTAGGAATTTTTAGGGTAATTTTTAAATTTAGTGACTTTTTACGGGTTTACGTGCACGACTTCGTCTTGGTTTAATTCATAATCGTAACCGTCATTCTTTTCAAATCTCTTTTCTATTTTCTTTTCTTCATAAATATAATCACAAACACTTAATCATCTCTTTACACAACACACAAGCCTCCTTGAGAACGATCCCCACTTTTGGGTCATTTACTTATGATTTTTCTAAATCACTTGTTAACACTTGCCACTTTTACGCTCTTTTCCTAAAGGGTAGTAAAAATACAACTATCAGTCTCGGTAGCACAGCAGCACCACCGGTCCAAGACCGGTGGCTGCTTTGGTCTTTCGGTGGGAACACAACTGATGCTCGTTTGCAAGTCTTAAATTTATATTAAAAGGTTTAGAATAAATAAGGGACTAGAAGACAACACGAGCAAATATACCCTTTCGTTCGTAATATAGCTTTGTAGTGGTAAGCCAGGATCGTTTGCTGAGACTTAATTTCGTTTTGGTAATCAAGATAATAATTGAAGAAAGAAATAGTTGAAATGATATCAATAGTAACAAGTATGACTAATATGGGATAGTTCATATAAGTTCGTGATGATGATAATAATGATCGAGATATGTTTATGTAGGTAAAGAGTGATAATCCTTTTTCGTCAAAACAGCGTTTACACAATTTACTTGGGTTTGATTCAAGACTTACGTTTAATTAAGCGACTAAGCTAAAAACAAGTTGCCAACGAGTTCAATATTTTATCAGATTTCTAAGTGGATCTCTACATCCAAAGATTCATGACCATAGACAAGTTCTTAAAAACTTATTATAACAATTTGCGTTTCTCAACGCCAAACTATCATAACAAATCAACTTAGACAAAATATGGTTTTTAGTTACTATGTGGTAAAATGGTTCTACAACATTAGCTTGAAATCATTTATAAAGGATCATATCATAGCATCATCACTAATTATAGTCACAAATAGCTTAGCCTAACATAGTAATCAAAGTAACAATTGGAAAAGAGTAAGAGAACATCATACTTAGATTGGATTGAATGAACGAGTACACAAGTGTCACGATTGTATCGTTCCTCCAAGAATCGAAGAGTCGAATACTCTCGTTACAAGTATTTCCCAAAAGTGGATAATACTGAAATTTAACTAAGAAAGCGAAGATACTTGAGCTATGGAGTATTGAGAGAGAGAGAGAGAGAGGTGTGTGTAAAATGAGTAGAAGTGGCCTCTATCTATAATGTTGTCTGGGGTCAAATGTGTGCCGCACTTCTCCGAAAGTGCGCCACACTTTGGAGACGGGAATGTGCGATGCACTTCTGAGATTGTGCGCCGCACTTCTGGGCGTTCCAGAATCTTCTATCAATAACTTTGGCTTATTTTCATATTGAGGACCCTTCTTTGTATGTCATCACTTTGCGCCTTCAAACTTTATATCTGCATATAAAACACAATATATTAAGTATCGGAAGCTCTTATTTATACTACAAAGTGGCATTATAATGATAGATTGAATATTTATATTTTGGTCTTTATCAAATTCCTCCACACTTAGCTATTTCTTACCCTCAAGCATTCAAAGCGAGAAAACAAATTCAATTTTAAAATACTTTTAAGTGTTGTGAAGTATGATAGGAAAATGATTCAATTTTTATGAATAGCAAAAGCAAATGACAAAACAACTTCAGCACCTCACGTGGATATTGTTTGGATTTTAAGTTCACACAAATGTCACTCACAAAGGGGAAATGTAAGATAACACTCAATTAGCACGGACATAAAATAGATAGCTGCCATAGGTTTGTACATGACACATAAACGTAACCGTTGCGGCGTGAGCACCAGTTAATTTTCAAAGAAGCAAAACGTGATAAATGATATGGGTGTAGGATCAAAAAGTATGCCTTTGTCAAAGTCGTAGAACAAACTATACTAGAATACTTGACTATTTTTCTTTCTTTTCCATTCATCATTTTTTTAAGAGAACATCATAAACTTTACAACTTGACAAATGGATAGGCATAACATATAAGGATGTTGGCACAATGGATAATATAACACGTGCGTACAAGTGCTACATATTTTAGTAAGCCAGTGTAGCTTAACTAAAATGATATAAGGGTGATTTTATTTTGCCTCTTTTCGAAAATATCTAAAAATTAACCTTACTGCGGTTTAGTAAATGATGATCAACCACAAATTCTGAAGCATACTAGATTATCGGCTTTCACAAAAAACAGAGAAACATAAGGCTAAGTTTTTCTCACATATTTGGGTGATGGTTTTTGTGCTTAATTATAATGTCATTCAATGAGATTTTTGCTTTGCTAAAAACTTATTTATTTACAAAACATATATATTTTTATTTTTCAAAAAGATTTTCATGTGGAGAAATTTATTTTATTAATTTTTTTATTTTTTCTATTTGTCACCTCCTTCACACTTATGTTGAACATCGTCCTCGAGGTGATAACTGATAAAAACATTAAAAATAGGAAAAATGCAAAGGGAAATGAGAACTTCCCGGGGCTTAGTAGAAAATTGCGGGACTTTGAGAAATGAATCAAACTTAGAGCTCCAATTTGCTATTTTCCTGCATGCTATAAAACAAAATAAAACACATGCAATATATACAAGGACAGTTTTATTTATTTACAGGTCCTCCTCCACACTTAAGTTAAAAGG
Organism: Glebionis coronaria; assembly: GCA_025667525.1. Taxonomy (NCBI): domain Eukaryota; kingdom Viridiplantae; phylum Streptophyta; class Magnoliopsida; order Asterales; family Asteraceae; genus Glebionis; species Glebionis coronaria. Next base: position 539,648,447 of record CM046879.1, read on the forward strand.
TGGGGGATAAAATACGGATTGTCTTCCGAATAGCGCTAAGTTTAGAGTCTTTAGCCAGACTCGGGTACTCGGATCTATCTTAAGAAAAACGGAATTTGTTCTCCTTTGATTTCATTACAGTGTTCTTCTTCATGGTAGAGCTTAAGTCTATGTGCATTGACTATAAAGGTGCTATTGTCTCTACCATATAATTCAACATATCTGGATGGATATTGGTGTTTTACTTTATAGGGTCCAGTGCATCTGGAAGTAAGCTTAGGTTGCTTGAATTTATATTTCGAGATAAAGAGAAGTAATTTTTCTCCTTTTTTGAATTCTTTTCTTTGTCGCAATTTTCGATCATGCCAAACTTTGGTTTGTTCTTTATATAATCGTGAAATTTCATAAGCTTGATGTCGAAATTCATCTAACTCATGAAGTTGGAAGTTACGTTTTTCTCCGGCTGTAATAAGATAGGGTTGCAGTTCTTAAGTGCCCAATATGCACGGTGTTCAATTTCTATTGGGAGATGGCATGTTTTTCCATACAAAAGTTTGTACGGTGTAGTTCTAGTTGGTGTTTTGAATGCGGTACGAAAGGCCCATAGAGCATCTTCTAATTTTTTAGACCAACAAGCAGGGTTGTTTTGAACGGTCTTTTCAAGTATACGTTTAGATCTCTATTAGTGTTTTCAACTTGACCACTCGTTTGAGGGTGGTAAGATGTGGAAAATCGGTGGTTCACTCTATATCTTTTCATAATATTTTCCATAAGTTTGTTACAGAAATGAGTTCCTCTATCGCTTATTAATGCTTTTGGAATTCCAAAATGACAGAATAATTTCTTAAAATATGCTAACAACTCTTCCATCGTTTGTTTTCAAAGCTTGAGCTTCGGCCCATTTCGATACATAGTCGACGGTGACTAAAATGTATTCACATTTGTAAGATTTAGGAAATGGTCCCATGAAGTCGATACCCCACACGTCAAAGATTTCGCAGACTTGGATGTTATTTAGAGGCATTTCTTCTCTTTTAGAAATATTTCCAGTCCTTTGACATGCTTCATATAGTCGTACTAAGGTATGAGTGTCACGAATAATCGTTGGCCAATAAAATCCAGCGTCGAACACTTTTTAGCGGTAGTGTTCGCTGCATAATGTCCTCCGGTCAGTCCGTAGTGACATTCATCGAGAGTTTTTTGAGATTCGAATCCGGAAATACAACGTCGGATTCCATCGGAACAGATTCTAAATAAGTAAGGATCGTCCCAAAAGTATTTTTTAAGTTCAGAGAAAAATCTTTTCTTTTGTTGGTGCGTCATCCCATTTCGTAAAATACCTACAGCCAAATAGTTTGCAAAGTCTGCGAACCATGGTGTATCGTTAGTACTTATTTGCATTATATGCTCATCGGGAAAATCATCGATTTCGTCATCGCTAGAATCATCATTCACTATGCGAGACAAATGATCAGCAGCAACATTTTCAGCTCCTTTTTTATCTTTAACTTCCAAATCAAATTCTTGTAAAAGCAATATCCATCGTATTAGACGAGGTTTGGCGTCTTGCTTTTTGAACAAGTATTTTAAAGTTGAGTGATCGGTGTAAACTATCGTTTTTTACAATACGGGGTATGATCGAAATTTGTCGAATGCGTAAACTACAGCCATGAGTTCTTTTTCCGTAATTGTGTAATTTTGTTGGTCTGCGTTAAGAGTTCTACTTGCAAAATAGATGGGATGCAATTGTTTACCATCTTTTTGTCCAAGGACGGCTCCAAGGGCATGTTCACTTGCATCGCACATAAGCACAAATGAAGGTTCCAATCAGGGCTTGTAATAATGGGTGTGCATGTAAGTTTTTCTTTGAGTGTTTCGAATGCTGAAAGACATTCGTCGTCAAAACTGAACGTTCTTTCTTTCTCTAGAAGTTGAGTTAAAGGTGTTGCGATCTTCGCAAAGTCTTTGATAAATCGTCGGTAAAAACTGGCATGACCTAAAAAACTTCTAATGCCTTTAACATTAGTAGGTGGTGGGAGTTTTGGGATTACGTCTATTTTTGCTTTGTCAACTTCAAGGCCAGCTCCATACACTTTGTGTCCAAGAAAAATTCATTCTTTAACCATAAAGTGACATTTTCCCAGTTTAGCACAAGATTTGCTTCTTTGCATCGTGCTAACATTTTATCGGGATATTTAGATAGGTGTCGAAAGAATTTCCAAAGACGAAGAAATCGTCCATGAAGACTTCGACTGATTCTTCAATCATATCGTGAAAGATTACAATCATACACCTCTGAAAAGTAGCAGGTGCATTGCATAGACCAAAAGGCATGCACCTATAAGCGAAAGTTCCAAATGGATAAGTGAACATGGTTTTCTCTTGATCCATAGGGTCGATTGGGATTTGAAAGTATCTAGAAAAACCATCAAGGAAACAAAAGTATTCATTTCTTGCGAGTCTTTCTAACATTTGATCCATAAAGGGTAAAGGAAAATGATCTTTTACGGTTGTGTCATTTAGTTTTTGATAATCAATACAAACTCTCCATCTGGTGATGGTTTGTGTTGGTACTAATTCGTTGTTTTCATTAGTCACTACAGTGATACTTCCCTTTTAGGTACACAATGAATAGGACTAACCCATGGGCTATCGGCGATTGGGTAGATTATCCCAAAGTCTAAGAGTTTAAGGATTTCTTTTTTAGCAACGTCTTTCATGTTAGGATTTAATCTTCGTTGTATTTCAACAATCGTTTTCTTGTTATCCAAAAGTTGGATTTTGTGTTTGCAGAACGATGGACATATGTCAGGAATGTCAGAAGTTTTCCAAGAAAAAGCTTGTTTATGCTTCTTGAGAACGTTAATCACATCATTTTTGTGTTCTTCCGAAAGTTGGGATGAAATCATTACAGGGAGTAATTTTTCTTCGTGAAAAAACGCATATTCCAGATGTTCAAGAAGAGGTTTAAGTTCTAAATCTGTAGGAGGTTCTTCAACAGATTTCTTAACTTTGAAATCATTTTCGAAAGTTATGGTTTCAAATGGTGTTTCGATTTATTTTCCGATTGTTTCGATTGGTTCATCAGTATGGTCGGCTATGAAGGCATCAAATTTAGCAAAAAGTTCTTCTTCAAGGATGGTTCCTTCGATAGAATACAAAATTTCGCTTCCTTCATCAAGAAGAGCGTCGAAATCGGATTCAACGATTTCTTCAATGACATCGATACTAAAACAAGTATCATCATTAGAGTACGGGTGTTTCATTGATTCGTTGATAGAAAAAGGGATTCTATCTTCTCCAACTCCAAGGTTGAGTTGTTTTTGCTTTACTCTAATTATAGCGTCAGTTGTGTGTAAGAAAGGTCTACCAAGGATAAGTGGTACCTTGCTATCTTCTTCCATTTCTAAGATTACAAAGTCAACAGGAAAAACAAATTTTCCGACTTCTACGAGCATGTTTTCGACTATCCCCGTCGGGTATTGGAAAGAACGGTCTGCGAGGCGAATGCATATTTTGTGGGTTTTAAAACGTCTTTAGAGAGTTTAGCATACAAAGATTATGGCATGAGGTTGATACTTGTGCCAAGATCGGCCAAGGCGTTACAAGAGTATGAGTGATGGAAAGTACATGGGATTAGGAAACTTCCAGGATCTCCCAGTTTTGGTGGTACTTTGTTTTGGACAATGGCAGAACATTCATCATTTAGAAAAGTTGAAGAAACTTCTTCAAACTTATGCTTGCTCTTCATAAGTTCTTTGATAAATTTGCCATAATTTGGCATTCCAGCCAGAACATCGACTAAAGGCATGTGAATTTGAACTTCTTGTATTAAGTCAAGGAACTTACCATACTTAGCTTGCATCTTTTGCTTGGGTAAGCGTTGTGGGTATAGCACTTTTGGTTTATATGGTTTGGGTGTTAGGATTTCAGTTGGTGTGGTATGGGTTGTTTGGGCTTCATCCTCATTATCACTATCGAGTGGAATTTCGATTGGTGTAACTTGAGTAGGTTTGATAGGTGATTCGTAAGATAAACCTCTCTGCGTGAATACGGCATTCACATGCTCGTTACGAGCTTGTGGGGGTTGATATTTGTTGTTGTTTTTGGGGTTTGGGTTGGTGTTGCTTGGTAAAGAACCAGAATCACGATTCGATTGTTTATCGGCCAAACGATCAAATTTAGCTTCAAGGTTTTGGATGGAAGCTTGGTGGTTTTTGGACGTAGTTTCGAACTTTGTTTTGAAGTCAGTGAATGTTTCTCCAAAAAAAAACGTTGGTTTTTCTTTGAGATTCAATAAAGTTATCGAGCTTGGTTTCAAGGTTGGTTTTTTCTTCGGTTTGATTGGGTTTTTTTCGTCTCAATTGTAACTTGGTTTATCATTTGATCTCCAATTATCGCGGTCACGATTACGATAATCGTTATAAAATCGAGTTCGACGAAAGGTATTCATGAAGTTGGCTTCTTCTTCCTTCGTCATGGGTGTCATCGTCATCACATTCACTAGAAGGATGGTTTCCTCCATAGTGTTTGCAGGTTTCACGTTTCTTGTTTTTCATCTCTTTATATGAGTATCAATTTTAAGAGACATGGATTCGAGCCATAATTTTCTCGGTATCGATGGGGTTATTTCTTTCTTCAGCAAAAGCTACGGTTTTCCGTGGGTTTTTGTTTTTGTGATTTTTGGACCAATCAAGCTTAAGTAGGACTTTGTCATCCAATAATTGGTAAGCTTGGTTAGGAGTTTTGTAAAGGAAAATTCCGCCCGCTGCGGCATTCAATGCATCTTGGGTAGCATCGTCAAGACCATGATAGAAAATCTTGATTATTCCTTCTTTTTTGAGTCCATGACCATGGTAGTTTCTGAGTAGTTCTTTCATTCTTAACCATGCGTCAGTAAGAGTTTCTCGATCTTGTTGAGAAAAGCTTCGAATTTCTCCGAGGAGTTTTTCAAATAGGATAGGAGGAAATAATCGGCTAATAAAATCGGTTCTAATACCTTCCCATGTTCGAATGGTTCCTTCGTTAAGTTCGTTGAGCCATGACTTGGCTTCTCCAGTAAGGGATGATGGAAACATCATGAGTTGGACGGCTTCGGCTTGTCCTTCTCCATAGTTAAACATTTTACAAATTCCGCTGAATTCGTGGATGTGTTTGTGAGGATCGGTTTTGATTCGACCATCAAATTGGTTATTTTTTACAAGTGTTAAGTGGTTCCCTTTGATTACAAAATCGTTTGCAATTTCAGGTAAAACGATTGCGGAGCCAGGAGTTGGTGCTACAACTCTATCGGCTGGCCACATTGGTTCATCATCGGTGTCCGACATTGGATAATAATGGTTGATGAGTTTGCTAAGAAATAGGATTTGAGAAAGATTGTCGAAAGGTTGGTTGATTATGCGAGGTTGAGTTTGCTCGTGTCTCCTAATTAAAGGTACACGAAGATGAAGTCTACGTAGCCTTCGGTTAAGGGTACGTTTAGGTTCTGGGAACGATGTTGTTGGTGGTGTTCCGGATGAATGGGTATGCATCCAACTAGGTTTTTGGTGTTTTCAGAAGAAATGTGCGGCGCACTTTTAGGAATGTGCGTCGCACTTGGGTTCGCTACTAGAAGTGCGACGCACTTTTTGGTTTGTGCTGCTTACTTTTTTGTACTACAGAAAAAATTTGGTTAGAAAATGAGTGGCAAATGGTTCAATTCTTCAAGGATTATACGAATTTGGTTACAAAACAGGATTGTAAGTCCCCGGCAGCGGCGCCAAAAACATGATGTTCGTTTGCAAGTCTTAATTTATATTACAAGGTTTAGACAAAATAAGGGACTAGAAGACAAACACGGGCAAGTATACCCTTTCGTTCGTAATATAGATTTGTAGTGGTAAGCCAGGATCGTTCGCTGAGACTTAATTTCGTTTTGGTAATCAAGATAATAATTGAAGAAAGAAATAGTTGAATTGATATCAATAGTAACAAGTATGACTAATATGGGATAGTTCGTATAAGTTCGTGATGATGATAATAATGATCGAGATATGTTTATGTAGGAAAAGAGTGATAATCCTTTTTCGTCAAAACGGCGTTTACACAATTTACTTGGGTTTGATTCAAGACTTACGTTTAATTAAGCGACTAAGCTCAAAACAAGTTGCCAACAAGTTCAATATTTTATCAAGTTTCTAAGTGGATCTCTCCAACCAAAGATTTATGACCATAGACAAGTTCTTAAAAACTTATTATAACAATTTGCGTTTCTCAACGCCAAACTATCGTAACAAATCACCTTAGATAAAATATCGTTTATAGAACTAAGTGGTTAAATGGTTCTACAACATTAGCTTGAAATCATTTATAAAGGATCATATCATAGCATCATCACTAATTATAGTCACATACCCATATAGTCACAAATAGCTTAGCTTAACATAGTAATCAAAGTAACAATTGGAAAAGAGTAAGAGAACATCATACTTAGATTGGATTGAATGAACGAGTACACAAGTGTCATGATTGTATTATTCCTCCAAGAATCAAAGAGTGGAATACTCTTGTTACAAGTATTTCCCAAAAGTGGATAATACATAAATTTAACTAAGAAAGCTAAAATAATCGAGCTATGGAGTATTGAGAGAGAGGTGTGTGTAAAAAAAGTAGAAGTGGCCTCTATGTATAGTGTTGTCTAGGGTCAAATGTGCGTTGCACTTCTCCGAAAGTGCGCCGTACTTTGGAGACGGGAATGTGCGCCGCACTTCTGAGATTGTGCGCCTCACGTCTGGCCGTTCCAGAATCTTCTATCAACAACTTTGGCTTATTTGCATATTAAGGACCCTTCTTTGTATGTCTTCACTTTACTCCTTCAAACTTTATATCTGCATATAAAACACAACATATTAAGTATCGAAAGCTATTATTTATACTACAAAGTGGCATTATAATGATAGATTTAATATGTATATTTAGGTCGTTATCAACAACGCAGGCGAGGGGGAACCACCGGCTGTAGCCGGTGGTGAATGTGTTTGAGCAGTGGCAACTGGCTAGGCCGGGTAGCCATTTCTAAGGGGTGTTTGGTTCGGTCTGGTTCAAGGGGTTCGGTCTGGTTCAAGGGGTCCGGTCTGGTTCATGTTCGGTCTAAATTAAACACGGGTTCGGGCACATAACTAATTTTACAAATTATTTAATTTTTCAAGTTATATTATTTTTAACAAGACAAATTAAATTAATTAAACCATGACTAGTAATTAATTTAATTTAACATGGACTTAGGTTATAATTATTTTAGAAATAATACATGTTTTTAACCTAAGTATTTTATCACTTAATTTAGACTATATTATTAATTAATTATTTAAAATATGGACTATAATTAATTAATCAAACACGACTTAGGTTATAATTAATAAATTATTAATACATGTTTAACCTAAGTATTTTATATGCCTTAATTTAATTAGATTATGCTTATATTTAATTAAATCGTATAACCTATAGTTTATTTAATTAACATGATATTATTAATAAACTATACTATTATTACATGACTTATGATAATTAACTAGTAAGCTTAAGCTTATGTTATTAACCTATTAATCCAGCTTATTTCTAAATATGGAAACTATCTATTTCAAGGAACTTACAAATTTTGGAAACTTTCTATTTGTAGAAATTGATCTATTTTTTGAAACTTTCTATTTTTGGAAACTTTCTTTTTTTGGAAACTGTCTATTTTAGGAAACCTGCTATTTTTAGAAAGTTACTTATTATTACACAACAAGTATAACAATACAAGAATACATGTTAATACTTAATCAAAATACATGAAATACATGATAAACACAGTATAACATTAAAATTAGTAAAACAAGACAAGAACATATAAAACAAGCTAAGACATGATATAATCAGTTACGTACTCAGCGATCAGAATACTTATACATGTCCCCTATTTATGTAGCATTATTGAGGTCGGAGTAGGGCTTTCATCCTTTCGTCTTTCCTCGTTTGGAAACAAGGTATGGATTTCCCGTCCTTCAGTGTGGACATTCTTTCCTTATTAGGATTCCCCGTTTGCAGCCAACTATTTTCCCAGTATTGTTTTATATGTTTAATACTTATGTTAGATTAAACGCCTAAGCCATATACATGCATGACAAGTGTCACTTAGTTATGGAGGTACCATAACCATAACACTGCTCGTGGCATCCCTTTTTAGTTTTGGCCTATATTTATTATCATGTGGGGCGTATGGGTGCATCCTAGTTACATGCTTATAGGATTTTCATGGTGAATGTGATGTGTGCCTTGCATCATTCACAAGGAGTTGATCCCTCCTACCCAGACTATTTAATTAGAATCAACCCCTCTAATTGCATGACGAGGTTTCCCCTCCAAGTATTCATGCACGGTGGAACCTGATGACCTATATGGGCTATTGGCTAATTAATACAGATTTTACATAAAAACATAATTCTTTTCAAACTATAAAACCAGTTTTATGAACATGTTTTCACGTTATCTAGGACTTATACATTTCTGCTGCTATTAGTCTTTTATGCTTATATCATTTCATGCTATGCTTGTATATCCGTTCAGTGGGCGTTATGCTCAGCCGTTTTCCTTTCATGTTCCCAAACGGCAGGTACTCAAGGGCGCTCGTAAACTTTAATCGTACGTGCATATGGATTGGAAGTTATCTAGCCTTCTATACTTTATGCATTTTTCCATACATTATGCTACTTATTTCTTTGGACATTGTTTAGTCCTTTTCCATTTCAGTACTTATGTTTGTGTGTGATGAGCTTATACTTGGACTACCGATGTTTGTTTCTGGTATTTCCATTCATGGTCATTTAATGTTTTTAAGACATTTACCATGCATGCTTGGATGACACGCCATAATCATGCGTGACATACCATTTATCAAAATGGGGTGTTATAAAAAGACTATAGAAATCTGAAATATTTACCCTCCTCCTTATTTCTTTTCTGGTGTCGTCATAATATTCGGCCGCTGCCGCCACCACCAGTTTGACCACCACCGACCACAACATCACAGCCACCTTTAGCTATTAGATCTCACGAATCTCCAAACTACATCGTCACTATCTCAACATGACCGCCATCATATTCGCACAACCACCAACATCATCACAACATAACCACGAGGTTCATCTCCATCGAGTCACCATAACGTTTTCATCATCCCCATCATATCATGGTCAACCCTTGGCTGCTGTCATCAACCAGCCGCCACCAGATCCACCTTCTCCGACGAACAACCACCATTATCATCACCAGTCGTTGCCTGCCACCTACAATATCACGTTCGATCTACAACCACCTAACAACCGTTCGTCCGTCACCACCACCATCACATCATCACAACTGCAACGCCACCGGCGTGGCCTCATTGATCAATAACAACCACCACCTAGGTGGTGTTCATGCGGGTTAACAGCCACCATAAGCTGCAGCTAAGGAGGTAGCGGGCTTCTGGTGGTTTTTGGTTCTTGTTGTTATTTTTTCCTAGAGTTTTGGTATTAGATCTGGGTTTTTGGGCGTTTGAATATAAATTTAACATCGTTAAGGGGGTGTTTGTTTTGGCAGATTAACCAAACAGAGTGTGTTTGGTTGGGCAGTTAACACCTAACGGGTGCATTTGTTTCTATGTTTAACAGCCCAACAAGGTCATTTGAATATGCGTTTAATAACTATATAGGGTGTTTGGTTTTGAGTATAAAAACTGTCATTAAGGGTATTTGCCTATTTGGATTTAGGTTTAAAGCTGTCATAGGGAGCGTTTGGTTATGAGTTTTGAGAGCCTAAGGGGCGTTTGGATTTGTGGTTAACAACATGATTGAAAGTGTTTGCTTTTGAAAGTGTTGATTAAATTAATTTATTATTTCGTTTAAAATTCAATAATGATTAATTTTATATATATCAAAAGCATGTGGATATTTGCAACACGGGTTATTATACTTTGTAAAAATGGGAAACATTATATAAATGAATAGGTCATGTCGAAAAATCTATAAATATTACATTTAATTGCTTTCATAAATGACATTTAGAAACTCTAGAGCTTTAAGAATTATTGAATTATCAAGTAAATAAATAGTGGTTTATAAAATGTATTTTATGGAATCTTAACTAGTGTAAATACTTTTAGAAGTCTTATTTATCTAATTTACAACTTTAAAGCGTGTGTTTATATTTATGAGAGAAATTTTTAGTAATTTATTTTGGGATTTATGGGTGCGTGTCAGATTATTTGGTTTTGTTTATTTTAATCATCTTTCTTATATAATACTTGGAAAGTATTATATGATTAGACTATTTCATTTTATCGTGTCACTTTAGTTAAGTGTGTCATGTATACATTTCGAGTTATTCATGTGTCGTTGTCCTTGTTATATAATTCAAGGTAGCATATACATATATCATTCTTACTTATGAAAATATATTAGGTATATATATTACATACCTTGGTGGTATCTTTTGCTTCATCTTACTTAACCGATTTCCGATTGAATACGACATGGGATTTAAACTGTTTATCAACCGGTGGTATTGATTAAACTATTCATTGGGGGAAACTAGATGCATTGACATGAACTAATGGAACATAGTTGTCAAGATATACTGTGACTTATAGTACCAAGCCGTTCCAGCTTACGTTTACGTTGCTCTTAATGTTTATTTTTCTGCTGATTGCCCTGCAACGTCAAGGTGAGTTCATATCCCATCATTCTAGTTTTAAATTGATTTATAAAGGTTTTAAAATCATTAATTTTCAAAATGCATATACATTCTCTATTTCATCATAGCTTGGTTTTAATCTATATGTGGACTCTTGCATATATTAATTCTAATACTAATGTTTATATTGTGTGTTTCATAGCCCAACCTTTAACTACTTTTTCACTGTTTCTCGGAGAGAAACATTGCTTGATTAACATATGAAAACAAGTGCATTAACTCATTTATGTATTGATTTAAGTCCTGATTTAAACTAATTTGCTATTGGCCCACTATCATGAACCGTTAGTTACTTAGCTGGGTTACAAGAGTAAGCGCGAATGTTATTGATAGATCTATCGGGTTGACGCCCTTGTCTATCTTGGTTTAACAGTAGTCAAGCAGGCACAGTTTCATTTGAGTCAGATAATGGGTGTTTTGGGTTAAACACCTGCCTGGGCTGCATTGTATGATTAAACTACCTATTGTGTTAATGTTTCGGTGTCATGAGCTTAAATAATAATAAATGCATTTTAGGTGACTTTATATTCGTTATATTGTCACCAGTGGTTGAAAAATCTCGTGGTTCATCAAATATTTCTTTTATTTTCAAGAATCTTTATTGTTATAAGGAACATCTTTCATTATCAGATAAATTTATTATTATCGAGAACACCTATTATTATCAATAAACTCTGATTTTATAACTAAACATTGTTTTTATCAGTAAACTTTGCCTTTATTAATAATCTCTGCTATTATCAATAAACTCTGTTTTTATCATAAACTCTATTATTATTAACAAACTCTATTTTTATCAAGAAACACTTTTTATCTAAAAACTATGATTTTTAAAGTCTTATAATTTTATTGCAAGGTGTAGTGGTTGATATAAACATGAATTTGTTTAAACACTTTAAAACAAAACTTATGAACTCACCAGCTTTATGTTGACAATTTTAAGTATGTATTTTCAGGTACTTTTCTATGTGGATTATTTAGAGTTTGCTTTGTGGTTTTGGCATGTAGAGGTCGTTCTCGGATCAAGCTCTCAAATACTCATGAAGGAACAAGCCCCCCAACGCAAGTCTTCCGTTGTAGTTAATTTGGGGGTGTTACAGATTGATATCATAGCCTTGGTTATGTTGATCGGTGGGTTTGCGACTTGAGTAACGATAGCGGTTTATTTGTCAAAGATATCCGTAAGCTTTTGGATGATTTATTCTTGCATTCAGGTGACGTCGTGATATGAGTGAAATCTCATATCAATAATATCACAAATCACCCTAAAACACAAAGCAAAATACCTAATTATATACATAAAAGCAGTATTATTTGTTTGTGCTTGTGTAGGTAACAAAGATAAAAATTTGGAGCAAACAAGTGAAATCAAGCCTTTATGATGAAGAAAATACAAAAGAAGGATAAAAGGTGACAAGCCTTGCAAAGACAAAGGACCTTTCTTGACATTTTCCAAAGATGAGGGACTAAAGTGTAATTATTCAAAAGTCAAGAAGAAAGTCAAATATGGTCAACATTCAAGTCAACAAAGTCAATGGATGATTTATGAACAAGTTTGAAGTCTGAAGGACCAAATATGTCAAAGAAATGAAGCTTGGGGCCTAATTCATATTCTGCCTAAACTACAAGGACCTAAATTGACAAAAATGGGTTAAGTTTGGAGCTTGATCCGGTTCAACATGTTTCAGCCAATAGAAATGCACAAAAGAAGATACACGGATTGCCACATATCCCACTCATAGCCGCCAGTAATAAATGATCGAATCTAAAAAGTGTGGCGCACTTAGCTTATTCCAACCAATAGAAAGTCGCCATGCAATAATTAATATATCCAATATGGATATCAATCCGTGTGAGCAAATGAAGACGAATCAAACATGCCACATATCATCTTCAAGCTATAACAAGCCCTGGAACGAGATTTCGCTACATTGCATATCAAGAGAAGATATAAAAATCAAAAGTGCTCCATTTCAAGAGACGAGTTCACTCCTATCATCCAATTAAGCTGAAAGTGATTCAATCAAAAATCCCCAATTGTGTTCATCATCAACAATCTTCAATTGAACATTTGAAGACACGTGGAGCTCAGTTATTGGCTGCAACACGTCATCATCCCCAACAAACTCTGACTCTCACTCTATAAATACCTTGTTATCACTTCATTTCATGTATGTAGCTTAGGTATGAAAACACACACACTTATTAATCTCTCTCTAGTTGTTAGCAGTTTTCTAGTTATAACTACTTAGGGTGATTGACAACCACCCTAAGTCAGTTAGTTAGGCAGTTAATAACTACCTTGTAACCACTTTCAACTCATTAATGAAATTTCCCTTTCACTTTTCACTCAATCTCATTCTCATACCTGCATAATCATACTCATAGTGTTACTGTTGTTGTTCTATTGATCAACCATGATCAATGGAGTGATTTGATGATACTTTGGAGATTGTAGCTGGTTCAGACTTGTTTTTGAGTTCATTTCATAGCTGATTTGAAGATTGTAGCAGGGGAGATAATTGGTAGCAGTTGGTGATAAGATGATGGTGAATGGTGGATAATTCATGGTGTTCTTGTAGATTCTAGTAAGCTCAGCGCTTACTACTCCATCAAAGGAGGCACATAGCTAAAAGGAACTCATACTCTTGTTTAAATTCCACTAAACAGTCTATGCATGCTCAATTCCTATTATAAATCTTAATTGTTGAACTGAGATTGTGATTAGCTTAATTGTAGTGTAATTTTGGTGATCTGATTACTTGCTTGTAGTTTGATAACTTTTCATTCACTTTTCACTTGGTTAAAATTAGCTTTCATTAGTCAGTATTTCATCAGTTACTCATTTTGTGGTTTAACAAGTAAACTTGTTTGTTTTTTTACTCAAAACTAGTTCATTTCATCTATTAAACAAGTCTAGATAAGTGCCATTTGCTGGCATAAACTTTTGCTCAAAAATCCTTCACAAAAGTTCTTAATCAACTTCTAAACTTGTGTTTGGTTTTAGATCAATCTTGTTATCTAGCTTGTTAAACTTGTCCTTTTGAGTTCATTTACACTAAATCAGTTAGTTTGAGTATTTTGGTCAAGCTTTGTAGTCAAAGGAAAGGTCAAAAAGGCAATTGACACTTAGAAAAGTTTAGATCATCACTTGAACAAGCTTATCAGCCAAAACTAGTACTTTTTGATTCCATGACATTTGTTGTTTAGTGCATCATTTTAGCTAAAACCTGTTTTTATTTGTAGTTTAACATCCAAACTTTCAGTCTTTACAAGGAAATCATATAGTATCAGTTTTTGAGTGAGTTTTCAGCTTATTAATAAGCCCTAGACCAATTGATAGTTTCTATGATCAATAGCTTACTGATTTCTTAGATCTCACAATCCACTTCATGAATCACTTGATTTTCTTTCACAAATCCATTTGCAAACATGTCCTGAGTAGTATCTGTGATTTTCAGTTTTTTGATAAAGTTGGTCAAACCTTGGTCAAATAAGCACTTGTAGCTTATTTTGGATTTCAGCTTAGTCTGTTGATGATTTTCGAAACTAAAAGACATTCTAAGCTTCTTTAGACTTGATTAATCAGTTTTAGCAAAATAATCACATAGTGGATGTCTGGATTCATTTTGAGCTTATTGTGAGCTTATTGTGATAAGCTAAACTGAGATTTACGGGCTTTTAATCAAAATCCGTTTGCAAGTCTAGCTAAAATTGGATTTTAAGCATTTTAGAAAAAACCAGAACTTTTGGTTAAGAAATAAGCTCAAACGAGCTTATTGGTTTACTTGTGCCTGTTTTTGTTTAGAAGTTTGTTTAAATTGCATTACAGTCCCTAGATTTTCATAAATTGGTTAAACAGCTTTGAAACTTAAAGTTTGTTAGGGTTTGAAAAAGTTGGTCCCTGGATTTTGGGTTGTTACACATTTTGTTAGTTAGTTGGGACATTTGTTAGTTTGTTTGACTAGTTTGTTACAATTTTCACATTTGGTCCTTAGACTTTCTGAATTTGCATTTCTAGTCCCTATATTTTCATTTTCTTTACATTTCAAGTACTTTTACATTTCATGCATTGAATACTTGTACTTTGTTAATATTTTGTGGTCATTGCACTTTGTTTACGGTTAAATAGATCTATAATATTTTCCATTTTTACGTGTTTGATTGAATTAGAACTAGAAACCAAATAATTTCTTTACAACCAATAAAAATTTCAAACTTGATATTAGTGGGCCTTTCAATTTGTCTTGAGTCGAGAAAAAACGAACTTGCAAATACCCAATATTAAATGGCGCCGCTGCCGGTTCATGACATTACGAGAGACTATTGATTGACGGTTTCGATTGGATTTTGGGATCCGTTCACCTTGTGAACGTTCTTTTTACGTATCATAAATCCAAAACATAAAAAAATAAAAAATATAAAAACTAAAAAATAACAAAATCAATTCTTTTTCTAAAGAATTGAACCAAAAAATAAAAAATCCAAAAAGTAATCTTTTTCCTAAAAGATTACACAAAAAATATATATTATATCGGTTTTCATCGCTTTTACGTACATATAGTATTTTTCTTACAAAAACCCAATAAATACAAAATATTTTTGGTATATTATTATATGTAGATACATATACGTATACGAACACTCAATACACATACTTCCATAAGTATTGAATTTGCAATACACCGTGTTCGGGAGCGTTCCGGTCCTTGACACGTGTATCGATCAAATTTAATTAAGGCAAGAATAGATAAATACTTCAAATAGGCAAGAATTCGAAGAGTACAGACTACAAAGTGAATAGAAAGGCGACGTTCTATAAAATGCCGTCTAAGGGTTAATAGGTACTTAAGTGCTTCGCGCCACCTAACCCCCCGTTCACTAGTGAGTATTCTAAGAAGGAAAGCTTGATTGGGGGTCTTGCCACCCATGTATTACTTACATATACTATACTTTCTTGTGGATATTACTTATTGAACCTCATTAAGGATAATCCCTTCTTTTCCAAAGTCGAACGAGAGCTTCTCTCTCACTCCTTGATTTGAGTTGCATGCTCACCCGAGGGCATGCACAAATACCTTTTGGTGTACAACCCCATCCTCCCAAAAGGAAGAAAAAGAGAAAGAGTAAGAACAACACCGTCCATCAAGCCGGTCCCGAGAATCGTGCTTTGAACAACACACAAGAAGCCATGGCCTCCGTTGACAATAGACCTTTGATGGAGCACCTCCAAACAAATGTGGAAGGATATGCCGATGCCATTGTATACCCAAGATACCCGCAAACACCTTTGAGCTTAAGACATCTATGATTACCTTGGTTTCTAACATACCATTTTTAGGAGACCTAATGATGATCCACACGATCATATCCAGAAGTTTCTATCCATTTGCAATACCCTTAAGTACAATGGAGTTCCTTATGATGCTATTAAGTTGATCCTAGTTCCATTCTCCTTAGAGGGTAATGCTAAGTATTGGTTAGAAAAACAACCACCTAAGAGTATCACCACTTGGGATGACTTTACCAAGAAGTTCTTGAATAGGTTCTTTCCCCCATCTAAGACCACAACTTTGAGAAACCTAATTATTGGATTTCAACAAAAAAATAATCAAACATTTAGTGATGCTTGGGAAGAGTTCAAGGAGTTATTGAGAAAATGCCCCAATCATGGATTCAATTAAGTTCACCAAATCAATACCTTTTACAATGGACTAACGCCACATCATCAAGATTCCCTTAACTCCTCTGCGGGTCGGAACATTCTTTCCAAATCTATAAGAGAGGCATGGGACATTATTGAGACTAAATCCATGGTACAAACAAATAACCAAATTGATGAGAGAGTCCATGTTGTTCAAGAGGGTGTTTCTAAATCATTTGAAAGTCAACTCCTTTCACAAATGCAAGAATTGGCCGAAACCCAAAAGATGCAACAAGCAATAATGCAAGACACCTAAAAGATGCAACAAGCAATGATGCAAGACTTTATGAAAGTTTCCTTGGGCAACACTTCCACCAATAATGTGAATGCCATTGCTACATCTTGTGAAACTTGTGGAGGTCCTCATTCTTACCTATAATGTGATAAGATTCAAAATTACCAAGGTGAATGTTATGCTTATCAAGATGTGTAGAATCATATAATCTTTGGATTGTAGATGTGTTTGTAAAGATCTAAAGAGATAGAAGGAAAAGGAAGAACTAGAGAGAGAAACTTAGAGAGAGAAAGGAGAGAAGGAGAGAATGGATGGTTGATTAAGTGAAAAGTGTGAAACAAAATTACCAACCCCTCCTAACATGCTAGGAGGGGGTATATATAACCCACCCTACATGTGGGCTATATGGACTATATTGATTACATATTTGATCACGAGCCTAATACTTGAAGATATCATTGGAGTGCCCGATCCTTTATAAATACGTAAAAACGTATTTCCAACAATCTCCCCCAAAGGGAGGTCACTCTAAGTTACAATGTCCTAAATAGTCTATAGCTCGTGATCTATGCTAATAATGATGTGACCGAGACTTTCTTTAGAAAAACGTATTTCTAACAATCTCCCCCTAAGGGAGGTCACACCATTTTACAAAATCTTAAACCTAGGATACTATGCTTGAGTCTTCGATCTTGTTCTTGTGAATATGTTGATGAGATCTTTGACTTTAGTCTTGAGCATGTTTTCTTGCCTTGACCTTGTGCATTCATCACTTGTGATATTTGCTTCTTCGTGACTTCATGTTCCACATACTTACACCTTTATAAATTCTTGAAAGCTTCAGAGTTTGATACAACAGAAGACTTGACTTTTAGGATTTCTTGAATTTGTTGAAGTATTAAGTGCAGAAAGCATAAGCATGTGTTTACGACTTCTTCTGGATTGTACACCGTAATGCCACCTTCTTGTTACGCTGCATAAGACAGTTAGCAACAAAACATATACACGGATGAAATGGCCTTGAACATTTCATTCTAATTCGGTAGCATTTTACCTCCGGTCGGTGAAGACCGTTGGACGATATAAAATATCGTACTTTTGGCAGGTAGTTTCAATTAAGAACCTCCTTGATAAGATTTCGCGGGTAAACATGTTCTCTTTATTCGACCGTCCAAAGTTGACTGCGAACATAAAGAGTGAATCATTTGGATAATATTATCCGCATGATTTGAAGCCGTCAAATCCTATTCCTGGAACAAGTTTGATTCATTAAAGAATCACACCATCGTTGCTTTCTAGTTGTCACGAGCATGATTCATATAGAATCTTGCAAGTTACCTACCAAGTGCTGTTTGATGTTAACACTAGATGGATTTCCACTCATTACTGTGAACACTATAGAGTGTCACTCTGAGTGTTCTGACAAGATCACTAAGATATTGCGTAGAGGCCTAGAACGTGTTTAAGTTCAGTTAAGAATTAAACCACTGTTGCTTTCCAGCTATCACAAGTTTGATTCATAAAGAATCGCACAAGTCACCTACCATGAGATTTTTGATATTCGCTCAAGAAGGATTTCCATCTTCATTTTAAATACTTTCGTATTACTCGGATGTTCAGGCAAGAACATGAAGATTTTGCGTAGGACTTTTATGATCTTTCTTACTTTTCATAGTGTGTGAAGAAGCAAGGAATTATGAAAGTGTGTCCTAATGAGATATTTGATGATCTCAAATGGCTCTAGACTCAATCGTGTATTTTGGATTTGTTAGTGATCGGAGGCTGGAGAGCAGTGCCACCATTTCAATACCAATTTATTCGGAGTGAATAAATCAATAGATAATGCGTTGTCTCCGTGTGATTAAAACAAATATCTTTTGAGAGATATCTGAGTTAGCTCGGATGGGTTGTGCATTGCATCACTGGGTCCATGATGTCTTATCTTCAATATCGAGTATCATTAAAAATTATCTCAATAGCATATGTATTGACCCGGTTTCTACCTAAGGTTGTAAGGAGGGCTTCTTTCTTTACACCCTTTATCTTTACAATTCTTTTTCATTCTTCAACCCCTTCAATGCTTACCAATACGTCATAATTAGCACCTAGTTATGATTTTTCCAGTGCTAACTTAAATACTTGGTCGGCATTCAGCTACGTTTTCACAATCTTTCTCCATCTTTCCTAAGGACTACTATTTCTAGCTATGGTATGTCCTTGGGAAGATTTCTCTGGTTTTGGAACAATCATTGGACTTAACCTATCCTACCATCCTTATGTCACCACAATCTTCACCGTCGTGAACAGAGATGTTTTGGGTAAGTGTATGTCATCATGAAATTCATTTTGATATCCAAATCTACTTTGCTCCCCCTTAACATATGCCACGATATCCGAAAACATTTCGCACATGTCGGGATGAGCTATCACGTTAAGTCAAAACATTTGTGATTAATCATTTCCCATATTAAAAATATTAACCCAATCGATGTTTTTAATATCAATTGATTTAATAGCATTTTAAGAAAATTTGGGAAGAAAAATGCAAATCCAATTATCTTCATGAATTTCACAAGCTCCCCCTCAAATTACTGAGGGTGTACTTGAAACATAAATTAAATACCTTTTAAACACAAGTGTAAGGTACTTATCACGTGCAAACATCATATATGATAATGTATTTACAAGATTAGCAATTTACGAGGTTGGACCTGAATGATGAAGAACATCATATGAAAGAATCACATGGTTCTTGTTCACGAATGTTGGTCGTCTCGTCATGTCTGAAGTTATCTCTTGACTCCATGTGTACGATTGATATCGTTGTCTTGACACCAATATGTGAACTTGGCACTTTCAGCGTCAAAGATTCTGAATGCTGGTCAATTGCTCCCGCTCAATTGTTGACCCGTGTTCTATTGAAAGAGCTATAGTCGCCGTTTGAGTAGTCGCATCGTCGAATATGTAGATATCAATTGTAAATTGCTACGATTGGTGGAGATGATAACTTCATAAAAACAAGATTTCTCTTGTTTTAACAAACAAATGCACTGACACGTACACATATTCGTGTTAGGTTGTGTTATTTCGTAAACACAATCCCTTACATGGTTATAAAGTAAACCATGCCCGAGAAAAATTAATTCCCGTTGTTGAGTCAAAGCTTTCCGGTGAAATGCTTGACTTTAAAGTGAAAAGCGGGTTACTATCTAAAATAATAGCAAACCATTTTGAGCATGTTTTAAAACATTTGAACTTCTGCTCGAACTTTATTTACAACCCCGTGTCATTATTGAATGACATTTCTAGTATCGTAAATATTATCGATTCCAGAAGACATGCTCTTTTTATCAAAACATTTTTGAACACATAATTTTTAAAGATTTAGAAATAACCTTTTGAGAAATCTCGAAAAAATTGTGTTCAAAGTTTTGAAAACCAATTACTTGAGCTTAAGATGTTGAATATCTTACAAAACGAGATCAAGTCCGAGAAGTTGTAAAATTCCCGTTGTTAAGGATAAGTTTATCATCGGCGATAAGCTTTCCTTTTTACTGAAGAACGAGTCCTAAGTTGACATTTACTTAGAAGTCGTTTTCATGAGCTTGAAAAACTTTTGAATGTTTTAACGTAAAGCTCATGACCGAGAAAGATGAATATCTCGTTGAAGAAAAAGTTCTCTTATTTAAAAGATACACTTTCCTTTATGAGCTTAAAACTTGGAATGTTTTAAACAAGCTCATGACCGATAAAAATTAATTTCTTGTTACGAGGAAAAGTTATCATGAAAGATAAACTTTCCTAAAAATTAAGGTGCGAGTTATACTCTGATATTTAACTGTAAGTCTTAGTGCATGAGCTTAAAAACTTCGAATGTTTTTAATATAAGCTCATGCCCGAGAAAAATTAATTTCTCGTTGTAAGGATAAGTTTATCAACGGTGATAAACTTTCCTTTCCTTGAGGTCCGGGGCATAATCTGAAATATAATTATACGCCATAGTGCATGAGCTTAAAAACTTCGAATGTTTTTAATATAAGCTCATGCCCGAGAAAAATTAATTTCTCGTTGTGAGGATAAGTTTAGCATCGACGATAAACTTTCCTTTATTTGAAAATTGGGTCATCGTCTGACATTTAACGATGAGCCTTAATACACGAGCTTAAAACCTTTGAGTGGTTTTAGTGTAAGCTCGTGTCCGAGATAACTTAATTTCTCGTTTTGAGGCTAAGTTATCGTTGACGAGATAAACTTCTCTTTCTTTGAAGTTCGGGTCACAGACTGTGATTTGAATGTGAGCCATATACACGATCTTAAAACCTTTGAATGGTTTTAGGATAAGCTCGTGTCCGAGAAAACTTAATTTCTCGTTTTGAGGGTAAGTTATCGTTGCGTAGATAAACTTCCTTTTCTTTGAATTTCGGGTCACAGACTGTGATTTGAGTGTGAGCCATATACACGATCTTAAAACCTTTGAATGGTTTTAGAATAAGCTCGTGTCCGAGAAAACTTAATTTCTCTTTTTGAGGGTAAGTTATCGTTGCGTAGATAAAATTCCCTTTCTCTGGAGTCCGGGTCATCGTCTGTCATATAACGAGGAGCCACTGTGCATGAGCTTAAAAACTTGGAATGTTTTTTTATATAAGCTCATGCCCAAGAAAATTTAATTTCTCGTTGTAAGGATAAGTTTATCATCGGCGATAAACTTTCCTTTCTTTGATGAACGAGTTACAGTCTGTGATGTGACTATAAGTCCTTTGTAGGTAATCTTAACCGTGAATCCCCTGAGACACTTGTTTCTCTGATATCTTCTTCTTCAGTAACCAAACTCTGAGAGTGTCCTTCGCTGAACGGTATACAATGATTGGACCGCTTCGTTCTTTTGGAACATCAACTTTGGTACCTGCATTCTCATTAGGAGTTTGTATGCTTTTATGTTGGTTAGCGATATCTATCTTAGAACCCTGTGGGGATTCACAGTTTTCTTTTCTAGTGCCAAAGGTGACCTGAGGAGATGATTCACTTGTCCTAGCTGGCAAACGTTTCCTTTTATAGAAAACCTTAAGTTCAGGCTTAAGTGATGTATCATCCTTTTCAATTTCCTCCCTAGTAGTCTTAGTAGAATCAGAGACTATCCTAGTTAAAGGGCACTCATTTCTTACAAGATTGAAAGTTCTACCAGTGGGGCGCCACATTTTACCAATGGGTTTGATTTTAGCAACCCACTGGGATTTAAGTCTAGCACGGGAGTTCACCTCATTAAGTAATTTCTTGATACAAGAATCATGATTGGCTTTAAAGACACATTTCTTACATGTTTTACAAGTAGCATATTTAATGTTCGAGTAAGATCTAGAATTCTTAGATGATTGATTGATTGATGCTCCTAGGATGTGACATGCTACGGTTAGAAGTGTTGGGTAAACTAGAAGGCATCTGACTAGGTTTGAAATTCTTATCTCTTACTTGTGTCTTTTGCTTAGCTTCCCTTAAACCAAATGTATGACGAACGTCATTTGAACTAGTTCGAGACGTGTTCTTTGGACTATGTCTAGGGAGACTAGATGTAATCATGTGATTAGGTGTTGCAAAAGCTGTTTTAGTCACATTGGCCCTAGTTGGTGGAGTGATTGGTCTAGAAAGATGAACCATATCAATTTGGGAGGCAAACCGCGGTCTTGAGGATTGTGATCGCTCGGATCTAAATGCAGTCAATTTTCGAATGAACTGATTTGTTGGCGGTTTCCCCAAGATTGATGGTTTTTCAAGCTTAGTGTCCACACTAGTTCCTTTAGTTTTCCTTAATTCATTTCTCAAAGCACCTATAACAAAAACCTTTTCCTGTACTTGAGCCTTTAAAGTCTCATTCTCTTTGAGCAATTCATCTTGGGATGCCAACTTAGATTCAAGCAACTTAATTTGTTTCAAAGGATTATCCTTTTCAGCTTTAAAATCTAGAACTGTTTGATCCAATTTTCGTTCAAGAACAACGTTTGACTTTTCAAGTTTTTCAAAATACTTTTCAAATTTGTCCGTTTTCTTTGAAAATTCAATTTTGGCATCCTCAAGCTCTTTAGATTGCTGAGCTACGATCGTTTCGAGCTCTTTAATCTTGGAATCGGAAGCAGTTAACGAAGCAGTCATAAAGCATTTATCATGATGTACTATAGCATTCTGAACAATCTCTCCCCCATTATGACGCACATCGGATGAATCTAAAGTGGTAAAATTATCACTCTGTTCCATTCCATGTTTGTCATAATTAGGTTCGAAATGCTCAACATGCGGCATTTCATCAGCATATACATCATATACAACATTATATTGTACCATGTTTGTATGCTCTTCGTCATAAACTGGAATGGTGTCATCATAAGAGATATCTTGAAAATTCCCTGAAGTGTTGCTGATGTCATGCTTAACTATTGATTCTATGTCCTTGCAATCTTTAGCAGCCTCCAATGCGTCAATCGTATGACCATTCTCCTCTTGCATCTGCATCATAGATTCTTGCACTCCATTGTCATACACGTGTTGAAGTCTGGATCTTTCATAAATCGAATACGAAACCGATGTCATAAATTTCAACAATTTATCACGGAAGTCTTTAACCTCGTTATGTGTGTATTAAAGAAATGACCGGAAGATCCCTGAATCGTCATACTTAATGATATTTTATTGGAGGAAAGGCGTGAGTTGTGTCACAAGAGCCTTATAAGCAAGTGCCGATGCAGAGTGATTAAAGTCTTCTTTTTGAAGTTGATCAGCAAGTTGGTTCAAGTTGAGGAATAGTGAATCAATGAATATATTACGATCTTGACCAAGGAGTGTCACAAATTCTCTTCCTCCGTGAAGCCATGAAATTGTCATTAGATGAGACTGAAGTAGTCGAAATAAGGTTATACTACTTTATCTAGCTTTGTCTTGCATTAGATGCAATTCTCCCTCCTGAAACGTCGAAGTCAACGAATCCATTGAAGTTCGATGAAAAATGATTGTGGATGTGGTTGTTTTCGGAATATAACAATTCGTGAAGAAACTTAGAAACAGAAATTCACGGAATATGAAAAAACCAACGAAAGATCCGTAAATATCTCTAAAAATCCTCGATTGATGATATAATTCTTTTCTCGGCTCAATAATTTTTGTCGACTCAAACGTTGATAAAACAAACCGGAGTCAAAATCAAAGTCGGCTCACTCCAAAAATACAGCCCATAAACTAATTAATCCAAGCTTCGGTTAATATAGTGATCGACCCGTCAACCAATTTAACTAAATTACTTTGACACGACCCGATTTAACTTAGCCAACAACGTACGTGGCCGATTATAAGAACTTAGCCAAAAACGTGAATAAATTGGCCAAAAACGTGGCCGTCTAGTTGAGATAATATCAAAAATAAACGGATGATATTAAATACATGGGAAGTGAATAACGTTGGTTCCTCCGTCTCAACACAATGTATAACCACAACTTGCACGTGGCTTCCCAAATCAAATTGTGGCCTGAAAGTGTGAAACGTGGGAAGAGTTAATAACACTTTGCAGTTGGCACTCACTATTAATACTCCCACAAACAGTGACCCCTCACTTGATACTCCCAAAACAACCTCCCCCTATATCTTTCGTTGACTTCTCCCTAAAAACAATCTGAAACTCAAATACTACTATCAAATCTCTCAACAAAAATAGTCCTCTCAAATCACACAATACCTCAATCACTTCTAAATCCTCTATACTTAGTAATTTCCTCCCTGCAAACATGCTACCAAATCCAATCGTAAATCCAAACCCATTCGTCCACCTAAATCATCCATCATATCATCCTAGTCACGAATCGCAGCCGCGAAATCTATTTATCAACATTAATCAATTTGATTCATTGCAAGAACAGAATTGTCTTCAATATCTTTAGAAAGATCTCGGGTAGGTATTGATATGATGTCGTTTGATTGATTTATCGAAAACAATATAACTAGTTTATAACAATTATGTTATAAATCTTGTTTATATTTCGAATATTAAATAAGGGTAAAACCCTGACATCGATCAATGATGGTATAGTCTCAGGTTGTATAGATCATTTGAGATCTGTGATTCTCTTTCAATGATGAAACCGAGACAAAATCTGAGAATGTTTTTTAGATCAATTTGTTGATAAGATGCGAGTCTGGTTGAGACTGTGTTCCGTTATGTTTTCATCGAGTGAGGTGAGTTGGTTGGGTTTTGTATTCGAGGGTGTTGTGAGGGTGGGTCTATTGATTTAGTTAGAGTCGAGTGTTGATGTGTTAATGAGTTCGAGTCCAGTTGGTTTAGACTGTTGGTGATGTTTGAGTCTGTGTGGTTTGGATGTTGGAGTCGAGAGTTGAGTAAGTAGAGGTCCGTAAATCGAGTGTGGTTTTTGTTCGAAGGTGTCGAGTTTGGTCGAGAGTCTAGGTGTGGAGTCGAGTGTGAGGGTGGTCGAGGCTTTTTATGTTGTCGAGTCTAGGTTCTTGTAATCTGTTTTTGGGTTGAGTCGAGAATGGGTCTTGTCGAGGTTGAGTTCGAGACAGATGAGTGAGTGAGAGAGTCGAGTCGAGACTAGGTTTCTATTTTTGGTGTCGATACTGTTTGGGTTATTGAGTCAAGGTTAGTGGTGAGTTTTCTTGATTCTGTGTTAGGTCGAGAGAGGTGTGGGTTTGTTCGAGTGTGTGTCTCAGTCAGAGTTGTGTTCAAGTCCTTGTTCGGAATCTGTTTATCTAACGTTATCCGGAATCAGTTTTTCAAACCTAGTTCGGAATCCGAATCACCAACCTAGTTCGGAATCCAAGTCACCAACCTAAGTCGGAACCCGAGTCACCAACCTAGTTCGGAATCCAAGTACCAACCTAAGTCGGAATCCGTGTCACCAACCTAGTTCGGAATACGTGTTCGAAACACAAGTCGGAATACGTGTTTTCTTATCCGGAATGTATTTTCTCTTATCCGGAATGCCTGTTTCTGATATTATCCAGAATAATGCTTGAGACCTTATCCGTAATATGCACTCGAGACCTTATCCGAAATGTGGGTGCTAGACCTTATCCAGAATGTGGGTGTGATAGGTGTGTAAACACCCATCCTTTTTACCACTTAATTACAATAATAACCGAGCCAAAACGTGTATTTTATGTCATTTATGTCAGAATTATGCGTGGTTTGTGTTTTTGTTGTGATTTAGGACAAAAAGGTGAAAAGTGGAGAAAACAGGGGCATTCACGGGCTTTTATTGAAGAAAAAGATGAAAGACGAAGTCAAGAAGTCAAGAGTGCAAAAAGAACGGAAGTCCAAGACCAATTCTGAAGATTTATCGAAGAAAAAGTCAAAAGACGGAAGTTTACTAAAAGCCGAAGAACTCAAGTCTTATTTATTGAAGAATTAAAAGACGAGTCCAAAGAAATCCTGAGCCAAAAGTCATTAAAGTCCAAGATTAAAGAAGATTAAAGGCTTAAGGACCTAATGGTGCAATTAAGAGAAAATGAAGGAGGGGATGAAGTTTCCTAAGCACCCCTTAATCCTCCCCTATAAATAGTCATTAGATAAATCATTTTCATTTTGTTGGCTAAGGTGACAATTAGTCTTCCACCTTTTAATTACTTGCTCTTTAAATTCATGTCATTTTAAATACTTGTCTTGCACTTTAATTCATTTAAATTCCATGTAAGTGTTCTTTAATTTTCTTGTTTTAATCTCTCATTCTACCTTTCTTTCTATGCTTTAATCTTTGTTTACATGCTTATTGTGTTGCTTATTTGATTAAAGGTTATGTTTTTATGCTTTTGATTGTTTTGGATTATTGATTCTTATAGCTTATTTGTGTTTATCTTTAAGTTTCTAAAGTTTTTATAAAAGTTATTTTTATGTAAAGTTTGTTTTCGTAAACCTTTTTCTTTTCGTGTTTTCAAAAGTCTTTAAATTTCAGTTTATTAGCTTTTTCTTATACGTGTTTGCTTAGGATTTTAGCCTAGTGCTTATTTGATTAATAGCTTATTTGTTTTGCTTAAATTGTGTTCTTTCCACTGTATTCCGACCATACCAGTCGGAAAAGGGTTTATCATTCCGACCAGCGCTCTTGTTGCTTGGTCGGAAAAGGGATTAGGATTCCGATTGGTATTCCGATGAAAGGGGGAGTTTGGTTATTCCGATCAGGAGGTAAGTGACAGCATTCCGATCTGAATCCACTCCACATTCCGATCAGAGGTGTTTGTTTGGTTATTCCGATCAGGATAGGTGACAACATTCCGATCCGGGGGTTTCCGATCAACATTCCGATAGGGGTGTTTTTAACTTCATTCCGATTGGCTAGTTGTATTCCGACGAGACCTCTTTCCTATCATATTCCGATCAGGAAGGTAAGGTTATTCCGATTGGGTTTCCGATCGGAATGTATTCCGATGGTAGGGTTGTTTTACTATTTTGTCTTGTTTAATTTTTAAGTTGTAATTTTAATACTTTGTCAAATTTTAATTCTCGTCACGCTTTTAAATTACCCGTCATTCAATTTCTCGTCATTTACTTTTAAAGTTTTAAATATTGCACCCTTCACTTTTAATTAGACTTAGATTTATTTTACACGTCATTTACTTTTAAGTTTTGCACTTTAATTTTAAAACAACCAAAAATATTTGTTTAACCAAAAACAATAGAGTCGTACTTTGAACCGGAAATCAATTCGTTAAGATATCGAGAACTTGAACTTTAATTTTTATACGGGGTGTCAAAAGCCTTGTATTAAATGGCGCCGCTGCCGTCTCTTTTCGTAAAGATTAACGGTTTTCTGTGAAAGACGCGTTGCTTTTTGGGATCCGTTCACTTGTGAGCTTTACTTTTCTTGCATAAAAAAATCAAGAGGGAAGTGCAAAAATCATCCCTGTGGTATGTCGAAAAATCGAATTACATCCTTCGTTAACTTTTTGGACAACAGCCATCCCTCCGTTAGTGCGCGGGGCACAATACATCCCTCATGGACTAACGGTGCAAATGTTTTCTCGTTAAAAATTAACAAAATCTAAAATAGAGGGTATTCTTGTCTTTTTCCTTTCCCAGGGATGTATTTTGAACCTTATTATAAATAGTTTCAAAAAAAAAAAATATTTTTGAAAAAAAAAATTTATTTTCAAAAAAAAAAAATTATTTTCGAAAAAAAGTTTTATTTTCTAAAAAAAAATTATTTTCGAAAAAAAAAATATTTTCGGAAAGAAAAGTTATATTTTCTAAAAAAATTATTTTCGAAAAAAAAAATTATTTTCGAAAAAAAAAATTTATTTTCGAAAAAAAATTTATTTTCGAAAAAAAAATTATTTTCTAAAAAAAATTTATTTTCGAAAAAAAAAATTATTTTCGAAAAAAAAAATTATTTTCGAAAAAAAATTATTTTCAAAAGAACAATTTATTTTCTAAAAAACTTTATTTTCGAAAATAATTTTTTTTTCGAAAATAATTTTTTTTTTCGAAAATAATTTTTTTTAGAAAATAATTTTTTTTTCGAAAATAATTTTTTTTTTCGAAAATAAATTTTTTTTTCGAAAATAATTTATTTTCGAAAATAATTTTTTTTTTTCGAAAATAATTTTTTTTTAGAAAATAAAACTTTTTTTCGAAAATAATTTTTTTTTTCGAAAATAAATTTTTTTTTTCAAAAATAATTTTTTTTTTGAAACTATTTATGATAAGGTTCAAAATACATCCCTGAGAAAGGAAAAAGACAAGAATACCCTCTATTTTAGATTTTGTTAATTTTTAACGAGAAAACATTTGCACCGTTAGTCCATGAGGGATGTATTGTGCCCCGCGCACTAACGGAGGGATGGCTGTTGTCCAAAAAATTAACGAAGGATGTAATTCGATTTTTCGACATACCACAGGGATGATTTTTGCACTTCCCTCAAAAATCAAATTTCAAAAAACCATAAAAATTAAAAATTGATAAAAATCCATAAAAAATAAATTTTTCAAAAATCCAAAAAGATTTTATTTTTATTGTGTATATATATTGTCTTTGTGTTTGGTATTGTTTTCTTTTGCCTTTGTAGGTGTATGCGTACTAGATCTTCTAATTATCAAGAGCCCGAGACTCGAGAAGATTTAAGTATGTCAGGTGTTAACAACAACAATAATCCACCGCACCTCAACAATAACAACAATGTTCTTCCACAGCCCGATCTTCGGACAATGGAGGAACTTTGTCAACCTACCATGTTTGGACGAGGAGGACCGATTGCGCCGATGCAAATCACGGCTCCGGAGTTTTCGTTAAAGCACCACATGATTCAGCAAGTGCAAACTAATCCATTTCAAGGATTGCCTGATGATGATGCCAACAAACACCTCGACAAGTTCATTACAATCACCCAAAGCATGAAGTTGCCTGGTGCCACAATGGATGTTCTTCGCCTTCAACTCTTCCCACATACATTATCACATCATGCAGAGAAATGGTTTGATCGTCTTCCAAAGAATTTTATTCACACTTGGGATGACATGACTCAACGTTTTTTGTCGCGCTACTTTCCACCATCCATGGTCACGAGCCTTCGCAATCAAATCAGCGGTTCATGCAAGAACCTGATGAATCTCTCTTTGATGCTTGGGAAAGATATAATGTCTTGATCGATCATTGCCCAAACCACAACATGCTCCCTGTCACATTGATTGATACTTTCTACAACGGATTGACTTTTCGTGATCGTGATACGATTAATGCAGCCGCCGGTGGCACATTTATGAAAAGGAGACCCGAGGAGTGTAGAGAGCTTATTGAGAACATGACTACTCACCACAAAAACTGGGATTCCTCCGCTTCTTCAAGGAACAACCCGAGATTCAATGTTTCTTCTACTTTAGCAAACCCTGATATGACCGAACTCACCCGCATGATGACTGAAATGAGCAAAAGTATCTTGCTTCTCGCTTCAAACCAACAACAACAACAAGTTAAAGCGGTTTCACCTTCTTGTGAAACATGCGGCGGTCCTCACTCATACACCGATTGTCCTTCTACTCAAGGAAATCCGGAAAATGTGTATGCAGCTTATGGTAATTATTCACCGGAAAATTACCAAGCTCGACCTCAAGGGGATAGAAATTTGCTGAGTTACCGGTCTACCAATTGCCTTTCCTCCGGTTTTTCTCCTCAAAACCAAACCCCGCCAACAACTACAATAGAAGCAACCAAATCCCACCAAGAGCTTCTAATCCTTATCAACCACCCGCCCAACAAGCCCCACCCATTAACCCCGATGTTGAAGCCATAATGAGAACCCAAAGTGAGCAAATCAAGAATCTGCAGAGTCAAATTATCAATTTTAAAGGAGATATTACCAAGCAAGGAAATGAGATAAGATCCGAGCTTCGAGATAATATACAATCTTCCTTCAGCAATCAAACGAATGATTTGAAGAATATGCTTGCTAGTTTCTTGCCCGTCGCTCAACCCTCTTCTTCGAGTTCTCTACCTTCAAACACTGTCACCAATCCGCGAGCGAATGCGAGTGATATTACTACCCGTAGTGGATTTACCATAGTAGGACCACCTATCCCACCCCCATCATCTACACCTCCTCCACCACCATTTATCCCTACTCCTCCTACACCTAGTATTAGTGCACCATTACCGTCTCTGCCTCATCATGACGATGTTCCCAAGAAGAACCCTTCAACATTTCAACCTTTACCACCTTCACCTTCACCACCCAAACCCAATATCCCTTATCCTTCTCGCTTAGGCAAGACCAACGAGCTAACCAAGAATGACTGTCAAGTGTCGAGCTATGTGAAGATGCTCTCTCAAATGAACATCAACATTAGCCTTGTTGAAGCACTTGTCCACATGCCGAAATTTGTGAAAGCATTCAAGGAATTGCTTAACAAGAAGGAGAAGTTGATTGAGCTCGCCAACACACGCTTAAATGAAAACTGTTCTACAGTTATTCTTAAAGAACTTCCGGAAAAACTTGGAGATCCCGGTCGTTTTGTGTTGCCTTGCATCTTTAACAAAACCGAAGAATTTACTGCCCTAGCTGATCTTGAGGCCAGTATAAATCTTATGCCTTTGAGTGTTTGGAGAACACTATCATTACCTGACCTTACTCCAACGAAGATGACTCTTGAACTTGCAAATCGCACTCTCGCTTACCCCGTTGGTATTGCCGAAGACGTGTTCATTAAAGTTGGCACATTTACTTTCCCGGTTGATTTTGTCGTTGTTGATTATGAAATGGACCCTCGTATTCCTTTAATACTTGGTCGGCCATTCTTGAGAACCGGACGAGCTTTAGTTGATGTTGTCGAAGGTGATTTAATCTTACGAGTCGGGAATGATGCACAAGTGTTCAAAATGAGGAAGCTTACAAGCAAATCCTTTGGACGAGAATCAGTGAATATGATTAATGTGCTCGATGATTTTGTCATCTACAACAATCCTCTATTCGATTCTTGCATTGATAATGCACTTTTTCAAGATGATGTGGATGATTCTCTATCCAATTTGGAACCTTCTCCCATTTATGATTCTCCACCGATCTTTGATGCTTATGATGATGATTCTAGCTCAGATTCGGATGATTTTGATGATTGTACTTCCGAGTATCCCGACCTGCCCACATATGATGATTTTGATGAGGCTGATACTCTTTCGAGCGATTCTTCACATAATGAAGATCCTCCGCCATCACTTGATCCTACTTTGGACGATTACTCATTTAAGGACGAATTCTCTACGTTTCTCAACACTTACTTCCCTCATGAGAGTGATGCACCTCCTTTAGAATTTGAAGATTATCGTCTTGATCCTACTTTGGATTTGAAGAACATTCTTTCAAAGGAGAAGAAACCGGTCGACACCAATATCCGCAGCACGTATGATTTAACAACTCTTTGTCCCCCTCCTGAGGACGAGGTTGTGCATCTTCTTCGCGGATCTTCTTCACAATCTGCTGAGCTTGAGTGCTATTTTCCCTTAAAGGAAAAGGTGTTCGACCCCGGTATTGATATTCTTCAGCCATCTTAGTATCCACCTGATGAAATAAAAGGATAAATCTTTGGAACTATTGAAGACATGCTTGCACCTCACCATACTTGCTACCACCGTGCTCCATCGCTGCTTAAGGGAACCTTGCCTATTCTTCTTTGGCTTGCCTTGTTCGCCTTAAGCTTGTGCTATTTGATGGACGAAAACTATGTCTTTGATTCTGGTGGATATGTTTCATGCTTCTTCCTATGATGATCAAGGTCGAGTCAGGCTCACGACTCGGTAATCAAAAATCAAGCGCTTCTTGGGAGGCAACCCATGTTTCTATCTTTTAGCTTTCTTTATTTTAAGTGTAGGGGAGACCCGTTGGTGTTTGCTCTCTCCTCTCTTCTTATTCAGGGATTCGAGCTTCAAAGATCCACTCTTGATGATTCTTGACGACCCGTGATTCCGTGTTCACTTCTTCCCGGTTCTATCCTAAACTCTTTTCGATTCACTATTTTATATTTTCTCAATATTAAAATAGGAATCTCTTTAGTTGTCTTTTCCTTAGAAAGATTTAAACAAAGTGCACAATCTCCTAAGTGTAGGGGAGTTTACTCCCACATGCTTAAACATTGAGGACAATGCTTATCTTAAGTGTAGGGGGACTTCTATCGAAGTTAAGTGGCTCTTTTCCTTGTATTTGTCTTCATTTTAACCGGAAAATCAATTTTTCGACATTTTTCAAAATTTTTGATCTATTTTGGCCCATTAGTTTTTCCCTTTGTAGAGTTATTTTCTTTCCTTATTAGAATAATTTTTAATAAAGTGGTTTTAATTTTCAAACGTTGTGAATCTTTTGACTCAACCCGAGTTTACTTATCTAAGTTACTCTAGCTAGTATCCTTAACATGTTTAAGTCAAGTTTTGCTAGGCTTTTATATAGGGAGCTATAAAACGCGAAAGTCTTAACTCTCACGGGTTAAGAACAAGAACTTTTCGCAATTTCCTATAATTGATCCTAGAGAGTCGTTTATCAAGGGAACTTTAAAATGCGATTTCTAAACTTGAAAAAGTCTAAGAATTTGCAAGATCCTATAGGCGACTCGAAAACCCAAAACTTTGATTTAATAGGCTAAGCATCCACGAGTCTCATTCCTTGAGATTTTAAACTGTGGAGAACGAGAGATGATAGAGCCAATTATAAGTTCGGTATTCTTTCGTGAATTTATGTAAGTTAATTATGAGCCTATTCTCCCATCGCTTGCTAATAAATTTATCTACAATAAATAAGGTTGTACGATTTGAAAAGTTACTTAGCTTCTAGCCCAAGATCGTTTAAAAGTTGCTCGGTATGGACTAGGGTTCATAGCCAAGGCATAACTTATTGAAGCGGGATGCGAAGATTGGCGAGTCCAAAAAGGTCCTAACAAGACATGAGGGCTACATTTTGTTGCTAAAGATCCAAAGTGATGTGAAGAATCATTTATCGAAAATCAATATGAAGGATCGAGACACACGACGAAAAGCAAAAACTACCCAAAAGTCATGGAGAAGTCTATCCGAAAAGACCCTAGCAAGGTATGAGGATAAATAAAGCCAAGTCCAAAAAGGAGGCGGATCGTTGTATATCAAAGTCCAGAATAAAGATTGGAGAAAAATGAAGAAGTCGTGGTCCAAGTATGAATCCTCAAAACTTCAAGTGAAGAAATTACTATATGAAGAGAAGACCATTATTTCATGAACGTCTCTCAAGGTTTGAAGTATGAAGTCGCTGCTAAATATCGGTCCGAGAAAGGTCTCAAATCGCGAAGCGAGTTATGCCAAGATATGAACTTTATGAGGTCCTGAGAAGCAGTTTTAAAAGATTTTGTCCTTTAGCTAACTATTGATTAAATCGTTCACTTTTGTGACATCCGTCAAATTTTTCATCCTTATTTCTTCATATAATGATTTAACGTGAGCCTTGAACTTGTTGGATTTAACGAATTGGGAAGTTATATCATATTTATGAAGTACCCTAATTATTTACCAATGTGGTGTCGATGTAAGTGTATTGTTTGTTTTGATTTGCGGACAAAGCCCTCTTTAGGAAGAGCGAATGTAACAACTCGAGTTTTTCGCGTCTATTATATTATGAATGAAACGTGTGCGTTAGTAAACGTTTTATGCATTAACCGTTGTGCCGATTAGGATTGTTTGCTGAATCCCTCGAGAATACGCGTATCCATCTTTGTTTAAGTTGTGTGTCGAATTTTATTATGTTGTCCTTGTTATGTTTCCGCGTTTAAAACTAAGACATTTGACAAACCCTGCTGGGCCGAATGATACAATTTATACAAGAACCAAATTAGTGAACTTTTATTTAGATTTTTCAAAACTTGGTCAACACTAGTCAAACATTCAGGCATGGAAACTAAATTCTTTGTTTATACAACCCACTACCCATAAAAGTCCAGCACACATGCCTAGTTTACCCAAAATGGGTACATCACAAGACCTCCATTTCCAGATATGGACTAACCCTAAGCAAGTATTACAAAGTTAAATACTATCCCAAAATGTTCACAGTCCAAACACAACACAAAACACATTCACAGTCCAAATATTACAAGTTGTTCCTACTGAGCAATTTTAACTACAAATTCTGGGTAAAAGTATAGAGTGTAGTGTCAAGCACTGAACCAGCCGACCCATCTTCTTCTCGTCCGAACCTGCAAGCCGAAACAAAACCCTCGTCGTGAGTCTTTTAACCACCTTCTTTTATTTCCTGCATACGTCTTAGTTGTTCTCGTCAAATCATAAAACTAACCTGCGAAAATAAAACAAATGGATTAGTCTTTTTGTTACGGTTTAAACAAAAATATAGGGATAAAGGATAGCAATATTAACTTGGACTTTGACCCACAAACCACAACCCCCATTGTTTCTGCCATGACCAAACCGAGACCCCCTTTACGTTTTTTTTTTACATTTTTCTTTGGTTGCAATTTGGTATAATGTTATCAGGAACTAGTAATAATACTGTAGACAACAACATCACTCGAATGATTATATTACTGCCGAAACTTTAATTACTCAAAATTAACCATAATATAAGATTTACACAATTCTTTTTTTTACAGAAACATCTCTTAACCACCATTAAACCCGCGGGTATAAAAACCCCTCATTAATTCGAAACCCTAATTTTGTAAATCATCTTTATTTATGAAATTAACACAATTTATTTCCCAAAAACATTATTTAATTATAAATAAACAACCGAGTATAAAAACCCCCAAATTTATATAAACCCTAATTTTAATATATTGATTTAAACTCTAATTAGACCTAATCTAAATACGAATTGATTAGTTAATTAGATTAAAACCGGAATATGAACAAACCCCCAATTTGACCGAAACCCTAATTTCACAAATCGAATTGTTTGATGAAATTGAAAAGTTTTTATGTAAAGAAACACTAATTAATTATTATTGAACACCAGATTTACCAAAACCCCTAAATTATCGAAACCCTAATTTTTGAAAACTCATCTTAAATTACTAATTAACATCAAGAAACTTATGAAAACATTAATTAATTATAATAAAACCTTAGATTTGGAAAACCCCCAATATTTCGAAAACCCTAATTTGATTTTTATTTAATCCGAAAATCTTTATGCATATTATGAAAAGACAAATGATTTCAATCTTTTGAACCCCATTTATTTTCGAATATATAAAACAAACGCAGTTTGAACCAATTAATTGGAAGGAAAGGATTTAAAAACTTATCTTTTGTGAGGGATAACACCATTAAATCTCCTGGGAAAAACATCTCGAATCGAACTTGATTTGATGTGGGGATGAAACCCCACATCCCACGCAGGATACACACCTCAAGCCTTCATAATAATTGATGTTTATTAATCTGAGAAATCATTTTAGCCATGGGAGGAGTGTTAGATCCGAGTTTCTAGAGAGAGAAAGAAAGGGGACGGTTGGGAGTGTTTTCGAGAGAGAGAGATAGTGTCTGAGTGTTTTGGGGAAAATAAAAGAGTTATAACCCCTTTTTCTTGTTTGTGTCGCCTATTGGGCCGGACTGGGCCAAAAGGTCAATGGACCGAACCCTTGTATGGGTTAAATTGGGATATTGTTGGGCCATTCGTTTGTGTTGGGTTATATAAGGCCCAAACCGAATTATTAACTTAAGGTGTAATTTTTAGCCCAAAAACCTCATTTGTTAAATACCCGATTTTTAAGTGTCGTGTTTTCCGCAAACGAAAAGTACCGTCAAGCACAACTAGGATGTTATGTTTTTACTAGTATAAATTTAAATGTCGTAACACGATTCTTATATTTAAATAGGTCGCGGGTAGCGAAACCGTATTCTCGAGCTACATTCATAGTTCCATTACTTTGCTGATTTCACGAGGTGAGTTTATAGCCCCACTTTTAACTGCTTTTACTGCTTTTTTGGGTGAGACATTGCTTGATTTAACGTATGAACACAAGTGCATTTACTAATTTATATACTAGTCTAAGTCCCACTAAAAACCCAGTTGCTTTGGCTCGTGAATCGTGAACCGTTAATAACTTTGTGTAAGCGCGAATGTTATGGATAGATCTATCGGGGTTGACGCCCCTGTCTGTCTTGGTCCAACACGAGCTTAGACTGTAATAAATGCTTTTATGATGACTTTGTATTTGTTATATTGTCATCACTTTTGGGAAAATCTTGTGGTTCATTAAACATTTCAAATTAACTAAACCTATGAACTCACCAACTTTATGTTGACGCTTTAGCAATGTTTTTCTCAGGTATTAAGAAGGAAGATGCTAAGTGAGGTCTCATGCATTGCCGTCATTTCTATTGAAACAAAGATCATTTGTACTATTTAGAAACTATGTTTTGTAACTGTGACTAGTTTTATGCTTCCGCACTATGTTAAAACTATTTATTTTATCAATTACAAGTGATCTATTTTCCGAACGTCTCATTTAGAGGTCGTTCTTTGTAACTGTGTGTGTATGATAATCATGACGTCACCACTCCCTTGTTGCCATTATACTCTGATATTTTGGGAGTGTGACAGATTGGTATCAGAGCCATGGTTATAGAGAACTAGGTTGCATTTAGTAACTCTAGACTATAACTGTTATGTGTTTAATCGATTATCATAAGGATTGTAAGTATTAAGTATATATATATACATGGATATATATAAGTAATAAATGGGATACATGTGATTTAACAATTACGAGGTATATTTACATGGGTTACATGTGCAACAACAAAATCTGAATTATGTTATATGGGATACATGTGGGTTGAACAATGATTGCTATATGTTATGTCAATGCCCCTTTCACGGACTAATTATACGAGATATTTACACACATCTATTCTGTTTATGTTACAGCGATGTCTTCTTCTGATGATTCCACGTCTACGGGAGCATACTACAACCGCAGTTCACAGTCGACTATCAGTTCATCAGTAGGATTACCTAGAGGATCACCATCAGGATATCCGTGGTATCGGATGACTTCAGATGATGAGACTGAGAGAGACTGAGGAGGTTTACCGTTCACCAATCCATATCCCTGATGCATCAGCAGATGACGTACTTAGCCTAGAAGGCGGAGGAGAGGACGACCTAGCCGCTGATGTAGTGCAGTCACCAGGACAGGCGTCAGTCACTAGGGATGAGTCAATGGAGGAAACAGAGGATGATGATATGGAGTTCACCGATGGAGAAGGTGAACCCATGGAGGTCACTGACACTAAGGACCCCCCTGCTACATATGCTGCTACTCCTGAGGTTTCCATCGCACACATCTCCTCGTCTTCGTCTAAAGACGAAGGGGAAAGGACGGACATCCCTACTCCAGCACCTGGTACTCTGCCTTTCTACTATGTTAGACGACGTCTTCGGGGGAGAGCTGCCCGACCACCACCTTCACCTTACCGACCCCTCATACCCTTCTCTGCCACTGACAGGCATGCAGCCCGCATACCTGCCAGTCCTGCCCCAGAGGCGTCACTACCACCACCACCACCAGAGACTGTACATGCTGTGTATCAAGAGATGCTTGCCGATGTTGGCATCTCTACTGGACCGAGAGCTGCGACCCTTCTTCCTAGGAGAGCTACATCGACAGTTGTGATGCTTGGAGCAGCAGATGGATGTGTGACGACCCGTTTAAACAGGTTGGAGGATGCTGTGGAGACTTTAGGTGAGGAGTATAATGAGGTGCGGGATAAGCTGGAGGCACTGACGAAGAAGAGTCCAGTTAGGGATGAGACGGTATTGACGGTTTGTGTGACCCGTCTACGAGGACAGCTCCACGCTGTTCTCGACCAGATGGATACCATGCCGAATGCTCGCCTTGAGGAGATCGAGAGCCTGATGACCCGTTGGGGAGTAGAGCCATTGGTTGAGACAGGTGGACTAGAGGCACCTGTAGAGGACCCTATTGCTGACTTGGATAGGAGGTTTAGGGCCGCTTGTTATGATACCGATGTCAGACTTAGGGATTCCCAGGCTCGTGAGATCGTGGTTGAGAGGAGGTTGGCAGAGTTGGAGAGAGAGCTTCACCAGCGCCGTGAGGGCACTAGTTTGACTTATCATGTACGGTTGACTCATTGTTGTACGACCACTAAGCTTTGAGGTTTATCTCAGCTAGTTGGCATTTTCTTTTTTTTCTTTATTATGTATGACGAATTATGATGTATTGCAAAACATTTCTATGAATGACATTATATTATTTGGGTTACAAAATTGTGAGATCATTATATCTTGTTTATTACACCATGGAGCATTTCATAATTGTATTGTGCGTGCCATGCATGTTATGACTGGCAAAACTCATTGTCTTGTTACCCTTTTTAGATTATGGCGCCAGTTAGAAGATCTGAGACACAAAATCCACCAGCTGCTACCGGTGGTATTGACCCTGTCATGCTTAGTCAAATGATCGCGGAACGGGTGGCTGAGGCACTCGCAGCAGCCGAAGCGAATCGTACAGCGAGCACGCAAGAGGAGACAAACCAAGGAGCTACTGTTGCCATTGCACGGACCTGTACCTACAAGGAATTCCGTGCGGTTACACAAGTGAGTTTCCGCGGTACTGAAGGAGCAGTAGGTTTGACCAGATGGTTTGAGAAGTTGGAATCCCAATTTGGGATTAGCAATGTTGCTGGAGCTGATAAGGTAAAGTTTGCGTCAAGCACATTAGTGGATGGTGCTTTGACTTGGTGGAACGTTTATGCTCGTGCAGTGACCATTGATGTTGCCCAAGCGACGCCCTGGAGTGAGTTCAAAGCTATGTTTGTTAGGAAATATTGCCCACGAAATGAAGTCAAGCAGATGGAGGTTGAGCTATAGAACTTGAAGGTCAAGGGTACCGCTCTTACTGCTTACAATCAGCGCTTTCAGGAGCTGATCTTGTTATGTCCCGAAATGGTGCCCAACGACGACCGATTGTTGGAGCGATACATTGAAGGATTACCTTTGAGCATCAAGGGGAATGTGACTTCATCAAAGCCAACCGATTTGCATGAGGCAATCGATATGGCTCAGAGTTTGATGTACCAAGTGGTACAAGAGCTGGGAGAAAATACTGGAGATAAGAGAAAGTGGTCTGGAAACCACTACAACAACAATAACAGCAATATCAACAACAACAACAACACAAATAACTACAGTCAGAACAAGCGACAAGAAGTGGCAAGAGTGTTTACTGCTGGGCAAGGTAATGCTGGAAACTATGCTGGAAGACTTCCTTTCTGTGGAAAGTGTGGCCGACACCACGAGGGAGCATGTCCCCCTACATGCTACAACTGTGGAAAGGCTGGACATAAGGCAAAGGAATGTCGAGCACCACCCCGTCCTACTAACCAAAGAGGACCGGGAACACAGGGTGGCCAGGGAGCAAATGTCACTTGCTTTGGATGTGGAGAGAAAGGTCACTACAAGAATAAGTGTCCAAGCAGTGGGAACCAAGGTCGTGGTAATCAGATTCGAGGCAACCAGAATCACAACCAAGGGAACCAAAAGCAGAACCAAGGGAACCAAAAGCAGAACCAAGGGAACCGGGGAGGAAATAACCGAGCCACAACTAGTACTCCTGGAGGATTCACGGCACCTAGCAAAGTGTATCATTTGTGTGCTAAGGCTGCGGTGCAGGACAACAATGTTGTGACTGGTATGTTTCTAGTCAATAACAACTATGCTTCAGTACTATTTGATTCTGGTGCGGATAGGAGTTTTGTGTCATCTGTATTTAGTGAACGCCTAAATATTTCCCCTACTGCGTTAGATATTAAGTATAATGTAGAACTAGCCGATGGGAAGTCAGTAACCACCGATGCTATTCTGAAAGGATGTAGTATAAGGTTACAAGATCGTTCGTTCAGTATCGACTAACTCCCCATAGAATTGGGAAGTTTTGATGTCATCATTGGAATGGATTGGATGTCGAAGCATCACGCAGAAATTGTATGTCATGAGAAGTGCGTCCGTGTTCCTTATGGAAACGATGTACTAGTCATACAAGGCGAAAGAAGTGGAGTGAAGAATGGATCAAGACTGGAAGTCATCTCATGTATTAGAACCCAAAGATACATTGAGAAGGGATGTCCAGTGTACTTGGTTCAAGTAACGCGAAAGGAAGAAGAAGAAGATCATGAGAAGAAAATTGAAGATGTACCGATCGTTAGGGATTTTCCAGACGTATTCCCAGAAGACTTACCGGAATTACCACCAACACAACAAGTGGAGTTTCACATAGAGCTTACACCAGGAGCCGCGCATGTTGCTAGAGCCCCATACCGCTTAGCACCAGCCGAGATGACAGAGTTAGCTGAACAACTAAAGGAACTTTCTGGCAAAGGTTTCATTAGGCCAAATTCCTCACCTTGGGGAGCACCGGTCCTATTTTTCAAAAAGAAAGATGGATCCTTTAGGATGTGTATTGATTACCGAGAGTTGAATAAGCTGACGATAAAGAACCGCTACCCATTGCCAAGAATTGACGATCGTTTCGACCAACTGCAAGGATCTAGCATATACTCGAAGATTGATTTAAGGTCAGGATATCATCAGCTAAGGGTTAGAGAAGAAGACGTCCACAAGACGGCTTTTAGAACCCGGTACGGACACTACGAGTTCCAAGTTATGCCTTTTGGTTTGACAAACGCACCCGCGGTA
This sequence comes from Glebionis coronaria, assembly GCA_025667525.1. NCBI lineage: Eukaryota > Viridiplantae > Streptophyta > Magnoliopsida > Asterales > Asteraceae > Glebionis > Glebionis coronaria. The sequence goes on from CM046879.1 coordinate 539,689,291, forward strand.
TTCATGGATCTCATGAACCGAGTTTGCAAACCATACTTGGACAAGTTTGTGATTGTATTTATCGATGATATTCTCATCTACTCTCATAATGAAGAAGAACACAAGGAGCATTTGAAGACCATACTAGAGCTGCTGAGGAAGGAAAAGTTATATGCAAAGTTTTCCAAATGTGAGTTTTGGATAAACACAGTGCAATTCCTTGGACATGTGATCGATAGCAGTGGTATTCACGTTGACCTTGCTAAGATCGAGGCTGTGAAAGATTGGGCGACTCCTACAACACCCACGGAGATCCGCCAATTTTTAGGTCTTGCTGGTTACTATAGGAGATTCATTGAAGGTTTCTCCAATATAGCTAAACCAATGACGGAGTTAACTCAAAAGGACAAGAAGTTTGAGTGGAAAGAGGATCAAGATTTGGCATTCCAGATATTGAAACAGATGTTGTGTGCAGCACCTATACTAGCCCTACCCGAGGGTAATGAAGACTTTGTGGTGTATTGTGATGCATCCATAAAAGGGTTAGGTGCGGTATTGATGCAAAGGACTAAGGTCATTGCTTATGCATCAAGACAACTAAAAGTGTACGAGAAGAACTACACAACTCATGGCCTAGAGTTAGGAGCAGTGGTGTTTGCCCTGAAGATTTGGAGACACTACCTCTATGGCACAAAGTGTGTCGTATTCACTGATCATAAGAGTCTACAACACATTTTGAATCAAAAAGAACTCAACATGAGACAACGACGTTGGCTAGAGTTGCTCAGTGATTACGATTGCGAGATCCGTTATCACCCGGGCAAGGCAAATGTCGTGGCCGACGCTTTGAGTCGAAAGGAGAGAGTCCTTAGGGTGAAAGCCTTGGTGATGACCATTGACTTAGACCTTCCATCCTTAATTCTCAAGGCTCAGAAGGAGGCAGTCAAGGAAGAAATTCTCAAGACTGAAGATGTTGAAGGCATGATAAAGAAGTTAGAAGCTCGCTCGGATGGGACATTATGCCTTGATAATAGGAGTTGGTTACCGTGCCATGGTGACCTACGACCTTTGATTATGCATGAGTCGCATAAGTCAAAATACTCCATACATCCGGGATCTGACAAGATGTACCATGATCTTAAGATGTTGTATTGGTGGTCGAACATGAAGGCGGACATTGCTACATATGTTAGCAAGTGCTTGACTTGTGCCAAGGTCAAGGCCGAACATATGAAACCATCAGGATTGTTGGTCCAACCCGAACTGCCAGAATGGAAGTGGGAAAGGATCACTATGGATTTCGTTACAAAGCTACCTAAAACCTCAGCTGGATTTGACACTATTTGGGTAATCGTCGACCGACTCACCAAATCGGCTCATTTCATACCAATCAAGGAGACTGACGGGATGGATAAGTTAGCAAGAACATACTTGGAGGAAGTAGTCACGAGACATGGTGTGCCTGTGTCTATAATCTCTGACCGAGATAGTCGATTTACTTCACAGTTTTGGAAGTCGCTGCAGAAGGCATTGGGAACGCAGTTGGATATGAGCACTGCATATCATCCCTAAACTGACGGTCAAAGTGAAAGGACCATTCAAACCTTAGAAGATATGCTGAGAGCTTGTGTGATCGACTTTGGAAATAGATGGGATAGGCACCTACCTCTGGTGGAGTTCCTATACAACAATAGTTATCACTATAGCATTAAGGCAACACCGTTCGAAGCATTGTATGGTAGGAAGTGTCGTTCACCCGCGTGTTGGGCAGAGGTGGGTGAGGCACAACTCACTGGACCCGAAATCATACACAAGACTACTGAGAAGATCTTTAAGATCAAGAGCCGTATGCAAGCCGCAAGAGATCGACAAAAGAGTTATGCTGACATGAGACGCAAACCCCTTGAGTTTGAGGTTGGCGATAGAGTCATGTTGAAGGTCTCACCTTGGAAGGGTGTGATTCGCTTTGGAAAGCGTGGAAAGTTGAATCCTCGTTATATTGGACCATTCAAGATCATAGAGAGGATTGGCCCCGTAGCCTATCGTTTGGTGTTACCTCAAGAACTTAGCCGAGTGCATAACGTGTTCCACATTTGCAATCTGAAGAAATGCTTAGCCGACGAGACACTCGTTATTCCTTTAGAAGAGATCCAACTCGACGACAAACTCAACTTCGTAGAAGAACCGGTGGAGGTCATGGACTGTCAGGTCAAACATCTCAAGCAAAGTCGTATACCCATCGTAAAAATCCGTTGGAATGCACGTAGAGGTCCAGAATACACGTGGGAACGTGAAGACCAATTCAAGAGCAAGTATCCTCACCTTTTCGCTAATCACCCTACTACAACAACGTCTTGATTTCGTGACGAAATCTCTAAAACATGGGAATACTGTGACATCCGTCAAATTTTTCATCCTTATTTCTTCATATAATGATTTAACGTGAGCCTTGAACTTGTTGGATTTAACGAATTGGGAAGTTATATCATATTTATGAAGTACCCTAATTATTTACCAATGTGGTGTCGATGTAAGTGTATTGTTTGTTTTGCTTTGCGGACAAAGCCCTCTTTAGGGAGAGCGAATGTAACAACTCGAGTTTTCGCGTCTATTATATTATGAATGAAACGTGTGCGTTAGTAAACGTTTTATGCATTAACCATTGTGCCGATTAGGATTGTTTGCTGAATCCCTCGAGAATACGCGTATCCATCTTTGTTTAAGTTGTGTGTCGAATTTTATTATGTTGTCCTTGTTATGTTTCCGCGTTTAAAACTAAGACATTTGACAAACCCTGCTGGGCCGAATGATACAATTTATACAAGAACCAAATTAGTGAACTTTTATTTAGATTTTTCAAAACTTGGTCAACACTAGTCAAACATTCAGGCCTGGAAACTAAATTCTTTGTTTATACAACCCACTACCCACAAAATTCCAGCACACATGCCTAGTTTACCCAAAATGGGTACATCACAAGACCTCCATTTCCAGATATGGACTAACCCTAAGCAAGTATTACAAAGTTAAATACTATCCCAAAATGTTCACAGTCCAAACACAACACAAAACACATTCACAGTCCAAATATTACAAGTTGTTCCTACTAAGCAATTTTAACTACAAATTCTGGGTAAAAGTATAGAGTGTAGTGTCAAGCACTGAACCAGCCGACCCATCTTCTTCTCGTCCGAACCTGCAAGCCGAAACAAAACCCTCGTCGTGAGTCTTTTAACCACCTTCTTTTATTTCCTGCATACGTCTTAGTTGTTCTCGTCAAATCATAAAACTAACCTGCGAAAATAAAACAAATGGATTAGTCTTTTTGTTACGGTTTAAACAAAAATATAGGGATAAAGGATAGCAATATTAACTTGGACTTTGACCCACAAACCACAACCCCCATTGTTTCTGCCATGACCAAACCGAGACCCCCTTTACGTTTTTTTTTACATTTTTCTTTGGTTGCAATTTGGTATAATGTTATCAGGAACTAGTAATAATACTGTAGACAACAACATCACTCGAATGATTATATTACTGCCGAAACTTTAATTACTCAAAATTAACCATAATATAAGATTTACACAATTCTTTTTTTACAGAAACATCTCTTAACCACCATTAAACCCGCGGGTATAAAAACCCCTCATTAATTCGAAACCCTAATTTTGTAAATCATCTTTATTTATGAAATTAACACAATTTATTTCCCAAAAACATTATTTAATTATAAATAAACAACCGAGTATAAAAACCCACAAATTTATATAAACCCTAATTTTAATATATTGATTTAAACTCTAATTAGACCTAATCTAAATACGAATTGATTAGTTAATTAGATTAAAACCGGAATATGAACAAACCCCCAATTTGACCGAAACCCTAATTTCATAAATCGAATTGTTTGATGAAATTGAAAAGTTTTTATGTTACGAAACACTAATTAATTATTATTGAACACCAGATTTATCAAAACCCCTAAATTATCAAAACCCTAATTTTTGAAAACTCATCTTAAATTACTAATTAACATCAAGAAACTTATGAAAACATTAATTAATTATAATAAAACCTTAGATTTGGAAAACCCCCAATATTTCGAAAACCCTAATTTGATTTTTATTTAATCCGAAAATCTTTATGCATATTATGAAAAGACAAATGATTTCAATCTTGTGAACCCCATTTATGTTCGAATATATAAAAAAAACGCATTTTGAACCAATTAATTGGAACGAAAGGATTTAAAAACTTATCTTTTGTGAGGGATAACACCATTAAATCTCCTGGGAAAAACATCTCGAATCGAACTTGATTTGATGTGGGGATGAAACCCCACATCCCACGCAGGATACACACCTCAAGCCTTCATAATAATTGATGTTTATTAATCTGAGAAATCATTTTAGCCATGGGAGGAGTGTTAGATCCGAGTTTCTAGAGAGAGAAATAAAGGGGACGGTTGGGAGTGTTTTCGAGAGAGAGAGAGATAGTGTCTGAGTGTTTTGGGGAAAATAAAAGAGTTATAACCCCTTTTTTCTTGTTTGTGTCGCCTATTGGGCCGGACTGGGCTAAAAGGTCAATGGACCGAACCCTTGTATGGGTTAAATTGGGATATTGTTGGGCCATTCGTTTGTGTTGGGTTATATAAGGCCCAAACCGAATTATTAACTTAAGCTGTAATTTTTAGCCCAAAAACCTCATTTGTTAAATACCCGATTTTTAAGTGTCGTGTTTTCCGCAAACGAAAAGTACCGTCAAGCACAACTAGGATGTTATGTTTTTACTAGTATAAATTTAAATCTCGTAACACGATTCTTATATTTAAATAGGTCGCGGGTAGCGAAACCGTATTCTCGAGCTACATTCATAGTTCCATTACTTTGCTGATTTCACGAGGTGAGTTTATAGCCCCACTTTTAACTGCTTTTACTGCTTTTTGGGGTGAGACATTGCTTGATTTAACGTATGAACACAAGTGCATTTACTAATTTATATACTAGTCTAAGTCCCACTAAAAACCCAGTTGCTTTGGCCCGTGAATCGTGAACCGTTAATTACTTTGTGTAAGCGCGAATGTTATGGATAGATCTATCGGGGTTGACGCCCCTGTCTGTCTTGGTCCAACAAGGGACAAGCGGGCACAGTTTCATTTGAGTCTGAGATAGGATGTCGTGGGTTTAGGCATCCAGTGGGGCTACATTTATATGATTATACTACCGGTGTTGTTAATGCTTCGGTGTCACGAGCTTAGACTGTAATAAATGCTTTTATGATGACTTTGTATTTGTTATATTGTCATCACTTTTGGGAAAATCTTGTGGTTCATTAAACATTTCAAATTAACTAAACCTATGAACTCACCAACTTTATGTTGACGCTTTAGCAATGTTTTTCTCAGGTATTAAGAAGGAAGATGCTAAGTGAGGTCTCATGCATCGCCGTCATTTCTATTGAAACAAAGATTATTTGTACTATTTAGAAACTATGTTTTGTAACTGTGACCAGTTTTATGCTTCCGCACTATGTTAAAACTATTTATTTTATCAATTACAAGTGATCTATTTTCCGAACGTCTCATTTAGAGGTCGTTCTTTGTAACTGTGTGTGTATGATAATCATGACGTCACCACTCCCTTGTTGCCATTATACTCTGATATTTTGGGAGTGTGACAACTTTGTTTTCGGCCTAAATAACTATCGAAATAAGTCAACAATGCATCCTCGTGATCATTCAAGAAAACAATAAAATATAAGAGATACACCTAGGAATAAGGGAGTCTAAGTGAGTAATTGGCCCACATGAGTTCGTGTTAGTTTGCTAACTTATAATAACAATGATCTCGTTTTTAAGCTTGGTTTGGAGAAAGTGAAAACTTGAGGATGATGATCATTCACAGCATTTCCAAAAACCGAAGGTATGATTTTTGATTTCTTTATTTTCTTTACTTTGAGTGTTTATAGTTTTCTGTCTCTTTAATCAAGGCCAAGGTGGATTGATTTTGATGAAAAATGTAAACGTGCTTTGTAACTAATGCATTGCATGAGGACATTGCAATGGTCAAGTGTAGGGGATTTGATAGGTGTGTAAACACCCATCCTTTTTACCACTTAATTACAATAATAACCGAGCCAAAACGTGTATTTTATGTCATTTATGTCGGAATTATGTGTGGTTTGTGTTTTTGTTGTGATTTAGGACGAAAAGGTGAAAAGTGGAGAAAACACGGGCATTCACGGGCTTTTATTGAAGAAAAAGATGGAAAAACGAAGTCAAGAAGTCAAGAGTGCAAAAAGAACGGAATTCCAAGACCAATTCTGAAGATTTATCGAAGAAAAAGTCAAAAGACGGAAGTTTACCAAAAGCCGAAGAACTCAAGTCTTATTTATTGAAGAATTAAAAGACGAGTCCAAAGAAATCCCGAGCCAAAATTCATTAAAGTCCAAGATTAAAGAAGATTAAAGGCTTAAGGACCTAATGGTGCAATTAAGAGAAAATGAAGGAGGGGAGGAAGCTTCATAAGCACCCCTTAATCCTCCCCTATAAATAGTCATTAGATAAATCATTTTCTTTTTGTTGGCTAAGGTGACAATTAGTCTTCCACCTTTTAATTACTTGCTCTTTAAATTCATGTCATTTTAAATACTTGTCTTGCACTTTAATTCATTTAAATTCCAAGTAAGTGTTCTTTTATTTTCTTGTTTTAATCTCTCATTCTACCTTTCTTTCTATGCTTTAATCTTTGTTTACATGCTTATTGTGTTGCTTATTTGATTAGAGGTTATGTTTTTATGCTTTTGATTGTTTTGGATTATTGATTCTTATATCTTATTTGTGTTTATCTTTAAGTTTCTAAAGTTTTTATAAAAGCTATTTTTATATAAAGTTTGTTTTCGTAAACCTTTTTCTTTTCGTGTTTTCAAAAGTCTTTAAATTTCAGTTTATTAGCTTTTTCTTATACGTGTTTGCTTAGGATTTTAGCCTAGTGCTTATTTGATTAATAGCTTATTTTTTTGCTTAATTTGTGTTCTTTCCACTGTATTCCGACCATACCAGTCGGAAAAGGGTTTATCATTCCGACCAGCGCTCTTGTTGCTTGGTCGGAAAAGGGATTAGGATTCCGATTGGTATTCCGATGAAAGGGGGAGTTTGGTTATTCCGATCAGGAGGTAAGTGACAGCATTCCGATCTGAATTCACTCCACATTCCGATCAGAGGTGTTTGTTTGGTTATTACGATCAGGATAGGTGACAGCATTCCGATCTGGGGGTTTCCGATCAACATTCCGATAGGGGTGTTTTTAACTTCATTCCGATTGGCTAGTTGTATTCCGACGAGACCTCTTTCCTATCATATTCCGATCAGGAAGGTAAGGTTATTCCGATTGGGATTCCGATCGGAATGTATTCCGATGGTAGGGTTGTTTTAATATTTTGTCTTGTTTAATTTTTAAGTTGTAATTTTAATACTTTGTCAAATTTTAATTCTCGTCACGCTTTTAAATTACCCGTCATTTAATTTCTCGTCATTTACTTTTAAAGTTTTAAATATTGCACCCTTAACTTTTAATTAGACTTAGATTTATTTTACACGTCATTTACTTTTAAGTTTTGCACTTTAATTTTAAAACAATCAAAAATATTTGTTTCACCAAAAACAATAGAGTCGTACTTTGAACCGGAAATCAATTCGTTAAGATATCGAGAACTTGAACTTTAATTTTTATACGGGGTGTCAAAAGCCCTGTAGTGTGAGACCTTATCCGGAATGTGCATAATATTACCAGATCTGAATACTTGCAGGTCGACAAAAGTTTGATAAAGTTGATAAACTGATACTTTGGTGAAGACAAAAATGAATAAGAAAATGTTATACCAGTTTGAGACACAGAAATAATAGACGAGACAAAAGAAAAGAACAACTTGTTTAGCCAACCAATCGTTATATCAGATATAAATTTTGACCAATAAAAAATGGATTTGACAAATTGGTTAGACAAAGTAAAATCAATAGATCTAAACCCAATCACAAAAGATATATCATATTCGGAACCAATAGAAAAAATTTTTGACCAATAAATCAATAGATAAAAACACGCCAATCCTAAGAATCAACCATAGCTCTTGATACCAATTGTAGAATCATATAATCTTAGGATTGTAGATGTGTTTGTAAAGATCTAAAGAGATAGAAGGAAAAGGAAGAACTAGAGAGAGAAACTTAGAGAGAGAAAGGAAAGAAGGAGAGAATGGATGGTTGATTAAGTGAAAAGTGTGAAACAAAATGACCAACCCCTCCTAACATGCTAGGAGGAGGTATATATAGCCCACCCTACATGTGGGCTATATGGACTATATTGATTACAAATTGGATCACGAGCCCAATACTTAAATATATCATTGGAGTGACCGGTCCTTTCTAAATACGTAAAAACGTATTTCCAACAATCTCCCCTAAGGGAGGTCACTCCAAGTTACAATGTCCTAAATAGTCTATAGCTCGTGATCTATGCTAATAATGATGTGACCGAGACTTTGTTTGGAAAAACGTATTTCCAACAATCTCCCCCTAAGGGAGGTCACACCATTTTACAAAATCTTAAACCTAGGATACTATGCTTGAGTCTTCGATCTTGTTCTTGTGAATATGCTGATTAGATCTTTGACATTAGTCTTGAGCATGTTTTCTTGCCTTGACCTTGTGCATTCATCACTTGTGATATTTGCTTCTTCGTGATTTCATGTTCCACATACTTACACCTTTATAAATTCTTGAAAGCTTCAGAGTTTGATACAGCAGAAGACTTGACTTTTAGGCTTTCTTGAATTTGTTGAAGTATTAAGTGCAGAAAGCATAAGCATGTGTTTACGACTTCTTCCGGATTGTACACCGCAATGCCACCTTCTTGTTACGCTGCATAAGACAGTTAGCAACAAAACATATACACGGATGAAATGGCCTTGAACATTTCATTCTAATTCGGTAGCATTTTATTATAAAATACGTACTTGTGGCAGGTAGTTTCAATTAAGAACCTCCTTGACAAGATTTCGCGGGTAAACCCGTTCTCTTTATTCGACCGTCCAAAGCTGACTGCGTACATAAAGAGTGAATCATTTGGATAATATTATCCGCATGATTTGAAGCCGTCAAATCCGATTCCTGGAACAAGTTTGATTCATTAACAAATCGCACCATCGTTGCTTTCCAGTTGTCACGAGCGTGATTCATACAGAATCTTGCAAGTTACCTACCAAGTGTTGTTTGATGTTAACACTAGAAGGATTTCCACTCATCACTGTGAACACTATAGAGTGTCACTCTGAGTGTTCTGGCAAGATCACTAAGATATTGCGTAGAGGCCTGGAACGTGTTTAAGTTCAGTTAAGAAATAAACCGCTGTTGCTTTCTAGTTATCACAAGTTTGATTCATAAAGAATCGCACAAGTAACCTACCATGAGCTTTTTGATATTCACTCAAGAAGGATTTCCATCTTCATTGTAAATACTTTCGTATTACTCGGATGTTCAAGCAAGAACATGAAGATTTTGCGTTGGACTCTTAAGATCTTTCTTACTTTTCACAGTGTGTGAAGAAGCAAGGAATTATGAAAGTGTGTCCTAATGAGATATTTGATGATCTCAAATTGATCTAGACTCGATCGTGTATTTTGGATTTGTTAGTGATCGGAGGCTGGAGAGGAGTTCCACCATTTCAATACCAATTTATTCGGAGTGAATAAATCAATAGATAATTTGTTGTCTCCGTGTGATTAAAACAAATATCTTTTGAGAGATATCTGAGTTAGCTGGGATGGGTTGTGCATTGCATCACTGGGTCCATGATGTCTTATCTTCAATATCGAGTATCCTTAAAAATGATCTCAATAACATATGTATTGACCCGGTTTCTGCCTAAGGTTGTAAGGAGGGCTTCTTTCTTTACACCCTTTATCTTTATAATTCTTTTTCATTCTTCAACCCCTTCAATGCTTACCAATACGTCATAATTAGCACCTTGTTGTGATTGCTCCAGTGCTAACTTAAATACTTGGTCGGCATTCAGCTACGTTCACAATCTTTCTCCATCTTTCCTAAGGACTACTATTTCTAGCTATGGAATGTCCTTGGGAAGATTTCTCCGGTTTTGGAACAATCATTGGACTTAACCTATCCTACCATCATTGTGTCACCACAATCTTCACCGTCGTAAATAGAGATGTTGTGGGTAAGTGTATGTCATCATGAAATCCATTTTGATATCCAAATCCACTTTGCTCCCCCTTAACATATGCCACGATATTCGAAAACATTTTGCATATGTCGGGATGAGCTATCACGTTAAGTCAAACCATTTGTGATTAATCATTTCCCATAATAAAAATATTAACCCAATCGATGTTTTTAATATCAATTGATTTAATAGCATTTTAAGAAAATTTGGGAAGAAAAATGCAAATTCAATTATCTTCATGAATTTCACAAGCTCCCCTTCAAATTAATGAGGGTGTACTAGAAACGTAAATTAAATACCTTTTAAACACAAGTGTAAGGTACTTATCACGTGCAAAGATCATATATGATAATGTATTCACAAGATTAGCAATTTACGAGGTTGGACCTGAATGATGGAGAACATCATATGAAAGAATCACATGGTTCTTGTTCACGAATGTTGGTCGCCTCGTCACGTCTGAAGTTATCTCTTCACTCCATGTGTACGATTGATATCGTTGTCTTGACACCAATATGTGAACTTGGCACATTCAGCGTCAAAGATTCTGAATGCTGGACAATTGCTCCCGCTCAATTGTTGACCCGTGTTCTATTGAAAGAGCTGTAGTCGTCGTTTGAGTAGTCGCATCGTCGAATATGTATATATCAATTGTAAATTGCTATGATTGGTGGAGATGATAACTTCATAAAAACAAGTTTTCTCTTGTTTTAACAAACAAATGCACTGACACGTACATATATTCGTGTTAGATTGTGTTATTACGTAAACACAATCCCTTACATGGTTATAAAGTATACCATGCCCGAGAAAAATTAATTCCCATTGTTGAGTCAAAGCTTTCCGGTGAAATGTTATGCATATCAAGATGAATGTTATGATTCAAAATTACCAAGGTGAATGTTATGCTTATCAAGATGTGTAGAATCATATAATATTAGGATTGTAGATGTGTTTGTAAAGATCTAAAGAGATAGAAGGAAAAGGAAGAACTAGAGAGAGAAACTTAGAGAGAGAAAGGAGAGAATGAGAGAATGGATGGTTGATTAAGTGAAAAGTATGAAATAAAATGACCAACCCCTCCTAACATGCTAGGAGGGGGTATATATAGCCCACCCTACATGTGGGCTACATGGACTATATTGATTACATATTGGATCACGAGCCTAATACTTGAATATATCATTAGAGTGCCCGATCCTTTCTAAATACGTAAAAACGTATTTCTAACAAGATGAACATAGAGAGCACTTCAAACCTAACATCAACCCAAACAATCTTTCTTACAAGTCAAATAACTACCTTTCTCCACCCGGCTTTCCACCCCAACCACCCACCCATAATCAACCCAATCCTCCTCAATTGCTTCAAAGAAATCAAGGGACTAGGCCAAACTACCAAGGAAACAACTATAGAGCACCCAACAACTTTCAACATCAAGGAAATATCTTTCATACAAACAATCAAGGATTTAACCAACCACCTCCATACTTTCAAAATCAAGGATACCATCAAGGTTATAATCAAGGATATGGGCAAAATGATACCTTTGAGCTACTTCAAAAGATGAACAAAGAAAATGAAAGAAGAATTCGTGAAAGTGAAAAGAGAACACAAGATCAAATAAGAGCCATGAATGAGGAGACTGCCAAGAGGATTATGATGATGATTAATCAAAGACCACAAGGGGCTCTACCTTCAAACACGCAAACAAATCCAAGGGCTAATGTCAATGATATCACAACAAGAATTGGAAAGATAACTAATGATCCTTCCCCTCCTACACCTCCTATGGTTAAGCCTACTATGGTTATACCTTGTGATAAGCCTTCAACATCAAACACAACACCTTCAAGATCTATGTTGATGCAAAAGTTGGGTGATCCTTGCTAGACCCGAATTAGGCTTAATTCGGGCTGGTTGGGCTCCGGCTCCTGCACCAAGTGAACTGTTTGGTTGAGATCCTGCACACTAAACAACATGCGTTAGGATTACCGTGGGAATGTTTCCCACGATTAGACTCCAGCGTGAGAGTAAGTAATCGGTTAGGGTTTTATGTGAGTTGAGAGTATAGAACGTAATACCTTTGTGGAACCCTTGGGTGTTCCTTTTATAGGCAGTGAAACCCTAATGGGCTGTCACTGATGCTTCGGCCCCAAGGAAGAGATAAACACCAGAATTAGATTGATTGTTATCTGCTAATTATGGTGAGTGAATATCTCCTTCTTTGGAGTAAATCACATTAAGAGATAGAATATGATTCTATCTAACCCTGCACCGGTCATGCCGGGCCGTGGGTCGCACACGTGTGTGCGGTTACTGTTCATCCAAGCCCATAAGCTTAAATGACATTATTCCCACCCATCCGTGATGGGCCGGATACGGGTAGTACCCGTGGGCCGAGTTTATGACCCGGCTGGGGACTATACGTCATCATGTCCCCCCAGTCTAGTTGTTACAACCATAGGCGTAACCTCTAGACTACCAAGATGCTCCTGTACGTACCAAAAAAAATAGGGAATGATAAGTTGTCCAAGAATTTGTTTTGGCCGCACATGGCAACCTGACTTAGGAATTTATTCCACTTTTATCTCAGCCGCTCGTGGCGACCGAGACAAATTAAATACAACATTAAATGTCAAGTATTACGTAAGAGCCGCATATCCCGACATTAATAACTGTTCACCTGCCACATTGACTGACAAAAGTGCAAACAGTCAGAGCCTCGAGCAGCGTAAACGTCTGAGTCAGAAGTGAACTGTGGGTCCCACCTGACGTTTCACTTGCCACTTGCAACCTAACCACACGATTAAGAATAGTGGCAAACACGTGTCACACATCCAACAGGCCATGACCCACGAGGCAACCCTATAAATAAGCCACCCCCACGGTTGTGTGAAACACACAGTTCTTATCTCCATTTCTGCCATTAAAGCTTTCTTCTTAGCTTCAATCAATCACGCACGGGTCCCTTCCTCCGCAGGTTAGAACACCACGCCCTTATATTTTTATTTAGTAATGGCTCACAGAAACAACCCTACCATTGGATCCGTGCTTAATGTAATGACCCAGGAGCAACTAGATCACTTTTGTACCAACTATTTTATCCCCACCAACCTACACCCCTCACTTCTTGGCGCCGGAGACCTCATAACTGAGGCTCCGGAGGGTAAGATTGGCCTTTACACATGCCTTTTCGATGCGGCCAACTACCGCATTCCATTCACCCGTTTCCTCATAGATCTATTAGGATATTATGATGTACATATTAGTCAGCTCCATTGTATAGGCGCGTGTAAGATAAGTCAATTCGAGATTCTGTGCCGTGCTAGAAGAATCTCCCCAACCGTAGAACTATTCCGGCTTTTTTACACCCCAGCATAGTAAATGGTTGGTTATCCTTTAAGAAACGATCCCCCAACAGCCCCCAATCTCATAATAAGCCAATGGATTCGCTGAAAAACTGGTATGACCACTATTTTTTCATTGACGCAATAGTATGGCCGGCTGATTATTCCTTTAGACATATGGTATCCCACGACCCCCTACCGCACGCTAGTACATATAACCCTCGACACTCCCAAGAAATAGATCTGAATAGGACCGGGTTCCATAGAAACCTCCCCGAATCATTTCTATGCTTGCTAGGGATTAGCCGCAACTATTTCGGGTCGTCCAACAGATATCCCGAATTTTGGAGAAGACAGGGTGAAGGTAGACTAGCATCCGTACACAAAAAAGCTCATTCAATTACTTTGTAACGGCTAACATATTTTGTTATTTGTATGGCAGCAATGAACTTCTTTGGACTTTTACGGCAAGGCGACCCAAAGCTCGTACCGGAGGGCTCCTGGCCCCTACGTGAGAATGAACTACCCCTGCTTGAGCATACCCGAAATGTCACGGTTGCTCTTGAAGCCGTGCCGGATCCCCACTCGGACGAGGAAGAAACAACTCTAATGAGGACTCCCGTCGACTTCAGCAATGGGGACGGTGATAACAGGATGCTCGAGGGAGGAGCCGGGCCCTCCTCACCGCCTAAGACCGCCACTCCCACACATGGGGAAGAGCAGGGAGACAACATTGACCTAACCACCTCCAGCCTTCGCCAGATGATGGGCGATGATGAGGAAGAGGTACAACAAACCTATGAAGAGGAAGAGGAGGAAGCTGAAAAAGAAGTTGAGGAGGAGGTCGAAGAAGCAACAGCTCAGCCCGTCGCTAAGCGTACCCGTAGAAAGAACAAACGGGTAAGAAAAGCTGTTCCGGCCGAGATTGGCGAACACAACGCCCCTGTCAAGAAACTTCAAGAAGACCACCCCTTGTACCAATCTGTTGGGAGCACCACTCAGGCTTTCGAGACGATCCGGGCCGCACATGTCGATCCAGTTACTCAGATTCCCCCCACCACATCAGAATTAGCAGAGAATAACATGTAAGGCTTCCTCTTGAAACGTAAGAACGACAAGTTCCTTTCAAGCAATACTTAATATGTATCCAAATTCTTGTTTCACAGGGATGAACAAACTGGTGTCGTGCCTCCACCCGACGCCCAAATGGAGAAGGGAAAAGAAAAAGAAGTGGAGAGAAACCCCATGCTTCACACGGCCACCACCAAATCCGGCCACGTATTTGAAGAAGGTACTCCCACAGCCTCCCAAGACCTCCCAACGTCCGGCCCCCTCAATCGTTCAGCCCTATCTGGAATATCACCACTGCATCACGAATGAGGGAAGCCGAGGAATGCCGAGAGTACCTCAATAAATGCATACCACCAGGCTTGGTGCGAGAAGTGAATGCTCTCAGCCATGCGGACCTGGCGGATGAGTACAACGGTGCTTTGGTGCATCAAATGGCAATGGGCACCTCAATGAGAGTAAGATTTGAAGCCGTACTTGGGCATGTGGAGTCCCTTAAGAGGAAAGTTGGACGGAGGGAGAGGATGATCGAGGAGAATGAAGCTCAAATTGCAACCCTCCAGTCCCAACTTGCTAGTGCCGAGGCGACAGCAAAGGAGCAATCAGCCCGTGCTAATGCTTACGACCAACAAGTGGCCGATCTCGAGGCAAAACTAGATGCCGCAACAACCAAGGAACATATCCGTGACGTACCACCCCTTATTCTACAAGAAATATAATCTAACAATTAATCTCATATAGGTGACCGCGGCGGAGGCGTCTGCCAAGTCCTCCTCCAGCCAGGTATCCGTGCTAACCAAAAAACTAGAAAACGCTCAGATGACAATCCAGAGCATGGAGAAGGTACAAGAGGAGCTTGCGGATGAGAGGGCTATTACCAAGGAGCTGAAAGAGGCGTTTGCCCAAAAAAATGTGATGATCGATGCCCTCACCGCCGAACGTGACGACGTGCTATGCCCCCAACTACTAGCAGCCATTGCCGGTCGCAGGTGGATGGTAGAACATGGGGCACGTTTGGCCGTCACCAAGGTACTAGAGGCCCCTGAATTTGTGCAACAGTTTGCAAGCCTTGTGTCCGATGTTATTGACCACGGTCGTCATGAGGGAATGGTCCAGGCCGTAGAGCTGATCAAGAAAAAGGAGAACTTCACCAAACATGCTTTCTTTGACCCTGAAGCGGCTAACAAGATGACTGCTTCCATGGCCGCGATGCGAGATCTTCATTATCCATTCTTGGCTGAACTGGAGGCCACAAAAGATGCATCTAACATGGAAATCATGGAAAAGCTAAGTCTCAGTGCGTTCTCCCAAGATGAGGGTCATTCCCTTGCCTCCTTCACTCCATCCCCCAGCCACCTGACGCTCCCTATCTATGAGGATGTAACTAGGATCGTGCTCGATGAAGAACCCTTAAGCGGGGTGCTGGAGAGGAATGCGGCTCAAGCCCGGAAGCGGAAGGAACGTAGTGAGGGATTGTCATGCTTAGTTGAGGAACAAGTGGAGATAGGTAAGTTTCTCCCCCCCCCCCCCCCCATGTAGGGTGCTCCTACTTTATTATCCCTTTCAGACAACTCTGGTTTGTAACCGCTGAATATTTGTAGTTTTTATTCGTCCGTGCATGTACACGGCTAAGACATGTGTATTTTGTATGTAAGTCCGTGATGACCACGGCCATGTTGTTATTTATTCGGAAACTTGTGTATTTTTATTTTGTTTGAACATTGTATGCCAATACCGCATGACATGTCACGTCTTACACAAAAAAGGAAAATACCTACAAGCCTATAATTTACTAGACATGCGACGTGCGTCTTTACTATGCGGAGCACTGCATGAGTACGGCATACGAAACTTACCACAACGTCTTGTGAGTAAGGTGTCTAGTAAGGATACATGATCCGTGCGGCTGGGGTTGCATCCCTCTTACGCGACAAGTTGAATTAGTAGGTTCACTTAATCCTCTTACCCCGCCTGGAGGCGTAAAGTACATGTACGGTGTTTGAATGAATGCATATGAATGAAACATTACATATTATAATAACAACTACGATTCATATGACTGACAAAAAATCTAAAAAATGATTTGCACGAAACAGACCGTGGAGCTAGCTAGGCACCACGGCATTTTATTAGAACGTTTACATTTTTTTTAACAAGAATGATAAGTCCTATAAAACAAAAACCAACCTAAACAAAACATAAGAAGAAAAACAGATAGACCGCATGGTTCTTCATTAAATCCACATATAGCGAAGCACCTATGCGGAAGCCGTAGCTTTCAAAGATAGCACCTTTTGAGATTGGAGATGTTCCATGTGCGTTCTAGGTCGCGGCCATCCATGTCAAGTAGCTTGTACGCGCCTCGTCCCAAGGCTTCCGTGACTTCATACGGTCCTTCCCACTTAGGGCCCAGCTTTCCTGTATTCTCCGCTCGACTTGCTTCGTTAGCACGATAGACATAATCTCCCGGTCGAAAAGAAACACCTTTGACCTTGGCGTCATAATAAGCCTTCATTTTAGCCTTGGACTTAGCCTCATATATGGCTGCTATCTCCCTTTTCTCTTCCAACAGATCCAGGTTGATTCGCAGCTGCTCGTCGTTCGTAACGACATTAACCTCCGCCGTACGAATGGTAGGCATTCCTATTTCTGCTGGTATAACAGCTTCAGTGCTGTAGGCCAATGCAAATGGAGTATCTCCGTTGGCTGTTATGATCATAGTTCTATGCGCCCATAGCACATGTGGTAACTCATCGACCCATTTGGCGCTTCGTTCATCCAGACGCGCCTTGATGCCATTTCCCAAGCTTCTATTTGCTCGTTCCACGAGGCCATTTGTCTGCGGATGCTTAACAGATGCGAAGCGCCGCTTTATATTCAATGATGCACACTAGTCCTTGAATGGATTGTCCGCGAACTGTTTACCGTTATCCGAGATGATTTCTCCTGGTAGGCCAAAACGGCACACAATATGCTCCCAAACAAACTTTTTAACTTGTTTGCCTGTGATAGATTTGACTGCCTTGGCTTATATCCATCGTGTGAAGTAGTCCATCGTGACAATCAAGAATTTAACTCCCCCCGCAGCTACAGGAAATGGTCCTGCAATGTCGATTCCCCACTTATAGAATGGCCATGGGGACGTGATAGGTGTAAGCTCCTGCTGCGGGTGCCGCGGCACTGGCCTATGCACTTGGCAATCACTACACTTGCGAATCATGTCGCGCGCGTCCCTGTGCATGGTAGGCCAATAATATCCTGTCCGTAAGGCTCTAGCTACCACGGATCGTGGACCTGCGTGCATGCCGCACAACCCCTCATGTATTTCGCTGATTACATAGGTAGCCTACCGTGGTCCAACACACCGCAACCACGGCTGCAAGAAAGAGCGCATATAAAGAATACCTTCTCGGAGTTCGAAGTGTTGCGACTTCCTTCTGATGCGCCGTGCTGCTTTTTCCTCATCCGGAAGGGTCTCACTAGTCAAATAGTTGATGATCGGGGTCATCCATGTAGGTCCATCCTCCTCAACTATAGTAGCGACCTCTCCTTCTGTTATAGATTTCTCCTTGAGTATTTCCACCAAGACTTGTTTGGACAAGTGAGCGAAGCTCGTGGATGCGATCTTGCTAAGAGCGTCTGCCTTCTTGTTCTCGCCTCTTGGCACCTGCTTGATGGAAAACTTGCTGAAAGCCGCTATTAGTTATTGACTTTTTCCAAGTACCTGACCATGTTGTCCTCCTTAGCCACATATCCACCTAGAATATGGTTCGCAACAAGCCGTGAGTCCACGTAGGCTTCAAGGTTGCGGACTCCCATTCTAGCGGCGATTTTTAAACCCGCAATTAATGCTTCATATTCCGCTTCGTTGTTGGTGGCCGTGAACTCAAAACGAAGGGCGTACGTAAACTCCATTCCTTCCAGATTTGTGAGGATGAGACCAGCTCCGGACCCATCCGTACACGAAGATCCGTCCGTAAATAACACCCATGGTTCTGTTGGAGTCTCGTCTTGTTTAACGATTGTCCCTTCCTCATCCGGCTTCTCAATCAGGAAATCTGCCAAGATCTGGCCTTTCACAGCCGTCCTTGGCCTATAAGATATATTGTGCTCCCCCAATAAGATGCTCCATTTTTGTAGCCTCCCTGCCACATCCGGTCTAGAAATGACCTGCTTGATTGGTTGGTCCGTAATGACTACAATTGGGTGCGCCTGAAAGTATCGGCGCAACCGCTTTGTAGCAAATACTAGTGCCAAAACCAATTTTTCCATAGAGGAGTAATTCAAATCCGGCCCTTGTAATGTCCTACTTATGAAGCAGACCGGAGTTTGCACTGTATCTCTATCTGTCATGAGTACCGCGCTTATTGCGCCATGAGTGGCTGAGAGATACATAATGAGTTTCTCCTTTGGTCGGGGAGCTACTAGCATAGGGAGAGATGCAAGGTGTTGCCTGAGTTGGCCAAAAGCTTCCTCGGCTTCCTTTGTCCATCGGAAGTCTCCCTTCCTAATGCACTTCTTGAGTGTCTTAAATAGGGGTAATGACTTTTCTGCGGATTTTGATAGGAACCTATTCAGCCCGGCCAGTTTTCCATTTAGGGATTGCACCTCCTTCTGTGTCTGAGGGGATGGCAGTTGTATCACTGCGTTCGTTTTATCTGGGCAAGGTTTGATGCCGTTTGGATCAATCAAATATCCAAGGAACATTCCCTCCGTAGCCCTAAACGTACATTTCTTTGGATTTAGCTTCATGTTAATCCTCCTCAGTGTGTCGAATGTCTCTTGGACATCCCGGAGAAGTGCATCCTCCGTATGACTTTTTATGACTAAGTCATCCACATAGACTTCCAGGTTGCGGCCTATTTGTGATTCAAAAGCCTTGTCCACAAGCCACTGGTATGTAGCACCGGCGTTCTTTAGTCCAAACGGCATTTTCGTATAGCAATATACGCCCTGACTCGTATGGAACGCCGTTTTTTTCTGCATCCTCCTCCGCCATCTGGATCTGATGGTATCCTTTATATGCGTCCAAAAAACACTTAAAAGGATATCCACATAGGGATTCCACCTTCCAGTCAATTTTCGGTAACGGGTAACAATCCTGTGGGCAGGCCTTGTTCAGATCCGTGAAATCCACACACATGCACCAACTTCCGTCATGTTTTTTTACCATGACCGGATTGGATAACCAGTCGTGGTAGTATACCTCACGCATGATACCTGCGTACACTAGTTTCCGTACTTCCTCCAGTATCACTCGGCTGCGCTCAGGCGCCTGGCCGCGCTTCTTTTGCTTGATGGGTTGGTACCCCTGGCGGATCTGGAGCTTATGTTCTGCTATCGCACGTGGCACGCCTGTCATATGCTTTGGCTCCCATGCGAATATATCTAGGTTTGCACTTAAAAAGAGCACATGGCCCTTTTGCCGTTATCCGAGAGCGCCCCCCCTATGAATATCTCTTGTTCCGGGTAGTCAGGATGAATTGCTACCTTCCAATTGGGAGGTGGTGATCCATCCTTGGGTGGAACAGGTGGAGTCGGGGTTGTCACGGTATGACACTCGGATGCTGGTACGATTGTGTTATAAATGGTGAAAATTCCTCCCTCAACAGGGAATTTAATCATTCCGTGTGCCGTGGAGGGTACCGCCCGTATAACCAGAATGCCTGGTCTGCCTATGATCCCATTGTACGGAGAATGTGAGCGTATCACCATGAAGTTCATACACGTCGTAGTGGAGTGTTCCTCATTCCCAATGGTTACAAGCAGACGCAGTTGCCCTATTGGCCAGATGGTGTCTCCACTAAAGCCAGTGAGCGGCACCGTGGCCGGTACTAATTGGCTTCTTATTTCTGGGCATAACTACACAAAACAGTGTTCATACAGTACCTCTGCTGACGACCCTCCATCCACATACATGCGACGAACATTATGTGTTCCAATGCTTATCTCAATAGTGAGAGGCGCATCAATCACATCGCTTGCTGTGATGGGAGGGAATGAGATTTCCTTGCCGCATGAAAATATTTGGCCAACTTTCTGCCTCGTGCGGCGTTGTCTGGATTGGATCATGTATATGGTCGAAGGTTTGTCCTTTTGTTGATCCTTCTTATCATATTTCTTGTTGTCTTTTCCATCCTTCCAATCCTTAACTAAGTGCTTGAGTTTACCCGATTTGATCAGTGACTCAATGTGCTTCTTGAGCTGGATATACTCCTCCGTACCATGACCCTTGTCATTATGGAACTCGCAGAAGCGATTTCCTTGCCGACGGTCCGGCGGAGTTATCATTGGAGGAGGCCTCGGAAAGTTTGCCCCTTCCGTCAGCAAGATCTCCCGATAGGACATCTTTAGGGTGGTAAACTTATCATCTGGCCGTCCTCCTTTGTTCTGGCTCTTATAGTCTGAGCCCTTGCTATTGTTCTGATTGCCTTGACCGCCCGACTGTCTCCGAGACTGGTCGTTTGACCGGTATCCATTTCCTCTGGATGGGTAAGCCGCAGCAACAGCTGTTTCTCCCTCTATGAAATTTCTGACCCTTTCCATGAGGTCGTCATATCTCTCTGGACGCTTGTCATTGAGACGCCTGGTCAATTCTCTGTCTGTTATGGCGTGCATGTAGTCAGAGATTTTCAGGAGTTCCGGCATTGTTTTTGTGCGCGTGCACTCATCATTGAAGTGTTCAGTGAAGGCTTTTGTGGACTCCCCCGGCCGTTGTTTGACAGTTGCCAATGAGACCGGATCCCTATTATACTTCTTCGTTTGAGTATAATTATTCTTGAACGCAATGCGTAGTTCCGTGAAACTATCAATGCTTCGTGGAGGGAGTCCCTCGAACCAGTCACGGGCATTGCCGATTAGGGTTGAATTGAACATTTGGCACCATATAGGCATGGGCCACCGCTCAATTTTAGCCTGCGTGTCGAATATTTTGAGGTGATCATCCGGATCACCAGTTCCATCATAGGTCTTGACACACGCCAGCATGCGACGTTTGGTATTCTCAGAGTAGTTCCGTATGCGGAGGGTGAATGGGTCTTCCCTGGGATCCGCCCATGGCCGGGTAAGCCTAGGGTCATCCCATGGTTCACACCACAGGTGGGAAAGATCCTCCGCTTCTGCATCTCGATAATAAGGGCCACCATAATACTCATCATTGTTTGGTGGTGGTGGGAGGGTACGCCTAGGTCGGTGACGCTTGGGCGGATGGTCATCCGAGTCTTCTCCCGACGGATCCGGAGACGGGGGTGGTACCCCATCCCTCGGGCGAGGTCCGCTCTTTTGAGAAGATCCGTGAGTGTTTTTCCTGGTGTCCACCCTATCCCACACACTTATGCGGCGTGTGGCTCTAGTCAGCTCATGATCTGGTCGCTCGGGTGAACCGTCGGACTTATCTCCCCCTTCTCGAGACTGCGTTAGTTCCTGCATGAGGCGATCTCCTATGCGCTCGAACACATTCCTAGGTTGAGGGGTTTCCTCAAAGATGCCCTGGTCCTGAGGCCGGGTTTTCCTTTTCCTCTGATTTTGGGAAGAAGTGATTGGTCCAGTATTGCCAAAGTTGAGCCTAGACTGGAGACTTCTCCCTAGATTCAACCTTGATGCAATCCCCGGGACGATCCGATCAAAGTTCTGCGTGAGAACTCGAGTGAGATCTTCCTCGCTGAGTGGCTGGACTTCAACTTCCTCCTCGGTCGATGGTCTGCGCGGCTCCTTGTTAGGAGGATTGGGCGCACTCCCTGGATCAGGGTTATCCAGGGTTGATGTAGGTGGGGGTGTTACGGAGATCGTGCACGTTACCCCCAAGGGCTGAAAACCACCACGGTTACCAGTTCCGCCCGCAAGGCGGCTAGGAGATTGATTGGGGATGAGTATCCCCTCCCCTTGGGACTTCCGATTTCCAGGATTCGTGTTCTTGGGGTTAGCTTGCGGATGCCCCTTCGTCATTCGGAAATTCAAGATGAGGTATTGCTCTAGCTTAGTGTAATGGGTCCCACGGATGGCACCAACTTGTTGATGCAAAAGTTGGGTGATCCTTGCTAGACCCGAATTAGGGTTAATTCGGGCTGGCTGGGCTCTGGCTCCTGCACCAAGTGAACTGTTTGGTTGAGATCCTGCACACTAAACAACACGCGTTAGGCTTACCGTGGGAATGTTTCCCACGATTAGACTCCGGCGTGAGAGTAAGTAATCGGTTAGGGTTTTATGTGAGTTGAGAGTATAGAACGTAATACCTTTGTGGAACCCTTGGGTGTTCCTTTTATAGGCAGTGAAACCCTAATGGGTTGTCACTGATGCTTCGGCCCCAAGGAAATGATAAACACCAGAATTAGATTGATTGTTATCTGCTAATTATGGTGAGTGAAAATCTCCTTCTTTGGAGTAAATCACATTCAGAGATAGAATATGATTCTATCTAACCCTGCACCGGTCATGCCGGGCCATGGGCCGCACACGTGTGTGGTTACTGTTCATCCAAGCCCATAAGCTTAAATGACATTATTCCCACCCATCCGTGATGGGCCGGATACGGGTAGTACCCGTGGGCCGGGTTTATGACCCGGCTGGGGACTATACGTCATCACTCTACAACTTTAACACATACACCTTCTCATACTACACCCCCTACTCCTTTACCTTCTACACCTACCAATGAAGAAACCAACAAAGAGAACCCTTTCACAACAACAACTACTCAACCTACAACAAAACCAAGCCTTCCTTACCCATCAAGATTGAGAAAGGAGAAATTGAAAAACAAGGATGATATTCAAGTCTCTAATGTTCAAAGATCTCCTCTCAAACAAGGAAAAGTTGGTAGATTTGCCTAACACATCACTTAATGAGAATTGCTCTGTCATGTTGCTCAAAACCTTACCTACAAAACTTGGAGATCCGGGGCGATTTTTTATCCCGTGTAATTTTCTCGGGGTGGAAAATTGCATGGCATTGGCGGATCTTGGGGCAAGCATTAATCTCATGCCTTTATCGGTTTGGCAAAAACTCTCTCTTCCCGAGATCACTCCTAATAGGATGTACCTTGAGTTAGCTAACCGTTCCATAGCTTATCTGGTAGGCATTGCGGAGGATGTGTTTGTAAGGGTTGATAAATTTACCTTTCCTGCGGATTTTGTAGTGGTTGATTATGATATGGACCCGAGAGTTCCTCTTATTGTTGGTAGACCATTTTTAAAGACGGGTAGTACTCTTATAGATGTGGCGGCAGGAGAACTAATTATGGGAGTTGAGGATGAGAAAGTGGTGTTTAAGCTAGGGAAGTCACTGAAGAAGTCTCAAAGTTGTGAAACAATTAACATAGTTGATGTTCTTGATGAGGTGTGTGATGAGCATTTTCATGAAGCTTGTAAGAATGATAGTGAGAACATGCCTCATGTAGAGACCGTTGCCTCAATTGCTCCCTCCTTAACACCATTTGGAGAGAGTGATTTCCTCTTTGAGGAATTTGAGTCCAACTTCCTTGGTAATGATGATTCTTCTATTAATTGGGAATAAGACATTCTCACTATCTAAAAGTTGCTTAATGAGGATCCCATTCCTTCACCTACTCCACAAGAAGTTACCATTGATGATCCATCTATAGTGAAACCTTCCATTGAGAGTCCACCTTCCCTTGAACTTAAGGATATTCCATCACACCTTGAATATGCTTTCTTAGAGGGAAAATACCAATTACCCGTGATTATAGCAAAAGACTTGAAAGATGATGAGAAAGAAAAACTTATAGAGGTGCTTAAGAATAAGAAAGGCATAGCATGGAAAATATCCGACATAAGGGGAATTTATCCAAATTTGTGTACACACAAAATCCTTATGGAGGATGATTACAAACCCGCCATTCAAAGCCAAAGAAGGGTTAACCCTAAAATCCATGAGGTCATTAAAAAGGAAGTTATCAAACTCCTTGATGCGGGTATGATTTATCTCATTTCCAACTCTTCATGGGTTAGCCCGGTACATTGTGTTCCTAAGAAGGGTAGAATCACCGTAGTGCCTAATGAGAACAATGAGCTTATTCCTACTAGACTTGTCACGGGTTGGAGAGTTTGTATTTATTATAGGAAACTCAATGATGCTACTAGGAAAGATCATTTCACATTGCCTTTTATGGATCAAATGCTTGAACGCTTAGCGGGAAATGAGTACTATTGTTTTCTAGATGGATTCTCGGGTTATTTCCAAATACCCATTGACCCAAAGGATCAAGAAAGGACCACATTCACTTGTCCCTATGGTACATTTTCATACAAGAGAATGCCTTTTGGCTTGTGCAATGCACCGGGGACATTCCAAAGGTTTATGACGGCAATTTTTCATGACATGATTGAGCACACTATGGAAGTTTTCATGGATGATTTCTTGGTTTTTGGAGATTCATTCACTTCTTGTCTCTTTCATTTGGAACGTATGCTTAAGAGGTGTGAAGAAACACGTCTTGTTCTTAATTGGGAGAAGTGCCATTTCATGGTCAAAGAGGGGATAGTGTTGGGACATAAGATATCCAATAAAGATTTAGAAGTGGATGGTGCTAAAATTGATGTTATTGCTAAGCTTCCCCCACCTACCACAGTGAAAGGAGTTAGGAGTTTTTTGGGTCATGCGGGATTCTATAGACGTTTTATACAAGATTTTTCAAAGATTGCAAGACCGATGACCCACCTTTTGGAAAAAGAGGCTCCTTTCATTTTCACCCAAGAGTGTTTAGACTCTTTTGAGATTCTTAAGGAAAAGTTGACTAAGGCTCCCGTTTTGGTTTCTCCAAATTGGGATTTGCCTTTTGAGCTCATGTGTGATGCTAGTGATTATGTTGTGGGGTTCGTGTTAGGACAAAGAGTGAATAAGCATTTTCAACCTATACACTACGCTAGTAAAACAATGACAGGTGCTCAACTTCATTATACCACCACGGAAAAAGAGTTGCTTGCTATAGTCTATGCCTTTGAGAAATTTAGACCCTATCTTGTGCTTTCTAAGACCATAGTGTAAACGGATCATTCCGCTCTCAAGTACCTAATGACAAAGCAAGATGCTAAGCCTAGGCTTTTGAGATGGGTTTTGTTGCTACAAGAGTTTTCCATTGAGATACGTGATAATAAAGGAGCCGAGAATTTAGCGGCGGATCACTTGAGTAGACTTGAGCATCCTTTTCAATGTGAATTGCCTCATAAGGAAATTAATGAATCCTTTCCATTAGAGGAGCTCATGTCTATCTCTTCACAAGAGGATGCCACGCCTTGGTTTGCGGATATTGCAAACTATCTTGTGGGGGATTTGCTTATAGAGGGTCTTACTTCACAACAAAAGAAGAAGTTTCTTAAGGAAGCAAAATACTATTTTTGGGATGACCATTGCCTCTTTAGGCAATGTGCGGACCAAATCATTAGACATTTTATAGATGGGCCCGAAGCATTTAAAATCTTAGAAGCGTGTCATAAGGGACCTACGGGAGGCCATTTTGGGCCCAACTACACCGCCAAGAAAGTCTTTGATTCGGGTTTCTACTAGCCTTCAATATACAAAGATGCCCAAGAGATGGTGAAATTTTGTGATGTATGTCAAAGACAAGGAAAGATTAATCAACGAGATGAGATTCCATAAAGTTTTATACAAGAGTGTGAGATTTTTGATGTATGGGGAATAGATTTCATGGGACCTTTTTCATCATCTAAGGGAAATAAGTACATACTCGTAGCCGTGGACTATGTTTCAAAGTGGGTTAGGCTAAGGCCTTGCCTACTAATGATGCTTATGTTGTAGTGAAATTCTTCAAGCATTATTTGCTAGAGTCATGAAGAAGTATGGTGTTAACCATAGACTTTCTACCGCGTATCACCCTCAAACCAATGGGCAAACCAAGGTCACAAATCGTGGTTTAAATAGAATTTTGGAGAGACCGGTGGGAGAACATCGAGCTTCTTGGTCGGATAAGCTTGATGATGCTTTGTGGGCTTTTAGGACGGCTTTTAAGACACCAATTGGTTGTACTCCATATAGGCTTGTCTATGGAAAAGCATGCCACCTCCCATTTGAGTTAGAGCATAAGGCTTCATGCTCTCAAATGGGCAAACTTTGATTTAAACCAAGCTGGTTCACATAGACAAGACCAACTTAATGAGACGGATGAATTGAGAGCCAATGCTTATGAAAACTCATTTGTTTACAAGAAAAAGACTAAGCATTTGCATGATGCTAAGATCAAGAATCGTGAGTTCAAAGTTGGAGAGCCGGTTCTTCTCTTTTACTTAAGGTTGAAACTCTTTGCAGGCAAGCTTAAGTCAAGATGGTCCGGTCCATTCACTATTGCTCAAGTGTTTCCATATGGGACTATTGAGTTGTCACAACCAAATGGCCCAAATTTCAAAGTGAATGGTCACCGTGTTAAGCATTACTTTGAGGAGGACATTTGCGTGGAAATGGTCCAAGAGATCCCAATTTTACCCATGAATTAAATAATTGTGGGTAGAGTCAAGCTAGAGACTCCATAAATCAAGCTTGAATAACTAGACTTAGAGTTTTTAGACTTAGAGTGTGGTAGGATAGAAATAAGGGTATAGAGTTGAGGATAAGTGTAGGGGAAGACCTTCCTTTTGTCTTCATGTTGTTAGTAGGGTTGCTCTCTCTTATCACATGCATTGGAGCTTATGGAGGAGGCCCTTGTATCCGGTTCACTTCGTTACAATTGTGATTTTTCATAACCAAATTGTGCTTAAAAATGAATTCACTATAGTTGATCTTTCCTTAGCTCGGGTTAAGCAAAGTTGTCAATGTCTTAAGTGTAGGAGAGTTCACTCCAATACTCTTAAACATCAAGGACAATGTTTATCTTAAGTGTAGGGGGTCCTTCTATCGAAGTAACGTTACCTAGACCATTGCCTTTAACTTCATTATAACTTGGAAAATTAATTTCAAACAATTTTCAAATTTTTGATATACTTTGGCCACCAAAAAAATGCATTCATAATTTTTGCATTAATCATTTTTCATTTGCATTTTATATATTTCTTCTTTTATTTTTCATCAAAAATATATAAAAAGGAAAAAAATATAATAAAGGATATGGTTTAACAAGTTTAGACTTCTTTAACATATTAGGCCCGCCATGGATACTTTGACTCAACCCGAGTTTGCTTATCCAAGTATTCTCTAGCTAGTAGCCTTTACCATGTAGACCTTTATTGGTTTATTAGGCTAAGCATCCACTAGTCTCATTATTTGAGATTTTAAACTGTGGTGAACAAGGGATGATAGAGTTTGAAATAAGTGTTAAGGGCTAGATAAACCTCATATTCATTAATTGTGTCTTTTATAGCCCCTTTCGTAACCTTTACTTTCTTGTCAACGCATGTATATATGTTAATAAATAATCAAGAGAGGTTCTAATTGGTTTGTAGTCTCTTAGGCATTTTTGACTAATCATTCGTGGTTGGTATAAGTACGTCTTAAGATTCTAAGTTAAAACGTTTTATGTGTACTAGACTTATGTCATGCTTAATACTTAGCGGGTGTTTTTCCTTTTATTCTTTTCAACTTTCTTTGTGAGGAATAAAGAAAAATAAGAGCGGCTTATGAAAAAAATGAGTGGCTAGAAAAAAAAGAAAAAAAGAAATTATACAAGACTCCCAAGAGGGGCAGTGAAGTGTTAATTATATTAGTTATTAAATTCCAATATTACTCTCACAAGGGTTGTGGGGATTTAATAGTTGCTCCAATCCAATATTACCTTGACGGGTTGCGGGATTGAAGATCCAAAGTCTCAAAAAGGCGGCGGATATAAATTATTGTGTGAGTTTTATTTTTCTTTCCTTAGCGAGTGTGTAGCTACTTATTAATGCATGACATAAGGATCTTACACATAAGGCGAATCACTTATTACTCTTGAGTCGGACTTATATTAATTGTGGGCGGTTTTTCGAGTAATGAATGAGAGGATTAATTAGGATTAAAACTGTGCTTCCTTATTTTGAGATTTTACATTTCTTATATTTCACGCTTTAAATAATGACAAATTTGCTTTCAAGCAATTTGCTCGAATAATAACCGGTTCTAGAGGAATAATAAGTGGGGGTATGAGAGTAAAACAATTAATCTATATGAATGAGTTGACGCACTTTCACTTGTGGAAAACAATGATCTTGTTTTTAAGCTTGGTATGGGGAAAGTGAAACTTGAGAGTGATAAGTGTTCATGGTACCAAAAGCCCTAATCTAAGTCCTTGATTTCTTTATGAGTTAT
This sequence comes from Glebionis coronaria, assembly GCA_025667525.1. NCBI lineage: Eukaryota > Viridiplantae > Streptophyta > Magnoliopsida > Asterales > Asteraceae > Glebionis > Glebionis coronaria. The sequence continues at coordinate 539,718,176 of CM046879.1, forward strand.
TTCCATCACAACCATTTCAAGAAAATCTAAAAATATGAATAGAATTGCTTTCCTTTGCATTGCATTGTATAAAATCAAAATCATACATCATATATTATAGAGTAGTATAAAAGCATTTCATATTGGCCAAGGTGAATTAATTGTGAGGAAAATGTAGATTGGTGCTTTAAAATGTGGCATTTCATGAGGTCATGGCAATGATCAAGTGTAGGGGATTTAATATGAGTGAAATCCCATATCAATAATATCACAAATCACCCTAAAACAAGAAGCAAAATACCTAATTTTATACATAAAAGTAGTATTATGGGTAGTTTTGTTGTTTGTGCTTGTGTAGGTAACAAAGATACAAATTTGGAGCAAACAAGTGAAATCAAGCCTTTATGAATAAGAAAAGACAAAAGAAGGATCAAAGGTGACAAGCCTTGCAAAGACAAAGGACCTTTCTTGACATTTTCCAAAGATGGGGGACTAAAGTGTAATTATTCAAAAGTCAAGAAGAAAGTCAAATCTGGTCAACATTCAAGTCAACAAAGTCAAGGTATGATTTATGAATAAGTTTGAAGTCTGAAGGACCAAATATGTCAAAGAAATGAAGCTTGGGGCCTAATTCCTATTATGCCTAAACTACAAGGACCTAAATTGACAAAAATAGGTAAGTTTGGGGCTTGATCCGGTTCAACATGTTTCAGCCAATAGAAATGCACAAAAGAAGATACACGGATTGCCACATATCCCACTCACAGCCGCCAGTAATAAATGACCGAATCTAAACAGTGTGGCGCACTTAGCTTATTCCAACCAATAGAAAGTCGCCATGCAATAATTAATATATCCAATATGGATATCAATCCGTGTGAGAAAATGAAGATGAATCCCAACATGCCACATATCATCTTCAAGCTATAACAAGCCCAGGAACGAGATTTCGCTACACTGCATATCAAGAGAAGATATAAACATGAAAAGTGTTCCATTTCCAGAGACGAGTTCACTCCTATCATCCAATTAAGCTGAAAATGATTCAATCGAAACTGCCCAATTGTGTTCATCATCAACAATCTTCAATTGAACAATTTAAGATACGTGGTGCTCAGTTATTGGCTGCAACACGTCATGATCCCCAACAAACTCTGACTCTCACTCTATAAATACCATGTTATCACTTCATTTCATATATGTAGCTTAGGTTTGAAAACACACACACTTATCAATCTCTCTCTAGTTGTTAGCAGTTTTCTAGTTATAACTACTTAAGGTGATTTACAACCACCCTAAGTCAGTTAGTTAGGCAGTTAATAACTACCTTGTAACCACTTTCAATTCATTAATGAAATTTCCCTTTCACTTTTCACTCAATCTCATTCTCATACCTACATAATCATACTCATAGTGTTACTGTTGTTGTTCTATTGATCAACCATGATCAATGGAGTGATTTGATGATACTTTGGAGATTGTAGCTGGTTCAGACTTGTTTTTGAGATCATTTCATAGTTGATTTGAAGATTGTAGCAGGGGAGATCATTGGTAGCAGTTGGTGATAAGATGATGGTGAATGGTGGATAATTCATGGTGTTCTTGTAGATTCTAGTAAGCTCAGCGCTTACTACTACATCAAAGGAGGCACAGAGCTAAAAGGAACTCATACTCTTGTTTAAATTCCACTAAACAGTCTATGCATGCTCAATTCCTAGTATAACTCTTAATTTTCGAACTGAGATTGTGATTAGCATATATATAGTGTAATTTTGGTGATCTGATTGCTTGCTTGTAGTTTGATAACTTCTCATTCAGTTTTCACTTGGTTAAAATTAGCTTTCATTAGTCAATATTTCATCAATTACTCATTTTGTGGTTTAACAAGTAAACCTGTTTGTTTTTTACTCAAACCCAGTTCATTTTATCTATTAAACAAGTCTAGATAAGTGCCATTTGCTGTCATAAACTTTTGCTCAAAAATCCTTCCCAAAAGTTATTAATCAGCTTCTAAACTTGTGTTTGGTTTTAGATCAATCTTGTTATCTAGCTTGTTAAACCTTTTCTTTTGAGTTCATTTACACTAAATCGGTTAGTGTGAGTATTTTGGTCAAGCTTTGTTGTAACACCCCCAATTTCATGTCATAGCAGCGGAAGAGTCATTGGGTGTTACTGTTATGGTTCAATCTCAATATCATAGAAAACGCCTCAATATGAGTCGTTTTAATAAAACATGCATCCATTCATTATTTAAAGGTAAAATAGTACACACATGGTCCCAAATTGTTTTCAAGTTTACACAACATAACAAACAACAAAAGTTTATTTGAATGGACATAGTTTAGGAAAAGCGGGCCAAAACATTTCACAAGCAAGCTACACGAAACCGCCTTCCTTTGAGTGCCTTCTTCATGGACCTGAGATAAAACATGCTATAAAGTCAACAAAAATGCTGAGTGAATCTATAGAGTTTCAATTTAATAAACGAACACAAGTATTCTGAATAAACCTTCAATGGTTGACAATCATGTGGATCAGATATAATCACCGGTGTTATTACATAAGTCTCATGACATTGAACGTTAACATAAATTATTTCAGCCCAACACACCTAGCCAAGTGCGTATATTTCTCTTATACAATTGCATCCGATGTTTCATTACTAGTGCATCACAACACTACGCGATAGCTAGTCGCGACCGGACTGGGCGTCACCCCGATAGATCTATCCATAGTATTAGCGTTCATTCGATTAACAATTCATGATTCAATGGGTCTTTTAAGGCTAGAAGCAAACTTATGAAAATAACTTCATCTAGCATACAATCGGGTCCTTGTTCTATTTTGAAACAAGCATGTTATCCCCCTCGCGGGTTTTAAAAATCTTTACAAGATAATATAAAAGCGAGGCTATAGACTCACCTTGGTACAATAGTAGTAATATGACGATCGTCGACGATACGTGATGCCCGTTAAACACGAAGACCGCAACCTACCAAATAAGGCGCATTCGTTAATAAATGACTCAAGTATAAATAATACTTAAACAATACGAAACTCAAAATAAAAAACCATGACAATTCCCAAAAATAATAGTAGTACAAGTGTACTCTTATACTTCTTTACATGTTAACTTTATTAGACTATATGATCAAATAAAAATCTGTCGGTACTTACCGAAAGTACAAGCTCATTTGCCTTACTTAAACTATTCCGTTTTTGATGAAACTTGGTCAAAACTCACAAATAATAATAATAACAACATTCATCACCATAAAAATGGATCAAACACATGTTCTTCACCAAAATTTTGAAAGAAAATTAAAGTGTATGCATGTGGGAAAATTTTATACCAATATGAAGCTTATTGAATTTCTAGAATGGGTCTTTGATTAGAATTGGATGAATCAAAGTAGAAATTGAAGACTTTTGGTGGATTGTGGCTATGGGGTGGACGGCCAAACAAGGAGAAAGAGAGAGGATTTTTAATTTTTTTTGTTAAATGAGTTTTTAATTGAAATAGTTAGTGGAAAATCCTTAAATAGTCCAAAGGTAGGGTAGATTTTGTCATTTAGGCATAGTTTTGGTCCAAAGATGCAATTAAATAGTTTACAAGGTAGAAAATGTAAATTGTAAATTTTTAAAATATTTACGAGGCTCGGGTTTCGTAAAAATACTTTTCGAAAGTTAAAACGCTTCATAAAAATAATAATAAAGCTTTGACACGACTTAAAACGTACTTAAATCGAAAACATCAAAAATATAAAATATCGAGACAATCGATAATAAAACATAAATATTTGGGCATCCGTCGGTATCGCTATCACTAATAGTTCTCGTCATTTGTTAAAACGTAAAACACGAGAAATAAAGATTAAATAAAATAAAAAAAATCATTTTTATGATAAATTGAGAATATAATATCGATACCTAACATATTCCTTGCCGCTTTTCATCTAATCGACATTCTTACGCTAGTTTCATGTCATAACCTTCTCGGTTAGTCGATAATTTAAAATTATCATTAAAGTAAACACGTAATACGTAATAGTCGAGATTAAAATAACGACCTGAAATTGACGGATTGTCACATTATCCCCACCAAATTAGGATCTTCGCCCTCGAAGATCAACTTGCGTTCTTGTCCGATCGCTTGTTGAAATCAAAGAGATGAGGTTAATTCTTCCACATTTGGTCTTCTCTTTCCCACGTATACTCCGGTCCTCTCCGAGAGTTCCATCGAACTTTGACGATAGGGATTCGGCTTTGTTTCAGTTGCTTGACCTCACGATCCATGATCTCGATTGGTTCTTCAATAAAGTGAAACTTTTCATCAACCTTAACTTCGTCCCACGGTATAACGAGTTCTTCATCGGATAAACACTTCTTTAGATTCGATACATGAAAAGTGTTATGAATCCCATACAGTTCTTGCGGTAATTCAAGTTGGTATGCCACGGGTCCTACTCTAGATGTAATCTTGAATGGTCCGATATAACGAGGACTTAACTTCCCACGTTTTCCAAATCGTACAACACCTTTCCATGGTGATACCCTTAGCATAACCTTATCTCCCACACTAAACTCCAATAGTTTTCTTCTCACATCCACATAACTCTTATGTCGGATTCGAGCAGACAATAACCTATTCTTGATTTGCACAATCATATCCGTCGTCTCTCTAATCATCTCTGGTCCAGTGAGTTGAGCATCACCAACCTCACTCCAGCTAACTGGCAATCTACATTTTCTCCCATAAAGTGCTTCAAATGGTGCAGCTTTAATACTCGCGTGATAACTGTTATTGTACGAGAATTCGGCCAAAGGTAAGTGCTTATCCCAGCTACTTCCAAAGTCAATCACACAAGCACGCAACATATCCTCCAATGTTTGAATAGTTCTTTCACTTTGCCCATCGGTTTGTGGATGATAGGTTGTGCTCATATCCAAATTGGTTCCTAAAGATTTCTGAAGTGATTTCCAAAATCCAGAAGCAAAGCGACTGTCTCTATCGGAAATGATTGAAATAGGAACACCATGCTTACACATGATATTCTTCAGATAAAGGTCGGCAAGTTTCTCCAAACCGAACATCTCATTGATTGGAATAAAATGAGCGGATTTAGTTAAACGGTCGACAATAACCCAGATTGCATCGAACCCAGACGGTATCCTTGGGGGTTTTGTGATGAAGTCCATCGTATTTCGCTCCCATTTCCAGATTGGAATTTCAGGTTGGACAAGTAATCCTGACGGCTTCTGATATTCAGCTTTCACTTTTGCACACGTTAAGCATTTCGTGACGTATGTTGCAATATCAGCTTTCATATTCGGCCACCAGTATAACTTTTTCAAGTCTTGGTACATTTTCTCCGATCCAGGATGAATAGAATACTTGGACTTATGAGATTCTAACATGATCAAGTCTCTCAGTCCACCAAAGAATGGTAACCAGATTCGACCTCTCAAACATTTGATACCATCGGATCGTGTCTCAAATGTCTCACCATCTCCTCTAAATCTTTCGGCTGCAATATTTTCCTTCTTACACGCTTCGATTTGTGCGCTTCGGATCTGCTCAGGTAAGTTATTATAAACGGTCATCACCAAAGCACGCACTCGAATCGGTTTCTCCCTTTCCTTTCGACTTAACGCGTCGGCTACCACATTCGCCTTTCCCGAATGATAACGAATTTCACAGTCGTAATCACTCAAGAGTTCAACCCATCAACGTTGCCTCATATTCAGCTCCTTTTGATCCAGTATGTATTGTAGGCTTTTGTGATCAGTGAATACTGTACACTTCATACCATACAAATAATGTCTCCAAAGTCGCAGAGCAAAAACCACAGCGACCAATTCCAAGTCATGGGTAGTGTAGTTCTCCTCATTTTTCCTTAATTGTCTAGAGGCATATGCGATCACCTTTTCACGTTGCATGAGAACAGCACCGTATCCTTGAAGAGATGCATCACAATAAACAACAAAGTCTTCACTTCCTTCAGGTAACGATAAGATCGGCGCACTACAGAGTTTCATCTTCAGGGTTTTGAAAGCTTCTTCTTCATCGCCCCACACAAACGGTTTATTCTTCTGAGTCAGCTTAGTTAATGGTTTCGATATCAAAGAGAATCCTTCAATAAACCTTCGGTAGTAACCAGCCAAACCTAGAAATTGTCGCACTTCAGTTGGAGTAGTTGGAGCACTCCAATTCTTAATTGCTTCAATCTTTAGAGGATCAACATTTACCCCACTTTTATCAATCACGTGTCCAAGAAATTATACATAATTAAGCCAAAAATTACACTTTGAGAATTTAGCGTACAACTTTTCGTCCTTTAACAAGTTCAAGATAATTTTTAAGTGTTCGGCATGCTCTTCCTTGCTCTTGGAGTAGATTAGAATATCATCGATGAAAACGATCACGAATTTATCAAGATACGGCTTACAAATGCGATTCATTAAGTCCATGAATACGGCAGGTGCATTAGTCAAACCAAAAGGCATAACTCGGAACTCATAATGACCATAACGAGTTCTGAACGCCGTAATAGGAATATCTTCCTCGCGTACACGAAGTTGATGGTAACCAGAACGAAGATCAATCTTGGAGAAAACACGAGAACCTTGAAGTTGATCAAATAGATCATCGATTCTTGGAAGCGGATAACGATTCTTGATCGTCAGCTTATTCAGCTCTCGGTAATCGATACACATACAGAACGAACCATCTTTCTTCTTAACGAATAAAACAGGAGCTCCCCAAGGTGACGAACTCGGTCGTATAAAACCTTTATCAGATAGTTCTTTCAATTGCACAGACAACTCCTTCAACTCGGATGGTGCTAAGCGATATGGCGCACGAGCCACGGGTGCAACACCAGGAATTAGATCAATTTGGAATTCTACTTGCCTTGGAGGCGGAAGCCCTGGCAAATCTTCCGGAAACACTTCAGGAAAGTCACGGATGACTAGAACATTTTCGATACATTTCTCCTTCGATTCCTTCTCCGATACATGAGCTAGGAATAACTCACAACCTCTTTCGATATACTTACGAGCTTTAATGCACGAAACGATTTTCAGCCGAGAATTACATTTATCACCTTCGATAACTATGGTCTTGTCATCTAAAGGAATCCTAACTTTCTTTTCTCCACATAGAATAGACGCATTATACTTGGACAACCAATCCATTCCGATAATTATATCAAAACTTCCCAATTCAACGATCATCAAGTCTATCTTAAAAATACGGTTCAGAAGATTAAGAGAACATCCTAAGAGCGCACGATTGGTACTCACTAATTTACCATCAGCTAGTTCTACTTTATAACTCGCGTCTAATTCGACCGGTTTGATATAAATTAAGGTACTAAAACTTGTAGACACAAAGCTTTTGTCCGCACCAGAATTAAATAAAGCTGTAGCGTAACGGTTATTCAGTAAAAACGTACCAGTAACAACTTTCGGGTTTTGCTTAGCATCAGCTTCTCCTAGTTGATAGGCCTTTCCTTGATTATCACCACCACGTGTATTCTTCTGTGGCTCAGGGCATTGATTCTTCATGTGTCCTTTACCTTGGCAGTTAAAACAAGTCATTCCTTTCCTTCCCGGTCCCCAACAGTCTTCAGTCTTGTGTCCCAGCTTGTTACACTTTCCACACTTAGCACATTCACCAGTATGAATCCTTTTGCATCGTTGACATCGGGTTCCCTTATCAGCAGGTGTAGTTTCAGTCATTGCATTAGCATTGCTCCTCCTTCGGTTCTGGTTCCTATTGTGAGATTTACGGTTATCACCTCGATCATCACATTCCACTTCAGCCTTTCTTTTACTACCTTCAGCAACACCATCAGCCTTATCTTGGATAATTTGTCCCATCAGTTGGTAGGCCATACGAACGGCTTAATCAATATTTACAGGTTTAGATGAGGTCACATCACCACGGATGTTGGCAGGTAAGCCTCGAATATACTGCTCCACCTTCATATATTCCGGGTTAACTTTGTTTGGACAAAGTAGAGCAAGTTCATGGAATCTATTTGTGTATCCATCGATATCAGTACCCGTTAGTCTCAGCTGATATAGTTCATGTTCTAACCTCTGAATAACACTCCTTGGATAGAATTCCTCGGTCATCCATCTTCTCACTTCAACCTAAGGTGTAGCATAAGCAGCATTCATCCCTACAGACGCCATTCTTCCATTCCACCAGGTCAATGCTCGCCCTTGAAGAGTAGAAGAGGCAAACATCACCTTGTCTCCTTCCTCACTTCCACTAAAACGAAACACAGATTCTAATCTTTCAAACCATTTCATTAAACCAACAGCACCTTCAGTACCTTTAAAAGTCGGAGGTTTACATTTCATGAACGAGGTATAAGTACACTTCTTGTTTTGAGGAATCACTGGTCTATCAGCATCACTAGTTCCAGCACCAGCATTGTCAGCTCCAGCATTGCCAGCTCCAGTATTGCCAGCTCTAGTATTGCCAGCTCCAGCATTGCCAGCTCTAGTATTGCCAGCTCCAGTATTGCCAGCTCCAGTATTGCCAGCTTCAGTATTGCCAGGTCCACCAGATCCACCAGCTCCACCGGATCCACCAGCTCCTCCAGATCCACCAGCTCCACCGGATCCACCAGCTCCTTTATTCATATTTGCCATAAATGCATTCATAGAGACCTCAAATTGATCAGCTACTATAGTACGTAACTGAGTCTCAGTCAATTGTTTTGGCGGCATGATCCTGTTACACAATTCACATCATGAGTATTCATTCAACGCTTGTGATAACAAAACATGAATAACACATAATAAGAATAGATAGAATAGGAGAGAAACAAGAAAGGATGATAGAACGAAGAATAGAATTTAGACAAGGAACGAAGATTCACGAGGAATGAGTCAAAAGATAGGAATTTCTACTGTGACAATCAGCGTCGTTTGTAAATTACGTATTAGTATTATAATAATAAAATAATAAACATTTATAAATAATTAAATGTAATCCATTATGCTTTAAGCATAAATAATAATTAAATATTTATAACATATATATACTTTTCTTATTCTCGTCTATTGGCAACTCGGAGGTTTCGCTTGCAGATGTTATAGTTAAAAGATTTCAAAATTTTATTTTTGGAAAATCTTTTCGTTCTCTATAACTTGAGCTCTGATACCAATCTGTAACACCCCCAATTTCATGTCATAGCAGCGGAAGAGTCATTGGGTGTTACTGTTATGGTTCAATCTCAATATCATAGAAAACGCCTCAATATGAGTCGTTTTAATAAAACATACATCCATTCATTATTTAAAGATAAAATAGTTCACACACGGTCCCAAATTGTTTTCAAGTTTACACAACATAACAAACAACAAAAGTTTATTTGAATGGACATAGTTTAGGAAAAGCGGGCCAAAACATTTCACAAGCAAGCTACACGAAACCGCCTTCCTTTGAGTGCCTTCTTCATGGACCTGAGATAAAACATGCTATAAAGTCAACAAAAATGCTGAGTGAATCTATAAAGTTTAAATTTAATAAACGAACACAAGTATTCTGAATAAACCTTCAATGGTTGACAATCATGTGGATCAGACATAATCATCGGTGTTATTACATAAGTCTCATGACATTGAACGTTAACATATATTATTTCAGCCCAACACACCTAGCCAAGTGCGTATATTTCTCTTATACAATTGCATCCGATGTTTCATTACTAGTGCATCACAACACTACGCGATAACTAGTCGCGACCGGACTGGGCGTCACCCCGATAGATCTATCCATAGTATTAGCGTTCATTCGATTAACAATTCATGATTCAATGGGTCTTTTAAGGCTAGAAGCAAACTTATGAAAATAACTTCATCTAGCATACAATCGGGTCCTTTGTGTTATATTTTAAAACAAGCATGTTATCCCCCTCGCGGGTTTTAAAAATCTTTACAAGATAGTATAAAAGCGAGGCTATAGACTCACCTTGGTACAATAGTAGTAATATGACGATCGCCGACGATACGTGATGCCCGTTAAACACGAAGACCGCAACCTACCAAATAAGGCGCGTTCGTTAATAAATGACTCAAGTATAAATAATACTTAAACAATACGAAACTCAAAATACAAAACCATGACAATTCCCAAAAATAATAGTAGTACAAGTGTACTCGTATACTTCTTTACATGTTAACTTTATTAGACTATATGATCAAATAAAAATCTGCCGGTACTTACCGAAAGTACAAGCTCATTTGCCTTACTTAAACTATTCAGTTTTCGACGAAACTTGGTCACAAACTCACATATAATAATAATAATAAGAACATTCATCACCATAAAAATGGATCAAACACATGTTCTTCACCAAAAATTTGAAAGAAAATTAAAGTGTATGCATGTGGGAAAATTTTATACCAATATGTAGCTTATTGAATTTCTAGAATGGGTCTTTGATTAGAATTGGATGAATCAAAGTAGAAATTGAAGATTTTTGGTGGATTGTGGCTATGGGGTGGACGGCCAAACAAGGAGAAAGAGAGAGGTTTTTTAATTTTTTTGTTAAATGAGTTTTTAATTGAAAATAGTTAGTGGAAAATCCTTAAATAGTCCAAAGGTAGGGTAGATTTTGTCATTTAGGCATAGTTTTGGTCCAAAGATGCAATTAAATAGTTTACAAGGTAGAAAATGTAAATTGTAAATTTTGAAAATATTTACGAGGCTCGGGTTTCGTAAAAATACTTTTCGAAAGTTAAAACGCTTCATAAAAATAATAATAAAGCTTCGACACGACTTAAAACGTAATTAAATCGAAAACATCGAAAATATAAAATATCGAGACAATTGATAATAAAACATAAATATTTGGGCATCCGTCGGTATCGCGAGCACTAATAGTTCTCGTCATTCGTTAAAACGTAAAACACGAGAAATAAAGATTAAATAAAATAAAAAATCATTTTTATGATAAATTGAGAATATAATATCGATACCTAACATATTCCTTGCCGGTTTTCATCTAATCGACATTCTTACGCTAGTTTCATGTCATAAGCTTCTCGGTTAGTCGATAATTTAAAACTCTCATTAAAGTAAACATGTAATACGTAATAGTCGAGATTAAAATAACGACCTGAAATTGACGGATTGTCACATTTGTAGTCAAAGGAAAGGTCAAAAAGGCAATTGACACTTAGAAAAGTTTGGGTCATCACTTGAACAAGCTCATCAGCAAAAATTGGTACTTTTTGATTCCATGGCATTTGTTTGTTAGTGCATCATTTTAGATAAAACCTGTTTCTATTTTGTAGTTTAACATCTAAACTTTCAATCTTTACAAGGAAACCACACAGTATCAGTTTTTGAGTGAGTTTTCAGCTTATTAAAGCCCTAGACCAATTGATAGTTTATGTGATCAATAGCTTACTGATTTCTTAGATCTCACAATCCACTTCATAAATCACTTGATTTTCTTTCACAAATCCATTTGCAAACATGTCCTGAGTAGTATCTATGATTTTCAGCTTTTTGATAAATTTGGTCAAACCTTGGTCAAATAAGCACTTTTAGCTTATTTTGGATTGCAGCTTAATCTGTTGATGATTTTCAAAACTAAAAGACATTCCAAGCTTCTTTAGACTTGATTAATCAGTTTTAGAAAAAAAATCACATAGTGGATGTTTGGATTCATTTTGAGCTTATTGTGAGCTTATTGTGATAAGCTAAATCAAGATTTACTGGCTTTTAATCAAAATCCTTTTGCAAGTCGAAATAAAATTAGATTTTAAGAACTTTAGAAAAAACCAGAACTATTTTGGTTAAGAAATAAGCTCAAACGAGCTTATTGGTTTACTTGTGCCCATTTTTGTTAAGAAGTTTGTTTAAATTGCATTACAGTCCCTAGATTTTCATAAATTGGTTAAACAGCTTCGAAACTTAAAGTTTGTTAGGGTTTGCAAAATTTGGTCCCTAGATTTTGGGTTGTTACACATTTTGTTAGTTAGTTTGGACATTTGTTAGTTTGTTTGACTAGTTTGTTACAATTTTCACATTTGGTCCTTAGAGTTTCTGAAATTGCATTTCTAGTCCCTATATTTTCGTTTTCTTTACATTTCAAGTACTTTTACATTAATGCATTGAATACTTGTACTTTGTTAATATTTTGTGGTAATTGCATTTTGTTTACGGTTAAATAGATCTATAATATTTTCCATTTTTACGTGTTTGATTGAATTGGACCTAGAATCCAAATAATTTCTTAACAACCAAGAACAATTTCAAGCTTGATATTAGTGGGCCTTTCAATTTGTCTTGAGTCGAGAAAAAACGAACTTGCAAATACTCAATTTTACGTCGCAACCCGTTGGGTAAGGTATGTTCTAGTTAAAACAAACGTCTTTGCTTGGAGGATTTGTATGGATCGGTTGCCTACTCGCGTTAATTTGTTCCATCGAAATGTTTTGGTTCCTTCTCTAAGATGTCCGGTGTGCGATAATTATGATAAAGGTCTATCGCACTTATTGTTCTCGTGCTCGCTTGCTAAGGAGTTATTTCGTTCTTTATGTCGTTGGTGGGATTTAACGTGGATTCCTATTAACTCATATGCGGAGTGGATCCTTTGGTTTCAAACTATTCGGCTGAATTCTAAGATTAAGAATGTGCTTGAAGGCGTTTTTTATGTTGCATGATAGAGTATTTGGTGCTACAGGAACCAGATTTTGTATGGGGCTAAACCTCCCCGGAAAGATGTTATTTTTGATAAGGTTACTTCTCGTTATTTTTTATGGTGTCTATCTAGATGTAATATTTCTTTTAGCTGGATTCGTTGGGTACAACACCCGTACCTTATTTCTTTGTAATTTCTAGCGCCTTACTAGTTTTTCTAATAAAAGTTGTCGTTCAAAAAAAATCATAGCCTTGGTTAAAAAGAACTAGGTTGCATTAGTAACTTTAGACTATAACCTTTGCTCTAGTATATTTTATCATAACATTATACTCTTTTTGCTACTACATGAATATTTGCAATACATGTTTATGATTGCTTTATTATCTGCAATGTGATTACTTGTCTACATGATTTTGAGAATTGATAAGTGCGTTTACACATATAATATTTCCTTCATATATGAACACTGTAACATTCTTGGACGTTGCATGTCACTCAATGGTCCTATAGATCTTTTCATAATTCCACCTAGAGTCATTATGTGAATTTTGGTTAATGATTAGTCGTGAGTAGTCCCCAGGTTCGAGCTAAATCATCCAAAGGGATGTGATGTGTAACAATAATTAACTATGTCTCAGAGGGCCTCATGTTTGATTGAGTGTGAGATGAAAATAGGTTTCAGGCGTCACATAGCCTAGGGTTTTTGATGAATTACCTCAAGGGTGGGTAAGGCTCGTGGCGTTACATGTTAATATAGAATGTAGGTGTATGCTCAGAGTCGAGCTGAGTCATCAAAAGGTTGAGTTGTGTAATAATTGATAACAAAACTCCATGGTCATTCTTTGTGATTGAGTTACAAGTTGGGTTATGACAAGTTGTTACTCAGCTTAGAGTTTTGATGAGTCTTCCATGAGGATGGGAAAGCTCATGTGATTGGATAATTGTCTATAACTGCAACCTATAGATACTTATCCTGTGACAACCCTAGATTTTGGATTTGTCACTTTTGACTGTTTGATGTTGATCATGTGTTTGGTGTGCGTTTATGTGTTATGTGTTCATATTTGAGACTTTATCATGATGTTGGACATTGTTTATGTAGTACATGGTACGTTATATGATGATATGATGAGGTTGGTTCGTGCTCATGAGTTCACATGAATGTGTAAATCATGGTATAAGTTGGAAATGAAATGAAATGGAATGATTAGAAATGAGTTTAGAAATGAACTGCGGAAAAGTTTGGGTAGCGTTTTTATAAGGTTTCGCTTACGTATCGTATGTTGTATGTATGTATTAAGTATATATAATATGGTTAGGATACGTTTTATAGTTACTTTCTATATTTAGAAACTTTTAGAAATGAAGGCTAGTTCAAAAATCGCGTAAAAAGTCGAAAAATTAGCAAAAGGGTGCCCGGTTTGGTCCGGAAAGTGTATAGGAGTATAAGTAAACATAAAATAGGAGGGGGAGAGTGTAAATATGATAAAACACAGAGGGGAGTCGAATTTGTGGGTCCCATAGCTGAAATTTTAAATATTAAATTAAAATAAAAATAGGATAATTACCATTTAAAAGTCCTAATTGGGCCTAAACTTGTCCAGAAGGTCACCAAGACCTATATAAACACCCCTAGACCCCTAAAAACGACTAAAAACCCTAAATAAACATAAAATCGATCTAAACCTTCCATGGATATCAAGAGGAGTCGAAATTATGATTAGGGTTCATTAATTTTTCTTGTTTCAAGGTAAGTGATCAATTCAACCTTAATATAATTCATGTTTTTATTATTTAATCATAATCGGAATGTTAATTAACCATCATTGAGATGATTAGGGTTTTGTTAAATTTATAAGAATTATAGTTATTTAGATTTATTAATGATTTTAGGGTTTGTGTTAAGAATTTAGGGGTAATTAATGATGTTTAAAGGGTTAGTGCATAAAGGCGTAAAACAGTCTGATTTTTAAGGCTGTCTTGTGTTGACTGTTACGGGAAGTAGGTAGCACCTTTGGTCGAGTTTCTTTTTTTCAAAATTAGGTTCAGAGAGTCTACTTTTAAAAAATGTAAGGTTGGTCGAAAATGGAGTTCGGGAAGGTCGTCAAACAGTTTTTACAAAAACAGTGCGCTGTTCAGGAATATACTTGGATTTCGGGAATTTGAGTCAGAACCTAACCAAACGGATGAGATAGCCAAAGATTTTTAATTTGGGAACTCTTTATAATGTATATAAATGAACTGGAGGTTTTCAATAAAAGTTATGGTGTTTAGGTCGGGCTTTTGGTGTTCAACATTTAGCATGTACGGAAAATCAGTTTTGGTGAAAACGGCTTTTGGCATAGAGACTAAACGGAAGGGTTAAATGCGTAAGTAGGAAGTAAAATTGGTTTTTGGAGTTCTTAGATCATATAAAAATATAAATCCAGTAGGGTAGGAGCCAAGTGTGGTGTTAAGTTCACTTTATGTGATCGTTTAGTGACTAGTAAACCGTACCAGGGAAAAACTGGAATTTTACGTATAGAATAGCTTGTAGTGGGAGAACTAGATAGTGGGGATTGGGGGATTAGATTCATCTCCTTGATCGTTACTTAACTTGGGTGTTAAGACCTGAGCTAAGGGTGTCGTGGATGGTTTTATAGGTTTGCAGAAGTGCTAGCTTGATGTGCTATCAGGTGAGTTCATAGTCCTATTTTACTACGTTTTTAAATGTTTTTCTAGTATGGGATGGAGATGACACTTGCAATGTTCTTTAAAATGATTTAGTACTATGTTTTAAAATGTGTGGACATAAATGTGCTATTGTGTGACTTGCGTGCTTATGTGTTCTCATATGTGCTTTGATATGTGTTCTGATATGTGAATCTTGATTGTGTTATGAGTGGGATTGGTACACAGATGTATGGGCGTCTATGGGACCAGTTGTGATGTGTGTGGAGCGTGGGGCACGATCCGTCCTGAGTTCTTGGTTCTGAGTTCTTGGTTCGTGGGGCACGATCCGTCCTGAGTTCTTGGTTCGTGGGGCACGATCCGTCCTGAGTACTTGTGCATCGTCTCTTCAGAGGCAAGATATCTCGACGGGGATATAGTTCATCTTCCACAGGTGGTGTGGGAAAGATTCGGATAGTGTGGTGTGTGTTCTTGTGTGTGTGTGATGGGATACTTCTTGATTGTTATAGTGTGCTTTGTGAATGGTAGATGTGATCGGTACTTGGTTTAAGTTTTCTTGTGGATGCATCTAGCATGATTATCACATTATGGTCCATTATTATAAATTGTTTTTCTTCAACTTATTTGCAGCGGATGTAAAAGTTTCTTATGATGTTCTAGATAACTTAAACCTATGTTCTCACCAACTTTATGTTGACAGATTTTAGTGTCATTTTCAGGTGAGGTAGTTGAGGAGGATGAGGTTAGAAGTGGCTAGAGTTTAGAGGCTACTAAGACTGCATTAGGAGGAATCCCTTTCCTCTTAGTTTTTATTTAATGTTTGAATTAGTGATACTTTTTAGACACCTATATGTTTGTTTTGTTGTGGTAATTGTTTGTCTTGGGTAAGAGGTAGGACTGTTACCTACTTACCTAGACTCCTGCATTGATGAGATATTGTCATGACACTGTGTCACCTTTTTATGACATTTCTATTTCATTTAGTTAACTCTATAGACACGCTATTGTTGTGATGATATCCATACGTTGCGCCCCATATTCCGCCATGGTGGGGTGTGACAGAATGGTATCAGAGCCAATGGTTATAGAGAATTAGGTTGCCTAGTCGCGTAGCCTAGTCTATAGCTTAAGAGTCCCTGCATATAGGCGTCATAGGGGTATGCGTGCATTTTATAATAGTTTATGTGTTTGGATGATATTTATTGCGATATTTTGACTAGTATGAATTGAATCATAGTAAGTTCATACTTAGCTACATGTTATTTTCTTTACGAGTTTTGACTAGTGCGGGTTGAACCATGGTCATATACGCTAGTCATTGTTGGATTTCGCTTAATATGTTTTCATGTTCTTTATACATTTTGAATTTTGTCTACGCTGGTTCAGCTAGAATACGAGTTTATTTGTTTCATGCATTGGCTATGTTATTTGAACACATGTGATTTTGGATCTTATTTTATGTTGTGGTTATGTGCTTATATGAGTTGTAGGATCTATGTGCTTATTTCAGTTGGTAGACTGATGTGTTATGTGTAGTATTAATTCTTATAAGTGTCATCATAGGAGGGAGTGCATTAGTGAAAGGGGATTGATATAAGTATGGTGGCCAACATAGTTATACAAGTACCACGACATCAATGGATTCCTAAGTATGGTTGCATGAAAGAGGGTTAATACATGCTTGTATTGTATATGTTGTATGGATTTGAGTGTATGTACGCCTATGCCTATATATGTATATATCCCTTCTACTTATCGGTTGTATTCTTAGGATGGTTTTGTAGCTCTTCATTCTTTGGGATGTTCAACTTCTGTAGTAGCGCATTTATCGTGTCCTCATTTCACGTGTTTGTTTGTACGGTACTTTTGGTGTAGAGGCTATTGAGAGGGTGGAGAATTCTTTTTGGGATAACGGTATCTTTTAGTTTGAATCTTACGTGGTAAAAGAAATGGAATTTGTAAATAGTTAAAATAGTTGTTGATAGTCGGTGAAATAAGGGTTAAGTGTCGTAAGCGTGTTTGAAATAAGATGGGAAATATAAATTCTTTAACATATAAGCATGGGTTATTTATTAAAAATATTTTTGGTTTGATCACCTAAAGTTATTCTTCTTTAGTTAAAATATTGTTCTTATTTAATTAAATATGTTTAAATCAAGTAATTAATCATATGATGGGTGAGAGTTTTAATTTTTTGGAATTAAAATAAATTAGGTCTTAAATTTGGTAATTAATGAGGGGTTTTAGGGTTTAAAATCGTTTTTTTGGGTATAAATCGGAGTAGGCAGAAACTGTCGCTAAACTGTCAAAATTCGTCGCTAAACTGACAGAAACTGTTGCTAATGTCTGGGCGGATTTTAGGCAAAATCGTTTTGGTCATAACTTATTCGTTTTTAAAGCTTTTTGGGTCATTCAAAAGCCTAAAATTATGTACTCGGAACGTACTTTTCAAATGTATAGAAAGTTTAGTAATTGGAGGTCAGTAGCTTGGTCGAATTAATTGTACAAGTGTCGAGTTCAAGATTAATTTTCAAACGATATGGTTTAAACTTGTGTTTTGGAGATTTTGGGATAGTGAACACTTAGAGGGCTAACATAGGGCTTCTTTGGGAAAGGATTTCAGATGTATCCATCATAGAGATTGTTACATTAATGAAGAATGTGGGTTCCGGAGTCAATGTTGACGCGTGATATTGTGTTGTGTGCTTTAGACAATTGATCGTTCGTGAAGAGACTATAGATTTTTTTCGTCAAATGATTACATAAATTACTAATTTGATACCATGGTTTTAGAACAACTAATATACATTACAGTACAAAATCCATTCTGGGGTAAAATTTGGTTTTGCACAAGGTTTTAATAGTATGTCACCGGTCGTAATACGTTTCAGTTGTCGTTGGGAGCTTCTTGTGGCATTGGTCCGTTTCCATGGTTCGTTGGGAGTCGATACATGTTTTATGTTGAGTATCCTTTGGAGTCTCATGGTTTTGGTTCATCTTTTTAAATTCGTTCACGTAAACGTCCGTTAGTTATCCATGAGCTTGATCGTTTATCCGAAGTTGGGGGTCCTAAAATTTGTCGTGAGCTTATATTCATTGAGGGCATTGTTGCAGTCATATAGATGATCCGGTTACGTTCTTATGAGAGAGATAGCGAGTTGGTTGTGAAATGAAGTTTTTTTGAGCTTATGGAGTAAATCTCGGGACGAGATTTCTATTAGGAGGGAGTGATGTGACAACCCTAGATTTTGGATTTGTCACTTTTGACTGTTTGATGTTGATCATGTGTTTGGTGTGCGTTTATGTGTTATGTGTTCATATTTGAGACTTTATCATGATGTTGGACATTGTTTACGTAGTACATGGTACGTTATATGATTATATGATGAGGTTGGTTCGTGCTCATGAGTTCACATGAATGTGTAAATCATGGTATAAGTTGGAAATGAAATGAAAGGGAATGATTAGAAATGAGTTTAGAAATGAACTGCGGAAAAGTTTGGGTAGCGTTTTTATAAGGTTTCGTTTACGTATCGTATGTTGTATGTATGTATTAAGTATATATAATATGGTTAGGATAAGTTTTATAGTTACTTTCTATATTTAGAAACTTTTAGAAATGAAGGCTAGTTCAAAAATCGCGTAAAAAGTCGAAAAATTAGCAAAAGGGTGCCCGGTTTGGTCCGGAAAGTGTATAGGAGTATAAGTAAACATAAAATAGGAGGAGGAGAGTGTAAATATGATAAACAAAGAGGGGAGTCGAATTTGTGGGTCCCATAGCTGAAATTTTAAATATTAAATTAATAAAAATAGGATAATTACCATTTAAAAGTCTTAATTGGGCCTAAACTTGTCCAGAAGGTCGCCAAGACCTATATAAACACCCCTAGACCCCTAAAAATGACTAAAAACCCTAAATAAACCTAAAATCGATCTGAACCTTCCATGGATATCAAGAGGAGTCGAAATTATGATTAGGGTTCATTAATTTTTCTTGTTTCAAGGTAAGTGATCAATTCAACCTTAATATAATTCATGTTTTTATTATTTAATCATAATCGGAATGTTAATTAACCATCATTGAGATTATTAGGGTTTTGTTAAATTTATGAGAATTATAGTTATTTAGATTTATTAATGATTTTAGGGTTTGTGTTAAGAATTTAGGGGTAATTAATGATGTTTAGAGGGTTAGTGCATAAAGGCTTAAAACAGTCTGATTTTTAAGGCTGTCTTGTGTTGACTGTTCTGGGGAGTAGGTAGCACCTTTGGTCGAGTTTCTTTTATTCAAAATTAAGTTCAGAGAGTCTACTTTTAAAAAATGTAAGGTTGGTCGAAAATGGAGTTCGGGAAGGTCGTCAAACAGTTTTTACAAATACAGTGCGCTGTTCAGGAATAAATTTGGATTTCAGGAATTTGAGTCAGAACCTAACCAAACGGATGAGATAGCCAAAGATTTTTGATTTGGGAACTCTTTATAATGTATATAAATGAACTGGAGGTTTTCAATAAAAGTTATGGTGTTTAGGTCGGGCTTTTGTGGTTGAACATTTAGAATGTACGGAAAATCAGTTTTGGTGAAAACGGCTTTTGGCATAGAGACTAAACGGAAGGGTTAAATGCGTAAGTAGGAAGTAAAATTGGTTTTTGGAGTTCTTAGATCATATAAAAATATAAATCCAGTAGGGTAGGAGCCAAGTGTGGTGTTAAGTTCACTTCATGTGATCGTTTAGTGACTAGTAAACCGTACCGGGGAAAAACTGGAATTTTACGTATAGAATAGCTTGTAGTGGGAGAACTAGATAGTGGGCATTGGGGGATTAGATTCATCTCCTTGATTGTTACTTAACTTGGGTGTTAAGACCTGAGCTAAGGGTGTCGTGTATGTTTTTATAGGTTTGTAGGAGTGTTAGCTTGATGTGCTATCAGGTGAGTTCATAGTCCTATTTTACTACGTTTTTAAATGTTTTTCTAGTATGGGATGGAGATGACACTTGCAATGTTCTTTAAAATGATTTAGTAATATGTTTTAAAATGTGTGGACATAAATGTGCTATTGTGTGACTTGCGTGCTTATGTGTTCTCATATGTGCTTTGATATGTGTTCTGATATGTGAATCTTAATTGTGTTATGAGTGGGATTGGTACATAGATGTATGGGCGTCTATGGGACCAGTTGTGATGTGTGTGGAGCGTGGGGCACGATCTGTCCTGATTTCTTGGTTCTGAGTTCTTGGTTCGTGGGGCACGATCCGTCCTGAGTTCTTGGTTCGTGGGGCACGATCCGTCCTGAGTACTTGTGCATCGTCTCTTCGGAGGCAAGATATCTCGACGGGGATATAGTTCATCTTCCATAGGTGGTGTGGGAAAGATCTGGATAGTGTGGTGTGTGTTCTTGTGTGTGTGTGATGGGATACTTCTTGATTGTTATAGTGTGCTTTGTGAATGGTAGATGTGATCGGTACTTGGTTTAAGTTTTGTTGTGGATGCATCTAGCATGATTATCACATTATGGTCCATTACTATAAATTGTTTTTCTTCAACTTATTTGCAGCGGATGTAAAGGTTTCTTATGATGTTCTAGATAACTTAATACTATGTTCACACCAACTTTATGTTGACAAATTTTAGTGTTATTTTCAGGTGAGGTAGTTGAGGAGGATGAGGTTAGAAGTGGCTAGAGTTTAGAGGCTACTAAGACTGCATTAGGAGGAATCTCTTTCCTCTTAGTTTTTATTTAATGTTTGAATTAGTGATACTTTTTAGACACCTATATGTTTGTTTTGTTGTGGTAATTGTTTGTCTTGGGTAAGAGGTATGACTGTTACCTACTTACCTAGACTCCTGCATTGATGAGATATTGTCATGACACTGTGTCACCTTTTTATGACATTTCTATTTCATTTAGTTAACTCTATAGACACGCTATTGTTGTGATGATATCCATACGTCGCGCCCCATATTCCGCCATGGTGGGGTGTGACATATCCTACTTATAATTGTAATTTCCTTTGCTAGATATACGTTTGTGATCGCGTTATCGCCTATCGAAATCTATATTCTTCCATCCCGTACTTTCAAAACCACTACTTATGGATTGCGACTTATTATCAACTCATGCCCTTACTTTTAGTAATTTTGGATGACATCGTTTAGAGATTCTAACGATTTTGAATTAGGTATTTTTCTGGTAATAGTTGAGTAGGATGATTTATAAAGTCTTTATTGAAATGGATTTAGACACCTTTGCATTTGAATAAACAGATCATAAATCACCGAACCATAAGTTTATAATCCATATTTGCATAGATTGGGATGCCTCTGTATGCAAATATGAGATTATAAATGAGCGGTCTTAAGTACATCTAACATCATTTATGTTGGAATTTAACAACCGTAATGTATCTAACATACATGCATCATGAATAAACGCAACGGATAGGATCAATAAATTATGCACATAATATAAATAACATAAAGATAAATAATGCACAACTTTTCTCCAAGAACGGTGATCAAGGACATTTAAATCATCAAACCATCTAAATCTTAATCGTACCTGGAATTCCGATTAACCAATAACCAAAGATAAAGTTAGATCTTATATAAGATAATCCACACGACACTTCAATCAATCACCTTCGATTGCTAGATCTTGATTAAGTAAATACTTAACAAAAATCAAAGACTAGAAAACCTTTTGGATTGTTCTTAGCTATCGACTACAAGGAGATACAAGAGAGAGGAGTTTGGTTTTCAAGTTATGAAAAAGTGACCATGATCCTTTTGTTTATATAGTAGAAGGCTTAGGCTAATTAAAGAACATATCTTATCTTTCTTAACAAGCAAATAATCCTTCTAGAAAATCTTCCACCTCTTTCCTTTTTAGTATATTGGCCGAATACTTATACTTTCCCTTAGGTTGACTTTTCTACTTTCTAGAATACTCTATTTAGTAATTACATTAATTACCCTAAAGTCTTAAGTCTTTTTAATTAATCTTTGTTAAGCTTTTTAACTTATTAATTAATTACCGTTAAGTATTCACTTTTATCAAACTAAGATTATAAAATATATATATAGTCATATTATATCGTATATCTTAATAAAAAATGATATCGAATCTAAGTGTGTGACCCCTTAGGCCCACGTACTCCCGGCCGTATAAAATACTATTTACGACTTACCACATCCCAACAACTTCCACTTGCGGAAGTCTCCATCATAGTGTATTTTAATACTAACATTGAAAGATAGTCTAGCAACACCATCAATGCTCCCAAGGGTACTCGAGTTTGGTTTCTGGCAAACAAGCTCAGCCTTATGATATAAATTATTGCATCCCTTTTGTTTCTCATGCAGTTAATCAAGATTACTAAATGTAAAAAGAAACTTCTTTCCTAGGATTTGGACGCGGCCATCTAAACATCTGATCAATCCCACGAGGGGCCCAGTATGTATCATACTCCATTCATGGAGGCAAAATCTCATTTTGACTACAAGTACCTTTCACATATGTCAAAGACATTTCTAAAATAGGTTTTATAACGATCCATTTTACTGACACATCGTTCACTTCAAAATCAAGAAATGCTATCCATCCATGCGAAGACCCGCTTGCATCTCAAGTCTAAGGTTTAGCAATACTTAACCATTAGTGTAATTTTTTATTGAAGCTGATCCATAGAGAAAATATACACGGCTGGGGTAATCCAATTATTCAACACTGAATAACCTATGAGTTTGGAAGAATTATCTTTATGTATTTTTAACAAAATACAACCAACCCTCATAATTGTATTAGTTCAACAATATTCCCATATTGATGATTGACAACGGATATTTAGAATGTATATAATACATATAAATATGTGAATACTACATCCATGGATTAAACATGCAAATATAGGACACAATAGTATTTAATGAAAACGATCATACTCGGTATGTCAATTCATTGTCTAATACAATTGGTTAAACCTCCCCTTATCCAAATATCAAATAAGATAAGTACATGATAATCCTAGTCTGAATACTATCGTCTTAGTTACAACAATCCAATTGTTGATAAGGCATAGATTCCTACAACCTAAATTATTGATCTTGTGAAACTTTGAGAATACTTGTTTAAAATCACATGTTGTGATATTCTTTGAATAAATTAATGGTAAACAATTCGTACGCGTGTACTATGATAAAATATCATAT
Organism: Glebionis coronaria; assembly: GCA_025667525.1. NCBI lineage: Eukaryota > Viridiplantae > Streptophyta > Magnoliopsida > Asterales > Asteraceae > Glebionis > Glebionis coronaria. Next base: position 539,741,707 of record CM046879.1, read on the forward strand.
TAATTGTCACACTACTTTCCATAAGATGTACAATACACTTATTAAAAATATTCATCACTATAGTTTCCAAAACTACAAAGTAATCTTACTCTTTAATGTATAATGCAACTATGCTTTTAAACCAAGCATGTTAGCTTCTAGCAATGATGCTATTCAAAATAAGACTTGCTAAAAGTAAAAATTGAGTATCATCTCAACTAAAATAAGCACTAGTGTATGCCATACTACTATGTTACTATTTTGTAAACCTTGAACAATTCTTTTGAAATGGTTTGGATATTTAAACAAACTTTAAGTTTGTCAACTATAATGATATTATTACGATTAACACTAAGTATATCCATATTATTTACATTATTGGTTATAAAAATAAATTCTTAATCCAACAATCATTTGAATGTTCCTACTAATGTCTTTTAACTATATTTTAATATTTCCAACATTCCTTCTAATGTCTTCCGATTAGACTTTAATGTTGCTAACATTATTTCTAATATCTTTCAATAAGAATTTAAGGTTTTCAATTCAACTTGCATTCAAGCAAAAGATACAACTTATATAATGCCCTTAATGAATCCGTAGTGAGTTTTAGGCGTTCATTCAAGTGTTTTATCTTACTATGTAAGATACATCATTCGAGATTTACTCTATGATCACTTATATTGTCTCTAGACTTAATTTACCATATTTAACAACATATTTTCTAAGGTTGTAAATTTTATTTTCTAAAATATTCATAAAAGACTTTGTTTCACTCTTAAGAACAAATTATAAGATGAAATATTGTTTCTATATGTTTAACAATATATTTAATTTTAGACAAATAAAACAAAGAACCCCCACTAGCTTTGAGATTTACCCATGAGCAATCTTATTAATGATTATAATCAAATCCCACAAGTGACTGACTTTAAAATTAAACTTGAGACTTAGCTTATTTAGATGCATGCTTTTAATTCATGTGTGGATTCTAGCATTTTTTATATCTTGTAAAGATTATTTATGGATTCATAAAATCTTCTTATGATTAATATTGTCATCACAAGGTAATCATTCATCAAAGAGTTTTGTAATCTAATTTGTCATAACTCCAACATTTAAAGAAAGAATGAGAATTAAAATATCTTTACATATTTATTGTTTGCAAATGTAGAAGTTTTATTCATAGTTAATTTCTTAAGTATGATTTAAAACATCTAACATTTATCTTGTAAACTTTATCCTAATAATCTTCCTAACAAAGAGACTCATTTTCAAACCTCATCAATTAATTGATAGGTGAAAGATCAATTAAATTCTTAAATTGTTATTTACTTTCTACGAAAACATCTTTCCATTCATAGTTCGATTCATCCATCAAATTCCAAATTTGATAATACATCACTTATGGTTAGCAATATCACAATGATTTTCTAACTCATAAACCTCATTATTGATATCAGAAATATATCATGAGAAATCGTTGCAGATCTATGAATGTGAGTAACATCATTCTAAGGTTTCACATTTTCATATTTAACCTTAGTTGACTTCAGCAAGTTTGTTTAGAAGACTTATATATTATGTCCTAGAAATAATTCAAAACTCGCACTTGCTTCGTGTAAGCGTGGAACTCCTATCGCTTCTTATAAAGTGGGACTTTCTAAAAAACTTAGCATAATGAGCAACAACATTTTGTTCTTATGCGTAGGGGCATATAGTAGCATTATCCAATCGTTTCCTTTTGGCCTCCTACAAAATACACAAAGTAGTACTAGATGTTTTATAATATAATCTCAAAGATTTCTAACAAAAATACAAATTCTAATTAAGATTCTATGGTATTTATCCCATCTTATTATTCTAGGAATAGTGTCTTAATTGACCTTTCAATTTTAGAGTCATATTGAGCAGTATTCCAAAAGCATTCACTATCCTAACTTTGATAACTTTTAGGAGTAGTAGGTTAAATTCATCAATAGCCGAATAAATTAAAGTATATATTTCGATTTATCTTATCAGACATATAATTCATGATATTTCAATAAGATCAAATTCATGAGATAATCTCATAAATTATTTGATGAACTTATACTCTATGGCTTTTTCTATTATATCTACTCAAGTTTAAAACTTAATAGCCTTAATAGTATCATTAAGCCAATTGCATGTTATTAAATATAAGTCATTGATCCAATCAATGACCTAATGTACATGTCTCAACTATTAGACATATACCTCAAATTCTTACTATTTTTTATTAGTCATGGACTAATTCAATGACTTTATGTATATGTATTAATCAATAAGATATTACAAGTTAACAAATATTACTTTAAGTTCCAAGTCTTTTAACAAGTAGAAGACTTAATGTTCATGTCTAAATAATGAGACATAACATTTATTAAACTAAAGTAAAACGAGTACCATTCATGGGCTCAATAGTAACTTTCAAGTTAATCATAAACTTACCATGTTTATCATTTTCTAGGAAAACATAATCATGTAGTTTATCTTTCTATCTTGACATTCTATATCTAATAAGGAAACTTGCCACAAATACGTGGTAGTCTTAATAGAGTATCAGTTTCCTTACTTATAAATTCAAGAAAACCCTTAATCATATTGTCTAAGTTGTTCCATGTTTACAATAAAGATTTCTCCCACTTGGGTAGGACCTACTTATTGCATAAAACAATACTACACCGGTTAGTTTGTTTCTATCTACAATATATAGTGTCACAAATAGAATTAAGTCTAGCTTAAAGCATCACTTAGTATTAGAAGAACTCCATCTTTTAATTACTAATCTTGCATAACTATCTTGTAGATAACTTCAGCAACGGAAGCGACAACTCTAAAGGAAACAAGTTATCTAAGATAATACACGGTCATTCTTATTAAATAAGTATGTTTCACACTTGAAAATGAATTCATTATTTCAAGTCTAATGAGAAATAAAGCGAGCAGCTTGTAGCTCCCATTGAAATTGAGAGCATTTCATGTATGCCATATCGTATAAAATGTATTACTCCCACTGATTTTGACAACACTTAAAGTGTTTTATTACTAGTGAAGTTAAGTGACATTTTATCTTTCCATGTATTGAATATCCACACATTATTGCTAATGTGAGTCACATCCACTAGTAATAATTACTTAGATATTCAATGAGGTGTGTTACGTTCTATATATGTATACCTATGATGGACTTTCCATATATACATATATGATTTATTAACTTAAAAGATTGGCACACAATTTTCCTCCTTTGTAGTAGGATGCCTACAACACCCTACAGGTGTGTAGCGTCTTTTAATTGGTCAAAACGAATAATTAAAGACAATCGATTCTCTAGGTTATGCTTTTACCATTTGTGTGGTGATATTTCCGTCTTTATAATTAAACTTTTAAATACGTCTTGATCATATCAAGATATTTACCTTTGGTAGATAAAGACACAATTTCGCTAGTTATCCAACAAGATATGAAATTTAATTTACCATTTAGGTATTTCATATGTTTGATACTAATTGAGATAATTCAATCATTTTATTATACCTTTTTCACTTTTGAAAAGTATAGGAATGAACCTTTAAATTTTCTCATAAAAAATGAACACGGTTTGTCATTCTTAAGTAAAGACCAAACACATGCTATTGGTTTACATTACATTTATACATTAAAAGAACTTGTAAAGTTCAATATTAATATTTTTGATAATAACTCTCTTATGAAATTAACTACTCATATTTACGGACTTTAAACAATTAATTATCAAGAGAATAAGATCCAACTAGAACTTATTCCATTAATGTAGTTGATCTACTAGAAATGAAATAATTCAAAAGGTAATCATTGAATGATAATTGCCACCAGTGAAACTCTTAACCGTAATGAGGCAATGACTACAATATCTAGCGTAAACGTAGCCACATCATGTTTGCCTCTTCTCGTACTTCGTGATTAAGGTTTGACCATAACATACTACGTAAGCCTTCTAATACTTAAGTCTACAATTTTATAGCCTCGTCTCTGAAACTATGGTTATATATTTTCTTGATTTGGTTAAGACTTAAGATAGTCTTTGATGAAATAACCAAGTTCAAGTGACCTGGGTATTAAATAAAATTTTGAAAATCATGACAAACTTTTTATAAAAGGAAACATGTAAAACTTCCTTTTATAATTAGTTTATAAAACAATGGATTTTCCGTATTTTTAAACTTCCATTAAATAAAACATATGCCTCGGTTTCATGAATCCAGCTGTGATCCAAAACTGAGATACCCATTGTTGTAAAAATGTTGTACAAGTTTCATAAACATGCCAGAGGTTTGTTCGGTCAGGTTTTCCTCAAAACTCTAACGAGTACCAATGGATAACTCAACTGAACCTTGCTACGGTCACATTTGACTCTATGGCATCTTGAAAGACACACAAAAAGGATCCAGAGAAGTTGTTCAACGCGTAACTAGTTAAGCACTTCATTCTTTAGGAACGTAGAGCGAACCGCATATACCTTTCTAGTGAGTCCAACTAAAACATTATAGAGATCAAATATAACATTGTTATTTTATATAGTTCTAGGATAAATAAATATTAGGTCAAAAGATCCAATTTTTACTTACGCTAGTTAGTACGTTTAATATTTAGAAAGTAAAGTTTGCATTTATAATAAAGCTAAACAATTTAGAAAAATAAATCAAAATAATATGTAAATCAAGCAAAACAAGACTAAGATATCAAGAATATGAAATATAAATAAACACATGCTATTTATCAATTAAAATAACAAGATTTTAGCACTAAATTTAGAAAATCTTCTATATTCAATTTTAAGATTTTGTTATGATACTGTTTTGTAACGAAAATATCGGAAGGAAGACGATTTTTTCAGCTTTCGACTAAAACTAAAATGTTTTGAAGAATCGAGTTTTTAGTGTCCAATAGTTAATCGGAGTCGAAATCCTTACAAATTAGTTTATAAAAATTATTTTCTGTTTAGGTGTCATAATTTTAACCCTAAAACAATTTTATAAAACACCTCTCCAGCATGCATACACCAATTAAATTAGCATTTTCTAGATCTAATAACATTACTAAGCATGTTAAGCAACTAAAACATAGATCATAATAGTTAGCAATCATAGTTGAATGATTTAAAGAATTTAAACATGCATAACATACCAAAAAAACACGTAAATCGCACACGTAGTTGTAATTAAAGTTTTGCTATCAACTAAAATACATGCACACTCATTTTTTTGAGAAAAATAGGGATTTAATTACATATAATTAACCAATTTAAAGATGTCTAATTAAATCACAATTAATTTTTTAAGAAAAAATTATTTTTGCACCAATTTTAGTCGTTTTTATGTAATTACATGGCATATATTTGGCTCGTGATACCACTGTTGGAATTTAACAACCCTAATGTATATGGCATACATGCATCATAAGTAAACATAACAGACATGATCAATAAACTATGCACATAATGTTGTTAACATAAAGATAAAGAATGCATACATTTCTCCAAGAGCGATGATCAAGAACATTTAGATCATCAAACCAAGTAAACCCTAATCGTACCCGGAATTCCGAGTCACCAATAACCCAAAGATAAAGTTAGACCTTCTATAAGATATTCCACACGACACTTCAATCAATCACCTTCGATTGTTGGATCTTGATTAAGTAAATACTTAACAAAATCTAAGACTAGAAAACCCTTTGGGTTGTTTTTTGCCGTCAACTACAAGGAGAGAAAAGAAAGAGGAGTTTGAATTTTAAAGTTATGAAAAAGTAATCACTATCCATTTGTGTATATACTCGATGGCTTATGCTAATTAAGTAAAAAATCTTATCTTTCTTAACAAGCAAATAATCATTCTACAAAATTTTCACCTCCTTCCTTTTTAGTAAATTGTAATACATACAATCAAGATAAAATCTTATCTTATCTTTCTTAACACAATCTGTTATTTGATTATAAAAAAAGGAAAAAAAATAAAAAAACAAAATAAAAATATTAATAATTATAATTATAATAATTAAAAAAATAAAAAAAAATCTTATCTTTCTAAACACAATATGTTATTTGATTAAAAAAACAAAAAATAAAAAATATAAATAATTATAATAATAATAATAATAATAAAATTAAAAAAAATTTGTTAGAAACATGAAAGTGTTGATCATGTAATGAGATCTCAACGATCGTCCCTTAGGGGGAAATTGTTAGGAATTCACTTTTTAGTGATGTAACACCCCATTTTGATAATTAAATGTCACGCGTAATTATGGCGTGTCATCAAAGCATACAAGGATAAATGTCTAAACATTACATGACCATAAAAGGAAAATACCGGAATCAAACATCGGTAGTCCAAAAGTAAAGCTCATCACACACAAACATAAGTACTGTAAATGAAAGGACTAAACAATATACATGGCAAGAGTATCAAAGTAAAGATAATGCATAAAGTAAAGAAAGGCTAGAAAGCTTCTAGTCCATATGCACGTACGCTTAAGGTCTACGAGCGTCCCTGAGAACCTGCCGTTTTGGGAACATAGAAAAGGAAAACGGCTGAGCAATACGCTCAGTGCACGAATGTACAATAAAGCATGAACAAATATGAGCATATAAGCAAATAACAGCGGAAGAAACTAAGTCCCGAATAACCCGGTTAAGTCTTGGTAAAACTGGTTTTATAGTTTGAAAAGCCTTATGTTTATCTTATAAAAAGTGTTTAATATATTCTACCATTAGCCAATATAGGTCATGAAAATCCACCGTGCATGAATACTTAGAGTGGTGACCTCATCATGCAAATTAGAGGGGCTGTCTCAAATTTAATATACTAGTTTGGGTAGGAGGGATCAGCTCCTTGTGAAGGATGCAAGGCACACACCACATTCACACTGAGTAATCTGCTAAAAACATGTAACTAGGATGCACCCGTACGCCCCACGTGATAAATATAATAATATGGCCAAAAGCTGAAGGGACGCCACGAGCAATCACTCTGCCGTGGGGAAGTCATAACACCAGTGCCTCTAGTGTTATGGTTATGGTACCTCCATAACTAGGTGAAACTGGTCATGCATGTATATGGCTATAGCTATTCTAAATTAAACATAAGAAAATCAAACATATAAACTTATACTACGGGAAAACAGTTGGTTGCATGCGGGAAATCCTAATAAGGAAAGAATGTCCATACTGAAAGGACGGGAATCCGTACCTTATGTCCAGTGAACGAAGAAGACGAACTGAAGAGAGTCCTACTTTGGTATCACTAATGCTACATAAATACATACGTGTATAAGTATCTGATTACTAAATACGTAACTAGTTTTATGTCATGTCTTAGCTTATTTTATACGTTCATGTCATGTTTTACTGTTTTAAGCTTTAAACTGTGTTTATCTTATACGTTGTCTATTCTGATTAAGTATTACTTGTATTTCATGTATTATTATACTTATTGTGTAATAATAAGTAACTTTCTAAAAATAGTAGGTTTCCTAAAATAGAAAGTTTCCAAAAATAGAAAGTTACCAAAAATAGAAAGTTTCCAAAAATAGAAAGTTTCCAAAAATAGAAAGTTTCCAAAAATAGAAAGTTTCCAAAAATAGAAAGTTTTCAAAATTAGAAAGTTTCCAAAAATAGAAAGTTTCCAAAAATAGAAAGTTTCCAAAAATAGAATTACTGCTTAAAATAGATAAGTTTCTAAAAATAAAAAGTTTCTATAAATAGATTAGCTGCCTTAATTAAATAAGTTTCTAAAAATAGAAAGTTTCCATAAATAGATATAAGCTGGTTAAATAAGCTAATTATATAAGCTTAAGTGTTTTCTGATTATTATTCTAAGTCATATTGATATAAGGTATAGTTTATTAATTATTACATGTAATTTAAATAAACTATAGGTTAAAAGTATTTAATTAAATATATCATGTTTTTAATTAAATAAAGTTAAATACTTAGGTTAAAATATGTATTATTAATTATTAATAATATAACCTAAGTCATGTTAATTAATTAATTATAGTCATGGTTTTTAATAATTAATTAATTATAAAGTCAAGAAAATAAAAATACTTAGGTTACAAATTCATGATCTAATAATTAAATTATAACCTAAGTCATGTTTAGTAAATTAATTATGTCATGCTTTATTAATTTAATTGTTAACATATGATTATTAAAATCATAAACCTTAACATAAACAATGAACCAGATCGTGACTAGAAACCATGAACCGGACCCGTAATCAACACCATACCCCGAACCACTTCGGGGTTTCCCCCTGTTTGTTGTTGCCGTGGGACCCACACCACCAAACCGAGACCATGAGGTCTCGGTGGTGGTTCATAAGCCAAACCGAGACCCGTTGGGGGTTCGGTTTAGGCGTCGGCCACATCAAACACCCCTAAATCCCTTGTTTTGATTTACCCCATAACCATTTACATGTTTAATTAATGTTTTTAATTAGATTTTTAAAACATCATGATCTTATGTAATTTATTAAATCAAAACATAAAAGAAAAGGGTTAAAAAGGTATACCGAATGCGTGGATCAAACTAGGATGAACACACACGAATGCTTGCACAAAATTCAAGATCAAAATTCAATCGAACACCCCCTTTTGTGTCTTTAAATCCGGCGGCCAAAGAGAGAACAAGGAGAAGGAGAAAATATTTTTAGGGTTTTTGTTATGTTACTGTAATGTGAAAAATGACTAAAGATTTTACCTTAACCCCTTGTTAGTAAAAATTAGATGGGCTTGGCCCATCCTCTTGGTGTAGCCGCGGGTAGGGGGCCCCACTTGGGGTACCCGTACCTTTTTTGGAGTCTAATTATTTTAGTGTTCGTTCGTGTTTTATCGCGTTCGTGTTTTATGTGTTCTCGTTAAATATTAACCGTGACTTAATATATTTATTCGTGTTCGTAATAAATATATATACGTAATTAATATTAGCTCGTGATTAATTTACGTTCATTATTTCATGATCGCATGTTCGTGATTAATTATTGTTTGAATAATTATTTTGTGTTCATACGTAATAAATACTTATCGTGTTCTAACACGTACATAATACTTCAAAATTCTTATACGCGAACGTAAACATACTATAAAAGGAAAGTTTAAATCTAGTACGTACGATCTTAAGGGTACTATTCATGGTAAAAGCATGTGGGTTTTACAACTCTTCCCCCCTAAAAAGAATAATTCGTCCCCGAATTATAGATAAAGTAAACTGGAAAAGAAGAACATACCCGAATTCAAAATATGAAATGAGGGTAAGAAGCCCGGATAGACTCCTCTGTTTCCCAAGTGGCTTCCCGCTCGGTATGATCCCTCCAAAGGATTTTGACGAATGGAATCGTCTTCCTTCTCATGACTCGTTCTTGTCTGTCAAGAACTCGTTCGGGTTCTTCTATGAAAGTGAGATCTTCACGTATCTGTTCCAGTGGATACTGAATCATGTGAAGGGGATGATACTGGTACCCTCTGAGTAAGGACACGTGAAAGACATTGTGTACATGCGAAAGCTGCGGAGGTAACGCTAACCGGTAAGATACTTCACCGACTCGTTCAATGATATCAAACGGTCCGATGAAACGAGGACTGAGCTTCCCTTTAATCCTGAAGCGTCTAACACCACGTGCCGGCGAAATCTTAAGGAAGACGTGATCTCCTACGTTAAAATGTATGTCCCTACGATGCTTATCGGCATAACTCTTCTGACGTGACCGTGCTTCCTGAAGTTTCTGCTTAGCTACTGCTATCCTTTCATTGGTCATCTCTATGATTTCTGGTTCTTCATGTGTTCGCTCGCCAACCTGATCCCAGCAGATTGGGGCGCGACACTTTCTGCCATACAACATCTCGAAAGGAGCACACTTGATACTTGCGTACCAGCTGTTGTTGTATGCAAACCCCACCAAACAGATATAATCGTCCCAATCACCCGTCCATTCCAACGCACATGACCTCAACATGTCTTCCAAATTCTGAATCGTTCGCTCCGACTGTCCGTCTGTTTGAGGATGAAAATCCGTGCTAAGCTTAAGTTGTGTACCCCGAGCTTTCTGCAGACTCTTCCAAAATCGCGAAGTGAAACGAGGATCTCTGTCTGAGACGATGCTGGATGGAGCACCGTGGAGTCTCATGATCTCTCTTCTATACGTATCGGCGAGTTTACTTACCGGATCTTCCTTGCGAATCGGTAAGAAATGAGCTAATTTGGTAAGTCGATCTACGATAACCCAAATTGCAGAGTGCTTCCTCTTGGTAGGCGGAAGACCAGTAACAAAATCCATGGTGATTTTATCCCACTTCCACTCTGGAATATCTAACGGTTGAAGGAGACCGCCAAATCGCTGATGCTCGATCTTAACCTGCTGGCAGGTAAGACATTTGGAGACGTAGGCCACATCCTGTTTCATACCACTCCACCAAAAGTACTGCTTGATGTCATGGTACATCTTAGTCGAACCAAGATGTATAGAGAATGGGGAGCTATGAGCTTCAGCTAACAAGGCTTCCCGGAGTTCTTGGTCATCAGGAACACAAAGTCTCATGCCCTGTCATACGATACCATCTACATCTACTCTGAATTCCGTCTATTTCTCCAAATTCTGAATTATCGCCCAGATTTCTCCATCATCTTTCTGAGCTTCCTTGATCTTAGAGAGTAACTCGGGTTCTACTCTAAGATTAGCCCAGTAACCGTGCTGTCCACGTACCATGATCTTGATGTCTAGTCGCTCCATGTCTCTTATGATTTCCTCCTCAATTTTAATGTCGTTGATCATTCCGGACTTCCTGCTAAGAGCATCTGCTACTACATTTGCCTTTCCGGGATGATACTGTAGATTAATGTCATAATCCTTCAACAGCTCTAACCATCTCCTCTGCCTCATGTTCAATTCACGTTGAGTGAAGATATACTTCAAGCTCTTGTGGTCCGTGAAAATGTCACATGATTCTCCATATAAGTAGTGCCTCCATATCTTCAATGCAAACACGACTGCAGCAAGTTCCAAGTCATGCGTATGTTAATTTTCTTCATAAGGCTTAAGCTGCCGTGAAACGTACGCGATCACTTTCCCATGTTGCATGAGAACACAGCCAAGTACCTTCCCCGATGCATCACTGTAGATTTGAAATCCACCCGTACCAGATGGAAGAGTAAGAATAGGTTCAGATACTAGCTTATGCTTCAGGTCTTCAAAGCTCTTCTCTCATTCTTCAGTCCAGACGAATTTCTCCCCTTTCCGCATCAGTTTGGTCAATGGTAGTGATAAGCGGGAAAAGTTCTCCACGAACCTACGATATTAGCCAGCTAAGCCTAAGAAACCGCGGACTTCCGTCGCTGATGTCAGCCTCGGCCACTTAGTAATGGCCTCAACCTTCGCTGGATCCATAGTGATTCCTTCTGCTGATACAATGTGACCTAAGAATGCCACATTGTCTAACCAGAACTCACATTTGGAGAATTTAGCATATAGCTGTTTTTGGCGAAGAATCTGTAGTACTGTACGAAGATGGTCTTCGTGTTCCTCCTTAGACTTTGAGAAAATCAGGATGTCATCGATGAAGACAATGACGAACTTGTCCAGAAATTCATGGAAGATTCTGTTCATCAAGTCCATGAACACTGTTTGAGCATTTGTCAGGCCGAATGGCATAACTACAAATTCGTAGTGGCCATAGCGGGTACGAAAAGCAGTCTTGGCGATGTCCTGCTCCTTAACCCGTAGCTGATGATAGCCTGACCTTAGATCAATCTTGGAGAAGTGTTTGGCCCCTTGGAGTTGGTCAAACAAATGGTCTATACGCGGCAGTGCATACCTATTCCGGATAGTAATCTTGTTAAGCTCGCGATAGTCTATGCAAAGACGCATATTGTCGTCCTTCTTCTTAATAAATAAGACCGGTGCGCCCCATTGAGATGCGCTCGGTCGAATGAAACCTCGTTCTAGAAGTTCTTGCAGTTGATCCTTCGGCTCCTTTAACTCTACGGGAGCCATGCGATAAGGAGCTTTGGAGATCGGTTCAGCTCCTGGAATAAGCTCGATATTGAATTCCACTTCTCGTGCAGGTGGTATGCCCGGAAGTTCTTCTGGAAATACATCTTGTAATTCCGACACTATTGGTTGATCCTGAATTGATGGAGATTCAGCATCCATGTCGTGAACCGTAGCTAGATAACCCTCGCAGCCATGTGACAGTAGTGCACGCGCTTGCAGGGTAGATATGATTTGTACAGACCGTCCGGGTATGAACCCGTTATGAATGTACTCTGGTGTATTAACATCACCGAAAATAACTCGATATGAATGGAAGTCTATGGTAGCATGATGCTTGGATAGCCAATCCATGCCCAAAATCATGTCAAAGTCATTCATGTCCAGCGGAAGTGCGTCAACAGGACGAACCTTATCGTCAAATTCTAGGGGAAGACTCTTGTATACATGGGTGATTAATACAGAGTCCCTCAAAGGCGTGTAAATAGTAAGTCTATTCTCTAGTGGCATAGGGAGCATCCTAATGTTCTTAGCATAGGCAGTAGAAATGACCGAGTGAGTAGCACCCGTATCGAAAAGAACACACGCAGCTTGACCATACATATACAAGATTCCAGTGATGGTACCTGTAGACTTGTTGGCCTGGTCTCGAGATGTCGTGTAGACACGTCCAGTGGTAGGAGGCGGCTTGGTATCAGCATGTCCCGATGTGCCCTCCATCTCGACCTTACGGCAATCCTTCATGATATGGCCAGGAAGACCACACTTGAAGCATGCGTTAGTGTTACGACGACATGGCCCTGGGTGCCTATGGTGGCAAGTATAGCAAAGAGGATAAGTATATCCTCCAGCAGGTGCTCTGGCTGGCTGAGGACCTGATAAAACATTTTTCATAAGACATGATAATAGGGTACAAAGGACAATGCGAATAATTGTAAGATTGAATACCAGTGATAGCTGGACGGCTAGGCTGTGAACCTCTCTGGTTCTGGTCCCTACCGTTTCCATGGTTCCTGGTAGAAGATTTGCTAGAGTGTCAGAATATGAGTTATAACATGAAATCATAAGAAAATGCGTAAGTATTAGGACCTGCTGCCGTTGAAGTGTCCAGCGTTGTTACGGTAATTATCATTACCGCCATGCCTATCCATAGCAGAACGGTCGTTAGTCTGACCGTTTCCCTTGGGCTGATGAGGTTGCTGCTGAGTAGCCGGCTGAGACCGGTCCCCAGTTTTCTGCCTGGAAGATACAATTTAAGAGATGAATAATTAACATATATAGAAAGAATACGGATTGGTCACCGCTTGAATACGAATGTTTACCTCTTCTCGGGTCTCACAGCTTCCCGGAACTCATCTCTCTCCTGCAGCATCTCCAGTCTACGTGCTGCATCGGCCACTTGTGCTACCGTATCCAACGGAGCACCTCCTAAGTTATTGGCGATCATTGGATTAAGAGCCCAACGAAAATGTAGTGCCTGATCTTCAGTGGTGCCCGCAGCTGCTCTCAGGACATCGGCAAAACGAAGAAAACGCTGCATGAAGTCATTGCTGTCTTCGTCAGGTCACTGTCTAATGGTATAGTATTCCCTCATGAGCCGATTCGTTCCTTCCATGGGGAAAATGTTAGGCGGGGGAGGATAGTTGTCGTTCTGATGAAGGATGTCTTGCATATCTGCATCAGCAGCTGCAAACATCTCACAGAGATTGTTTGTGTTTGCCATCTGACAGTATAACATAAAACACATGATTAAACAGATCAAAACATAAAATATATATACATGAAAAAAAATTATACCAATAATTCAAGAGAAAAAAACTTTATGCAAGAAAATTTGTGTATGAATGCATGATGCAGTTTTATGAAAACTTTTGTATGCTCGAGATTAAACGCCTATGGTCAGTTCACCCAAAATAAAAGACATGGCGAGGGGACGCCTATGGGTCGGTCCCAAATCTAAAATTTCGATAAAACACATGCGACTAAATAGGGCCAGTCCTGTACCAACAATTACTTAGTCACAAACCTGCGACAATGACATATATATGTGTGCATAAAAATGATGAATGCATGAAAACGACTGTTAGTTCTAGGAAGACCATAGTGACTACCCACTAATCACAGGTCATATTTTGAGAGCCTACAAGTCGAATCCTTGGCTCTGATACCATAATTGTAACACCTCATTTTGATAATGGAATGTCACGCGTAATTATGACGTGTCATCAAAGCATACAAGGATAAATGTCTAAACATTACATGACCATAAAAGGAAAATAACGGAATCAAACATCGGTAGTTCAAAAGTAAATCTCACCACACACAAACATAAGTACTGTAAATGAAAGGACTAAACAATGTCCATGGCAAGAGTATCAAAGTAAAGATAATGCATAAAGTAAAGAAAGGCTAGAAAGCTTCCAGTCCATATGCACGTACGCTTAAGGTCTACGAGCGTCCCTGAGTACCTGCCGTTTAGGGAACATAGAAAAGGAAAACGGCTGAGCAATACGCTCAGTGCACGGATGTACAATAAAGCATGAACAAATATGAGCATATAAGCATATAACAGCGGAAGAAACTAAGTCCCAAATAACCCGGTTAAGTCTTGGTAAAACTGGTTTTATAGTTTGAAAATCCTTATGTTTATCTTATAAAAACTGTTTAACATATTATACCATTAGCCAATATAGGTCATGAAAATCCACCGTGCATGAATACTTGGAGGGGTGACCTCATCATGCAAATTAGAGGGGCTGCCTCTAATTTAATATACTGGTTTGGGTAGGAGGGATCAGCTCCTTGTGAAGGATGCAAGGCACACACCACATTCACACTGAGTAATTTGCTGAAAACATGTAACTAGGATGCACCCATACGCCCCACGTGATAAATATAATAATATGGCCAAAAGCTGAAGGGACGCCACGAGCAATCACTCCGCCGTGGGGAAGTCATAACACCAGTGCCTCTAGTGTTATGGTTATGGTACCTCCATAACTAGGTGAAACTGGTCATGCATGTATATGGCTATAGGTATTCTAAATTAAACATAAGCAAATCCAACATATAAACTTATACTACGGGAAAATAGTTGGCTGCATACGGGAAATCCTAATAAGAAAAGAATGTCCATACTGAAAGGACGGGAATCCGTACCTTATGTCCAGTGAACGAAGAAGACGAACTGAAGAGAGTCCTACTTCGGTATCACTAATGCTACATAAATACATACGTGTATAAGTATATGTTTACTAAATACGTAACTGGTTTTATGTCATGTCTTAGCTTATTTTATACGCTCATGTCATGTTTTACTGTTTTAAGCTTTAAATTGTGTTTATCTTATACTCTCTCTATTCTGATTAAGTATTACTTGTATTTCATGTATTATTATACGTACTGTGTAATAATAAGTCACTTTCTAAAAATAGAAGGTTTCCTAAAATAGAAAGTTTCCAATAATAGAAAGTTACCAAAAATAGAAAGTTTCCAAAAATAGAAAGTTTCCAAAAATAAAAAGTTTCCAAAAATAGAAAGTTTCCAAAAATAGTATTACTGCTTAAAATAGATAAGTTTCTAAAAACAGAAAGTTTCCATAAATAGATTAGCTGCCTTATTTAAATAAGTTTCTAAAAATATAAAGTTTCCATAAATAGATATAAGCTGGTTAAATAAGCTAATTATATAAGCTTAAGTGTTTTCTGATTATTATTCTAAGTCATATTGATATAAGGTATAGTTTATTAATTATTACATGTAATTTAAATAAACTATAGGTTAAAAGTATTTAATTAAATATATCATGTTTTTAATTATATAAAGTTAAGTACTTAGGTTAAAACATGTATTATTAATTATTAATAATATAACCTAAGTCATGTTAATTAATTAATTATAGTCATGGTTTTTAATAATTAATTATAAAGTCTAGAAAATAAAAATACTTAGGTTACAAATTCATGATCTAATAATTAAATTATAACCTAAGTCATGTTTATTAAATTAATTATGTCATGCTTTATTAATTTAATTTTTAACATATGATTATTAAAATCATAAACCTTAACATAAACAATGAACCGGATTGTGACTAGAAACCATGAACCGGACCCGTAATCAACACCAGACCTCGAACCACTTCAGGGTTTCCCCCTGTTTGCTGCTGCCGTGGGACCCACACCACCAAACCGAGACCATGAGGTCTCGGTGGTGGTTGATAAGCCAAACCGAGACCCCTTGGGGGTTCGGTTTAGGCGTCGGCCACATCAAACACCCCTAAATCCCTTGTTTTGATTTACCCCATAACCATTTCCATGTTTAATTAATGTTTTTAATTAGCTTTTTAAAACATCATGTCCTTATGAAATTTATTAAATCAAAACATAAAAGAAAAGGATTAAAAAGGTATACCGAATGCGTGGATCAAACGAGGATGAACACACACGAATGCTTGCACAAAATTCAAGATCAAAAATCAATCGAACACCCCCTTTTGTGTCTTTAAATCCGGCAGCCAGAGAGAGAACAAGGAGAAGGAGAAAATCTTTTTAGGGTTTTTGTTATTTTACTGTAATGTGAAAAATGACTAAAGATTTTACCTTAACCCCTTGTTAGTAAAAATTAGATGGGCTTGGCCCATCCTCTTAGTGTAGCCGCGGGTAGGGGGGCCTACTTGGGATACCCGTACCTTTTTCCGAGTCTAAATATTATAGTGTTCGTTCGTGTTTTATCGCGTTCGTGTTTTATGTGTTCTCGCTAAATATTAACCGTGACTTAATATATTTATTCGTGTTCGTAATAAATATATATACGTAATTAATATTAGCTCGTGATTAATTTACGTTCATGATTTCATGATCGCATGTTCGTGATTAATTATTGTTTGAATAATTATTGTGTGTTCATACGTAATAAATACTTATCATGTTCTATCACGTACATAATACTTAAAAAATTTTATACATGAACGTAAACATACTATAAAAGGAAAGTTTAAATCTAGTACGTACGATCTTAAGGGTACTATTCATGGTAAAAACATGCGGGTTTTACAAGTGAAGTGACAATCATTATCGATCTCACGAGTCGTGTAATAGTTTGTCATGAAACAAGCTCAATGATATCACTACAACTACAAGATAACAAGGTTGAAGAAACAAAGACTACGAGTTGAAAATCCTTAGCATAGTATGATAGGGATTATTATTGTAAATCTAGAGTGACCTCCCTTAGGGGGAGATTGTTAGAAACAAGAAAAGTCTCGGTCACTCTAAGATATTTATATGTTATAGCTCGTGGTAGTTTTCGTTTCTAGTAATCGGGCCGACTAGTGTTTAGTCTGTTAATGACCCAGTAGAAGCCCATTTGGGTTTATGATAGGAAGTATATAAACCGTTTCTAAACATGTGAGGAGGGTTGGTTGGTTGATTGTTTTTTCCTCCTCGTTCTATCTAATATCTCTTTCTCTCTCTCTAGAAAAGCTCTCTCCTCACTCTCTCTCTAGAACTACAAGAAATCAACCATAAATCTTCAAGTGTGATAGAAAACTAAAACCTACACCCTATACTTTCCCTTGAGTTGACTTTATGACTTTCTATAATACTATATTTAGTAATTACATTAATTACCTTAAATTTTTAAGTATTTTTAATTAATCCTTGTTATTTCGTTTAACTTATTAATTAATTACCGTGAAGTATTCACTTTTATCAAACTAAAATAATACAACAAATATATTTATATTATATTGTATATTTTAATAAAAGATGATCTTGATATCTAAGTATGTGACCCCTTAGGCTCACGTATTTCCGGTTGTATAAAATATTACTTATGACTTACGCACATTCCAACAAGTTATAGTATTGATTTAGTATTCCTGTTATGGAGTGTGTTTCCTTTGACTCATGCTTTGTCCGTATGAATAAATCCTTATTTTGTCTTATTATCATTATCATTACGACGTTTTGACGAGTGCTTCTGTAAATACCATTTAAAGGCGAGTTGTTACATGATTTTTCCAAATGACTGTGGCCGCTTTGTCAGATTGACCTATCGAATCCCTCCTATACATATCAGTTTTACCCATCGCTTTCCGAAACAACCCTTAGTGGATAACACAATTTAAAATCCGGAAAGGGTTATAAGTGGACTAACTTAAATATATTTGACCTAACATTGGGGTACAACCTCGTATATCCTCTTCTTGACACTTTTCAACCGGGTAACATGGACTGAGTTTTGGGACGAAACCCAAAATAACTGTAAAACCCGCATACTTTTACCATGAATAGTACCCTTACGATCGTACGTACATGATTAGAACCTTCCTTTTATAGCATGTTTACGTTTCACGAACTAGAATTACAAGTATTACGTACGTTTTATAACACGATAAGTATTTATTACGTATCAAGACACGATAAATATTTCAATAATAATTATAATCACGAACATACGAACATGAAATCATGAACGTAAATTAATCACGAGCTTAGTATTACGTATGTATGTATATTTATTACGAGCACGAATAAATATATTAAGTCACGAACGATAACTATTATATCACGTAAAACACGAACACGAGAACACACTTATTATTTAGACATGGAAAATGTTCGGGTTACCCCTTGTGGGCCCCCTTACCCGCGGACACAACAAGAAACAAGGGCCAAGCCCATTTAATTTTACAAAACAAGAATTTGGGAGAAAGTTATTTTCATAATAACAAAATTAGAAAAAACAAGAAACCCTAAAATCTTTTTCTTCCTCTTGTTTCTCCTTGGCCGTCGGGTTTAGCACACACAAAGGGGTGTTTGATTGATTTTGGTGTTTGATTTATTGCAAGGATTGTTGGGTGTTCATCCTTCTTTGATTCACGTGATCGGTATAAACCCTAAACCTCTTTTCTTTTTATGTTTTGATTTATAAATCACATGAAATCATGAATGTTTTAATAACAAATTAAAAACAACTAAACACATGTTAATTAATCATGGGGTAATATAATTAAGGGTTTAAAGGGTGTTTGTTTTGTTACCGACGCATGAACCGAGCCCCAAGGGGGTCTCGGTTTGATTTAGTTCGCACCAACCTAGACCTCAAGGTCTCGGTGTGGTGGTTTTGTGTCTCGGCAGCAGCAAGAAAGGAGACCCTGACCTTGGTCGGGGTATGTTTGTGTCGGGTGGGTCTCGGTTAAGAACTAAAACCACCACCGGCTTAAGTCGGTGGCTAATTAAGGAAAGCAGGGGGAACCGAAGGCCATGGCAGCAGGGGGAACACCGGCTAGCCGGTGGGAACCCATGCTAGCCGGCGGCTAGGGTTTTGACCAAGGGTGCAATTGGTTGCCGGTTCACGGTTTTAAACCGGTCCGGTTCACACATGTTTAAATTTAAAACATGATTCGGTTCATGAGTTGTTTTTACAAGGTTAATTATTTTTTTACAAGTTTATATTTTTACAAGAATTAAATTAAATTAATAAAAACATGTACATGATTAATTTAATTTATTCATGACTTAGGTTATTAATATTATTATTAATACATGAATTTTAACCAAAGTAATTACCATTTCATTAGACTATATAATTAATTAATTATTAGAAACCATGACTTATAATTAATTAATTTACATGACTTAGGTTATATTATTCATAGATAATAATACATGTTTTAACCTAAGTATATTTTTAACTTTATTTAATTAAATCATGTTATACTTAATTAAATACTTTAACCTATAGTTTATTTAATTTACATGAAATAATTAATGAATTATACTATTTAATTACATGACTTAGAATATTAATCAGTAAACACTTAAGCTTATATAATTAGCTTAATAATCCAGCTTATTTCTATTTATGGAAACTTTCTATTTTTAGAAACTAATTTTAATTAAGGCAGCTAATTTATTTATGGAAACTTTCTCTTTTTAGAAACTTATCTATTTTAAGCAGTAAATCTGTTTTTGGAAACTTTCTATTTTTGGAAACTTTCTATTTTGGAAACTTTCTATTTTTGGAAACTATCTATTTTAGGAAACCTGCTATTTTTAGAAAGTTACTTATTATTACACAACAAGTATAATAATACATGAAAGACAAGTAATACTTAATCAGAATAGACAAAATACATGATAAACACAGTATTGATGTGCTCATACTAGGTATTTTTTTTAAAAGAATTGCAAATACAAATCCTAGACAAGAAGCCAAAAACTTGATATGCGATCTTTCCACACATTAGGTTTTAAATTTATAACAAGAATTACGGATATAATTAGGAACACAAATTCGAGCAAGTATACTCTAGTCATGTTGCAATTAGGTTGGTAAGTCAAGGTTGTCCCATGGGACTTTGATATACTCAAGTGTAGTTGTTTGTAACAATGGTAAGTATGATTGTCATGATCACACCACCATGAGAATCGTTAAAGGCACTAGCACACAAAGAACATACAAGTATAGTCAAATGATCACATGGACATTAGGATGATTAGTTTGGATCACATATTAAAGGTAATCCGTTCGACCTATAGAACCAATAATAAGACACTAGTGCTTTATAAATCAAGTATACATAAGTCTTAATCAAGTGGTCACTCATGAGACTTATGCCTAAACCAATAACAACAAGAATCATTTCGGCCCATAGACTTGGTGTTATCAATTTGATAAGTTCCATTTACTTGAAAGATGATTAAAACAATATATTCAAAAGACTTCTTTCGACCTATAATCTAGATTAAACCATTACTTGTTATGTTTATTAAATTTCTTGCACAATCTTCACAAGACCAAATCATTAGTCGGTTAACGAATTGAAATCAACCATATTGAGAATAAATTCTGACATTATAGACTCAACAATGATTAACCAAATTGACAAACAAGAACAAGTTCCAATTCAACCAAATATAATGTTATCACCATAATCCAATGACAAGCACTAATAGAATCCAAACATCCATATATCACAAGTTTTCATATAAACAATACAAGTATCAAAACATTCACAATATCATAAAATACAAGAATCACCATGAACATGAACATAAGTAACATTGAATAATAAAGAAGAAGTTACCAAACATTAGAATTCATAGTACCAAAATACAATGCCTTCTACCCATAACCATCTTGGGTTTTGTATGGAGTATGGCTTTCTTCGCTACTCTCCTATGGATTATTACATGGACATGGTAACCAATTCCACCCCTCACCACTTGGGTGAGGGGTGATATCAAAATTACAGGAATATGGGATAGATGATACAAAAGATGAGATGTAGATTGTGGGATTGGTATAAACACTACCCCATGGGTCTTATTTATACTTGAATTCTCCTTGGCCACCAAGTAGTTTTCTTTGGCTCCAAGGGTTGTAAATGTTCTAGGGAATGAAGTAATGAAGAGAAGATGATAGGTTCTAGGTGTTATGGAGTGATTAAGTTTGCTTGGAGAAGTGGAAGATATGTTTAATGTGACTTTTGCTAGACTTGACTAACAACATGCTGGTGGCAACTGATGGTGGATTTGTCGGTGGCACGGACTTGCTCTCCGGTGGCAACTGAATGCTACTTTGATGTTGCTGGCAAATGAAGGTTGGTTTGATGGAGGCAAGCTAAGTGTTGTTGGTGGCAACTTAGCTATTTTCCATACTTTTCCTTCTAGTCCTTCTTCTTTCTTTTCTTTCTTCTACACTTCCCAAAACTCCTTATTATTGTATTATTTATCATGCGAGAGCTACAGCAGTTAGCTTGGGTTTAATGATAGCTGTCTTTGTTGCCACCAATGTGATTGTAAAGGAAGGCCCTAAACAAATAGAAATGACAATATAAAATGATGAAAATGATTAACATAAAAATAAGTAGGCTTTATATCAACTTCGATTCTAGATCTTATTCAATTAAGATATATAATTACGACCGCTTTCTATTCGAAAAAATAGAGGAATCTTATGAAGATCTACAGTTATTAGATTATCCTGTAATCTCAGAGGAAGAATTAAACTATTGTCCCCTTTGCAAACTGACTCAGCCTTAGGTATCATCCCTTAAAACTGGTATAGGGGGCACTTTCATGTCTCGTTCATATTTTCACCTCCAATTCACGTCTTTTATTAATTTATCATAATGTAACCATTGATGAACCTACAATAACAAATAAGCATCATTAAGTATCATATGTTCATAATAATCACATAAATATATACATAAACACCACGAATACGCTCATATAAATATGTTAGATCTGAGCGTTATCAAATCCCCTCACACTTAAGTTTTGCTCGTCCTCGAGCAAGGAAAAGAAAAACTTTGCTTGCCCTCAAGCAACTAAAAGAAAATTAAAGCTAAAAATAAAATACCTAGATTCTAAAAGAAAAGAAAATTTTTAAAATTCTATGAAAAATTGAAAATCTTTTTGGTTTTTATAAGAAATGGCTAAAGGTGCAAACCCCCTCACACTTAAGAGGTTTCTTGTCCTCAAGCAAATAAAAGAAAATTATTTTTGACGTTTTTTATATGAAATCGCTAAAGGTGAAAACCCCCTCACACTTAAGAGGTTTCTTGTCCTCAAGCAAATAAAGAAAAATATTTACCACATGTGCATAAAGTGGTTTAGAAAAATAAAAGAAATTTTACAAAGTACAAACAAGACTAAACTGAATGGCATGAGCACCAAGTGTATACATCTAAAGAGGACTTTTATTGGGTTAAGGCTAAGGATTTGGGTTAATGGGTATGGATAAGACATGGGATATTTATAAGAGGTGTCACGAATATACAAGTTAAAAGTCTAAGTCCCATGTTGCTAGTTACTGGACATATCACAAGCCCAAAAATGATCATATCTACGAGCTTTATTCAACACATAACACACACATATCACGTCTTGACACATTGGCCAATCGATATCTAAACATACTTCATCTTCCTTCATCTTCATAATATAGCTCATTGGCTATTTTTGTCATCACTTTTTTTGTTACTTTTTTTCGATGACTTATTCTTTTTCTTTCTTTTCACTTTTCTCATCCTCCTTTTTTTCAACAAACATCACATGCTCCCCTCACACTTCGCTTAAGCACACACCACAAAAAATACAAACAAGAAGCGGCCTACTTCATCTTTGTTGAAATGGCACACACACATAGCAAAGTGTGGCAACTAATAATCATAAAAACGATCCACCATACCAAGCAACTAGCAACCCACCATTTAGACTTCGACAAGGGTTAGGCTAAGGTTTAAGGTTAGATTTTTTTTTATTGGATTTAACAAAAATTAAAAGAATGGCTCAACGGGTGTTCTTAGGGTATCTAGCACTAAACGAGAGTGCTAACAAGAGTATATAGGAGGTTAGCTAATCGATGAAACTAGCTAAAGAGAAAATTGGAAAAAGCTATTTGGGTTTTATTCCTAAGGTTGCCTCTTTATCACGCATATACACTTATATCACACCAGTGTAATCTCACTAAAACTTATTTTATTTTTATTTTATTTTTATTCTTTCTTTTTTTACGCCATGTGGATGATTATTGAAATATATCTACATACAAATGTGTGAAAACATTTAGATTCTAAGGGCAAACAAGTATACAACTTTTCCTCTTTTTTTATAACTTTTTCTTTATTTTTTTATATATTTTTTTTAGCCCCAAAAAATTTAGATACTAAAATTGGTTTCAATTCCTATTTATTTCCCCTCACACTTAAGTTTTGGATTGGAGTCAATACTAAAAATAAACTTCAAAGCTTGAAAAGTGAGGAAAATAAATAAATAGTCCAAGAGAAACGAAACTTCCCGGGCTAAGAAATTGCAATTGATCTCCATATGATAAGATGCCAAGTAAGGAAGATAAAGCGATTTCATGTCCATCATGTGTATACACATACAATCCATCAACACAATCAATCTATCCTCCATAATCTTTATTGATCCTGCAAAACAAACTAAACTACTAAACACGTAAATTTATTAAGCACACTTTCGTAGGCAACACGATTGCATTTAGCGTATTCAACAAGCCTTTAAACCCCTCGGTATCCCGAGTGGACGAGTTTTAGTCTCGTGAGGGTTTCCAGCGAACACACCCACAAAGTTCATACATGAACCACATGAACTTAAACAAACACAAACAAGCACGCATGCAAACAAAAAGAAACACACACAAGACAACTAACACAAACAAGAACAAACATTATGCATCTATAAACATCACACATATAACAAATAGAAACAATCTAAACATTTAAAAACACAACACGACTCAACAAAAACTAAATAATAAAAACTATTTTTTTTTATTTTTTTATTTTTAACTAAATGAAACAAAAACATATAATAGAGGTTTTGTACCAAATCTATTAAACCGGATGGTTTTCAAGACATCGGGTTCTATCCATGGGCTTTGGGAATTAACCGGGGCGAATAGAAATACGAATAAGGCACAAAATGACTAAAACGGGGTGGTTGGGCGGGATATAAGCTTTATTAATAATTGGTTCAAAACTCGATTAACATATGTTAAACAAGTGTAAAACAAAATTAGGAATGGTTTTGGTGAAGGCCTAGTTCAAATAAAAGAAGATAAAAAGAAAAGAAAAAAAAAATTCAGAAAATTTCAGTTGCCGCCGGCAAGGCATAGTTTCCGCCGGCAACGTGATAACAGAATGTGATTTATCTCCCGGAGAGGGGCATTTGCCGCTGACAAGGCAATTTTTTTTTTTTTTGGGCCTGACAACCTTGCCGGCCGGCATGGGGGTGTTGCCGGCGGCAAGGTGAAACAGTGGAGATCTTGCCGGGCAGCAGGGTCATGGTGCCGGCTGCAAGAGGAAACAGTGGGTCAGTTGCCGGCCGACAGCCATGTCTTGTCGGCGGCAACTGCTCTAGTGCAGAAAATATATATATATATATATATATATATATATATATATATTTAAGAACTTTCTTATAACTTAAAAACAAATAATTTTTGTAAAGACACTTTTATTAATATGATTAAAACACTTAAAAAAAACTTAATTTAAACACACCTTTAAGAAAGAATAAGACACCTTATGCAAAATAAGGAAAATAAACACAAAAATCAAAAGGAAAGGCTAATAAGCTACAAAGACAAGTAAAACCATTTAGCACACAACATTTTGATAACAAAATAAGACATAACACAATGCACATCTAACACATAACATGAAACAAATGACAAAAACTAGATTTCTAACTCTTTTTTTATTTTTCATGTATTTTCCATTTATTTTTAAAACAATTTTTTTTTATTTTTTATTTTAACACATATGACTAAAGGTATCAAATACCATTTATTTTGACTAAAGGAGAATTTTTGTAGTGATCAAAATCGTTAGAAAACGATGAATCCAAACGCCCCTTTAAACTAGGAAAATAAGAACTAAAAGTATGCATACAATGGAAAATGCAAACAAGCACACAATCAAGCAAGCACACAAGACATAAAAACACTTATACACATGACACATAACAAGACACAAACTCACAAAACACAAAAATACACAAAAATTCATGTGGTCAAGTAGTTCTAGTCATAAACTAGAGTGATTCAGGACAAGGTTTTTGGGTTTTTGAAACAAGCACTTTGGGACATATTTAGGAAGCAATCATTGAAGCAAGCATTTATAGAACACAAGAGATAACACCAAATATGTGATTTTGGCGCCAAGACTATGTAAGTAATTTTTGAGAAATAAGAGATTTTAAGAAAAAGGTGCTCTAACCTTTGTCAAGGGCTAGAGCAAGAGCAATCAAACATTGGAATTTGGAGCAATTCAAAGCCTCCAATTGAGTAATCAACCACCAATCGAATTCCTCCTATGCGAAATTCGCCCCCCCCCCCCCCCCTCCCCCTATGCGGGTAAATGGGGTATAACAACTCCTTCGGGTTATGTAGAAATTGGTAACACAAATGATTCAAGAAACAAGGACACAAGCAAGCAAGCAACCAACAAGATAACGATTCCAACTAACAAAGATACAAACAAACAAACTCAAGAGTATGAACTAGCAAGTCCCCGGCAGCGGCACCAAAAACTTGATGGCGATGCCGGATTATGAGAATGAAGCAAGCAATAATCAAGATATCGATTCCAACAAACAAAGATACAAACAAACTAACAAGCGAGTATAAACTATCAAGTCCCCGACAACGACACCAAAAACTTGATGTGCTCGTACGCTAGGTATTTTTTTTAAAAGAATTGCAAATACAAATCCTAGACAAGAAGCCAAAAACTTGATATGCGATCTTTCCACACATTGGGTTTTAAAATTATAACAAGAATTACCGATATAATTAGGAACACAAATTCGAGCAAGTATACTCTAGTCATGTTGCAATTAGGTTGGTAAGTCAAGGATGTCCCATGGGACTTGGTTATACTCAAGTGCAGTTGTTTGTAACAATGGTAAGTATGATTGTCATGATCACACCACCATGAGAATCGTTAAAGGCACTAGCACACAAAGAACATACAAGTATAGTCAAATGATCACATGGACATTAGGATGATTAGTTTGGATCACATATTAAAGGTAATCCTTTCGACCTATAGAACCAATAATAAGACACTAGTACTTTATAAATCAAGTATACATGAGTCTCAGTCAAGTGGTCACTCATGAGCCTTATGCCTAAACCAATAACACGAAGAATCCTTTCGGCCCATAGACTTGGTGTTATCAATTTGATAAGTTCCATTTACTTGAAAGATGATTAAAACAATATATTCAAAAGACTCCTTTCGACCTATAATCTAGATTAAAGCATTACTTGTTATGTTTATTAAATTTTTTGCACAATCTTCACAAGCGCAAGACCAAATCATTAGTCGGTTAACGAATTGAAATCAACCATATTGAGAATAAATTCTGATATTATAGACTCAACAATGATTAACCAAATTGACAAACAAGAACAAGTTCCAATTCAACCAAATATAATGTTATCACCATAATCCAATGACAAGCACTAATAGAATTCAAACATCCATATATCATAAGTTTTCATATAAACAATACAAGTATCACAACATTCACAATATCATAAAACACAAGAATCACCATGAACATGAACATAAGTAACATTGAATAGTAAAGAAGAAGTTACCAAACATTAGAATTCATAGTACCAAAATACAATGCCTTCTACCCATAACCATCTTGGGTTTTGTATGGAGTATGGCTTTCTTCTCTACTCTCCTATGGCTTATTACATGGACATGGTAACCAATTTCACCCCTCACCACTTGGGTGAGGGGTGATATCAAAATCATAGGAATATGGGATAGATGATACAAAAGATGAGATGGAGATTGTGGGATTGGTATAAACACTACCCCATGGGTCTTATTTATACTTGAATTCTCCTTGGCCACAAAGTAGTTTTCTTTGGCTCCAGGGGTTGTAAATGTTCTAGGGAATGAAGTAATGAAGAGAAGATGATAGGTTCTAGGTGTTATGGAGTGATTAAGTTTGCTTGGAGAAGTGGAAGATATGTTTAATGTGACTTTTTCTAGACTTGACTAACAACATGCTGGTGGCAACTGATGGTGGATTTACCGGTAGCACGGACTTGCTTGCCGGTGGCAACTGAATGCTACTTTGATGTTGGTGGCAAATAAAGGTTGGTTTGATGGAGGCAAGCTAAGTGTTGCTGGTGGCAACTTAGCCATTTTCCATACCTTTCCTTCTAGTCCTTCTTCTTTCTTTCCTTTTTTCTACACTTCCCAAAACTCCTTATTATTGTATTATTTATCATACGAGAGCTACACTTTCATGTCTCGTTCATCTTTTCACCTCCAATTCACGTCTTTTCTTCATTTATCGTGATGTAACCATTGATGAACCTACAATAACAAATAAGCATCATTAAGTATCATATGTTCATAATAATCACATAAATATATGTATAAACACCATGAATACGCTCATATAAATATGTTAGATTTGAGCATTATCAAGTATTAAGCTTAAATCAGTAAAACATGACATGAACATATAAAACAAGCTAAGACATGATATAAAATCAGTTACGTACTCAGTAATCAGATACTTATACACATATGTATTTATGTAGCATTAGTGATACCGAAGTAGGACTCTCTTCCGTTCGTCTTCTTCGTTCACTGGACACAAGGTGTGGATTCTTCGTCCTTTCAGTATGGACATTCTTCCTTATTAGGATTTCCCATATGCAGCCAACTATTTTCCCCAGTATATGTTTTATATGTGTTTGAAATACTTATGTTTAATTAGGATACCTAAAGCCATATACATACATGACCTGTTTCACCTAGTTATGGAGGTACCATAACCATAACACTGGAGGCACCAGTGTTATGACTTCACCATGACGGAGTGATAGCTTGTGGCGTCCCTTTCAGCTCTTGGCCATATTATTATTATCAGGTGGGGCGTATAGGTGCATCCTAGTTTACATGTTTTCAGCAGATTATTCAGTGTGAATGTGGTGTGTGCCTTGCATCCTTCACAAGGAGCTGATCCCTCCTACCCAAAACCAGTATATTAAATTAGAGGCATCCCCTCTAATTTGCATGACGAGGTCACCCCTCCAAGTATTCATGCACGTTGATATTTCATGACCTATATTGGCTAATGGTGAATATGTTAAACAGTTTTTACTAGATAAACATAAGGCTTTTCAAACTATAAAACCAGTTTTACTAAGATATAACCAGGTTATCCAGGACTTAGTCTTTTCCGCTGCTCATGCTTATATGCTTATATTATTCATGCTTTACTTGTATATCCGTGCACTGAGCGTTATGCTCAGCCGTTTTCCTTTACATGTTCCCAAATCGGCAGGTACTCAGGGACGCTCGTAGACTTTAAGCGTACGTGCATATGGATTGGAAGCTTCTTAGCCTTCTTTACTTTATGCATTTCTTTATACTTCGATACTCATTTCCATGGACATTGTTTAGTCCTTTCATTTATAGTACTTATGTTTGTGTGTGATGAGTTCTACTTTTGGGGTACCGATGTTTGATTCCGGTATTTTATGGTCATGTAATGTTTAGACATTTATCCTTGTATGCTTTGATGACACGCCATAATCACGCGTGACATTCCATTTACCAAAATGGGGTGTTACAATAACACTGGTAGAATATGATAACCGAGAATTTTCCAGAAATTAAACAATAATAAATTATATTATTTTATTAGTCAAAATTTATTTTTGATAGTATTAGAGTTATTTGATTTGAAAACGGGAGTCTATTTTGCAAATTTTAAAAGACTGCGCAAATCTAAGAACTGACGCGATACAAATTAAATTTATATTTAGTTATTTAGAGATATTTGATAAAAAGATTTATTAAACTATTTAATATTTATATTTTAATTTTAATATGCTAAAAACGAGAATATTCAATATGAAGTCATTTTTTTAAAGCGATGCTTGTCCGCGATAGTCGATAAATATCATGAGTGACGAAGCGGAATAATAAACAAGAACTCGTATAGGTAGATAATTAACAAGAGATATGAAGTATGTACCATTTAATAATACAATGAATAACGAAACAATCGAATATTAAAGGATACAAAACCATTAGATTCAAAATATGAATCCTTTAAGAATACGTATTACGTTAAAGCAAGTAATAAGTATGCTAGTACATATATGCATTAAACCACCAATAATCGACTTGAACTAATTCAACAAACCAAGAAACCTTGTGGTTTCTTTACCTTCATCGAACAAAAAACCAAGAACCGAAACCCTAAGGGATTTTTTGGTTGCCGATAGCACAAGGGAAAACAAAGAAATGTTTTAGGTATTTAGGGATAAAAGAATCAAGTAAATAATGAGTTCTTTTTTTTTTGAACGGCAACTTTATTAAAAAAAACCAACTAGCAAGAAGCTAGAAGAAAAGATACAAAAAGAAAATTACAAAGAGATTAAATAAGGCCGTTGAAGCCAACAATCCCAGCTAAAAACACGATTACACCTTGAGTGGATCCAAGAAAATGAGCGAGAAACTATGTCATCAAACAAAACGTCTTTACGGGGAGACTGAGACGAAAAAAGAAGCTGATTTCGATGCACCCATATACTCCACCAGACCACGAAGAAAACCCCCTCCAACACTTTTTTCAGTTTGGAATTGAGCCTAAGCGACTCAAACCACCCAAGCCACTCCGCATAAGAAGAAAGCTCTGTATGAGAAATGTTCCACCACCGACACACCAACTTACAAACATTATTCGCCATACAACAGCTAAAGAACAAATGGGAAACATCTTCCTCCTGCGAGTCACAAATAGGACACCTAAGATCCGTTATTTGAACACCACGGGCCACCAAATTCTTCCGGGTGGGTAAACGATCCAAAGAAACCCTCCAAGCGAACACATTGACTTTAATCAGAACAAACGAAACCCATCTTGTGGCAGTAGATTCTTTAGGCAAAAAATGATCATCAAGAAGCGTGCGGACATCCTTCACTCGGAAAGTGCCTGATAACTAGGTTTTACTAGGTTCTATTTTTGTTCTCGGTATCTTAACGAATTGATCTTAGCTCTCTATGTGTGACTTAGTTGATCTTTAGTGAAAAAGAATATTTTTGGTTGTTTTTAAATTTAAATGCAAAGACTTAAAAGTAAAAGTGCTCTAAAAGTAAATCTAAGTCTAATCAAGGTAAAGTGCAAGTATTTAAAACGAGACTAAAATTAAAGGGTACTAAAGTAATTTGACGAAAACTTAAATCTATCTAAGGCAAACTTAAAGTGCGACTAAAACTAAGGCAATTAATCTAAAAGTGCAATTAAATAAAAAGGCAAGTAAAATAAAGCTTGAAGATAAAAATCAAAGGTAAAAGCTAATAAGAACCTGAATACAGCTCATTTGGAATAAACCTTCGTTAGGAACAATCACTCGTCCTAAATGTCACCTTTGGTTGAAATGATTCTTCTTCACTTGGAATATTACCAAAATCCTTGATCCGGAACAAAAGGATCTGAATATGTCACTTATCCAAAATAATCCTTCATTCGGGACTTGCTGATTCGGAACTTGTAAAATCACCCTTGATTCGGAAGTTTTGGTCACCCCTTGATTCGGAACTTTCCGGATGAAGCACCTTTATTCGGAACTTTTAAAGTTCCGAATGAGGGCCCTTGGTTCGGAACTTTTGGAGTTGGTTCGGAAGTTACTGATTCGGAAGGTTCCGAATGAAGTCTCCTGGTTCGGAAGTTTTGACTTCCGAATGAACAAGTTTGATTCGGAACTTTTGAAGTTCCGAATGAGGCTCCTTTATTCGGAACTTTTGAAGTTCCGAATGAGTTTCCTTGATCCGGAACTTTTTGAGTTCCGAATGAACAACCTTGGTTCGGAAGTTTCAGACTTCCGAATGAAGCCTTGGTCCGGAAGTTTTGTCTTCCGAATGAAACCTCAATCCTTCCCTTGGTTCGGAACTTTATCTGGAAACACAGAAACCAAGCAAAACTCTTCCGAAGAACAAGGAAGATGAGTAGCAGATAATAACAATGAAAAGTAACCAAAATCAACACACGTATGAATATAAACAGTAACGATTCAATGAATAAGCATCAACAAACAATCAAAAACATGAAATTAAACAACTTTAACCATAATAATCAAAAACACTTTTGGATCAAAATAAAAGCATGAACATGAACATAAACACCACAAATCAAAGAATAAGAAAGGTAGATAAGAGATTGACAAGATAAAGAAAAGATTAACAATAATTAAAAGGAAACTTACTTGAAATTAAATGAATTTAAGGTGCAAGACAAGGTAATTAAATTGACAAAGTATTTAAATGACAAGTAATTAAATTGTGGAAGAACTAGTGTCACCCTAGCCAACAAGAGTGAAATGATAACTAATCTAGTCTATTTATAGGGAAGACTAAAGCTTGCTTAGGAAGCTTCCTTAATTGCGTACTTAGTCCCTCCTTCTTTAATCTTCTTCTTAATTGCAAGACTAAGTCCCTCCTTCTTTAAATCTTCATTAAATGTGGACTTAAAGGACTTTTAGCTTCGGGATTTCTTTGAACTCGTCTTTAATTTCTTCAATAAATAGACTTGAATTCTTCGGCTTTTGATAAACTTCCGTCTTTTGACTATTTCCTCGATAAATCTTCAGAATTGGTCGTGGACTTCCGTTCTTTTTGCACTCTTGACTTCTTGGCTTCGTCTTTTATCCTTTTCTTCAATAAAAGTCCATAAATGCCCGTGAATGTCCGTGTTTTATCCATTTTTCACCTTTTCATCCTAAATCACAACAAAAACACAAACCACGCATAATTCCGACATAAAAGACATAAAATACACGTTTCGGTCCGGTTATTATTGTAGTTAAGTGGTAGAAAAGATGGGTGTTTACACACCTATCAAATCCCCTACACTTGACCATTGCAATGTCCTCATGCAATGCATTAGTTACAAAGCAAGATTACACTTTTCATCATAATCAATCCACGTTGGCCTTTATTAAAGAGATAGAAAATTAAAAACATACAAGATAAAGAAATCAAAAGCATACCTTGGGTTTTGAAAATGTTATGAATAATCATCATCCTCAAGTTTTCACTTTCTCCAAACCAAGCTTAAAAACGAGATCATTGTTATTATAAGTTAGTAAACTAACACGAACTCATGTGGGCCAATTACTCACTTAGACTCCCTTATTCCTACGGGTATCTCTTATATTTTATTGTTGTCTTGAATGATCACGAAGATGCATTGTTTGACTTATTTCGATAGTTATTTAGTCTGAAAATAAAGTGCACGATTTAATCAATAGTTAGCTAAAGGACCAAATCTTTTAAAACTGCTTCTCGGGATATCAGAAAGTTCATATCTTGGCATAACTTGGTTCGCGATTTGAGACCTTTCTCGGGCCGATATTTGGCAGCGACTTCATTCTTCAAATCTTGAGAGACGTTCATGAAATAATGGTCTTCTCTTCATAATTGGAATTTCTTCACTTGGAATTTTTGAGAGATTCTTCATATATAGACCACGACTTCTTCATTTTTCTCCAATCTTTATTTTGGACTTTGATATACAACGATCCGCCTCCTTTTATGACTTGGATCTATTTATCCTCATACCTTGTTAGGGTCTTTTCGGATACACTTCTCCATGACTTTTGGGGAGTTTTGCTTTACGTCGTGAGTCTCGATCCTTCATATTGATTTTCGATAAATGATTCTTCACATCACTTTGGATCTTTAGCAACAAAACATAGCCCTCATGCCTTGTTAGGGCCTTTTCGGACTCGCCAATCTTCGCGCCCCGCTTCATAAGTTATGCCTTGGCTATGAACTCTCGTCATTACCGAGCAACTTTTAAACGATCTGGGGCTAGAAGCTAAGTAACTTTTCAAATCGTACAACCTTATTTATTAGCAAATAAATTATTAGCAAGCGATGGGAGAATAGGCTCATAATTAACTCACATAAATTCATGAAAGAATGCTGAACTTATAATTGGCTCTATCATCTCTCGTTCTCCACAGTTTAAAATCTCAAGTAATGAGACTCGTGGATACTTAGCCTATTAAATCAAAGTTTTGGGTTTTCGAGTCGCCTATAGGATCTTGCAAATTCTTAGACTCTTTCAAGTTTAGAAATCGCATCTTAAAGTTCCCTTGATAAACGACTCTCTAGGATCAATTATAGGAACTTGCGAAAAGTTCTTGTTCTTAACCCGTGAGAGTTAAGACTTTCGCGTTTTATAGCTCCCTATATAAAAGCCTAGCAAAACTTGACTTCAACATGTTAAGGATACTAGCTAGAGTAAACTCGGATTGAGTCAAAAGATTCACAACGTTTGAAAATTAAAACCACTTATTAAACATTTATTCTAGCAAAGAAAGAAAATAACTATACAAAAGGGAAAAACTAATAGGCCAAAATAGATCAAAAATTTTGAAAAGTGTCGAAAAATTCATTTTCCGGTTAAAATGAGGACAAATACAAGGAAAAGACCACTTAACTTCGATAGAAGTCTCCCCTACACTTAAGATAAACATTGTCCTCAATGTTTAAGCATGTGGGAGTAAGCTCCCCTACACTTAGGACATTGTGCACGTTGTTTAAATCTTGCTAAGGAAAAGACAACTAAAGAGATTCCTATTTTAATATCGAGGAAATATAAAATAGTGAATCGAAAAGAGTTTAGGATAGAACCGGGACGAAGTAGAACACGGAATCACGGGTCGTCAAGAATCATCAAGAGTGGATCATTGAAGCTCGAATCCCTGATTAAGAAGTGAGGAGAGGAAATAGCAATCCAAGGGGTCCCCCCTACACTTATGGTAAAGAAAGCAAAAAGATAGATACATGGGTTGCCTCCCAAGAAGCGCTTGGTTTTTGTTAACCGAGTCGTTAGCCTGACTCGACCTTGATCATCAACGGAAGTAGCATGAAACAAATCCACCAGGATCAAAGACATAGTTTTCATCCATCAATAAGCAAGAGCTTAAGGCGAACAAGGCAAGCCAAAAGAGAAGTGGCAAGGTTCCCTTAAGCAGCGATGGAGTACGGTGGAAGCAAAGTTGAAGTGGTGCGAGCATGTCTTCAATAGGTCCAAAGATTTTTCCTTTTCTTTCATCAGGTGGATACTGAGATGGCTTAAAGACTTCAATACCGGGGTCGAACACCTTTTCCTTTAGGGGAAAATAGCACTCAAGCTCAGCCGAGTGTGAAGAAGATCCGCAAAGAAGCACAACCTCGTCCTCAGAAGTGGGACAAAGAGGTGTCAAATCATAAGTGCAACGGATTTCGGTGTCAACCGGTTTCTTCTCCTTTGACAAAATGCTCTTCAAATCCAAAGTAGGATCAAGGCGATAATCTTCAAAGTCTAAAGGAGGAGCATCACTCTCATGAGGGAAGTATGTGTTGAGAAATTCAGAGAAATCTTCCTCAAATGAATAATCGTCCAAGGTAGGATCGCGTGATGATGGAGGATCTTCATCATGTGAAGAATCGCTCGAGAGAGTATCGGCCTCATCGAAATCATCGAAAGTGGGCAGCTCGGGATACTCAGAAGTACAATCAAAATCATCCGAGTCTGAGCTAGAATCATCATCATAAGCATCGAAGACCGGTGGAGAATCAAAAATGGGAGGAGCGTCCAAAGTAAGGAGAGAATCATCCACATTCTCTTCAAAGAGTGGATTATCAGTGGAAGACTCGAATAGAGGATTGTCATAGACGGTAAAGTCATCGAGCACATTTATCATATTCACTGATTCTCGGCTTCCAAAAGATTTGTTTGTAGGTGCTCCCATTTTGAAATTTTGTGAGGCATTCCCGACTCTTAAGATTAACTCTCCTTCTGCTACATCTACTAAAGCACGTCCGGATCTCAAAAATGGCCGACCAAGTATTAAAGGAATACGAGGGTCCATTTCATAATCAACTACGACAAAATCGACCGGGAAAGTAAATGCGCCAACTTGAATGAATACGTCTTCAGCTATACCAACGGGGTAAGCGAGAGTGCGATTAGCAAGTTCGAGAGTCATCTTTGTTGGAATAAGATCGGGTAATGATAGTGTTTTCCAAACACTCAAAGGCATAAGATTTATACTAGCCCCGAGATCAGCAAGGGCAGTAAATTCTTCAGTTTTGTTGAACACGCAAGGCAACACAAAACGACCGGGATCCCCTAGTTTTTCCGGAAGTTCTTTAAGAATAACTGCAGAGCAGTTTTCATTTAAGCGTGTGTTGGTGAGTTCAATCAGCTTCTCCTTTTTGTTAAGCAAGTCCTTAAATGCTTTGGCAAATTTGGGCATGTGGACAAGTGCTTCAAGAAAACTAATGCTGAATCCCATTTGAGAAATCATACCGATATATTTCGTTATTTGCGAGTCCTCCTTTGTTAGATCATTGGTCTTGCCTATACGAGAAGGGTATGGGATTCTAGGTTGATAAGGGTTAGGTGAAGGTGTAGGTGGTGACGGTTGTGATGTTGATGGGTTTGTCCGAGATACATCGTTATGACGAGGCGGAGACGGTAATGGTGCACTATTACTAGGTGTAGGAGGAGTAGGGATACATGGTGGTGGAGGAGGTGTAGATGATGGTGGTGGGGTAGACGGAGTGACAAGGGTAGTTCCACTACGCGTAGTTATAGCACTCACATTAGCTCGCGGATTGGTGACGGTATTTGAAGGTAGAGAACCCGAAGAAGAAGAAGGTTGAGCTTCAGGCAAGAAACTAGCCAACAGATTCTTCAATTCAGTTGTTTGAGTGATGAAGGAGGATTGAAGGTTTTCACGAACCTCATTTCTGATGTCATTACCTTGCTTTAAGATATCTCCTTTTAGATTGATAATTTGGCTCTGTAGATTCTTGATTTGCTCACCTTGAGTTCTCATGATTGTGTCAACATCGGGGTTAATGGGTGGGTGTGGTTGGGTGGGTGGTTGATAAGGGTTAGAAGCACGAGGTGGGATTTGGTTGCTTCTATTGTAGTTGTTGGCGGGGTTTTGGTTTTGAGGAGAAAAACCGGGTGAAAGGTAATTGTTTGAACGGTAGCTCAGCAGATTTCTATCCCCTTGTTGTCTAGCTTGGTAATTTTCCGATGAATAATTACCGTAAGCTGCATACACATTTTCCGGATTTCCTTGTGTCGAAGGACAATCGGTGTATGAGTGAGGACCGCCACATGTTTCACAAGGATTAGCAACCGCTTTAACTTGATGTTGTTGTTGGTTTGAAGCGAGAAGCGTAATACTTTTGCTCATTTCAGCCATCATGCGGGTGAGTTCGGTCATCTCAGGGTTTGCTGAGGTAGAGGAAACATTGACTCTCGTGTTGTTTCTAGAAGAAGCAGAAGAATCCCAGTTCTTATGATGAGTAGTCATGTTCTCTATTAACTCTCTACACTCCTCGGGTCTCCTTTTCATGAATGTGCCACCGGCGGCTGCATTAATCGTATCACGATCTCGAAAAGTCAATCCGTTGTAGAAAGTATCGATCAAGGTGACCGGAAGCATGTTGTGGTTTGGACATCGGTCGATCAAGACATTATATCTCTCCCATGCATCAAAAAGAGATTCATCGGGATCTTGCATGAAACCGCTGATCTGATTGCGAAGGCTTGTGACCATGGATGGTGGAAAGTAGCGCGAAAGAAAGCGTTGAGTCATATCATCCCAAGTGTGAATAGAATTCTTCGGGAGACGATCAAACCATTTCTCGGCATGATGCGATAAAGTATGTGGGAAGAGTTGTAGGCGGAGTACATCCATTGTGGCCCCAGGCAACTTCATGCTTTGGGTGATTGTAATGAACTTGTCGAGGTGTTTGTTGGCATCATCATCAGGCAATCCTCTAAATGGGTTTGTTTGTACTTGCTGAATCATGTGGTGCTTCAACGAAAACTCAGGAGCGTTGATTTGCATCGGCGCAATCGGTCCTCCTCGTCCGAACATGGTTGGTTGACAAAGTTCCTCCATGGTCCGAAGATCGGGCTGTGGAAGAGCATTGTTGTTATTATTATTATTGTTGAGGTGCGGTAGTTGATTATTGTTGTTAACACCTGCCATATCTAAATCTTCTTGAGGCTCGGGCTCTTGGTAGTTAGAAGATCTAGTACGCATACACCTGAAAATGCAAAAGAAAAAGAAACCAAACGCAAAGACAATATATATACACAATAAAAAGAAAATCTTTTTGGATTTTTGAAAGTTTTAATTTTTTTGTGGTTTTGGTTTTGAATTTTTAATGCAAGAAAAATAACGTTCACGAGTGAACGGATCCCAAAAAGCAACGTGTCTAGCACAGAAAACTGTTGATCGTAACGAAAAGAGCCGGCAGCGGCGCCATTTGATAACTAGGTTTTACTAGGTTCTATTTTTGTTCTCGGTATCTTAACGAATTGATCTTAGCTCTCTATGTGTGACTTAGTTGATCTTTAGTGAAAAAGAATATTTTTGGTTGTTTTTAAATTTAAATGCAAAGACTTAAAAGTAAAAGTGCTCTAAAAGTAAATCTAAGTCTAATCAAGGTAAAGTGCAAGTATTTAAAACGAGACTAAAATTAAAGGGTACTAAAGTAATTTGACGAAAACTTAAATCTATCTAAGGCAAACTTAAAGTGCGACTAAAACTAAGGCAATTAATCTAAAAGTGCAATTAAATAAAAAGGCAAGTAAAATAAAGCTTGAAGATAAAAATCAAAGGTAAAAGCTAATAAGAACCTGAATACAGCTCATTTGGAATAAACCTTCGTTAGGAACAATCACTCGTCCTAAATGTCACCTTTGGTTGAAATGATTCTTCTTCACTTGGAATATTACCAAAATCCTTGATCCGGAACAAAAGGATCTGAATATGTCACTTATCCAAAATAATCCTTCATTCGGGACTTGCTGATTCGGAACTTGTAAAATCACCCTTGATTCGGAAGTTTTGGTCACCCCTTGATTCGGAACTTTCCGGATGAAGCACCTTTATTCGGAACTTTTAAAGTTCCGAATGAGGGCCCTTGGTTCGGAACTTTTGGAGTTGGTTCGGAAGTTACTGATTCGGAAGGTTCCGAATGAAGTCTCCTGGTTCGGAAGTTTTGACTTCCGAATGAACAAGTTTGATTCGGAACTTTTGAAGTTCCGAATGAGGCTCCTTTATTCGGAACTTTTGAAGTTCCGAATGAGTTTCCTTGATCCGGAACTTTTTGAGTTCCGAATGAACAACCTTGGTTCGGAAGTTTCAGACTTCCGAATGAAGCCTTGGTCCGGAAGTTTTGTCTTCCGAATGAAACCTCAATCCTTCCCTTGGTTCGGAACTTTATCTGGAAACACAGAAACCAAGCAAAACTCTTCCGAAGAACAAGGAAGATGAGTAGCAGATAATAACAATGAAAAGTAACCAAAATCAACACACGTATGAATATAAACAGTAACGATTCAATGAATAAGCATCAACAAACAATCAAAAACATGAAATTAAACAACTTTAACCATAATAATCAAAAACACTTTTGGATCAAAATAAAAGCATGAACATGAACATAAACACCACAAATCAAAGAATAAGAAAGGTAGATAAGAGATTGACAAGATAAAGAAAAGATTAACAATAATTAAAAGGAAACTTACTTGAAATTAAATGAATTTAAGGTGCAAGACAAGGTAATTAAATTGACAAAGTATTTAAATGACAAGTAATTAAATTGTGGAAGAACTAGTGTCACCCTAGCCAACAAGAGTGAAATGATAACTAATCTAGTCTATTTATAGGGAAGACTAAAGCTTGCTTAGGAAGCTTCCTTAATTGCGTACTTAGTCCCTCCTTCTTTAATCTTCTTCTTAATTGCAAGACTAAGTCCCTCCTTCTTTAAATCTTCATTAAATGTGGACTTAAAGGACTTTTAGCTTCGGGATTTCTTTGAACTCGTCTTTAATTTCTTCAATAAATAGACTTGAATTCTTCGGCTTTTGATAAACTTCCGTCTTTTGACTATTTCCTCGATAAATCTTCAGAATTGGTCGTGGACTTCCGTTCTTTTTGCACTCTTGACTTCTTGGCTTCGTCTTTTATCCTTTTCTTCAATAAAAGTCCATAAATGCCCGTGAATGTCCGTGTTTTATCCATTTTTCACCTTTTCATCCTAAATCACAACAAAAACACAAACCACGCATAATTCCGACATAAAAGACATAAAATACACGTTTCGGTCCGGTTATTATTGTAGTTAAGTGGTAGAAAAGATGGGTGTTTACACACCTATCAGTGCCTTCCCCGTTTAAATCCCAAACCCAATGATCATCCAAAGGAGATAGCATCAGACCTTCTAAAGCTTGTTCAAGGAGCATTAACTGGGAAGATTCGATGCCTCCTCTTACAGCGCGCCTAAAAGAAGATGTAATTGGAGATTGGATTTTTAAAGCAACCGTACAATCCTTATTAGTTTCCAAGGCAAAGAGACGAGGGTACACGTGACATAAAGGAAACTCACCAGTCCACTTCTCCTTCCAAAACAAAGTGCGCAAACTGTTGCCCATACGAATACGACAGAAAGAGAGCAGATCAATACCTCTATCCTTGAGCGAAATGACTTCCTTCTTAATGACATTCCAAGTAGAACGATGATAGGAGGATGTCTTTAGAATAGAATCATCATGCATCGCTTTAATGAACCGACACCACAACGAATTATCCCCCGAAATAAACCTCCAAACCCATTTAAATAGAAGGGCCCTATTTAAAGCATAAAAACTTGAAACCCCTAAGCCTCCATATTTCTTCGACGCGAGCACCCTTGACCACTTAATCCAGTTAATACATCTCTCGTTAGTTTGTCCACCAATAAAGAATTGTCTACGAAGAGATTCCATCTTATGCAACACGGATTTAGGAACCTTATAAATCGACATGGAATAGATGGGGGTAGATCCGAGAACCGCTTTTAGAAGGGTAAGCCTGCCGCCAATAGATAATGTTTTAAGTTTCCACCTAGAAAGCCGGTTCTTAAGTTTACTAACCACCTCATCCCAAGCCTGAACTTTCAGAGCGTTACCACCTACCATCACTCCTAAATATTTGAAAGGAGTTTTCATAATCGAACAACCTAAGGTAGATGCTGCATCCGCTACTTGATGATCAGAAACACCAACCCCAAGAAGATGGCTTTTACTAATATTAATAGAAAGACCAGATAACAATGAAAAGCATCGAAG
This sequence comes from Glebionis coronaria, assembly GCA_025667525.1. NCBI lineage: Eukaryota > Viridiplantae > Streptophyta > Magnoliopsida > Asterales > Asteraceae > Glebionis > Glebionis coronaria. Next base: position 539,782,466 of record CM046879.1, read on the forward strand.
GATATTCGTAATACCTGAAATATTAGCCATGGACCACTCACCAATAAACAACGCATCGTCAGCATAAAACAGGTGGGAAATATTAAGAGAAGAATCTATCTGAATTCCCGAGAAGATCCCCTCAGCTGCAGCCTTGTTGAATGAAAGATGAAGAGACTCCATAACTAGAATAAATAAAAACGGAGCCAAAGGATCTCCTTGTTTCAAACCACGATGAAGTTGAAATTCGGAAGTAGGACTACCATTAATGAGAATCGAAGCCATACTAGAGAAAAGACAACTACGAATCCATGAACACCATTTAGAACCAAAACCGAAAGCTAGGAGGACATCATTAAGATAATCCCACCTAATAGAATCGTAAGCTTTGGCAAAATCTACTTTAAACACCATGGCCTGATGTTTCTTACGCTTACACCATGATAACAATTCGTTCAGAATGAAAGGACCGTCGAGAATTTGACGATTCGAAAGGAAAGCAGTTTGAACGTCCGATATTAGATCAGCAATGACAACGGATAATCGATTAGCTAAGATTTTGGTGATGATCTTATATAGAGAACCAATCAAGCTTATAGGCCTGTAATCGTTGACGAACTTGGGATCATGAGATTTGGGGATAAGAGCCACAAAAGACGAATTGCAGCCTCTAGTAAAAGAACCATGAGCAAAAAACCATTCAACGGCCTCAAATATATCAATACCAATAATATTCCAAAATTTGCGAAAGAACTCAAACGTGTATCCGTCAGGACCTGGTGACTTATTTTCACCACAACCCCATACTGCAGTACGGACCTCAACATCAGTAACCGGCCTCTCTAGATCCTCCACCTGATAATCAGAAAGACGGGTGGGGAAGGTGAAATTAAGCTTGTAACTGTGACTTTCCGGAGCACGAAATCTGTTAGCAAAATGTGAGCAAAATTCATCTTTAATACGAGCAGGATCATCCACCCACACCCCATCAACCATAATACCTTTGAAAGCCAAATTCGCACGCTTGCGATTGATAACTCCGTGAAAGAATTTGGAGTTCTCATCTCCTTCTATTGCCCATTTGATCTTAGCTTTTTGAATGTGATCCCTAGATTCAACAGATTTAATATCATGGATATTTTTGATAATATCTAACCTGGACAACAGAAGCTCATTGTTGACACCGCCTTGATCTAAAATGCTATCAATGTGACGAAGTTTAGCCCGAAGATCTAAAATATGTCCGGACTGTTTGGCCTTGTAATCATTAACCCAAGCCCGAATCTCTTTTTTAAGCAGTTGCAACTTCTTTTTAAGACGAACCATCTTATTATTATCATTGAGAAGAATGGAGGACCAGACATCGCTAACCATCTGCTCAAAACCCTGTAAAGAAAACCAAGATTGATACACCCGAAAGGGAGTAGGCCCAAAGTCAGCAACCACCTCCCTTAATAGAATAGGTCTGTGATCAGATAAGTGTCTATCTAGACAAATACCCGACAAATGCGGAAACAAAGATAATACACCATCTGTAACAAGAAAGCGATCCAATTTACTCATCTTACTTGCCGAAGGATGTGACCAAGTAAATGAATAACCTTCCAGCTGAATATCCACTAGCCCCATATTAGAAATAAAACTATTAAACTCATCGGCTCCTTTGGCGTTAAACACGGATCCCATACGTTCGCCCGAACACCTAACTTCATTAAAGTCTCCCATAAGAATACAATCACCGCTCCAACGAGTAATAAGGACCGACAAATACTCCCACAAGATACGTTTGCTACTGAGCGATTGTGGAGCATAAACGGAGATTAAAAGAAGTTTAGACCGTGTTGGAAGCCAAGAACCATACAATGCGACAAAACTATCCGAAATAGTATGATTTTCTTTACAGAAAACTTTTGGATCCCACACATTTAAAATACCTCCCGAATTCCCAATAGCTTCACTAATGATGAAATCAAAATTAGAGTTTCCCCATAACCTTTTAACATCAACGTTAGACATACAATCCGTCTTAGTTTCCTGGATAGAAAGGAAACTCACCTTATGCTTTTCATTTAACTCCTTGATCCATGCTTTTTTGGCCTTGGACCCGAGGCCTTGAATGTTGACGGATAAACAATTCATTGGAGACCAAGTGAGTCTCCTTGAGATCCAATAATACCCTCCATATCTTTAGTACACCCTTCCATGGAAAAACCCATAGCCTTACCTACCTTTATCATATCATCTAAAGCTCCCAGAATAGAACCTCCTTTATTATGTATACGACCTGCATTCGAAGACAGAGGATCAGGACTGCCATTGTTAGAAGGATCATCTTCCATAATGCGTGAGTTAAGTCCTTGAGAAGAACTGCCTGGAGACTTCTGCCCATGATGATGAACCTCTCGTGAAATAGTGGGATCGTGGACATTCTTATCTTCTCCGTTGGGTGTGAAACCGGGGGGATTAGGAGCACTAGAAACAGACACTCCGTTATCATCTCCATTCTTCTGCTTATTAAGGTGTTCATACAGATTAAAAGGGTCACTAGAATCTTTCTTCTCACCTGGGGATTGTGGTTGTGAAATATTGTTCTCCTTCATGGTATCATGCTCACCAAAATGAGTCTCAGACACGGCCTCGTCATCACTATCTGAGCCATTTTTATCGACCTCGCCCTTAATGGAATCCTCGTCATCACAAAATTCATCCTCTGTCAGGGCATTAAAACTAGGAGACCATACAAATAATTCCTTAGCTCTGAGAATGAATGACTTGCCACGAACAACAATCTTAAACTTCTCAAGAATATTATCATCCTCTTTAGTCTTAATACATAGTCGTTTACGAGCAAAACAATCAACTTTGTTTTCCTCAAGGTCCAACATCTCACCCCAACGTGACCCAATTTTTGAAAAAGTAGAGTGAGACCAAACGTGTAAAGGCACGCCCTCTATATCGACCCAGACGATCCTCTCCCTGGAAACAAAGTCAGACGTTGCATTTTTCAACTGGTTAAACCATGATGCAACCCCAACGTGTTGCAAAAAACTAGACTTAACTTTAAGCGAAGACAGCTCAATCATAAGCCATAGTCCACCCATATATGCAACTTTCGCTTCGTGAAAACCCTCTTTAGCTAACAGAATATAAATATTGTTAATGGAGGAAAAGTCCTTTACTTCCCCTAAAACGAAGTTTTCAAGATTACGTGACACCACACAATCTTCATCCAATACCTGAGCTGGAGCAGGAGATGGAATATTAGCAGTGGGATGAGAACCCTTCAATACCGAAGCAAAGGAAGATTTTCCATTAACAGTATGTTGGGCAGGTTGGGTCGAACGATGAGAATGCATAGGAGGCCGATTGAACCGAACCACGTTGGCGTGAAGATGCATTCGGTCAATCCATAACGTACAAAGATTACCCACAAGACGTTCGACATTAACAACCTTGATGAACCGAACAAAAGCATATCGTTTGCCCACTTTCGACTTCCGGTTAGGGATGAAGACATCCACAACAGTCCCGTAACCATTACAAACTTGCCACAAATCCTTGGCAGTAGTGTAATCAGGAAAGTTAGTGATAAAAACAGATGTGGAAATACGGTGAACATGATCAGCGTTGCTATGAACAGGAGACCTCTTCCTCGAAACCTCATGCCAATCGTCTGGTCCCATTTGGATTGAAGGGAGATCTCAAATGAAAGAAAATAAAGAAAAAACGAAAGGGGATCTGACTAATAAAACCCTAATTTGCTGTCAAAACACAGATCTGAAAGCCATGTCGAATCAATTAATAATACATACGAACCTCAAACACAGATCCATCCCAAACTCCGGTAAACTAACTGATCATAGAAAAATATAGGGGGAATAAATCACAAGCCTATACCTTCTCACAATTAATCAGCAGCAAGATCGGGGAAACACTGTGATGATTCACGTTATGGATTGTTAATCGATGAATGATAGCCTAACAGAACTGGATCTGGAGATTTGGATGAAAGGATTCAAAGGTGGAAGCCATTGTTAGGTTTATATTGATGGTTTACGGCTAATTTGGTTTATTAAGTAAATAATGAGTTCTAATCTCGTATATAGCCTAATGGCCCTTGGCTTGCAAGTTAAGCAATCCCAATCCTATAGGGGTTGGGTTTCGGCCAACCCACATAGCCCAAAGAGAAAATCCTTTGTTTCATTTTATCGATCTTTTGTTTAAATCCTTTAAGTTTAACAAACTATTAATATATCATTATATATTAATGAATTATCACTTTACGTGTAGCATGTGTATCTTTTAGACTCGAATAGTTTCGTAGATATATTTTACAGTATTCATTAATTCTACAAGAAATATTTCAGAGCTAAAGTTATTTTAAAGTTATTGTTGGTCGAAAATATGACTAAATGATTAATTTATTGACTCATTTATTAATTGAAACTAAAATATTATATTTCATCAATATAAAAATTTCACATTAATTACAAGTAAATTTTGCATAAACAATTATCATAAAATTTTAAAAGGCAAAGTTTCAATCGTTCATGTAATTTGAAAGTGTGACCGGTTTACAAATATCTTTCTTCACCAATCAATAGATTCAAGTGAAAGAGTATATCTATGTCACTTTTAGACAAATTGTTGCTTCACGTATATTTATTTACTGTTTTCGCACAATATATCATTTCTGTCAATATATATGTTATATTACATTCTTTCTTGTGACATTTTAAAATTATACGAAGCAAACTTTTGTAACTTTGTAAGCATCAAAAAATATTATTGGTCTTTGTAAATATTTATTAAAAAAAGACCTTTAAAAAATAGATTGTAGACCCAATTTTGTTTTTTTCTTTCTTTCTGAAAACGACTAAAAACATAGTAATTCATAATTGCAAAATGCACCTTTTGGATCACACCCTCATTATATATTCATTGCCTTTTAATATTGACATTTAAATAATACAGTTGTTACTAAACGGTCGCTAACTAACTACCAGTACTATTCAAGCATAAAGTATGCGTTAGAGTATTTTTTAATATGAAAGTTAAAAAAAATAAAAAATAATGATCATTACATAACGACCGTTAACTAACGGTCGTTAGTATTTTGAATTTTAGTGTTCATCATCTCTAAAATTACCGTTCATCAAGTATTTTACTCCATTTGTCCTATATTAACGAATTATGACATTACGTATAACATGTGCGTCTTTTAGACTCGAAATAGTTTCGTAGATATATTTTTACAATGTTCATTAATCCTACAAGAAATATTTCTGAGTAAAAGTTATTTTTAAAGTTATGGTTGATCGAAAATATGACTAAATGATTAAATTTATTGACTCATTTATCAGTTGAGACTAAAATATTATATTATATCAATATAAAAATTTCACATTAATTATAAGTAAATTTTGCATAAACGAATATCGTAAAATTTTAAAAGGCAAAGTTTCAAATACTCACTTTAGGCTTTTTGAAAGGTTGAATCGCCCCTATAATTTGAAAGTGTGACCGGTTTGCAAGTATCTTTCTTCACCTATCAATAGCTTCAAGTGAAAAAATATACCTATGTCACTTTTAGACAAATTGTTGCTTCACATATATTTACTCACTGTCTTTACACAATAAATCATTTCTGTCAATATATATATATATGTTATATTACATTCTTTTCTTGTGACATTTCAAATATTATATCATACGAAGCAAATTATTATAACTTTGTAAACATAAAAAAAATATTATTGGTCTTTGTAAAATATTTAAAAAAAGACCCTTAAAAGAAATACATTGTAGACCTCATTTTGATTTTTTTTTCTTTCTGAAAACGACTCAAAAATATAGTAATTCATAATTGCAAAATGCACCTTTTGGATCACACCCTCAATATATATTCATTGTATTTTAATATTGACAATTGAATAATACGGTTGTTACTAAACGGTCATTAACTGACTACCAGTACTATTCAAGCATAAAGTATCCGTTGGAGTATTTTTGTTAATATGAAAGTTAAAATAATAAAAAATAATGATCATTACTTAACGACCGTTAACTAACCGTCGCTAGTATTTTGCATTTTAGTGTTCATCATCACTAAATTACCGTTCATCAAGTATTTTACTCCATCTGTCCTATTTTTATTATCCGTGTTTGCTTTTTGTGATGTTACAATTTAATTGTCAACTACTAAAAATAAATAGAAAAGTTTGATCAAGTTATTATATTAGCCTTGTTTGAAACTATTATTACAAAATTTTAAATATAACTTTAATTAATTCGGTGAGATTAAATTTGTCATTATGTAAAAAAGTAAGAAAAAGAAAGCATTGGTAAATGCACTCTTTTTAAAATATGTGTTTTTTATCAAGAGAAAGTAATTTTGAAACGGAGAGAGTATTACTTTTTGGCGTCTAACGACCGTTATCTTCTATTTGCCCCGATAAATGTTATATATATGATTAGGAAGACAAATGTGATCAAGCCAAACTTTTCTTAGAAGTTCAAATTATCAAGGGAGGTTACATATGCTATTATGAGGATCACCTTTAGAAAGACTGCCCAAAATGGAACAAAAAGAAATCAACTAGTAATGTCAAGAAGAATACAAGACCTGGTTCTAGTACCCATTCTGAGGGTTATGACAATGGTGATTTGTTGATGGAAGTGAGTGAAGAAAGGTTCTTAGAGTGGATTAGGGACTCTGGTGGTTCCTATCACATGACGTCTAGAAGGGGCTTCTTGTTTAATTTTAAGAATCTTGATGGTGGTACTATTATGCTCGATGATAAAAGAGCATATGCCATCAGAGGGACAAGAAAGGTAAGAGTACAAATGAAAGTTGGTTCAATTTTTGTGCTTGAGAATGTGGGCTATTCTTGAGTTAAAAAGAAATTTGATATCCTTGGGCACTCTAGAACAAGAGGGCTACACCGTGAAGTTGCATAATCGAAGAGTAAGGGTGATCAAAGATTCTTTGATGGTTTTTTCAGGTCATGTGAAGGAAAATAGTGTGTACTCCTTGAATGGTAGGGTTTTTTCAGGTCCTGTGAAGGAAAGTCTTGCAAAGGTGTGGCATAAACGTCCGAGTCACATTAGTGAAGCAGGGTTGCATGAACTCAAAAGAAGAGACGTGTTGGGGAATAAAGGTCTATATAAGCTTGAATTATGTAAAAATTGTGTTCTTGGAAAATTGACTAGGGTAAGTTTTTGTCGAGGTTAACACACAACAGAGGGAGTTATAAACTATGTCCATGCGGATCTCTAGGGTCCTACTTAGGTGGAATTGATGAGCGGTTTACGGTACTTCTTATCGATTGTTAATGATTATTCGAGGAGGGTTTGGGTTTATTTTCTTAGACACAAGAATGAGGCGTTCAACAAGTTCAAGGAGCAGAAGCGGTTGGTGGAAAGCCAGACAGGTAGAAAACTAAAGAAACTACGGACGGATAATAGTTTGGAGTTTTGTTATTAGTAAGTTAATAACTTGTGGAAAGAGAGCGGGATAGCAAGTCATTTGAACAAGGTTAGGTGTTTACTAATTTAGTCTGCTTTACCAGATTTGTTCTGGGTTAAAGCAATAGTGACGAAAACATATTTGATCAACAGATCTCCATCTACAGCATTGGAGAATAAGACACCTATAGATTTATGGTCAGGACATCCTTCAAATTACGAAATGTCAAGGATATTTGGTTTTGTTTCTTATTCACACGTGAATCAAAGGAAGCTCGTGCCTAGAGCTATAAAATGCATATTCCTGGGGTATCCCGAAGGTATGAAGGGATAAAAATTATGGAGGTTGGATGATGTTAAACTAAAGATAATCATAAGCAGGGATTTGGTGTTTAATGAGAGCCTTATGTATAAGGATACTCTCAAGGGTGCTAGTGTTGCTGGTTTTCAGAAGGAAGTTGAGTTTGAGGGGGAGCTTCAAGACGTTTAGATTGAACCAACTGTGAATCCTCATATTGGGGGTAAATCTAAGGAATAAAGATGAGGTTCAAGATGAAGATGCAAAAGATGCAAGGCCTTAACTAACGAATCTGGACAACTATGTTATGATGTGTCATAAAGAAAAAAGAATAACTATTGTATCTGCAAGGTATAAGGATGAAGGTAATGTATAACCACTTACAGCTTATTAAATAAGAGTCATACTTGGGAGCTGGTCGATCAACCACCTGGTCAGAAGCTGGTAAGCTGCAAGTGGTTGTACAAGATTAAGGAAGGGTTTGAAAGCATTCAGAAACCAAGGTATAAAGCAAGGCAGGTAGCTCGAGGGTTTACACAACGACCATGGATTAACTATAATAAGGTATTTCCACATGTGGTTCGACATGCATCTATTGGGGTGATTCTCTTATTAACTGCTTGTGAAGATTACGAGTTGGAACAACTTGATGTGAAAACGGCGTTTTTGCATGGTAATCTTGAAGAAACCATTTATATGAGGCAACTGCTTGGTATTAAAAAAGGAACGGGCAACAACGTATGTTTGTTGGAGAAATCTCTTTATGGTCTTAAGCAATATCCAAGGCAGTAGTATAAATGGTTTGATTGTATATGGTCAACAATGGGTTTAGACGCAGCAGATATGATGGTTATGTTTAAGTCAAGGAGTTTGCACCAGATGTGTACATATATCTACTGTTGTATGTAGATGGTATGTTAATTGCTTATAAAAGCAAGCCTGAGATCGAATATACCAAGGGAATAAAATAACAAAAGTTTGATATGAAGCAACTTGGTCCAGCTAGGAAGATAATGGTATGAAGATTATCAGGGACAGGGGTAACCGAACCCTGAAGGTGTCTCAGTCGAGATATGTGAAGAAGATTTTGAGTAACTACAAAGTGGATAATGGCACGTCGGTCTCTGTTCCATTGGGAGCACACTTCAAGTTATCTTTAAAGGATTGTCCGTCGAATGACTGGGATGTGGACTGAATGAGTAAGGTCCATATGCGAATGCTGGAGGTAGTTTAATGTACTTGATGGTTTGCACTAGACCAGGTATTGCGTACGCTTCTAGCATTATTAACATGTATTTGGTGAATACAGGTAAGAATCACTAGGAAGTAGTGAAGTAGATTTTGAAGTACTTGGAGGGCACTGTTGATGTAGGTCTAATGCATGGTAGAGAAAAAGGGAAGCACATGGTTGTTGACGATTTCGAGGATAGTGATTATGTTATAGACCCTGACAAGGATAGGTCGATAATCGGGTACGTGTTTATGGTACATGGTTATGTTGTGAGTTAGAAAGCAACTCTGAAGCATGTTATTACATAATCTACTACCCAGTGGTTGTGAGTAGTGATAATCAAAGTGTAATTCATCTTTGAATAAAGGAAATGTTAAATGAGAAGACGAAGCATATCTATGTGAGGTATCACTTCATCAGAAAGATCATAGAATCTAAAAAGATTCAAGTGGCAAAGATAGGTGATGACGTATAGTGGCTGCGCTCACTATTCGAATAGTTTTCCCATCATCTTCTTGCTAAAGGTAGCCCACCACGTGGATGTCCTAGCAGCAAGCCATACGCATTTATTTGGTAAAGCGTGACATATGAATGAGTCTAGCATAACATGGTCAGGAACCAAATTGTACTAGACTGGGGGACATGTCGACGTATAGTCGGTATAAGCCCGACCTAAACGTGTGCGCGACCCAGGAGGCCCGCGACCCAACAGGCCCGTGGCCCATACACTTTACTTATCTTTCAAGAAACCCTACTCCTATAAATACAAGGGTAGGGGGCTCATTCTACATCAGGTTATCTCTCTTAACCACACCACTTTACTATATATCGCAGCGATACTAACTTGACCGTCGGAGGTGGACCCCGGGGCTCCGGCCTCGGGTCCACGTCTAATTGGTTCTTCTATTGTTTGTAGTATCACTCGGGACCGGGAAGCACGACGAACGGCCCAGGAGAGTCGTTGAACCGGTCTAGCCAAATTATGTTTCAACAAGTTGACGTCATCCGTGGGACCCTGGCTAAACCATGTTTTGTTGTCTCATACTGCCGAAAAGCAAGATTCACTTCGAAAATCGAGATGCATGTAAATTATACTTCCATTTTGCCTATACACATGATTAGTTGATTTATAAGTGGTGCATAAACGTCGTTTCCCTTCATACGGATGTAAAATTACCATCATTTTTTATATACTAATAAATATCATGCACGCATGCAATATGTTGTTCGTGTATCACCTCGAATCCGAAATACTGGTAATTTTCGGTTCGCGCATAATGGGCCTAATCAATCGTTACTATTTAATCATTGGTTCAGATATGATTAAGATCCGCGATCATAGGTGCATTCTTTTGCGATGATCCGGACGCTTAAACATATTTTATTGTAATCTTTTATTTTTTATCCGAGGTCATGGTACGTCCAGCCGCACTCATCCGTACGTTTTTTTTGAATATTTTATTTTTTCAAAAATCTGGAGCTATGAGTCGCGTCCTTTCACGTTGTTCCGCCCTATTAAAAATAATATTTTATTTTGGTCGTTGCAATCTGCGCGACCAAACATATTATTTTATTTAGTTTGGTCGTTGCGAGCCGCGCGACGAAACGTATTATTTTATTTAGTTTGGTCACTGCGAGCCGCGCGACCAAACGTATTATTATATTTAGTTTGGTCGCTGCGAGCCGCGCGCCAAACGTATTATTTTATTTAGTTTGGTCGCTGCGAGCCGCGCGCCAAACGTCTTATTTTATTTAGTTTGGTCGCTGCGAGCCGCGCGCCAAACGTCTTATTTTATTTAGTTTGGTCGCTGCGAGCCGCGCGCCAAACGTATTATTTTATTTATTTGGTCGCTGCGAGCCGCGCGCCAAACGTCTTATTTTATTTAGTTTGGTCGCTGCGAGCCGCGCGCCAAACGTATTATTTAGTTGGTCGCTACGAGCCGCGCGCCAAACGTATTATTTTATTTAGTTTGGTCGCTGCGAGCCGCGCGACCAGACATAATATTTAATTTAGGTCGTTACGATCTGCGCGACCAAACATATTATTTTATTTAGTTCGGTCGCGGCGATCCGCCCGTCGGACGTATTATTTAGTTTTGTCATGGCAATCCGCGCGATCAAGCGTATTACTTTGTTTAAATTTCGTCGCAGGGATCTGTGCATTCAAACGAATTATTTTGGACCGCCCGTCTGAACATTTTCAATACATAACCGTACCTCGGTCATGATTATAACTTACGCATTTTTATATTTGTTGCCAACATCTTATGCCTATTATTGTTTAAACCGAATTTCATACATATTCGCCATATTAATGTGTGAAGTTTAATCTTATAATAAACACACGCCTTGTGTTTTATTTTATAAATCTTCACTATATTAAAGAGAGATCCACCACCTTTCTAGTATGCCTAAGCAACGTGGGCCATAACCCATAGGGTTAGGCGTTAAAAATTGTTCAAATTTTTCGAAACTTTACATATGAGTTTAATAATACTAGTAGATATAACACTATTAAACTTGGGGGGTTATAGGGGTATCACAATACCATTGATATGATCTTATTTGATTGTATTTTAGCATTTATATTTTAAAGCATGTAGGATACTATTTTGTGCATGGTAAATATTATTGCGCGGATCCGTCGGGTCAGGAACCTGCTGTTGTGGATCAGGTATCCACAACTAAGTACGTAAGGGGCATTGCAAGCCCGGTACTCAGTCGAAAATATGACTAAATGATTAATTTATTGATTCATTTATTAATTGAAACTAAAATATTATATTTCATCAATATAAAAATTTCACATTAATTACAAGTAAATTTTGCATAAACAATTATCATAAAATTTTAAAAGGCAAAGTTTCAAATACTCACTTTAGGATTTCTTTAAGGTTGAATCGTTCATGTAATTTAAAAGTGTGACCGGTTTACAAATATCTTTCTTCACCAATCAATAGATTCAAGTGAAAGAGTATATCTATGTCACTTTTAGACAAATTGTTGCTTCACGTATATTTATTTACTGTTTTCGCACAATATATCATTTCTGTCAATATATATGTTATATTACATTCTTTCTTGTGACATTTTAAAATTATACGAAGCAAACTTTTGTAACTTTGTAAGCATCAAAAAATATTATTGGTCTTTGTAAATATTTATTAAAAAAAGACCTTTAAAAAATAGATTGTAGACCCAATTTTGTTTTTTTCTTTCTTTCTGAAAACGACTAAAAACATAGTAATTCATAATTGCAAAATGCACCTTTTGGATCACACCCTCATTATATATTCATTGCCTTTTAATATTGACATTTAAATAATACAGTTGTTACTAAACGGTCGCTAACTAACTACCAGTACTATTCAAGCATAAAGTATGCGTTAGAGTATTTTTTAATATGAAAGTTAAAAAAAATAAAAAATAATGATCATTACATAACGACCGTTAACTAACGGTCGTTAGTATTTTGAATTTTAGTGTTCATCATCTCTAAAATTACCGTTCATCAAGTATTTTACTCCATCTGTCCTATATTAACGAATTATGACATTACGTATAACATGTGCGTCTTTTAGACTCGAAATAGTTTCGTAGATATATTTTTACAATGTTCATTAATCCTACAAGAAATATTTCTGAGTAAAAGTTATTTTTAAAGTTATGGTTGATCGAAAATATGACTAAATGATTAAATTTATTGACTCATTTATCAGTTGAGACTAAAATATTATATTATATCAATATAAAAATTTCACATTAATTACAAGTAAATTTTGCATAAACGAATATCGTAAAATTTTAAAAGGCAAAGTTTCAAATACTCACTTTAGGCTTTTTGAAAGGTTGAATCGCCCCTATAATTTGAAAGTGTGACCGGTTTGCAAGTATCTTTCTTCACCTATCAATAGCTTCAAGTGAAAAAATATACCTATGTCACTTTTAGACAAATTGTTGCTTCACATATATTTACTCACTGTCTTTACACAATAAATCATTTCTGTCAATATATATATATATGTTATATTACATTCTTTTCTTGTGACATTTCAAATATTATATCATACGAAGCAAATTATTATAACTTTGTAAACATAAAAAAAATATTATTGGTCTTTGTAAAATATTTAAAAAAAGACCCTTAAAAGAAATACATTGTAGACCTCATTTTGATTTTTTTTTTCTTTCTGAAAACGACTCAAAAATATAGTAATTCATAATTGCAAAATGCACCTTTTGGATCACACCCTCAATATATATTCATTGTATTTTAATATTGACAATTGAATAATACGGTTGTTACTAAACGGTCATTAACTGACTACCAGTACTATTCAAGCATAAAGTATCCGTTGGAGTATTTTTGTTAATATGAAAGTTAAAATAATAAAAAATAATGATCATTACTTAACGACCGTTAACTAACCGTCGCTAGTATTTTGCATTTTAGTGTTCATCATCACTAAATTACCGTTCATCAAGTATTTTACTCCATCTGTCCTATTTTTATTATCCGTGTTTGCTTTTTGTGATGTTACAATTTAATTGTCAACTACTAAAAATAAATAGAAAAATTTGATCAAGTTATTATATTAGCCTTGTTTGAAACTATTATTACAAAATTTTAAATATAACTTTAATTAATTCGGTGAGATTAAATTTGTCATTATGTAAAAAAGTAAGAAAAAGAAAGCATTGGTAAATGCACTCTTTTTAAAATATGTGTTTTTTATCAAGAGAAAGTAATTTTGAAACGGAGAGAGTATTACTTTTTGGCGTCTAACGACCGTTATCTTCTATTTGCCCCGATAAATGTTATATATATGATTACGAAGACAAATGTGATCAAGCCAAACTTTTCTTAGAAGTTCAAATTATCAAGGGAGGTTACATATGCTATTATGAGGATCACCTTTAGAAAGACTGCCCAAAATGGAACAAAAAGAAATCAACTAGTAATGTCAAGAAGAATACAAGACCTGGTTCTAGTACCCATTCTGAGGGTTATGACAATGGTGATTTGTTGATGGAAGTGAGTGAAGAAAGGTTCTTAGAGTGGATTAGGGACTCTGGTGGTTCCTATCACATGACGTCTAGAAGGGGCTTCTTGTTTAATTTTACGAATCTTGATGGTGGTACTGTTATGCTCGATGATAAAAGAGCATATGCCATCAGAGGGACAAGAAAGGTAAGAGTACAAATGAAAGTTGGTTCAATTTTTGTGCTTGAGAATGTGGGCTATTCTTGAGTTAAAAAGAAATTTGATATCCTTGGGCACTCTAGAACAAGAGGGCTACACCGTGAAGTTGCATAATCGAAGAGTAAGGGTGATCAAAGATTCTTTGATGGTTTTTTCAGGTCATGTGAAGGAAAATAGTGTGTACTCCTTGAATGGTAGGGTTTTTTCAGGTCCTGTGAAGGAAAGTCTTGCAAAGGTGTGGCATAAACGTCCGAGTCACATTAGTGAAGCAGGGTTGCATGAACTCAAAAGAAGAGACGTGTTGGGGAATAAAGGTCTATATAAGCTTGAATTATGTAAAAATTGTGTTCTTGGAAAATTGACTAGGGTAAGTTTTTGTCGAGGTTAACACACAACAGAGGGAGTTATAAACTATGTCCATGCGGATCTCTAGGGTCCTACTTAGGTGGAATTGATGAGCGGTTTACGGTACTTCTTATCGATTGTTAATGATTATTCGAGGAGGGTTTGGGTTTATTTTCTTAGACTCAAGAATGAGGCGTTCAACAAGTTCAAGGAGCAGAAGCGGTTGGTGGAAAGCCAGACAGGTAGAAAACTAAAGAAACTACGGACGGATAATAGTTTGGAGTTTTGTTATTAGTAAGTTAATAACTTGTGGAAAGAGAGCGGGATAGCAAGTCATTTGAACAAGGTTAGGTGTTTACTAATTTAGTCTGCTTTACCAGATTTGTTCTGGGTTAAAGCAATAGTGACGAAAACATATTTGATCAACAGATCTCCATCTACAGCATTGGAGAATAAGACACCTATAGATTTATGGTCAGGACATCCTTCAAATTACGAAATGTCAAGGATATTTGGTTTTGTTTCTTATTCACACGTGAATCAAAGGAAGCTCGTGCCTAGAGCTATAAAATGCATATTCCTGGGGTATCCCGAAGGTATGAAGGGATAAAAATTATGGAGGTTGGATGATGTTAAACTAAAGATAATCATAAGCAGGGATTTGGTGTTTAATGAGAGCCTTATGTATAAGGATACTCTCAAGGGTGCTAGTGTTGCTGGTTTTCAGAAGGAAGTTGAGTTTGAGGGGGAGCTACAAATGGTAAATTTAGATGTGTGTTGTTCATCCAACGGGTGGTTGAAATCCCTTTGGATGAACAGTTCTTAGTATTATCTATAAAGTGTAAACATAGAATAAAGCTTATACTTTTATCTAACTTTACAAGCCACCTTATTTCCAATGAGATCTACTTTATACTTTGACTTAAAGCTGGTCTTTTTCCCGCCTTTGTAAACCTTCAGGATGACTGAAGTATCTTTAGCATCCAAGAGTAGATCGACATCGTTCAGTAAGCATTGTCAAACCATACTGAATTGAAACTCTTTCTTCAGGACTTGTCATCAGCATCTGGTCCGCATCATATGCTGAAGTGAAGACTTTTTATCTTTAAATATCTCTATAGGATTATTGTTGAACGTTGTCTTTAACTAGACTTTCTTCAGTGGGAATCTTTGTTCCTCTAGACATTGCTTTAGCTGAGCATTTTATACTTAGCGGATTTTATGTTGAAATCCTAGAGATGCTTTAGGGTCAGTAACTACTGACCTAACAATCTCCCCCTATTTGGGTATACAAATAACCTAAGTTAAAAACAGTAGTAAATTTTGCTTTGTTCCAGGGGTGAAGTAGCTGCTTCGAGAGCATAACAACTTCTTCTTACCTACACTAATAACTGAAAGAAACTTTGAAATATTGAAAATCATTCATTAACATTACATTACAAAACAAACTTCAGATTAAAAATGATTATTCTAATTATTTTTATTCCTAATAGCTTCAATGATTGGTGTTTAAACTTTTGGATTCAATCAAGTACACCCATGAGGCCAAGTTGAAGGTTCTAGCAGCTTCACTGATTCATGGACCTCTGTGATGATAGTAGAAGACTTTCTAAATATTCTATAGTAATTCATTATTCAGATCGTGTTTTCCAACCACCACAGCCACCTTCACCCAGCCGCCGTTAACAACCACCTCCGCCACCCTACATCACCACCATGAAAACATCATCCCAACCGTGACCACCACCGCCATAGATCATCATCTGATCTATCACCATCTCCTACTGACGTTGCCACCACGTCGCACCACCAACCACCACCACCACGTCCCTACTACATCACCAGCCACCGTATAGACCACCTACCCACCATCGTACCATCACCATCCTACCATCACTCCACTCCACCACGCCATGATATCCGTCTATAAACACCGCCCGCCGTCCTCTCCATCCTCGCCAATATCGACCACGTGACAGCTTGTCTCCGTCGTGGTCTAAATGACAAGTAGCCACCAGACCGTGGCCATCATCACCATCATGCCCGTGATGTCGGTTTTTATTTCCGTCAGCCCTAAGGGGTGTTTGTTGCACTTAGTTACCACGAAACCACCACTTAGGTGGTGGTGTTGTTCTTGTTTTATTAATGTCTGGAGTTTTGTTTATCTAGATCAGAATATAAGGAAGTGTTTGGATTCGGGTTTAACAACCATTAAAAGTGTGTTTGCTTTTAGGTATAAGTTTTTCATAACGGTGTGTGTGGATGTGAGTTTAAGTTGTCCTATAAGGGGCGTTTAGATCTTAGTTTCGAGAGCCCGAGGGGTGTTTGGAAATATATGGTTGAAAGTGTTTGACTTGGTTATCGATTGATTATTTGATTTGGTTATTGGTTTATTTTAATTATATTCTCTATGATTCGACACTAATAAATTTTATATAATAATGACCTATAACATTTGCTACACGGATTGAGTTTGAAAGTGGAAATAATATATTTTGTAAATATCAAAAACTTTATATGAACGAATAGGTCATGCCAAAAAACTTATAAATTTTATATTTAATAAATTTTCATAAATGTTATTTAGCGATTTAAAAGATCTTAAGAATTATTAGATTGTTGAATAAGGAAATGATTATAAAATATTATTTTATAAAATCATAACTATTGCTAATATTTTTGAAACTTCATTCGAAACTTTAAAATGTGTGATTTTATAAAAGGGTTCTTTAATTTATTTAATGGTTGATTTTAATGCGTGTCGAATTACTTTGGTTATATACTTTGAGTATTTTATTTTGTGGCGTCATCTCTCTTGGGTTACTCGTGTGTTGTTGTCCTTGTTATATAATTCAAGATATTACGTATATATCTTACATATATGGTGGTACATTCCGCTTCATCTTATTGAACCGATTACCGAACGATTTCGACATGGGATATAAAGGATTTATCAACCAATGGTATTGATGATACCTTTAATTGGGAAAACTTACATGCATCGATTTGGATGCTGGGAAATTGTCGATAAGATAGACTGTGACTTCTTGTATCGAGCAACTCTGGTTTACGTTACGCTCTCTTGGTATTCGCACATTGCTAATTATTCTACAACATCGATGTGAGTTCATACCCCCTCTTTCTATTTCTTTAATCTCTTTATAAATGTTTTAATCTCTTTTGGGGGTGATGCATGCTTGTTGATGTCAAATACGTGTTTATACGTTTTGATGATTGTTTGTGATACATATGTGGTTATACTTTTCAAGTATTGTTTGCGATACATACATGTTTATACCTTTGAACAATTGTTTATGCTACATATTATGAATATGTGTGTGAGTCTTTGCTTCTTTTAATCTGCCTTATATGTTGAAACTATGTGAGGAGAGATAATGCTTTGTTATTTGCTTTTGGATGCAAACTATGCTTTTATTAAGTACTTCACTGATGTATTGTTTATGGGTGAGATAAATTGTGCTTGTTACTTTCATGGACGCAAAATGTGCTCTTGTCGTATACTTATTGAAGTATGGTTTATGGATATGCCTAAGTAGCTTTAACCCATGTTCTTCTTAGTCCCCTTCATAAACCGTTAATCACTTCCGAATGACCGGTAAAGTGAACCTGATGTTATAGATAGATCTATTAAGGTTTTGGCAACTCCTGTCCGGGGATTTATACATCGCCACTGCGAAACGGACGTATACCATTTGTTTGTGCTAGGTGGTCTTGGGTTAGACATCTATTGGGGAAACTTGTATTTCATGCGCGCGATGTTTCGATGTACTTGTCATAGTTTGGTTTCATGAGCTTAGTGCTATCATAAACGTTGTGTTGTACCCAATATGCTTGACGTCATATCTCCCATGATGGTCATGCATATCTTATCTATGTTTTTACGGCCCATTTCTTGTTATGATTTTGAACTTGAATTACTCTTGTGATCCATCTTTGGTATTATCTTGTATTGAACTTGAATGTGAATTTTGCTATGATCTTGAATCGAATACTGACTGTAATCTTGTATTGGTCTTGAATGTGAATCTTGCTATGATCTTGATATGCTTCTTATATGTGATCTTGATATGAAATGGGCATGTGATCTTGACATGAATCTTGTATGTGATGTTGATATGAATCTTGAATATGAACTAAATTATTTTGTATTAGCTGTAATGGTTTTGGCTAAATGTTGATATATGACTGAACTTTGTGGTAACCGTTGCTTTTGTTGAGAAACTCTGGATTCCTAAACGCTTTTACGATACTACTTTTGGTAGTTGATTCTATAAACTTTTGAAGTGTCATAAATATTTTGATTAAACTTATGAACTCAGCAACTTTATGTTGACCGTTTTAAGCATGTATTCGCAGGTACCTTACTGTATGATTACTTGGAGTGTGTGTTGTGATATTTGGCATAGAGGTCGTTCTCTCAAATAAATACTCGGATAATCATGACGTAACAGGCCCCAAAACAAGTGTGCTTCCGCTGGGCCTATTTTGGGGGTGTTACAAATTGTTACATGATTTTTCTGAATATACACTGACCGACGTAAACCTAACGAGCTGGCTGTGGTGAACCCTTATCTACATATAAGAGTTGACGAATTTCTAGACTCTTCGCTTCGAATTGTTTCCTTATATTGTTCTATGAACGGTAAACGTTGACTGCTTTGTCAGACTGACCTATCAAATCCCTCCTAAACATTTCAGTTCTACCCATCGCTTTCCGAAACAACCATCAGTGAATAACATAATTTAAAATCCGGGAAGGGTTATAAGTGAACGAACTTAAATATAATTGACTTAACATTGGGGTACAACCTCGTATATCCTTTTCTTGACACTTTTCAACCGAATAACATCGACTGAGTTTTGGAACGAAACTCAAAATAACACTAGTAGAATGTGACAATTGGGAATTTTCCAGGCGTTAAACAATAATAAGTTATATTTTTTATTAATCCAATTTTATTTTTGAAAGTATTAAAGCTATTTGATTTGAAAACGGAGTCTATTTTGCAAACTTTAAATGACTGCGCAAACCTAAGAACTGAGGCGATACAAATTAAATTTATATTTAGTTATTTTGAGATATTTGATAAAAATATTTATTAAACTATTTAATATTTTAATTTTACTTTTAAAATGTTAAAAACGAGAATATTCGATGTGAAGTCATTTTTCTCAAAGCGATGCTTGTCCGTGATAGTCGATACATATCATGAGTGACGAAGCGGAATAATAAACAAGAACTCGTATAGGTAGATAATTAACAAGGGGTACAAAGTATGTACCATTTAACAATAAAATAAATAACGAAACAATCGAATATTAAAGGATATAAAACCACTAGATTCAAAAGATGAATCATCTAAAAATATGTACACAATACGTTAAAGCAAGTAATAAGTATGCTAGTACACATATGCATTAAACCACCAGTAACCAACTTGAACTAATTCAACAAACCAAGAAACCTTGTGCTTTCTTTACCTTCGGTCAAACAAAAAACCAAGAACCAAAACCTTAAGGGGATGTTTGGTTCAAAATTTTAAAAACCAAGTTTTATAACTCGGTCAAATTTTGAAATGTAAAGTATTCAAACACTTGTTATCTAGAACTACTCATCGTGTTTGGTTAGTTCTTTCGCAAATTCAAACAATATTTATTTATATAGTAAAGGACATAAATGCCCCTCATTTTACCTAACAAAACACAGTATTGTCCCTGTGGACATCATCTCCAATCTCCATTCAACAAAAGCTCAAGATCTAAAATTTAGGCTCATGATTTATATAAATTTAAAGCAAACAGTAAAAAAAAACATCAATACGTTACTTCATCTATAAATGGAGTCTATATTAATGGAGTAGTCACTTTTATTTCATTTATAAACAGGGTTGTACAAATGAAGCGTGTATAATCAAACATAGGTGCAGTAAAATTTATGTATTTAAAGATATATGATTTATAAGCAATTAAAACAAATATCATTAATGAAAGCTTGAATGAAGTTATAAAAAGAAAAGGTGAGAGTGTGAGACACGATGAAGAAGAAAGAAGTATTATTGAGGATGATTTTGTCTCTTGTGCTAAAGTAATGCCCTGGTTTTTAATTCTACTCACAAAAGGATGAGCTAGAAAAACGTCATTTTTAGTGGGGCCTGAGATAAAAACCCAGCCTACTTTTTATTACCAAACATGGTTTTTTGTTACATTTGATATTCAAACACAGTCAAAACCATTAAATATCAGCTAACCAAACAGCCCCTAAGGGGTGTTTCGGTTGCCGATAGCACAAGGGAAAACAAAAAAGTGTTTTAAGGTATTTAAGGACCCTTGGCTTATAATGAGTTCTAATCCCTTATATATAGCCTTATATATAGCCTAATGACCGCTGGCTTATAAGTTAAGCAATCCCAATCCTATAGGGGTTTGGTTTTGGCCAACCCATATAGCCCAAAGGGAAACCCTTTGTTTCTTTTTTTTAATCTTTTGTTTAAATCCTTTAGGTTTAACACATTATTAAATATCATTATATATTAACTAGTTATCTCTTTACGTATAACATGTGCTCTTTTAGACTCGAAATAGTTTCGTTGATATTTTATATCAATGTTCATTAATCCTACAAGAAATATTTTAGAGCTAAATAATTTAAAACTTATGGTTGGTCGATAATATGACTAAAGGATTAAATTTATTGACTCATTTATTAATCGAAACTAAAATATTATATTATATCAATAATAAAGATTTCACATTAGTTACAAGTATATTTTGCATAAACGATTATCGTAAAATAAATTTCATTAAAAGGCAAAATTTCAAATATTAACTTTAGGCTTTCTGTAAGGTTGAATCGCTCGTGTAATTTGAAAGAGTGATCGGTTTACAATTATCTTTCTTCACCTATCAAATGATTCAAATGAAAAAGTATATCTATGTCACTTTTAGAAAAATTGTTGCTTCACATATATTTACTCACTATTTTCACACAATAAATCATTTCTGGCAATATATACGTTATATTACATTCTTTTCTTGTGACATTTTAAATATTATATCATACGATGCAAACTTTTATAACTCTGTAAGCATCGAAAAATATTATTGGTCTTTGTAAAATATGTATTAAAAAAAGACCCTTAAACAAATACAATGTAGACCCCATTTTATTTTATTTTCTTCCTGAAAACGACTAAAAAACATAGTAAATCATAATTGCAAAATGCACCTTTTGGATCACAACCTTAGTATATATTCATTGCATTTTAATATTGACATTTGAATAATACGGTTGTTACTGAGCGGTCGTTAACTGACTACCAGAACTATTCAAGCATAAAGTATGTGTTGGAGTACTTTTTTTTTAATATGTAAGTTAAAAAAAATAATGATCATTACCTAACGACCGTTAACTAACGGTCGTGAGTATTTTGCATTTTAGTGTTCATCATCTCTCAAATTACCTTTCATCAAATATTTTACTCAATTTTTCCTATTTTTATTATCCACATTTGCTTTTTGTGATGTCATAATTTAATTGTAAACTAATAAAAATAGATAGAAAAGTTTGATCAAGTTATTATATTGGTCTTGTTTGAAATTATTATTACAAAATTTAAATATAACTTTAACTAATTCGGTGAGGTTAAATTTGTCATTATGTCAAAAAGTAAAGAAAAAAAGCATTAGTAAATGCACTCTTTTTAAAATATGTGTTTTTTGTCAAGAGAAAGTAATTTTTAAACGGAGAGAATGTTACTTTTTGGCGTTTAACGACCGTTATCTTTTCATTGCCCCGATAAATGTTATATATAAGATTACAAAGATGAATGTGATCAAGCCAAACTTTCCTTAGAAGGTTAAATTATCAAATAAGGTTTTTCTACCATTCGATGTAAACAATTTTGATGTGTTCATGCCAACTTTGAAAAAATAAATAAACATTCACATGATTAATTCGTGCGTGTGTAAGTCAAAAGGTAAAGTAACTTATCAACTGAAGTGTTACATGCGCTATTCTGAGGATCACCTTAAAAAAGACTGCCCAAAATGGACAAAATTAATTAGCAATGTCAAGAAGAATACAAGACCTGGTTCTAGTACGCATTCTGAGGGTTATGACAATGGTGATTTGTTGATGGAAGTGAGTGAGGAAAGGTTCTTAGAGTGAATTATGGACTCTAGTGGTTCCTATCACATGAAGGTTCTAGCAGCTTCACTGATTCTTGGACCTCTATGATGATAGTAGAAGACTTTCTAAATATTCTATAGCAACTCATTATTCAGATTGTGTTTTCCAACCACCACAGCCACCTTCACCCAGTCGCCGTTAACAACCACCTCCGCCACCCTACATCACCACCATGAAAACATCATCCCAACCGTGACCACCACCGCATAGATCATCATCTGATCTATCACCATCTCCTACTGACGTTGCCACCACGTCGCACCACCAACCACCACCACCACGTCCCTACTACATCACCAGCCACCGTCTAGACCACCTACCCACCATCGTACCATCACCATCCTACCATCACTCTACTCCACCACGCAATGATATCCGTCTATAAACACCACCAGCCGTCCTTGCCATTAAACAATAATAAGTTATATTATTTATTAATCCAATTTTATTTTTGAAAGTATTAAAGCTATTTGATTTGAAAACGGAGTCTATTTTGCAAAACTTTAAAAGACTGCGCAAATCTAAGAAAAGAGGCGATACAAATTAAATTTATATTTAGTTATTTTGAGATATTTGATAAAAATATTTATTAAACTATTTAATATTTTAATTTTACTTTTAAAATGTTAAAAACGAGAATATTCAATGTGAAGTCATTTTTCTCAAAGCGATGCTTGTCCGTGATAGTCGATACATATCATGAGTGACGAAGCGGAATAATAAACAAGAACTCATATAGGTAGATAATTAACAAGGGATATAAAGTATGTACCATTTAACAATAAAATAAATAACGAAACAATCGAATATTAAAGGATATAAAACCACTAGATTCAAAATATGAATCATCTAAAAATATGTACATAATAAGTTAAAGCAAATAATAAACATGCTAGTACACATATGCATTAAACCACTAGTAACTGACTTGAACTAATTCAACAAACCAAGAAACCTTGTGGTTTCTTTACCTTCGGTCAAACAAAAACCAAGAACCAAAACCCTAAGGGGTGTTTCGGTTGCCGATAGGACAAGGGAAAACAAAAAAGTTTTTTAAGGTATTTAAGGATAAAAGAATCAAATAATGAGTTCTAATCCCTTATATATAGCCTAATGACCCTTGGCTTATAAGTTAAGCAATCCCAATCCTATAGGGGTTTGGTTTCAGCCAACCCACATAGCCCAAAGGGAAAACCCTTTGTTTCTTTTTTTTTTAATCTTTTGTTTAATCCTTTAGGTTTAACACATTATTAAATATCATTATATATTAACGAGTTATCACTTTACGTATAACATGTGCTCTTTTAGACTCGAAATAGTTTCGTTGATATAGTATATCAATGTTCATTAATCCTACAAGAAATATTTTAGAGCTAAAATTATTTAAAACTTATGGTTGATCGATAATATGACTAAAGGATTAAATTTATTGACTCATTTATTAATCGAAACTAAAATATTATATTATAACAATAATAAATATTTCACATTAGTTACAAGTAAATTTTGCATAAACGATTATCATAAAATAAATTTCATTAAAAGGCAAAATTTCAAATATTAACTTTAGGCTTTCTGAAAGGTTGAATCGCTCGTGTAATTTGAAAGAGTGATCGGTTTACAATTATCTTTCTTTACCTATCAAAAGATTCGAGTGAAAAAGTATATCTATGTCACTTTTAGAAAAATTATTGCTTCACATATATTTACCCACTGTTTTCACACAATAAATCATTTTTGGCAATATATATGTTATATTACATTCTTTTCTTGTGACATTTTAAATATTATATCATACGATGCAAACTTTTATAACTCTGTAAGCATTGAAAAATATTATTGGTCTTTGTAAAATATGTATTAAAAAAAGACCCTTAAACAAATACAATGTAGACCCCATTTTATTTTATTTTCTTTCTGAAAACGACTCAAAAAACATAGTAACTCATAATTGCAAAATGCACATTTTGGATCACAACCTTAGTATATATTCATTGCATTTTAATATTGACATTTGAATAATACGGTTGTTACTGAACGGTCGTTAACTGACTACCAGAACTATTCAAGCATAAAGTATGTGCTGGAGTATTTTTTTTAATATGTAAGTTAAAAAAAATAATGATCATTACCTAACGACCGTTAACTAACGGTCATGAGTATTTTGCATTTTAGTGTTTATCATCTCTCAAATTACCTTTCATCAAATATTTTACTCCATTTGTCCTATTTTTATTATCCACATTTGCTTTTTGTGATGTCATAATTTAATTGTAAACTAATAAAAATAGATAGAAAAGTTTGATCAAGTTATTATATTGGTCTTGTTTGAAATTATTATTACAAAATTTAAATATAACTTTAACTAATTCGGTGAGGTTAAATTTGTCATTATGTCAAAAAGTAAGGAAAAAAAGCATTAGTAAATGCACTCTTTTTTAAATATGTGTTTTTTTGTCAAGAGAAAGTAATTTTTAAACGGAGAGAATGTTATTTTTTGGCGTCTAACGACCGTTATCTTCAATTGCCCCGATAAATGTTATATATAAGATTACGAAGACGAATGTGATCAAGCCAAACTTTCCTTAGAAGGTTAAATTATCAAATAAGGTTTGTCTTCCATTCGATGTAAACAATTTTGATGTGTTCATGCCAACTTTGAAAAAATAAATAAACCTTCACATGATTAATTCGTGCGCGTGTAAATCAAAAGGTAAAGTAACTTATTAACTGAAGTGTTACATACGCTATTTGAGGATCACCTTAAGAAAGACTGCTCAAAATGGACAAAATCAATTAGCAATGTCAAGAAGAATAGATGACATGGTTCTAGTACGCATTATGAGGGTTATGACAATGGTGATTTGTTGATGGAAGTGAGTGAGGAAAGGTTCTTATAGTGGATTATGGACTCTGGTGGTTCCTATCACATGAAGCCTAAAAGGGGCTTCTTGTTTGATTTTAAGGAGCTTGATGGTGGTACTGTTTTGCTCGATGATAAAATAGCATATGCCATCAGAGGGACAGGAAAGGTGAGAGTATAAATGAAAGATGGTTCAAGTTTTGTGCTTGAGAATGTGCATTACATTCCTGAGTTAAAAAGAAAATTGATATCTTTGGGCACTCTGAATTAAGAGGGCTATACCGTGAAGTTGCACAATGGAAGAGTAAAAGTTATCAAGGGTTCTTTGATGGGTTTTCAGGTCTTGTGAAGGAAAATAGTATGGTACTCCTTGAATGGTTGGTTTGAATCAAGTGAAGCTAGTGTTGGAATACAAGAAAAGGAAAGTTTTACACATGTGTGGCATAAACGTTTGGGTCACATTAGTGAAGCTGGGTTGCATGAACTCAAAAGAAGATAAGTGTTGGGGAATAAAGGTCTAGGTAAGCTCGAATTATGTGAAAGTTGTGTTCTTGGAAAATTGACCAGGGTAAGTTTTTGTTGAGGGCAACACACAACAAAGGGAGTTATAGACTGCGTCCATGCGGATCTCTAGGGTCCTTCTCGGGTGGAATCGATGAGTGGTTTCCGGTACTTCTTATCGATTATTGATGATTATTCGAGGATGTTTGGGTTTATATTCTTAGACACAAGAGTGAGGCGTTCAACAATTTCAAGGAGTGGAAGCAGTTGGTGGAAAAATTAGTCATGTAGAAAACTAAAGAAACTACGAACGGTTAAGAGTTTTGTAATCGTGAAGTTAATAACTTGTGTAAAGAGAGCGGGATAGGAAGATATTTGATGGTTGCAGGAACTCTATAACAGAATGGTCTAGCTGAATGTATGAATAGGACACTCTTGAACAAGGTTAGGTTTTTACTGATTCAGTCTGGTTTACCAGATTTATTTTGGGTTAAAGCAACGGTGACAGAAACATATTTTATCAATAGGTCTCCATCTACAACATTGAAGATTAAGACACCTATGGATTTATGGTTAAGAAACCCATCAAATTACGAGTTGTCAATGACATTTGGTTGTGTTGCCTATTTACGCGTGAATTAGAGGAAGCTCAAGCCTAGAGCTATAAATGCATATTCCTGGGGTATCCTGAAGGTGTGAAGGGATAAAAGTTATGGAGGTTGGATGATGTTAAAATAATCATACGTAGGGATGTGGTGTTTAATGAGAGCCTTATATATAGGGATACTCTCAAGAGTGCTAGTGCTGCTGATTCTAGGAAGGAAGTTGAGTTTGAGGGGGAGCTTCAAGATATTCGGATTAACAAACTATGGATCCTCATACTGGGGGAAATCTAGGAATGAAGATGAGGTTCAGGATGAAGATGCAAAAGATTCAAAGCTCAAGTACAGATGCTAGACAACTATGTTCTGATGCGTGATAGAGAAATAAGAACAACTGTTGTACCTGCAAGGTATAGAGATGAAGGTAATGTATAACCACTTGCAACTTATTAAAGAAGAATCGTACTTGGGAGTTGGTCGATCAACCACCTGGTCAGAAGATGGTAAGCTATAAGTGGTTTTACAAGATTAAGGAAGGATTTGAAAGCATTCGGCACCAAGGTATAAAGCAAGGCAGGTAGCTCGGAGGTTTACACAACGGCCATCGGTTGACTATAATGAGGTATTTTCACATGTGGTTCGACATACATCTATTGGGGTGATTCTCTCATTAACTGCTTGTGAAGATTACGAGTTGAAACAACTTGATGTGAAAATGACGTTTTTGCATGGTAATCTTAAGGAAACCATTTATACGAGGCAACTGCTTGGTTTTAAAGAAGGAACGGCAAACAAAGTATGTTTGTTGAACAAATCTCTTTATGGTCTTAAGCAGTCCCCAATTCAGTGGTATAAACGGTTTGATTGTATATGGTTAGCAATAGGTTTAGGTGCATCAGATATGATAGTTGTGTTTACTTCAAGTAGTTTGCACCAAATGTGTAGATATATCTACTTTTGTATGTAGATGATATGTTAATTACTTGTAAAAGCAAGTCCGAGATTGAATATACCAAGGGACTACTGTAAAAATAGTTTTATATGAAGAAACTTGGTTCATCTAGGAAGATACTTGGTATGGAGATCGTCAGGGATATAGGTAACCAAACCCTGAAGGTGTCTCATTCTGGATATGTGTAGAAAATTTTGAATAAGTACAGAGTGGATAATGGCACGTCGGTCTGTATGTCACTGGGAGCAAACTTCAAGTGATCTTTGAAGGATTGTCTGTTGAATGATTTGTATGTGGATTGAATGAGTAAGGTCCCATATGCGAATGTTGTAGGTAGCTTATGTACTTCATGGTTTGCACTAGACCAGATATTGCGTATGTTGTTAGCATTTTTAGCAGATATTTGACGAATCCAGGTAAGAATCACTAGGAAGCAGTAAAGTAGATTTTGAAGTACTTGAAGGGCACTGCTGATGTCTAGTGTATGAGAGATCAAGGGAAGCACATGGATGTTAACGGTTCGAGGATAGCGATTATGCTATAGACCCTGACAAGGATAGGTAGATAATCAGGTACGTGTTTATGGCACATGGTTGTGTTGTGAGTTAAAAAGACACTCTGCAACATGTTGTTACATAATATACTACCCAGTGGTTGTGAATTGTGATATTCAAAGTGCAATTCATCTCTGAAGAAAGGCAATGTTTCATGAGAGGACGAAATATATCAACGTGAGGTATCACTTCATCAGGAAGATTATAGAACCTAAAGAGATTAAAGCGGCAAAGATAAGCACGGAGGATAATGCAGCTAACGCGTTTACAAAGGTGGTTCTAGGTCCGAAGTTCAAGTATTGCATGGAGATACTGAGGTCGGGATTAACTAGTCTTGTCACTTCGGTGAAAATTGTTATATTAGTTTTCATGTCTAGTTAATATTAGATTAGGTATGTTTCCTTTATGCATCGTTGTTTGCCTTCCAAGACAAGTAATGAGATGTTGAGTCGGTTGTGGGTTTAGTCGGTTCCCCTTCACCTCCATAAATAGAGGTGGGGTGAAGGTCTCATTCACACCGCAAGCTTCTAGTTTTTTTCATGTAAACCGATGGTATTAATAAAACTTAATCTTTCAGTAACTTGCAGTATTCTTTATTCGTTTTGTTTCTTCGATATCCAAACGGTATTGTTTGAAGGTGCAACTTGTGCTCGATACATATCGCGATCTTACGGTTCTGTTATCGAGCTTGATTTGTTGGCGTTATCGTCCAACAAACTCGAACACCATAAATTAATCGACTACAAGCCTAACTAAAACAAAAATAAAACAAAAATTACGTGGATGTTTGTTTTTAAATGAATTGTTGGTATTTGTATTTTCAGCAAATATTATGGCTAATTTGCACCAAATATACAAATACATTTGTTAGAGTAAATAAAATAATATGCAAGTAAGCCTAAACTATAAGTAAAACAATTTTGTTATTTTTATATTTGTGGCATATCGTCTCCTCTTGTGAACACGTTGAACCAAAAGTCCATGTCATCGTGCAAATTTGACTCGTACAAACATCCACTTGGAAGTTGACCAATGTTTTCATGGACTATAGGGAACTCATCGGAATTATCACCCGAAAAAACCTCCGACCAAAATTCATCATCCATTTCTGGAAAGTTTTCCAAAACCATGTCATCCATAAACAAATTATCATTTGTACTAGTAGATATCGAAGAAGTATCCGTACTCGAAGGCTTTGGTGAATCAACTTGATTGTAACTTATTTGACTACTCGAATTCGTGTCTAGTGATGAAGATTCGACAGCTTCTTCTTGGGCTTGTTTCGTTTCTTCGACTTTTTGTTCGAGTTCTTCGGATGTTTTTGCATTAGGTTTAGGGTTTACTCTCTTTTTTAAATGTGTGTGCCAAACATTTTTAATCTCGTTATCAGTTCGTCCTGGCAATCTTGCAGCAATAGCTGACCATCTGAAAGATCATGACACATGACAAAATCAGTAAAAAGGTAAAATACAGTAAATATAAAGAGATATTGTTAAGTAGTCTTTTGAGACATGCACACACCTATTTCCCATAGCAGCATGTAATTCTATAATTGTTTCTTCTTCTTCTCTACTAAAGTTACCCCTTCTAATATCGGGATTCAAATAGTTAGTCCATCTTAGTCTACAACTTTTCCCACACCTCAATAAACCTGAAAATATCAACACAAAAACACAAAAATTAGCTCTTAAAATTAATCTAAACTTTTAACTTAAAATTCATGTCAATGTTCTGATTTAGTAATTACCGGCTAGCTTAGGAAGAGCGCGCCAATTCGGGTGACCATGGATGTTAATATAGTTAATAAGGATTCGATCTTCTTCATGAGTCCAAGGACCTTTCTTCAATCCCATCTTTTCGCAACATGGAGCTCTAACCATTTTTGTTCAAGTTAATATATGTGTTTTTAATCTTTTGATGATGTTTTTGGTATTGAAGTTTTAGCAATGGTGAGATGAAATGGGAAATGAATGGATTGTTTATATAGGAGGTTTGAGGGAACACGACGAAAGAGGGATATAGTGGAATGAGGGTCCAGGCGCAGCCAACATGTAGCCAGCCTTGTTGACTATGTATGATAGTACTACCTTATTGGTTTGTATCACATCATTTTAATATGAGTTTGACATTAAATCATTGTCCATTCGTACATAGGATATAAGTGCATCTGAAATTAATGGAGACATGCAAATGATCTGCTGTAAAGATAGACTCAACTTCATTTAGTTAGCTGTGTGACCTTGTACGTTACATTATTTGTGACATGTCGACATCGTTTAATTTTACGATTTTGAGATTGTGAGTTTTTAAACAGATAATCGCAATTTAATGAAGGTGACTGATTGTAGTAGGCTAGTAGCTGATTCGAGATAGCTAATCTCTTTCACGTGATGGGAAAAGTGAGTCTGAAGTAAAAAAGGTTAGTCCAATAAATATGTTACTGGTTCAGAAAAAATTTATGTGTTTTATTTTGTTAAAATGATGATGAGTTTGGTATGAATGGTGGAACTTTGAAGTCTGTTGGTTTAAATGATTTTTTAGGTGGGTTTATTTGTATCTGGAGGAAGTTAGCTATCATTCGATTATTGAAAAATTAATAAGATTAAAAGGAACATTGTTGAAGAACATTTATTCTTGTGGATGATTAAGGAGGGATTTCGGTTTTTTGAAAATGGGTAATTTTTAAGGTGAGCTTATGATAAGGATGTAGTTAAACCTATGAATAATGATATGATAAAATTTATGGCTGTAAAATGTTTGATATGATATATAGAACTAATAACTAATAGTCTGTGTTAACAACAAAAAGATTCGTTATTGATGAAAATACGACCAATATGATGATGATATGTATAATGATTAATATATTCTGAGTAATGTCCAATCTATTGCTGATAATCTTAAGATTCTTTACGAACAAAATAATTATTGATTTGAAAATATATTTCTTAAGTTATTTTCAGATAAATTTTGGTAGGTAGACATATATAGTCATTGTTTTAACACAATAAATCATTTTCGATAATATACGTTTATGTTGCATTCTTTTCTTGTAATATTTAAATAATACTCCACAAAGTTATACTATATCCTTGTAATCATCGATTTTTTAAATGGTCTTTGTAAAATATTTCTTAAAAAAGAATACGATGTAGACCCCTGTTTGTTTTCTTGTTTCTTTCTGAAAACGACTCCAAAACATATTTCACAATTGTCAAATCGCACGTTTTGGTAATTACAACCTCGGTATACATTAATTGCATTTTGAATATTGATATATTAATGTTTGAATAATGTTATTTTGGGTCAACTATTTGAAAAAAGGGGGTTAATCTGGTTGTATTTAGACTTTTATATTTGTACGATGGTATGAACGAAGGTGCAGCATGAATATACGATGGTTCCTGGTGATGAGTGAGTTTGAGTACGACACAGTAACAAAGCTGCGTTGACCATATCTAGTCAAACGCATGCATATCTTGTCACTTTCTTATGTACAAGTACAAACATTCCGTTTACTTGAAAATCATTATTTTAACGTTACAAATGTGCTGCAAAAGTTTTATCAAAGGTTTTTCTCAAGATAAAATAAATAAATTGAAGTCAATGTATTATCAAAAATGGCATGAACTTTTCAAAAACTTTTTTAAGAATTAATTAAGAGCAAGCTCAATGCATAAGTTTTTCAAACACGTTACAAGTTTGCCGTGTCATATTTTCATTAATGTTTTAATATCAACAAGTCATCTTTAAATAGCTTCTCTAATATCCCGCGGGAGATTAGTCCACTCGTCCTAAGGGCGGTGGAAACTCCTCGTATTAGACTAAAAAAAAAATAGCTTCTCTAATATAATAAAATTATAAAAAACTTTTTATTATAAATCAAAAGACAAAGTTGTGAGAGTAAAAATAAAAAACTTTTCAATATCAAACGCTTTATAAAAATCAAATTTTTCATGAAAAGTCTTTAAACACCCATCTTCTCCAACACTAGCAAGTGGTTGGAAAATTTTAACATATAGTAAAAAGCATTTGTAAAACTAAGCATTACAAATGCTCTAAGAAATACCTTGTTTATCGTGACACCTTTTTGTCATGTCAATGGCTACTAGTTTATCACGTTTCTGATAAGTTTTTAACAGTATTTAAAAGGCGTTTGGTTAAATTGAGGAAAATGAAAATGGGTAAAGGTAAGGAAATACAAAGAAATGCTGTAACACCCCACTTTGATAAGTGGACCGTTACGCGTAATTATGGCGTGTCATCAAAGCATGCAAGGTAATATGTAGTAAAACATACATGACCATAAGAAAAACCGGAATCAAACATCAGTTCCCAAACATAAGCCCAAAACATAAATAAAGTAAACGAACTAGGAAAGACTAGACAAGCATAAGTATATGACAAAAAGGAGAAGAAGTTTATAGCAGCTTCCATCCTATGCACTTCCTCCAAATGCTCGAATCCGTACTTTGGTACCTGCCGTTTTTGGACATGGAAAGGAAAGTAACGGCTGAGCATAACGCTCAGTGCACGGATATATGACATAGTATGAATGGTTGAAACATAAATAAGACTAATAGCAGCGGAAATGTATAAGTCCTGTAAAACCTAGTTGTCTGTCATGTTAACTGGTTTTAGTTCTGAAAACATAGCCAGCATACATCATGAGGTAAACAACGTGCATGAATACTTGGAGGGGTGACCTCGTCATGCAAATTAGAGGGGATGCCTCTAATTAACTAGTAAGTGGGTAGGAGGGATCAGCTCCTTGTGAAGGATGCAAGGCACACACCACATTCACCATGAAATCCTGACTGAAACATGTAACTATGATGCACCCATACGCCTCACATGATAATATAATAATAAAATGGCCAATTAACTGAAAAGGGACGCCATGAGCTATCACTCCACCGTGGTGAAGTCATAACACTAGTGCCTCTAGTTTTATGGTTATGGTACCTCCATAACTAGGTGAAACTGGTCATGCATGTATATGGCTAAGGTAACTAATAAAACATAAGCATTTAATCTATGACTAATGGGAAAAACAGTTGGCTGCATACGGGAAATCCTAATGAAGGAAGAGATTTGTCCTTACTGAAGGATGGGAAACCCGTACCTTAGGAAGAGAGTCCTACTTCGATCTCACTAATGCTACATAAATAGTATACGTGTATAAGTATTCTGATTACTGAGTACGTAACTGGTTTTATATAATGGCTTAACTTATATTATATGTTCATATCTTGTTTTACTGATTTTAACGTTATGTTGTATTTATCATGTATTCTGTATATTTTGATTAAGTATTACTTGTATTTCTTGTATTATTATACTTGTTGTGTAATAATAAGTAACTTCCTAAAAATAGTAGGTTTCCAAAAATATAAAGTTTCCAAAAATAGATTAACTTCTTAAAATAGATAAGTTTCTAAAAATAGAAAGTTTTCGAAAATAGTAAGTTTCCTGAAATAGAAAGTTTCCATATTTAGAAATAAACTGAATTAGTAAGCTAATAATATAAGCTTAGTTTTATTGATTAAATATACTAAGTCATGTGATTAATAATATAGTTTATTAATTATAACATGCTAATTAAATAAACTATAGGTTATATGATTTAATTAAATATAATCATGATTTAATTAAATTAAAATGTATATAATACTTAGGTTAAACATGTATTAATATGTATATTAATATAACCTAAGTCATGAAAATTAATTAATTATATGCCATGTTTTAATAATTAATTAATTAATATAGTCTAAATTACATAAATAAATACTTAGGTTAAAATCATGTATTATTAAATAATAATAATAATAAATCTAAGTCCATGTTTATTAATTAATTATATGTCATGTTTAATAATTAATTAATATAGTGTAAAATAAATAATTACATACTTAGGTTAAAAACATGTATTATTCTCTAAATAATAATTAACCTAAGTCCATGATTAATTAAATTAATTACATGTCATGTTTTAATTAATTAATTAATTAAAAATAAAACTATAGCCTAAAACTGTATAACAAAATACTTAGGCTAAAAACATGTACTACTATTATTTATCCAAAAATAAATATAACCTAAGTCTTGATTAAATTAAATTAATCTCCAGTCATGTTTAATTTAATTTAATTAATCTTGAAAAATATATGCTTGTAAAATATACTTGTAAAAAATGTTTAGCTTGTAAAACTAAAATCCGTGCCCGTGTTGTGTTTTATCTATAAGCCGAACCAAACAGCCCGTTAATCCTGCCTTAAACCAAAAACCAAACACCCTAAACTAAAACCAGCATCCAAACACCCCCTGTGTTGCTGCTGGCTGCCAGACCGACCTGGTTTCCCACCGGCAGTGGTCATTGTTGGAAATACGTTTTTCCCAATAAAGTCTCGGTCACATCTTAGTTAGCATAGATCACGAGATATAGACTATTTAGAACTTTGTCTCTTGGAGCGCCCTCCCTTAGGGGGAGATTGTTGGAAATACGTTTTACGTATTTATGAAGGATCGGTCGCTCCAACGATAATTATGTAATAGACTCTCGGTTCCCACTGCTTGAACACCCCCCCCCCCCCCCCCCCCGCTGGGGTTGTCACTGATAGAGCAAACCCAACCAGCACCCATTAAGGGTTGCGGCTGGTGACTGATTTTTACCACCGAGACCATGGATGGTCTCGATTTATGGCCATACGCACGCAGCAACACCCCATACGACACCCCTTATTAATCTCTCGTTCTAATATTCTTTTTATTCTTAACCCCACGATTCTTGATCGATTAAACGAAAAAATATATAAAAAGGACGAGATTAGCGTTACCTTGTTTTCATGTTAGGGTTTAAGAAATCAAAATGAATGCAAATCCTTGTTTTTCTTGGATCAAATCCCTCGTGTATCTTGGTTCTTTTCTTTCACTCGACGGCAGAGGAGGGGTCACCAAAGTGACGGCTGTTTGTTTTGTTTAGGGTTTTATTTGATTTTATGTCTAAAAAAAATAAAACCTCTCCCGTCCTCTTGTTTTAAAACGACCAAAGCTACCCAATGGGCCTTGAGCCCATTCACTTTTTGTTTGCCTTGTCTAAACAGCCCAACGCCACACCCTTGTTTGTTTAAATTCCGTGTCTGAAATTAAAATGCATACAGTGTTCGTGTACTTACATGTCGTGTATTCTTTCTTGTTAATTCCATACATTCTCTATGAAATTACTTATAGTATATCCATGATAATAATAATATACGTTATTACTTATCGTACATAATTAATATACGTAATTACCTGTCACGTTTAATTAATATACGCGATTATCATGTTAAATGTTCGTGTTGTATTTAAATACTTGTACGTAACGATATTAATCATATTAATAATATCCGTAAATACATACTTATATATTCGTGATTCTAACGTTAATGACTGCATGTTCGTGATTATAATTATTATTATCAATAATTATCGTGTACTATCACGTACTTATACGTATGTAATAACACGTATGTAATTCTTGTAATTATTATTCGTGATTCGTGTTCATGTTACATTAGGAAAGTTGTAATCTTGTACATATGATTATTAGTGTACTGTTCATGGTAAAAGCATGCGGGTTTTACCACTCTTCCCCCTAAAAAGA
The DNA here is from genome assembly GCA_025667525.1 of Glebionis coronaria. Taxonomy (NCBI): domain Eukaryota; kingdom Viridiplantae; phylum Streptophyta; class Magnoliopsida; order Asterales; family Asteraceae; genus Glebionis; species Glebionis coronaria. The sequence goes on from CM046879.1 coordinate 539,818,318, forward strand.
ATAATTTGTCCCTGAATTATAGATAAAGTAAACTGAAAGAGAAACATAACCGAATCAAACTGAGAGGGTATGTTAGATAAAAGGACATGCAGGTGACATGGTAGAAGGAACATGGAACGTGACATGTCTTGAAAGGACATGGAACATGACGTGACTGAAAATAAAAAACGGATAAGAAGTCCGGATGTACTCCTCCGTTCCAAGTGGCTTCCCGCCCAGAACGGTTCCTCCACAAGACCTTGATACAAATGATAAATCTTGATCCTCCTGACCTTGACTTGAAAATACGTAAAAGTTCATGGTTATCAACGTAAGATAGATCCCCTGAATTTGATCAAGGAGATAAGAATTAACGTGCAAGGGTAACTGAAACATTATGATGCAAAATAACCTAAATGAACTGATAATAGTAACGTCTTAGCAATGATGCGCGAGACATACCGAAACGTAGTACGTGAACAATTGTGAACGTAATACGTGAACAAATTTTGAACGTGGTACGGGGAGATATGGTGAGTGTAATGTGGGCAAACATATCGTGATCAATGATACGTGTAACATATCGTGAACGTGATATGGGAACCGTGGAATGAACATGACATGTCAAACATATCGTGAACATGGAATATGACGGAGGTAACACCAAACACTATAAGGTGAAACGTGGAATGTAACGTGAAACGTCTGTCTGAGGATAGAGAGTGATACTAAACTTGAGTCTGGTCTCTCAAGTTCTTGTATAACTTCCCAGAATGAAAAATGGACGTAACATCGTAGGCCAGGATACGATCATGAACGTGAATAGTGTCATGAGCGTGAGTGCGAAAGTACGTCATAAAATTGGAACAAGAACGTAAACGTAAATAAGGAGCACAAATGCGAACCTTTATCTGACCCGATAGCTGAGGGATCACCAAGTGATCGGATGAGCCTTGGCTGGAACATGTCCGATCAATCTGTTGGTTCTGAAATCCTTGCGGATGTAAGGATTCTACAGACCTGATCAACTGTTGGCAATAACCCATATAGCATCATGCTTCTTCTGAGTTTGCGTTAATCTGGTTACCAAAATCCATGGAGATCTTGTCCCATTTCTGTTCACAATTTCTGATGATGGAAAAACATCCTAGTCTGTTGGTGTTCTATCTTAGCCTGTTGGTATGTCCGGTACTTAGATATGAACGTAACTGTATCTTGCTTCGTAGAAACTTGATACATAGAAGTTTGTGGAACTCCGAGTCGCCGAAATTAGACTTTTCTTAGCGTAGGATCTTCTTGGAACACCTAACGTAGTGTAGGGTTCTCACCTTTACGCATAAGTTCAGGGTAATGGTAAGATTAACCGTGAGAATCCATGCAATTCAGCATGTCACTATAATCAACCAGAATTTATATTGGAAAATTTCAGGGTGAAATTTCTCTTGTCGTAGAATTTGCAACATAGTGCAAAAATGGTCTTCCCGCTCTTCTCTAGACTTAGAGAAATTCAGGTTATCCTTGATGAAAACACTGATGAATTTGTTTACGAGTTCATGGAAACTCAATTTATTAAGTCCATAGCGCTGTTGGGGCATTTATGAGACTAATACAAAATCATGAATCTAGCATGACCGAGTCGTGCACGAATAGCAGTCATGGAAATGTCCTGCTCTTTCACTCGTCACTGTTGGCAGCATGATCATGAATCTGATCTTGGAAAGTGTTTAACACCCTAAAGTCGATTGGACATGTTGTCAATACGTAGAGGAGAATAACGGTTATGAATGGTGATTTGTTTAAATCGACGGTAGTCGACACATAATCTCATGTTACCGTCCTTCTCCTTGAAGGTTCTTGATAGGTGTGTAAATACCCATCCTTTTTACCACTTAATTACAATAATAACCGGACCAAAACGTGTATTTTATGTCATTTATGTCGGAATTATGCGTGGTTTGTGTTTTTGTTGCGATTTAGGACGAAATTGTGAAAAGTGGAGAAAACACGGGCATTCACGGGCTTTTATCGAAGAAAAAGACGAAAGATGAAGTCGAGAAGTCAAGAGTGCAAAAAGAACGGAAGTCCAAGACCAATTCTGAAGATTTATCGAAGAAAAAGTCGAAAGACGAAAGTTTACTTAAAGCCGAAGAACTCAAGTCTATTTTATTGAAGAATTAAAAGACGAGTTCAAAGAAATCTCGAGCCAAAAGTCATTAAAGTCCAAGATTAAAGAAGATTAAAAGGCTTAAGGACTAATGGTGCAATTAACAAAAGATTAAGAAGAGAAGGACTAAGCATGCAATTAAGGAGAAAGGAAATAGGGGAGGAAGCTTCCTAAGCACTCCTTAATCCTCCCCTATAAATAGTCATTAGGATTAATCTTTTCATTTTTGTTGGCTAATAGTGACAATTAGTTCTTCCACTTTTAGTTACCTTGTCATTTAATTACTTGTCAAATTTAAATACTTGTCTTGCACCTTAATTACCATTTAATTTCAAGTAAGTGTTCTTTTAATTCTTGTTAATCTTTATCTTTATTGTTTGATCTCATCCTACCTTTCTTTAATCTTTGATTTTTATGTTTATGTTCATGTTCATGTTCTTATTTTGATCAAAGTGGGTTTTGATTATTGTGGTTATTATTGTTAGTTTTATTGTTTTGGTTTGATAGATTATCATTAGTTGATTATTTGTTATTAGTTTGATTTAATCTTGTGGTTGATTTTGATTAGTTAAGATTGGATTCGTGTTATTTTTTGTTCTTGCGTGTTCTTCGTTCCTGTTCATTTCCCAGGTATACTCCGGATCAAAGATTTGTTCAGAAAGTTCTGAACCAAGGAAGTTCCGAACCAAGCAAAAGTTCTGAACCAAGCAAAAGTTCTGAACCAAAGTTCTGAACCAAGCAAAAGTTCTGAACCAAAGTTCCGAACCAAGCAAAAGTTCTGAACCAAGCGAAAGTTCTGAACCAAGGAAGTTCCGAACCAAAGTTCCAAACCAAGCAAAAGTTCTGAACCAAGGAAGTTCCGAACCAAGGAAGTTCCGAAGCAAAAGTTCCGAACCAAAGTTCCGAACCAAGCAAAAGTTCCGAACCAAGAAAAAGTTCTGAACCAAGGAAGTTCCGAACAAAAGTTCCGAACCAAGGAAGTTCCGAAGCAAAAGTTCCGAACCAAGGAAGTTCTGAACCAAAGTTCCGAATCAGCAAAAGTTCCGAACGAAGGATTTATTCCGGATAAGTGACATATTCCGAATAGAGAATTTGTTCCGGATCAAGGATTTTGGTAATATTCCGAGCGAAGAAGAATCATTCCGAACGAAGGTGACATTCCGGATGAGTGATTGTTCCGGACGAAGGATTATTCCGAATGAGCTGTTTGCAGGTTCTTCTTAGTTTTTGTCTTTGATTTTTAATTTCAAGCTTTATTTTTCCCGCCTTTTTTCGCACTTTAAGTTCATTTTGCCTTAGATTTATTTTAGCCTTGCCTTAGTTTTAAGTTTTAGTTGCGTTTTAAGTTTGCCTTAGATAGATTTAAGTTTGCGTCATTTACTTTAGTGCCTTTTAATTCTCGTCACGTTTTTTAAATACTCGCCATTTATTTTTAAAATAGAGTTAGATTTAAATTAATTGCCCTTTACTTTAAAAGTTTTGCACATTTATTTAAAAACAACCAAAAATATTTGTTTCACCAAAAACAATAGAGTCCTACTTTGAACCGGAAATCAATTCGTTAAGATACCGAGAACACGAACTTTAATTTTCAACTAGTAAAATCATTTGTATCAAATGGCGCCGCTGCCGGATCTTTTCGTAAAGATTAACGGTTTTCTGTGAGAGACGCGTTGCTTTTTGGGATCCGTTCACTTGTGAGCGTTATTTTCTTGCTTAAAAATTTTCAAAAAACCATAAAAATTAAAAATTGTTAAAAATCCATAAAAATTAAAAATTTCAAAAATCCAAAAAGATTTTATTTTTATTGTGTATATATATTGTCTTTGTGTTTGGTATTGTTTTCTTTTGCCTTTGTAGGTGTATGCGTACTAGATCTTCTAATTATCAAAAGCCCGAGACTCGAGAAGATTTAAGTATGTCAGGTGTTAACAACAATAATCCACCGCACCTCAACAATAACAACAATGTTCTTCCACAGCCCGATCTTCGGACAATGGAGGAACTTTGTCAACCTACCATGTTTGGACGAGGAGGACCGATTGCGCCGATGCAAATCACGGCTCCGGAGTTTTCGTTGAAGCACCACATGATTCAGCAAGTGCAAACTAACCCATTCCGTGGATTGCCTGATGATGATGCCAACAAACACCTCGACAAGTTCATTACAATCACCCAAAGCATAAAGTTGCCCGGTGCCACAATGGATGTTCTACGCCTACAACTCTTTCCACATACTTTATCACATCACGCCGAGAAATGGTTTGATCGTCTCCCGAAGAATTCAATTCATACTTGGGATGACATGACTCAACGCTTTTTGTCGCGCTACTTTCCACCATCCATGGTCACGAGCCTTCGCAATCAAATCAGCGGTTTCATGCAAGAACCTGATGAATATCTCTTTGATTCTTGGGAAAGATATAATGTCTTGATCGATCGTTGCCCAAACCACAACATGCTCCCTGTCACATTGATTGATACTTTCTACAACGAATTGACTTTTCGTGATCGTGATACGATTAATGCAGCCGCCGGTGGCACATTTATGAAAAGGAGACCCGAGGAGTGTAGAGAGCTTATTGAGAACATGACTACTCACCACAAAAACTGGGATTCCTCCGCTTCTTCAAGGAACAACCCGAGAGTCAATGTTTCTTCTACTTCAGTAAACCCCGATATGACTGAATTCACCCGCATGATGACTGAAATGAACAAAAGTATCTTGCTTCTCGCTTCAAACCAACAACAACAAGTTAAAGCGGTTGCTAATCCTTGTGAAACATGCGGCGGTCCTCACTCATACACCGATTGTCCTTCTACACAAGGAAATCCGGAAAATGTGTATGCAGCTTATGGTAATTATTCACCGGAAAATTACCAAGCTCGACCTCAAGGGGATAGAAATTTGCTGAGTTACCGGTCAAACAACTACGTTTCCCCTGGTTTTTCTCCTCAAAACCAAAACCCCGCCAACAATTACAATAGAAGCACCAAATCCCACCACGAGCTTCTAATCCTTATCACCCACCCGCTCAACAAACCCCACCCATTAACCCGGATGTTGAAGCCATCATGAGAACCCAAGGTGAGCAAATCAAGAATCTGCAGAGCCAAATTATAAATTTGAAAGGAGATATTACCAAGCAAGGAAATGACCTTAAATCCGAGCTTCGAGATAATATTCAATCATCCTTCAGCACTCAAACGAATGATATTAAGAATATGCTGGCTAGTTTCTTGCCCACAGCTCAACCTTCTACTTCGAGTTATCTACCTTTAAACACCGTCACCAATCCGCGAGCGAATGTGAGTGCTATTACTACCCGTAGTGGAGTCACCATAGTAGGACCACCGATCCCGCCCCCATCATCTACACCTCCTCCTCCACCATTTATCCCTACTCCTCCTACACCTAGTATTAGTACACCATCACCGTCTCCGCCTCGTCATGACGATGTTTCCAAGAAGAACCCTTCAACATCTCAACCTTTACCACCTTCACCTTCACCACCCAAACCCAATATCCCATATCCTTCTCGCTTAGGCAAGACCAACGAGCTAACCAAGAATGACTGTCAAGTGTCAAGCTATGTGAAGATGCTCTCTCAAATGAACATCAACATGAGCCTTGTTGAAGCCCTTGTCCACATGCCGAAATTTGTTAAAGCATTTAAGGAATTGCTTAACAAGAAGGAGAAGCTGATTGAGCTCGCCAACACACGCTTAAATGAAAACTGCTATGCAGTTATTCTTAAAGAACTTCCGGAAAAGCTTGGAGATCCCGGTCGTTTTGTGTTGCCTTGCCTCTTTAACAAAACCGAAGAATTTACTGTCCTTGCTGATCTCGGGGCCAGTATTAATCTTATGCCTTTGAGTGTTTGGAAAACACTATCATTACCCGACCTTACTCCAACAAAGATGACTCTTGAGCTTGCAAATCGCACTCTCGCTTACCCCGTTGGTATAGCCGAAGACGTGTTCATTAAAGTTGGCACATTTACTTTCCCGGTCGACTTTGTCGTTGTTGATTATGAAATGGACCCTCCTATTCCTTAAATACTTGGTCGGCCATTCTTGAGAACCGGACGAGCTCTTGTCGATGTTGCCGAAGGCGAGTTAATCTTAAGAGTCGGAAATGATGCACAAGTTTTCAAAATGAGGAAGCTTACAAGCAAAGCCTTTGGAAGAGAATCAGTGAATATGATTAATGTACTTGATGATTTTGTCGTCTACAACAATCCTCTATTCGATTCTTGCATTGATAATCTACTTTTTCAAGATGATGTGGATGATTCTCTATCCAATTTGGAACCTTCTCCCATTTATGATTCTCCACCGATCTTTGATGCTTATGATGATGATTCTAGCTCAGATTCGGGTGATTATGATGATTGTACTTCTGAGTATCCCGACCTGCCTACATATGATGATTTTGATGAGGCCGATACTCTTTCGAGCGATTCTTCTCATGATGAAGATCCTCCGCCATCACTTAATCCTACTTTGGCGATTACTCATTTGAGGACGACTTCTCTACGTTTCTCAACACTTACTTCCCTCATGAGAGTGATGCTCCTCCTTTGGACTTTGAATATTATCGTCTTGATCCTACTTTGGATTTGAAGAAAATTCTTTCAAAGGAGAAGAAACCAGTCGACACCGACATCCGCAGCACATATGATTTAACACCTCTTTGTCCCCCTTCTGAGGACGAGGTTGTGCATCTTCTTCGCGGATCTTCTTCACACTCTCCTGAGCCTGAGTGCTATTTTCCCCTAAAGGAAAAGGTGTTCGACCCCGGTATTGATATTCTACAGCCATCTCAGTATCCACCTGATGAAATAAAAGGAAATATTTTTGGAACTTATGGAAATCTGCTTGCACCACTTCACCCTTGCTTCCACCATGCTCCATCGCTGCTTAATAGAACCTTGCCTACTCTTCTTTGGCTTGCCTTGTTCGCCTTAAGCTTGTGCTATTTGATGGACGAAAACTATGTCTTTGATCCTGGTGGATATGTTTCATGCTTCTTCCTATGGTAATCAAGGTCGAGTCAGGCTCACGACTCGGTAATAAAAAATCAAGCGCTTCTTGGGAGGCAACCCATGTATCTATCTTTTCGCTTTCTTTATCCTAAGTGTAGGGGAGACCCGTTGGTTTGCTATTTTCTCCCTTCTTCTTCTAATCAGGGATTCGAGCGCTCAATGATCCACTCTTGATGATTCTTGACGACCCGTGATTCCGTGTTCCCTTCTTCCCGGTTCTATCCTAAACTCTTTTCGATTCACTATTTTATATTTTCTCAATATTAAAATAGGAATCTCGTTAGTTGTCTTTTCCTTAACGAGATCTAAACAACGTGCACAATGTCCTAAGTGTAGGGGAGTTTACTCCCACATGCTTAAACATTGAGGACAATGTTTATGTTAAGTGTAGGGGGGACTTCTATCGAAGTAAGTGGCCTTTTCCTTGTATTTGTCCTCATTTTAACCGGAAAATCAATTTTTCGACATTTTTCAAAATTTTTGATCTATTTTGGCCTATTAGTTTTTCCCTTTGTATAGTTATTTTCTTTCTTTGCTAGAATAAACTTTAATAAAGTGGTTTTAATTTTCAAACGTTGTGAATCTTTTGACTCAACCCGAGTTTACTTATCTAAGTTACTCTAGCTAGTATCCTTAACGTGTTTAAGTCAAGTTTTGCTAGGCTTTTATATAGGGAGCTATAAAACGCGAAAGTCTTAACTCTCACGGGTTAAGAACAAGAACTTTTTGCAAGTTCCTATAATTGATCCTAGAGAGTCGTTTATCAAGGGAACTTTAAAACGCGATTTCTAAACTTGAAAAAGTCTAAGAATTTGCAAGATCCTATAGGCGACTCGAAAACCCAAAACTTTGATTTAATAGGCTAAGCATCCACGAGTCTCATTCCTTGAGATTTTAAACTATGGAGAACGAGAGATGATAGAGTCAATTATAAGTTTGGTATTCTTTCGGGAATTTATGTGAGTTAATTATGAGCCTATTCTCCCATCGCTTGCTAATAAATTTATCTGCAATAAATAAGGTTGCACGATTTGAAAGGTTACTTAGCTTCTAGCCCAAGATCGTTTAAAAGTTGCTCGGTATGGATTAGAGTTCATAGCCAAGGCATAACTTATTGAAGCGGGATGCGAAGATTGGCGAGTCCGAAAAGGACCTAACAAGGCATGAGGGCTACATTTTGTTGCTAAAGATCCTAAGTGATGTGAAGAATCATTTATCGAATCAATATGAAGGATCGAGACACACGACGAAAAGCAAAAACTCCCCAAAAGTCATGGAGAAGTCTATCCGAAAAGACCCTAGCAAGGTATGAGGATAGATAAAGCCAAGTCCAAAAAGGAGGCGGATCGTTGTATATCAAAGTCCAAAATAAAGATTGGAGAAAAATGAAAAAGTCGTGGTCCAAGTATGAATCTCCCAAAACTTCAAAGTGAAGAAATTCCTATATGAAGAGAAGACCATTATTTCATGAACGTATCTCAAGGTTTGAAGTATGAAGTCGCTGCCAAATATCGGTCCGAGAAAGGTCTCAAATCGCGAAGCGAGTTATGCCAAGATATGAACTTTATGAGGTCCCGAGAAGCAGTTTTAAAAGATTTTGTCCTTTAGCTAACTATTGATTAAATCGTTCACTTTATTTTCGGCCTAATAAACTATCGAAATAAGTCAAACAATGCATCCTCCTGATCATTCAAGACAAAAATAAAATATAAGAGATACACCTAGGAATAAGGGAGTCTAAGTGAGTAATTGGCCCACATGAGTTTGTGTTAGTTTGCTAACTTATAATAACAATGATCTCGTTTTTAAGCTTGGTTTGGAGAAAGTGAAAACTTGAGGATGATGATCATTCATAAAATTTCCAAAAACCCAAGGTATGCTTTTGATTTCTTTATCTTATGTTTAGTTATTTTCTATCTCTTTAATAAAGGCCAACGTGGATTGATTTTGATGAAAAATGTAAACGTGCTTTGTAACTAATGCATTGCATGAGGATATTGCAATGGTCAAGTGTAGGGGATTTGATAGGTGTGTAAACACACATCCTTTTTACCACTTAATTACAATAATAACCGGACCAAAACGTGTATTTTATGTCATTTATGTCAGAATTATGCGTGGTTTGTGTTTTTGTTGTGATTTAGGACAAAATTGTGAAAAGTGGAGAAAACACGGGCATTCACGGGCTTTTATCGAAGAAAAAGACGAAAGATGAAGTCGAGAAGTCAAGAGTGCAAAAAGAATGGAAGTCCAAGACCAATTCTGAAGATTTATCGAAGAAAAAGTCGAAAGACGAAAGTTTACTTAAAGCCGAAGAACTCAAGTCTATTTTATTGAAGAATTAAAAGACGAGTTCAAAGAAATCTCGAGCCAAAAGTCATTAAAGTCCAAGATTAAAGAAGATTAAAAGGCTTAAGGACTAATGGTGCAATTAACAAAAGATTAAGAAGAGAAGGACTAAGCATGCAATTAAGGAGAAAGGAAAGAGGGAAGGAAGCTTCCTAAGCACTCCTTAATCCTCCCCTATAAATAGTCATTAGGATTAATCTTTTCATTTTTGTTGGCTAATAGTGACAATTAGTTCTTCCACTTTTAATTACCTTGTCATTTAATTACTTGTCAAATTTAAATACTTGTCTTGCACCTTAATTACCATTTAATTTCAAGTAAGTGTTCTTTTAATTCTTGTTAATCTTTATCTTTATTGTTTGATCTCATCCTACCTTTCTTTAATCTTTGATTTTTATGTTTATGTTCATGTTCATGTTCTTATTTTGATCAAAGTGGGTTTTGATTATTGTGGTTATTATTGTTAGTTTTATTGTTTTGGTTTGATAGATTATCATTAGTTGATTATTTGTTATTAGTTTGATTTAACCTTGCGGTTGATTTTGATTAGTTTAGATTGGATTCGTGTTATTTTTTGTTCTTGCGTGTTCTTCGTTCCTGTTCATTTCCCAGGTATATTCCGGATCAAAGATTTGTTCAGAAAGTTCCGAACCAAGGAAGTTCCGAACCAAGCAAAAGTTCTGAACCAAGCAAAAGTTCTGAACCAAAGTTCTGAACCAAGCAAAAGTTCTGAACCAAAGTTCCGAACCAAGCAAAAGTTCTGAACCAAGCAAAAGTTCTGAACCAAGGAAGTTCCGAACCAAAGTTCTGAACCAAGCAAAAGTTCTGAACCAAGGAAGTTCCGAACCAAAGTTCCGAACCAAGGAAGTTCCGAAGCAAAAGTTCCGAACCAAAGTTCCGAACCAAGCAAAAGTTCCGAACCAAAGTTCTGAACCAAGCAAAAGTTCTGAACCAAGGAAGTTCCGAACAAAAGTTCCGAACCAAGGAAGTTCTGAAGCAAAATTTCCGAACCAAGGAAGTTCCGAACCAAAGTTCCGAATCAGCAAAAGTTCCGAACGAAGGATTTATTCCGGATAAGTGACATATTCCGAATAGAGAATTTGTTCCGGATCAAGGATTTTGGTAATATTCTGAGCGAAGAAGAATCATTCCGAACGAAGGTGACATTCCGGATGAGTGATTGTTCCGGACGAAGGATTATTCCGAATGAGCTGTTTTCAGGTTCTTCTTAGTTTTTGTCTTTGATTTTTAATTTCAAGCTTTATTTTTCCCGCCTTTTTTCGCACTTTAAGTTCATTTTGCCTTAGATTTATTTTAGCCTTGCCTTAGTTTTAAGTTTTAGTTGCGTTTTAAGTTTGCCTTAGATAGATTTAAGTTTGCGTCATTTACTTTAGTGCCTTTTAATTCTCGTCACGTTTTTTAAATACTCGCCATTTATTTTTAAAATAGAGTTAGATTTAAATTAATTGCCCTTTACTTTAAAAGTTTTGCACATTTATTTTAAAACAACCAAAAATATTTGTTTCACCAAAAACAATAGAGTCGTACTTTGAACCGGAAATCAATTCGTTAAGATACCGAGAACACGAACTTTAATTTTCAACTAGTAAAATCATTTGTATCAGTTCTTCTGGAATATAGGGGAAGATTTGGAATAATCCACTGGTTATGCGTAAAAGGACTTCAGTGGTCGTGTCTAAACGGACAGCTAGAAAATTTTAGCTGTCATAGCTAACAACACACGTGCTTGTAAGCATAGATAATTTATACTGATTTTCCTGATGGAAAACCATGCTGAATGTATTCAGGAGCCTGAACATTACTGTACAAAATCATGAATCGTAGCAGGGTGTGTTGTACGTAGTCCATAATTAGGATTTAATTCAACTCGTGTATGTCCGAGGAAATGCGTTAGCAGCTTGGATCTCAGCATTAGGCTGAAAGAAAACTTTCGTATACATGGGGAATACAAATGGCGTCTTTTATGGTCATAAATATATGAAATATGGGTACAAGAAATGAAAGTATCATCGAACAATCGTGACAGATCTCACTGATATGCCGGTGCTGTTACAGAAATTCTTGTGGCCTAATTAATACATGGCACCACAAAATGGATATACCCTTTGGAGGGTACCCTGAATTTCTTTGGGATAATCCAGAATTGGACGTGAGTCATGTGTCTTGACTCGTGTCTTGAGAGGTATAAGCATGACATGTGTCTTGACTGGTGTCTTGACATGTGTCTCGAGATGTGAAACAAATAGAACTACAAATATTAGGTTATTATGCCAGAATTGGCAGATCGGTTAGACTACTGATCCTTTGTATTTCTGATCACGTCCGCGGACGGAGCTTCGGTTGCGATTTCTAGGGTAGTTGTTGTCATAGTAGTGGTTACTATCGTCCTGTCTGTCAGTTCCATGACGGTCATTCTCATGACTGTGATTCATGTAACTATTCAGCTAAGTGGCCGGCTGGTACCGGTTCTCGCTCATATGACTGAAACGACAACTGAATGACGTGTGACATATAACTAAGAATTAGGGATGGAAATCGTCTGGTGGTGAAGCATCTTCTCGTCTGATCGCTTTGATCTAACGCCTTTGTCATCGTATTGTAAGATCTCCAGGTTGTGAACATCATCAGCATCTCGTAGCGTCTCTAAAATCCGCAGCATCAACCCTTAGTAACATCTCCAAGCTATTAGCGGCATCAGCAATTTGTAGAGTATCAGCAAGTGGAATACGCACATGGGATATTGTACATGGAGTACACATGGAATGCACATGAAATGACTCGTATGGGGTCGATCATCTGACATGATTTTAAAGGAAAATAATTGGTTAGACGGTTAGAAAGACCATCATGATAACCTGGCAATGCCAGTATATACCTCATTCTGGTTGCATAGAGAAACGCTAACATGTGGTTAAACGAATTTCAACGATGATTTTCCTAAAAGCATGATTAATGAAAACCAACCATGACTATCATGAAAGCAGGATTTAAATGAATTCCAACAGTGTCTTGCCTAAAAAGCATAAACAACAAAAGAGACGTAAGACGTAATCAACATGAAAACGAAATCATCATGAAGAAACATGAAACAACTTAACATGAAGGAGTATATAATATAATCAGCATGAAAATGAAGTTAATCATGACAGTATGAAAACATACTTGACATAAAAACATAGTAACTTAAGAGGGGACATGAAAAAAAATTATTTTTTTTGCCAATAAATCATGAGAAAAAACTTTATGCATGAAAACAGTGCGTGAATGCATGATGCGGTTTATAAAAACCTTTATATGCGCGAGGGTAAACGCCTATGGTCACTTTACCCAAAACAAAAGACATGGCGAGGGGACGTCTATGGGTCGGTCCCAAAGTTAAAAGTTTCAATAAAAACACATGCGGCTAAATAGGGTCAGTCTTGTACCAACCGTTACTTAGTCATAAACCTGCGACAATGATACATGGAATAAATGAATGAAACTAAGCTGTAAAAACTTAACAGAAAAATTTTTATGTGACCAATTATGAACTACTGGGGTTCAGTTTACATTAGCCACAGTTCACAAGGAACATTGTGCATGAAACAATGACACGTAACTAAGTATGGATGACGGTTGTTCAGTCCATATTAGTGAAAGCAATACTGATGAAAACATCATGGTTAAAACAACAAGGTGCTGAAAACATAAATACATGGGATAACAAGCGTTGGCTTAGGAAGCTCCTAGTGACTACTCACTAGTCACATGTCAAGTTTTAGAGCCTACAGGTCGAAGCCTTGGGCTCTGATACCATAATTGTAACAACCCACTTTGATAAGTGGATCGTTACGCGTAATAATGGCGTGTCATCAAAGCATGCAAGATAATATGTTGTAAAACATATATGACCATAAGGAAAACCGGAATCAAACATCGGTTCCCAAACATAAGCCTAAATCATAACTAAAGTAAACGAACTAGGAAAGACTAGACAAGCATAAGTATATGGCAAAAAGGAGAAGAAGTCTATGGTAGCTTCCATCCTATGCACTTCCTCCAAATGCTCGAGTCCGTCCTTGGGTACCTGCCGTTTTGGGACATGGAAAGGAAAGTAACGGCTGAGCATAACGCTCAGTGCACGGATATATGACATAGTATGAATGGTTGAAACATAAATAAGACTAATAGCAGCGGAAATGTATAAGTCCTGGAAAACCTAGTTGTCTGTCATGTTAACTGGTTTTAGTTCTGAAAACATAGCTTATGTTACTTATGAAAATCTTTATTAGTTAATGTACCAATAGCGAACATAGGTCATGAGGTCAACAACGTGCATGAATACTTGGAGGGGTGACCTCGTCATGAAAATTAGAGGGGATGCCTCTAATTAACTGGTAAGTGGGTAGGAGGGATCACCTCCTTGTGAAGGATGCAAGGCACACACCACATTCACCATGAAATCCTGACTGAGACATGTAACTAGGATGCACCCATACGCCCCACATGATAATATAATAATAAAATGGCCAATTAACTAAAAAGGGACGCCACGAGCTACCACTCCGCCGTGGTGAAGTCATAACACTAGTGCCTCTAGTGTTATGGTTATGGTACCTCCATGACTAGGTGAAACTGGTCATGCATGTATATGGCTAAGGTAACTAATAATACATAAGCATTTAATCTGTAACTACTGGGGAAAACAGTTGGCTGCATACGGGAAATCCTAATGAAGGAAGAGATTTGTCCTTACTGAAGGACGGGAAATCCGTACCTTAAGTCCAGTGAACGAAGAAGAGGAACGGAAGAGAGTCCTACTTCGATCTCACTAATGCTACATAAATAGTATAAGTGTATAAGTATTCTGATTACTGAGTACGTAACTGGTTTTATATCATGGCTTAACTTATTTTACATGTTCATGTCTTGTTTTACTGATTTTAACGTTATGCTGTATTTATCATGTATTATGTATATTCTAATTAAGTATTACTTCTATTTCTTATATAATTGTACTTGTTGTGTAATAATAAGTAACTTCCTAAAAATAGCAGATTTCCTAAAATAGAAAGTTTCCAAAAATAGATTAACTTCTTAAAATAGATAAGTTTCTAAAAATAAAAAGTTTCCGAAAATAGTAAGTTTCCTGAAATAGAAAGTTTCCATATTTAGAAATAAACTGAATTAATAAGCTAATAATATAAGCTTAGTTTTACTGATTAAATATACTAAGTCATGTGATTAATAATATAGTTTATTAATTATAACATGTTAATTAAATAAATTATAGGTTATATGATTTAATTAAATATAATCATAATTTAATTAAATTAAAGTGTATATAATACTTAGGTTAAACATGTATTAATATTTATATTAATATAACCTAAGTCATGAAAATTAATTAATTATATGCCATGTTTTAATAATTAATTAATTACTGTAGTCTAAATTACATAAATAAATAATTAGGTTAAAATCATGTATTATTAAATAATAATAATAAACCTAAGTCCATGTTTATTAATTAATTATATGTCATGTTTAATAATTAATTAATACTATAGTGTAAAATAAATAATTACATACTTAGGTTAAAAACATGTTATTCTCTAAATAATAATTAACCTAAGTCCATGATTAATTAAATTAATTACATGTCATGTTTTAATTAAATAAATTAAAAATAAAACTATAGCCTAAAACTGTATAACAAAATACCCAGGCTAAAAACATGTATTATTTATCCAAAAATAAATATAACCTAAGTCTTGATTAAATTAAATTAATCTTAAGTCATGTTTAATTTAATTTAATTAATCTTGAAAAATATATGCTTGTAAAATATACTTGTAAAGAATGTTTAGCTTGTAAAACTAAAATCCCTGCCCGTGTTGCGTTTTTCTATAAGCCGAACCAAACAGCCCTTAATCCTGCCTTAAACCAAAAACCAAACACCCTGACTAAAACCAGCAGCCAAACACCCCCCTGTGTTGTTGTTGGGTGCCACTAACCGACCTGGTTTTCCACAGGCAGTGGTCGTTTTCCCCTTACTCGCATCAACTTCCCATCGAGAGTCATAGATTCTCGGTTCGCACTGCCTTAACACCCCCCCTCCCCCGTTGGGGTTGCCACTAATAGAACAAACCCAGCTAGCACCCATTAAGGGTTGCGGCTGGTGACTGATTTTTACCATCGAGACCATGGATGGTCTCAGTTTGTGGCCATACGCACGCAACAACACCCCAAACGATACCCCTTATTAATCTCTCGTTCTAACATTCTTTTTATTCTTAACCCCACGATTCTTGATCGATTAAACGAAAAAATATATAAAGCGGACGAGATTAGTGTTACCTTGTTTTCATGTTAGGGTTTAAGAAATCAAAACGAATGCAAATCCTTGTTTTTCTTGGATCAAAGCCCTCGTGTATATTGGTTCTTTTCTTTCACTCGAAGGCAGAGGAGGGGTCACCAAAGTGACGGCTGTTTGTTTTGTTTAGGGTTTTATTTGATTTTATGTCTAAAAAAATAAAACCTCTCCCGTCCTTTTGTTTTAAACCGACCAAAGCTGCCCAATGGGTCTTGAGCCCATTCACTTCTTGTTTCCCTTGTCTAAACAGCCCAACGCCACACCCTTGTTTGTTTAAATTATGTGTCTGAAATTAAAATGCATACCGTGTTCGTGTACTTACATGTCGTGTATTCTTTCTTGTTAATTTCATACATTCTCTATGAAATTACTTATAGTATATCCATGATAATAATAATATACGTCCCTACGTAATTAATATATGTAATTACCTATTACGTTTAATTAATATACGCGATTATCATGTTAAATGTTCGTGTTGTATTTAAATACTTGTACGTAACGATATTAATCGTATTAATAATATCCGTAAATACATACTTATATGTTCGTGATTCTAACATTCATGATTTCATGTTCGTGATTATAATTATTATTGTTAATAATTATCGTGTACTATCACGTACTTAATACTTATCGTGTAATAACACGTACGTAATTCTTGTAATTATTATTCGTGATTCGTGTTCATGTTATATAAGGAAAGTTGTAATCTTGTACGTACGATTATTAGTGTACTGTTCATGGTAAAAGCATGCGGGTTTTACAAATGCAATGAGCATTCCTTAGTATTATCATTCCGATTATTGATATTTGGTTAATATAAGTCGTTATGGTGATTGGAGATGATGGCAACAACTGTTAGGGTGATAATTAGTGGTCGCGACGATGACGATGTTGGTAGAAAAATCAATTAATAATAATAAGTGGCGGTTAGTGGTGGTTGAGAAGGCGGCCATTACAACAGACGATTGCGGACTTGTGGTAGTCGGTTGAGGTGGTGATCGGAGGTGGATGTGGTGGTAATGGTGTGGTTTGGTGGTTTTGGGTGGTTATTTACGGTTGGTGGCTGCAATAAGCGATGGTGGTAGTTGGTATAGGTGGCGACGGGATGTGGAGGTTGTGGCAGTAGTGATGATCAACGGTGTGGTGGTGGTAGCGGTGACACCATCGGTAACCGTTAATGATGGTGATAGAGTGTGGTGTCGGCATCGGTAGATGTGGTGGTGTGGTAGAGGTGACGCTGTTAGTAGCCTTTAGTAGCTGTTAATGATGGCAATAAAGTGTGGTGGCAGCATCGGTAGAGGTGGTGGTTATTGGTGGAAAAATACATACTTGAATCTATTGTGATGTGGGTTGCGGTTATGGTCGATGATAGGGATGGTGATTGTGCAACGCGTTACCATGGTGAGGTGATAGCGGTTGGTGGCAGTGGTGGTGGTGGTGGCGTTGGTGGTGGTGGTGGCGTTGGGAGGGTGGTTGTGACGACAAATGGTGGTGGTCAATGATGGTGGTGGTGGTCAATGATGGTGGTGATGATGGCGATAGGTAGAGACACGCACATACATATGTCAATCTATTAATTTGAATCTATTACTCCTAATTTACAGGAGAATGATTTATGACTCATTACTGAATAATAATTAATTATAATAATCAAACATTATTAATCTTTATCATCCTTATTTCTTACCCTTTAACCCCAAATCTAGCACACCCTTAAAAAAATAAAAACAAAACTAAAACACTATTTTTCAAATACTCTCGATTGCAAAAAAGATTTTCATAAATCTATCTACCAGTCTAATTAATGCAGAAAATAGTATGTGAAAGAATAGTGACGAAGTCATTCTCTTAAAAGATAAAACAAATAATTCTGATAAGTTATTAAGAATTACTCTATGTATTATAGAGGGAAATCACGGTTTCCTATGAACAGTGATTCCCCTCACACCATTATAAAAAAATTATTAACTCACACCTCACATAGAAGCATCTCCCTCACATTTTTTACACGCACAAAACACGCACCGTTCTCTGACACAACCTCCGTTTTGGCTCCGTTCTTCATTAATGTTAATTAATGTTGAGTTTGCCCTTTGTGATTAATTCTGAGTTTGCCCTTTGTGATTAATGGCAACAGTAACTTGCCCCTTCACTGATTATGTGTGTTGTGTGTAGATCAATAGTGATGTGTGGGTTGTGTTATATACATACACTGCATACTCTCTCTCTCTCTCTATACCCCAATAATGCAATCTCGCTGCTACTGTTTTGGGTATAGATCTAGATCTAACCTCCGTCGATCCCTTTGGCCCATTGTTGCCTAATTTTTAATTTCTTTAACAAGTAAGTATTTTTTGTGATTATTTCGATTTCAATTATGATATAAACAATAATTTATGTGCTTTTTTTCATTCACCTATATTTTCGTTATTCCTTTAAATGGGAGATATAATCATGTCGTGATGGTTTTGATTGAATTATTAGGGTTAATTAAAGATGGATGCGAGAAGGGTTACAAACATAAAGTAACTGGTAAGTGAGGTTTCTCATTCCTTAAAATCAGTTTAGGTCTACTTCTATTTTCCATAGATATTTTATTTTTTGGTTTTATTTAATTCAATTGGATTTTGTTTTAATTTAGGTTTTTTTTTGGAGTAAGGGTGTTTGGCTTGACCCTCTCAACTTCAGCTAATTGGGTCACCCGTTGCTTGGCGGGGCGAGTCTTTGGCTTTGCAGCCGCAACTGGTTAGGCCCTCTTTTACATTGATCAGGCAATGGCGAAACTTTACTGTTTCTAGTGCGTCTTTATTTGATTCAATGGAACATTAGTTTGTTTCCACTATTAATGGCAGGTGATAATAATGACAACCGTCACTTTCATTGCGCTGTTGATGGTAGGCGACAATACGGTCGTTTTGCTACGCTAAAAAACAAGTGGGTTATACGGGTGCTATTACTGCCTTTTTACCCCCTTTTAGCCGTGTTGGTTTGGATGTTGGTGTCGCCTTATTTTTGATAGCTTCCTGCCTTGATAAACTCATCGAGTGAAATAAGGATTTGAAACTCAGGTTACTGTTTGGGAATGGTTATATTGAGAAAAGGTTAGATGTTACCTTTCTAATGCCTATATTGTGCTTTTAAATGTTCAACTTGAAATCTGATTACGCTTGGCTAACTGTTTGGGAATGGTTAGTTTGCAAAACAGTTGATCTTGGGTATTCAGGTTTTGGTCGATATGGGCTTCTGCTTTGAAGCTCTTTTTTATTATTGACCAACAACTATCCTTCTTTGATGTCGCCCGTCCTTTTGTTGCAGATATCCGTGTCGTGTGACGATAGTGATAGGTGTGTGACGAAAGTGATTGGTTTATAAGTTGTCAAATAAGGCAAGAGTGATCGTGGGTGAGTAGAAAATTTTTGGTTAGGCGATGATGATCTGATGGTAATTTAATGAACATTTACTTGGTTGTCGTGATTATGTACCTATATTGTCTTGCTGCATAATGTGGAAGGGTGGTCGAGTGCGCAAATGAGTCGCCTCGGCAACCTCCACCAGCGCGGCCAAGGTGTGAGTTAATCTGAGCCAAGTTTAAAGTTGAGAGCGGAGGTTATTCGCACATTGGCAAGGCAAATTGTGTATTTGTAGCCATGGCGGATCCGCCATTCTCTTTGTAATATCGAATGGAGGTTTTCAGCTTTGCCAATAAACAACAATGTTGGTGAATAAATAAGATGATAATGTGTGCAGCCGTAAGCGAGATGGCATAACATATGTCGCTTCTATGCAATAGAATTAGGTTGCAGCCATTTAGCGGAATTAGGATACTTCTATGACCTGATCACGTGGAGATGTGGGCCTAATTGTTGGTTTCCGTGGAAACTTTTATGGCGGTGATGATTGTTGTAATGTGAGAGAGAATTTCCTATCCTAACTTGGTGGTGCAATGGCCGGATGGCATAACATATGTTGCTGCTATGCAACCGGATTAGTTCACAGCCAGGTAGCGGAATTTAGATATTCTATGATCTAATCACATACATATCTGAGCCTGATTATTTACTGTATCACAATTATGCTTTCAACCTTATTTGTGGGGCTTATCAACTTATTTGATTTTGGATTATTTTTAGACTTCAACGTGTATCTGTAAGGGTATTTGTTTTCGTTTATATAGAGGACTGATGCCTACGAATAAAAAAACAAAGAGGTATGAAGTAGAGAAAAGATATGAGGTATGTGTGAGTGGGTGAATGGTGTGTTGTGAGGGGAAAAATGTTTAAACATGTGTGCTTGAGCATGTTATTATCACTGTTTCTTTTCAACTTTTTCAGGAGATAGCGTGTCACAGATAATGGTGGTTATATTGGCCTGTTGAACAAAGGTGGGGTACACAAGAAGATTTCTTGATGGCGTGTAGAAAGTGTTTACCCGATAGGTTATACATACATAGTTTTTATCCCCTTAAGTGCTTTCACGCTACAAATTATGTCATAGATATGATGATTTGGATAACGAATTTGATCTTGGGAATCATGGTATGAGAGAAAATGATTTGAATTTTTAGTAGTACTTTCTTTGATCATGATTTTAGCCCCTGAGTAGTTCCAGTATTTTCGGTTGCTTATGATGACTGTGAACTGAAAGTTGCAGAATTAGGATACTTCAATGACCTGATCACGTAGAGATGTGGGCCTAATTGTTGGTTTCCGTGGAAACTTTTATGGTGGTGATGACTGTTGTAGTGTGAGAGAAAATTTCCTATCCTAACTTGGTGGTGCAACGGCCGGATGGCATAGCATATGTTTCTGCTATGCAACCTGATTAGTTCGCATCCAGTTAGTGGAATTTGGATATTTCTATGATCTAATCACATACATATCTGAGCCTAATTATTTACTGTATCACAATTATGCTTTCAACCTTATTTGTGGGGCTCATCAACTTATTTAATTTTGGATTATTTTTAGAATTCAACGTGTATCTGTAGGGGTATTTGTTTTCGTTTATATAGAGGACTTATGCCTACGAATAAAAAAACTAAGAGGTACGAGGTAGAGAAAAGATATGAGGTATGTGTAAGTGGGTGAACGGTGTGTTATGAGGGGAAAAATGCTTAAACATGTGTGCTTGAGCATGTTATTGTCGCTGTTTCTTTTCAGCTTTTTCAGGAGATAGCGTGTCACAGATAATGGTGGTTATATTGGCCTGTTGAACAAGGGTGGGGTACACAAGAAGATTTCTTGATAGCGTTTAGAAAATGTTTACCCGACAGGTAATACATACATAGTTTTTATCCCCTTAAGTGCTTTCACGCTACAAATTATGTCATAGATATGATGATTTGGATAATGAATTTGATCTTTGGAATCATGGTATGAGAGAAAATGATTTGAATTTAGTACTTTCTTTGAGCATGATTTTAGCCCCTGAGTAGTTCCAGTATTTTCGGTTGCTTATGATGACTGTGAACTGAAAGTTTCGGAATTAGGATACTTCTATGACCTGATCACGTAGAGATGTGGGCCTAATTGTTGGTTTCTGTGGAAACTTTTATGGCGGTGATGACTGTTGTAATGTGAGAGAGAATTTCCTATCCTAACTTGGTGGTGCAACGGCCGGATGGCATAGCATATGTTGCTGCTATGAAACCGGATTAGTTCGCAGCCAGTTTATGGCGGTGATGACTGTTGTAATGTGAGAGAGAATTTTCTATCCTAACTTGGTGGTACAACGGCTGGATGGCATAGGATATGTTGCTGCTATGCAACTGGATTAGTTCGCAGCCAGTTAGCGGAATTTGGATATTTCTATGATCTAATCACATACATATCTGAGCCTGATTATTTACTGTATCACAATTATGCTTTCAACCTTATTTGTGGGGCTTATCAACTTATTTGATTTTGGATTATTTTTATACTTCAACATGTATCTGTAGGGGTATTTGTTTCCGTTTATATAGAGGACTGATGCCTACGAATAAAAAAACTAAGAGGTACGAGGTAGAGAAAAGATATGAGGTATGTGTGAGTGGGTGAACGGTGTGTTGTGAGGGAAAAAATGCTTAAACATGTGTGCTTGAGCATGTTATTATCGCTGTTTCTTTTCAGCTTTTTCAGGAGATAGCGTGTAACAGATAATGATGGTTATATTGGCCTGTTGAACAAGGGTGGGGTACACAAGAATATTTCTTGATGGCGTGTAGAAAATGTTTACCCGACAGGTAATACATACAGAGTTTTTATCCCCTTAAGTGATTGCACGCTACAAATTATGTCATAGATATGATTATTTGGATAATGAATTTGATCTTGGGAATCATGGTATGAGAGAAAATGATTTGAATTTTTAGTAGTGCTTTCTTTGATCATGATTTTAGCCCCTGAGTAGTTCCAATATTTTCGGTTGCTTATGATGACTGTGAACTGAAAGTTCATTATCTTTTTCTTTGTGTAGACAAGAGAATAATATGCAAGGAACGGTAGTGTTAGTTAACTATTAAAAGAAGAAAACAAAAATACAAAAAAGAAAAGAACTGACAGACAGGTTCTCTTCCGTAACTTTTAGGTGTATCTAACAAGGCCAAAAGAACGACTTCTAGCTGCCTGACCAACATTTTATGTATCAGCTTTCTTGATGTGTAAAATACGCAGTCTAAATATTGGTTTATATGCTTGAGGAGCTTCGTAATAACTATATCAATTATTAAAATGGCCAATTACATTTGTAATTAAGAACCGAGTCCAATCTACATCCTAGAAGCAGATTAACCATAAAGGCTCTTACCTAAGGTAGAAAATAAGAATCAACTACATTAGATTTTTTATGTGATTTTCGCTTATTATATTTACTAATGTGCTTTATGAATGCTCTTCATGAAGTTATTTCTTTATTTGGATTAGGCCGTGCAACAGCAACACCACAAAAGTATATTAGACATATGTAATATTGTTTTACCAAATCTTTGCACTGTTTTTCACCCAGGTAGCGATATTTAAGATGTGAAAGCTCAGAAGTAACTATTTAGATATGATTTTGACCCATGGGTTGTTCTTTAAAATGGTTTTACTGTAGGTTGACTGGGTGATGAAGACACACCAGCACGTGGAATCATTGTATGTGCAATGTAGGGTAAACTAGCGAATATACATCGGGATTCTGTTTCTGTCAGCGGAGGTAATGACCATCAACATTTTAGCGGTGTCTTCCTTTGCAAAAAACAATAAAGCGGCTAACGTTCCTCTATTACTTTTCTGGTTTTCAGGAGCGTTTGACTCTAAAGCACAAGAACACTTCTAAATGGGCTAAACGTATCAAGAAGCGTGGTTTTGATATCCAAGATGATGGAACACGAGCTGCTATATCAGAACAACTTTAACAACATGCTCTTTTAACTCGAAAAAGAAATTCTATGCATGATGATGATAGTAGTGATGACAACTCAGAGGACGACGATGAAGATGTTTCAGAAGATGAGAACGATGCATCCAAGTTAAAACTGTTAGAGCGCGGAAAGAAGCGAACCCATGAAGTGTTAGGCGAAGATGATGATGTAGTTCTATTTTCTTAAGTTGGAGGTTTTTTTTCCTTTCAGGAAGTGAAGGTCAAATTATGTAGCCAACCCTTCAACAACTTGAAGTGTTAATTATCTTTATTGTTAACAGATCCCGAATTTCTCCATACAAACTATTCGAGTTAACAGATCCTGAATGAGAAAGAATAAACTTCTCCATACAAACTATTTAGTTATCATATTATGTTTCATAAGCAGTTTTTTTTTGCGATGTTTACGGAGGCCGCAATATCTATATTTTCCCGTAAAAACATCTAAATTTCCTTCGCAGACGACAACGTCGGTGTAAAAACACACTAAAACCCTTGCAAAAAACGCTCGCCCTTCGCCGCAGCGAAGCGCGGGTCTAAGAATCCTAGTATTTGATTAATTATAAAAAGTTTTTCATCCATCATGATTGTTTTCTAGTGATCAACTTAACCATATATTATAATTTTTTGACTACTACTCCTTAATATTTAAGTAAAGCCGAAATGGCATATTATGACTATTATATGTCAAACTAAACCATCTTTCAAAGTCTATGTACTTGCAAATTATTATTTGTGGGAAGTAGTTTTCAAAAACAGTGGACATGCACTTGGAGACCAATTGCACCTTCCAAGAAACACTTAACACTTCACTATTTATAGACTTGTACTATTTGTTTGAAAAGAAGAAATGTTTGCTCGTGTTTTGTTGCGGGACGTGTAGTTTTACGTCAAAAAATTTACGTAAAAGATATCATCGTTTAAATCGGTTTTAATTTTTATGTGTAACAAATTTTAAGCATAGAAAAACAATTTCTAAATTTTAAGCTTATAAATGACTTTTATAATATCAAGAACGATTTATGCTATACAAAGGTAGTCTTTAGAGAAAAATACTTTCACCTCGATTTACTAATTTGGCCATGAAGCTCGGGAAAACCATACAACGACTTTGACTTTGCCACGTGTTGTATTGTTACTCGTTAGATAAAAAAAACAAAAACGATGCCTCGGCTGCCAAAGACTGTGCACATGCAGCTTTTTCAGACAACGGGACCACCTTTTAACCTTTATACATAATCCCCTTAAATATTTCCCGAGTATAGGTGAAATTTAATTTATTTTTTTTTTGTAAAATAAATTGTTTTGGTAATATTTAAAAAGTTAGTAAAAATAGTGTGTAACCCTACTTTGCGCATGTTTAGTTTATCGTTATGATAATTTTTTAAAAATTTTATTGGCATGTTGAGTAGTTTTTAAAGAGCTCTTCGCGTAGAGATAAATTTCGTAAAAAGTAATTTTCAGATGAATAATATATTAATGGGCAAAGTATGGTACTCGTGAAGATTTTGAAGAAAAACATAAAAAAATTTAAGACATCTTTACAAGTATGGTTAGTAATTATCGTATTGGTTTATTTTAAAATATGTCCCAAAGTGGTGTATCAAAATTTTTATAGTATTTTCTGTTTAAAAAATGAGTAAGTATGTAGTATGCGCAAATTTTGTATAACGTTATGATAGAAAAAATTAATAAAATACATAGTCGAAAAGAAAAATATATTATGTGTAAAAAAGAATATACAAATTTCCTCTACATGCATGGTTAGTATATATTTTGAGATATATTTTGACTACAAATAAGTATTTAAATAATTTGATGCGCAAATTGATCAAACATTAATTACTCGATACCTTCAGGGTTGTATTCAAAGCATAATATTATTAGAATTTAAAACAACGGAAAACACAAAAGATAAAAGTAACAAGATAATTTTGTTACATGATTGGATAATTTATATCGATCTGTAGTTACGAATTAATCGTTCCTTCTTAGCAATAGTTATCAACAAATTTTTTCTTGCTTCATTCAAGTTGTCATACATACGTTGATCTGCTTCTTGAGCCATAAGAAGTGTATGCAACCCGTAACTAGTAACGGTATAGACTCCACCAACCTAATTCGTGGTTCACGGGCACGCATTTGTCGGAAGTAACAATTCAATTTTGTCACCAAATTGTGTGCAAGTGTGGTCTCATCCTGTAGATCCCTTTGTATGCTCTCAATAACATCTGTTCTAAGTTGATTTGAAGAAGCATCCATATTATGTTAGTGTGGGAGAAATATTGTTTGTGAATTGTGTGGATGGGAGATTAATTTTAAGTAATATATAGAGAATACGAATATGTGTAGTTGCTATCACAGCGTTATAATAATGACATATGAATTCAAATAATATGAGAAAAATGGTCCACTGATTCCTTGACATTTAAAGCAGTGAAAGCATGTGAGCATCCAGCTAAGGCAATGATATACTCTGGAAAAAGCATATGAGATTAAGGACATTGTCAGTGATTTGATGTGCTAATTTAGATATTCGAATCAAACAAATGTCATAGTACATGTGATGAGTAATTGAATATTGGCATGACATTTGATACATAAAGAAAAATAAAATAATATAATAAAGATTAAATTTAGCATATTAATAAGACAGTCTGAATACTACTAACAAATGATGTTAATTGTAGTTAGTAGATAAGAGGAACCTTTTAGGTCTATTGCGGGCAATTTCTTTAGTCTCCTCGTTCTCCAAGTGTTCTTGTTCGGCCCATTCAATCATTTGGTCATTTGTGAAATCATTTTGTGTTACTTCCTTATTTTCATCTTCATTTTCACCTTCATAACCTGTTATTACATCGGCCATCGTTTCTGCCAGGACAACATTTGAACATATGTAGTTTGGTATAATAAAATCCACACCTACATGATCGATGTACATCTCCAACATGCCGTGTGCTGCTGAGATGTCGAACATGACATGCATGTCATAGTTGTTTCTTAGTTTGACTGTGTGAGATTTCTCGTAATAATTTATTTTGTAATAAAGAGCATGGATGTTATAAGAAAGAATGTTTAAAAGATATTGTTTAATATCTTTAAGTTTCATTCTTGGGATGTTGATCATCATTGTACCACCGTTGAAATATGTTGGGTTATTTGTTGCATCTATCACCAATTGGCCACTATTGTGAACAAGAAAATTGTAGTTGATTTGGGTATATGGTGTAGTTGGTTTTGCTTTTCTAATTAGTCCGAACGATCTATTGTGATCTAACCTTTTGTTCTTCTGTTTCTGCATTTGATGTAGATACCGGAGTGACTCTTGTAGTTTTAGGTTTGTTTCTTCAGAAATGATACCCATTAACGATTCCTCCAATGAACCGTCATTTGGAATCAACGCCGTGGTTAAATCTACCGGTTGATGAGAAACGTAAATCTGGAGTTTTCCAACAACTTTAGCAATGTCGTACATAACATCGATATCGTAATCGCTCTTTATTTTTTCAGACCCTGTAAGTTGTTGATTTGTGGTAGTGTGTAATATATGTTTTGAATTGTTATATGGGTGTAATATAGAACAGTTAGCTTTGATTTTATGTAACTAACCATATATGCATACAACATTGGTGGAACACTAACATCTAGTACTGAACTGTGTTCATATCTTAGGGGGTTAAGTTTGAATTGGCCATTGTGGTTGACTTGAAATTCGAATGTATTTTGATTTGAAGTTGATATGTTATTTATGTGAGAAGATTGAATTAAAGATGAGTATGGATTGTAGTCTAAATGTAAGGACATATATATAACAAGAAGATGAAATGGAACAGTGGTTCATTTATTTCTATTGCATGATTGATAAGACTAGTCACTTTGAAAGCAACAAGTTGGGCAGGCATTACAAAGTAGTGGGTTACAAATTCATAGCATACACTAATGAAGATGTTCCCACTTTTTACATATTACTCAAATAGTTTTCTTGAACATGAAGGCTTATCTTGTTTTCTTTGTTTGTTACCCTCATCGATGTTTTGTTCCGCCACAACCAAAGGTGATAATTGGACACGAGAAACATACACATGTAGTTCAGTTCGAGGAACATGCGTATATGCTTGGATAAATTCACGGTCTTGTAAAGCATCGTCCAATGAGAGCAGGCCTGAATCTAGAAGAACAATTAGGTTTTTTTATGTAGAGAAATGTTGAGGGGGTAGGATCGTAACCTATATTGTTGGTCAAAATAATTTTTATTTTATTTGTTGAAAAAGTTTGAAGGTCGACTTGGTCTATAGTTGCAATGAGACTACCAACAAATTTTCTTCCAGGGGGTGAAGAGAACATTCCATAATGGTGCAAGCGGATAGTGTATTTCATGTTTGGAATATGAAAATGGGATACTAGACGTTGTGATATTCGTTTGTGTGAAGGTGCATTATATAAATGTGTGCATTTAGTCCTTTAATTGTGTAAATGTATTGTCATGTCACCTTTTTAATCAATAATAAATGTTATGGCAGTGTATAATTCATTGTGGGTGTTTGATTATATGAACTAAATCTATTCGTTAAAGGAAATATATTACAAGATACACCTAACAAGGCCAAATGCAATTTGAGAATTTGGAAAAAAAATTACTCTCTTAAAAACCAAAGTTGTTGAACCAACTAGAGTTGTTTGGGTTTATATCATCTAGGTGTTGAGAGGTGTATTGTTGTGAATTGTAGTGTTCGTTCACAAAAGATGTGTTCTGATAGTCATTTCCCTGTGGAAGATCATACTGTTGCGAGGGTTGTATGTTGTGATTAAAGCTTTGTCCCCCATAAACGTTATCAGTTTGTGGTACTTCAGGGTTATGCGTTTGGAAATGATCTGTTGGGTATGAGTTATGAAAGTAAGGTTGAAATGGTTGTGAAGTGTTTTGTCCGAAATCGTTAAAAGTGTTTTGGTAAAATCCGTCGACCGGACTAGCACAATTATCGTTTGTTGTTGGAACTTGTTGTCGGCGAGTCTTTATTGGTGGTTGTGGGACGTATGATTTTTTGCACTGATCACGCCTGTGGCCCCCTTCATTGCATCTGGTGAAATGTATACCCTTTGGTAACTCACCTTGTGACAATATTCGGTTGGTGTGCTTTGGACGGCCAGGTTGTGGGATATACATTTGAGGAGGTATAATGGGGCGTATATGAGATGGAAACTCCCATTCATGCACATCTCCAACAAAGTGGATGGATTCTGCGTATGTGGCTTGGTATTTTTCCTTTTTAAACCAATCTGCTACAAATTGTACGCAATCTATTGTATGCAAAAATCTAGTTACAGCTATCACGTACCCACAAGGCATGCCTGAAATCTGCCATTTATGACATTCACATGTATGGTTTCCAAAGTCGACCAATCGGGTATAATGACCATCCATAACCTGGTACTGATATTGATTGACGCCGTGAACGATCCATGTTGCACTTTTAATCTTCCTTTTCTCCACCTTATCCGCGGCCCAATTTGTGATTTCGTACTTCATATTTGCTAGTAGAAAAAGGCAGATTATAGATTATTTATGATTTTTTTAGAGTTTTACTTTTATAATTATGAACATAACTACCTGCAGCTTCACACCGATCGTAGTACCAATTTTGCACCATTTGCCGGTACGACTCTGTCAGCATTGTTATAGGTAGCATTCTTGTCTTTCTTGTACAATTATTAACAGACTCGACGATGTTAGAAGTACAATAATTGTAGCGGGGGCGGGGAGAATACTCTCTTGACCATCTTTTAGGACCTGCTTCAATTAACTTGTGGTACGCATCAAGCTGAACTGCATGCAGTATGTTCATGTTGGTTGTAAAATCCTCCACCGTGTACGCCTAGCAAATCTTCCAGTAAATTTATTTTGTCTTCTTCTTTTTCAAAGATAGGTTCATCATTAGATGTCGACAACATATACCATGAAACGCTAATGGAAACTCGTTTCGTACTGCCAAAGATATAGCTGCATGTCTATCGGATATGAAAATCATATTTGGGTTTTCACCAATACATCCTTTAAGTACCGACATCCACCACGACCATTTTGGGCCAGTTTCACCTCGACATATACCAAAAGCGATAGGCACAATTTGGTTGTTTCCATCCATCCCTATAGCTAACAAATTTGCACCCTTATACAAACCCTTCAAATGTGCAGCGTCGATTATAAGCAATGGGCGTAGTTGATTAAGAAACGTTCGGATCTGAAGTTAAAAAATCAAAGATATAACATAAAAAAATAATGCATGACTATTAAACTTATGAATGAATAATATTAAAAATAAAACACTGACCTAAGCACCTAGGGCAATGAATAGCATCTCAAAAACTCCTTCTTCGTTTTTCTTGATACGTGTGACCGTTCCGTGATTTTTTTTATATATTATAACAATAATATGGTAACATTTCAAACGAATCGTAAGGCGATCCCCTAATCATGTGTAACCCATAATCCTTACCTCTCCACGCTTGTTGATACGATATACTTATTTTATATTTTGACATGATGGCTTTTTGTATATCTTTACTTTTCAAATCACGCTTATCATCTTTTAACTCTTCTCTAAGTATGTGACCAATAACTTTTTTTGTTTGCGTTTCTGTGGTTTGGAAAAGTTTGTGTTTTTGGACATGTGTGAATATCAATCATGCTTGTAATCTCAAACGCATCTGTTTTTGGCCAACGTCTCGCCCGAATAATCCAGTCGCATTCTTCAAAATTATAGCAATGATAAACATGAGTATTGATGTTTGATTTTTTAGATCTAAATTGATAACCGGATTCTATAACTTTCAACCTAACGGCCAAATCTAGGGCTTCCAAACTTAAAAACACCTTTCCAACATAAACCTGTGTATCTTTATTGTAATCCCTTGCTATCGTAGGTTTTGAGTTATAAAAGGGGGTTTCCGGGACGTTACGTAAGTTTGACATGAAAATTTTCCATTTATTTGAAAACGGTTTTTGTGTAGTATTATTATCACATGTAGATGAATTATCCTCATATTCATTTTCTTCATGTGTAGAAAACGCACATGATGAACCTGGTTTTGTAAAATTTGCATAGTTGTTATACCCAGAATCAACCTTTTCGTCATATGATGAAAGCGCACTTGAACAGCCTGGTTTAGTGAAATTGGCCTCATTAATATCTACGTGGTTGTCATTTTCTTCGTCCGATAAAAAAGCAAATGAAGATCCTGGTTTTGTAAAATCGGCCTCATGCTTATATCCAGAATCTACAATATCATTTTCTGAATCTTCATCAGTTTGTGATTCTTTGTTTTGAAAATCGTTATCATCGAAAAAATTGAACATTTTTTTTGTAAACGAACATACAAGTTGGGTATTTCGTTAGGAGAAGAACAAGTGCATTCAACAAAAAAAGATACCTCATTGTCGTCAGTAATATCTAGCATACTTTCAATTGAAGAAAGTTTGACCTAAAATTGTATTTTTTTTTCACCGGGATTCAAATTGAACTTTTTGTATATCATCTCAAGTAACATTGAGTACGTCATATCTGCACGCATCATAGCACCACATTCTTGATCGCGAAAGTGAATTATACATTTGAATGATTTTTGCTTTGAGTACATTTTTTTAGTTACGGTTTAATCAATGTCAGGATAAACATTTATATCCCATTTAAAAAGATACTCGGGAAAGTTTTAAAGAGAGCATCAATAATGGCAGTGAGTTGTCTAATCAATGTCAGGATAAAAAATTATATCCCATTTAAAAAGATACTCGGGAAAGTTTTTAAAGAGAGCATCAATAATGGCAGTGAGTTGTCTAATCAATGTCAAGATAAACATTTATTTCCCATTTAAAAAGATACTCGGGAAAGTTTTAAAGAGAGCATCAATAATGGCAGTGAGTTGTCTAATCAATGTCAGGATAAACATTTATTTTTTGCATGCAAACATAATTAAATAAAATATTTCATTAAAAAATTACACTACGAAATAAATATTTCATATGAAATATTTATTTTTTTGATTAAAACAGAATTGAAATAACATAGCCTATTACATAGAAATACAACTTTTTAAACAATACATAAAGGTAAAACACATTATGCAATTATATCACTAATTGGACGGTTTAGAAGAAATAAAGATTCCTTGTACGGGCCAACCATAAACGAACCCGGTATTCCTTCAATAGCTTCGTTGTTATTAAAGATCCCCATATCATGATTCCATGTTTCTAGTATGTGGGGTTCACCGTAGGGACCAATGCTGGTTTCAAAAATTGGGGTATCATCGTCTGTGAATCCCAAAATTTTGGGCCTATGTTCAATTGGCATAGGGAGAAAATAATGCAATGGACCAACACTAACAATTCCACCGTTCAACAATAAATCCCATGCCATAGTACTCCGACCGTGTTCCCAAGTTGTACTACCACCAAGGACGAGAGTGTTTTCATATCGGGTGACCGTGAATGGCGGTGGAATGTGATTTATGATTTCTTGAGGAACATCTTGGACTAAGATTTGATTAGTAAGCAAATCAAATGACACGATCACGTACCTTTTGTGAAGATAACCTTGATCACAAACGTATTTTTTACAAGCTGTCCAAAATATTTTACCATCAACAACCGCCTGACTACCCCTCTTAATTCTAATAGTAGCATTAGGAAAACCAACAGATTCAAGATTGGTCCATGACCGGGTAGTCATTCTAAACACTGATACAAACCATGTACCCTGACCATTTATAGCATAATTAATATTGAGAATAGTTGGATCTTGAGTTGGTGGATACACCCCAAACCCAAATATTCTTTTGGTAGCAGGAGGTTCAAGTTGTTGGAATGGTGTCAATATGGTTACCGACTTTGACATACACGGGCTCCATAACAGAAGTGCAACATCATCGGTAACTAAAAAACACCAAATCCCCTTTGACGTTGCAAGTGCCTTCAGAGAAGGATCATTAAATTGTGAATTTGTTGGTGTAAATGTTAAGTCAGCATCAACCGTGTACATTTCACTTTCATCTGTTTCCATAAACTGTAAAATAAAACTACAATAATCAACTTCACGCGAGCCAAACCGACGAATAAAACTTCGGCGATCAATGCAAGATTTCCATCGCTTAGACACAAGACGAAACCTGCACAAAGATTCTACAAGCAACCTAACCATGATTTCTCTTTGAATGTCAAAGGGAATATAGTCAGACATTTTTTTATTTTTCTAGTAAGATTATGTGGATTTGTTTACCAAAAACAATTTAAGTTGATACTTAAATAGATCCATTTAGTTATATAAATGAGACATTGTAAATTGTCAGTGACTAGTCTAGTCAATGTTAGGATAAACCATGCTATTTTCATGCTCGGGAAATAATAAATGAGACATTGTAAACTGTTAGTGACTAGTCAACTCAATGTCAGGATAAACCATGCTATTCTCATGCTCGGGAAATAATGATTGAGACATTGTAAATTGTCAGTGACTAGTCAACTCAATGTTAGGATAAACCATGCTATTTTCATGCTCGGGAAATAATAAATGAGACATTGTAAACTGTCAGTGACTAGTCAACTCAATGTCAGATTAAACCATGCTATTTTCATGCTCGGGAAATAATAAATGAGACTTTGTAAACTGCCAGTGACTAGTCTAGTCAATGTCAGGATAAACCATGTTATTTTCATGCTCGGGAAATAATAAATGAGACATTGTAAACTGTCAGTGACTAGTCAACTTAATGTCAGAATAAACCATGCTATTTTCATGCTCGGGAAATAATAAATGAGACATTGTAAACTGTCAGTGACTAGTCAACTCAATGTCAGAATAAACCATGCTATTTTCATGCTCGGGAAATAATAAATGAGACATTGTAAATTATCAGTGACTAGTCTAGTCAATGTCAGGATAAACCATGCTATTTTCATGCTCGGGAAATAATAAATGAGACATTCTAAACTGTCAGTGACTAGTCTAGTCAATGGCAGGATAAACCATGCTATTTTCATGCTCGGGAAATAATAAATGAGACATTGTAACTGTTAGTGACTAGTCTAGTCAATGTCAGGATAAAGCATGCTATTTTCATGCTCGGGAAATAATAAATGAGACATTGTAAACTGTCAGTGACTAGTTAACTCAATTTCAGAATAAACCATGCTATTTTCATGCTCGGGATTTAATAAATGAGACATTGTAAATTGTCAGTGACTAGTCTAGTCAATGTCAGGATAAACCATGCTATTTTCATGCTCGGGAAATAATAAATGAGACATTGTAAACTGTCAGTGACTAGTCAACTCAATGTCAGAATAAACCATGCTATTTTCATGCTCGGGAAATAATAAATGAGACATTGTAAATTGTCAGTGACCAGTCTAGTCAATGTCAGGATAAACCATGCTATTTTCATGCTCGGGAAATAATAAATGAGACATTGTAAATTGTCAGTGACTAGTCAACTCAATGTCAGAATAAACCATGCTATTTTCATGCTCGGGAAATAATAAATGAGACATTGTAAATTGTTAGTGACTAGTCTAGTCAATGTCAGGATAAACCATGCTATTTTCATGCTCGGGAAATAATAAATGAGACATTGTAAATTGTCAGTGACTAGTCAACTCAATGTCAGGATAAACCATGCTATTTTCATGCTCGGAAAATAATAAATGAGACATTGTAAACTGTCAGTGAATAGTCTAGTCAATGTCAGGATAAACCATGCTATTTTCATGCTTGAGAAATAATAAATGAGACATTGTAAACTGTCAGTGATTAGTCTAGTCAATGTCAGGATAAACCATGCTATTTTCATGCAGTTTTTAAGTTAAATAATCAACTTCACAAATATAAATTCTTAGAAATTTTTGATTATTTCCAAATTGTGATATCTGAAAATTTTATAATTTAACTATGTCTGATTATATACCGTTTGAAGTTCAAAGAGAAAGAATGCTCAAGTCTGGTGTTGACGATTTAGTTCATTTTCGCAACGTTTGTAGGAGATGGCGTTATGAGATACAAGGTAGGGACTTCATACGTAGTTACGGTTCACGCACCACAAATCCTTTTTTTTATATTTGGCATATAAGCAAGGTAATGATGGATACTTGTATGCGGTGCATAATGATCGAATGTGCACACGTATTCATTCACAATTAAATTTAAATGCTCTTAAGCCAATAGCGACTTCAGAAGGTATATGGTGCTTCGCATTTGTTGATGATATGTTGGAAATACGTTTTACGTATTTATGAAGGATCGGTCGCTCCAACGATAATTATGTAATGGGCTCGTGATCCATTTAGTTAATGTATAGTCCATATAGCCCACATGTAGGGTGGGCTATATATATCCCCTCCTAGCATGTTAGGAGGGGTTGGTCATTTTTCATATTTCACTAATCAATATTTACTTTCTCTCTCTACTCTTCTCTTTTCTCTCCTTTCTCTCTCTACTCCTTCATCTCCCTTCTCATCTCCTTTATATTATTAACCAATTCAATCTATCAAATCCATCTAATCAATCATCTTTCTTATATTAATCAACCATCTTTATACATAAAATCCATCAAATCCATCATGTAGGATAGGCCAATGATCACGTAGACCTTCAATTGGTATCAAGAGCATGGTTAGATTGGCTTATTCTTGTTTTTATTTTGTTTGATTTTGATGGGTTTTGATTTAATCAAGCTTTTATCTTAAAAAGTTTGTATTTTTATGCTTTAAATCATGTCAAATCTTTAGATTTACTTACTTTTTAGATAAAAATCACAAATTTTTATACAAAAATCAAAAATTTTATTATCAAATCTTAAAAAGTTTGTGTTTTTATAAAAAGTTTGTGTTTTTCTTTTTTTAATTTTGTATCTTTATTGATAAAACCTTTTTTATTCTATGTTTTGATTGAATTTTTGTTTGAAATTTTTTTTATTGATTTAACTAAAGTAACGTCTAAGTTTTATTTTTATTTTCATTTTTTAAGTTTTTTTTTATTTTAATTTTTTATAACCAGTTTTTATATATAACCTTTTTTTTATCCTATCTGGGTTTCGAGATCTGTCCAACGTATAGGTATTTTTCTTTATTTTTTATTCAATTGGGTCTCGAGTTCTGTCTATCATTTCTGTCCAGTTGTCTTTCATCGAATCACAGTCATATAGTTCCGAATCAGTTTCTACCAATCCAAAAGTTCCGGATCAACGTAGTTCAGAATCAAGTATACTTCCGAACTAAGTTCCGAACGAAGTTCCGAACGAAGTTCCGAACGAAGTTCCGAACGAAGTTCCGAACGAAGTTCCGAACGAACGAACTTTCGAATGAAGCTTTGACAATTCAAACATAACGGAAAACAAACTCAAACTCACACTCGGACTCCTACCAACTCTATCCCTCACTCGACTCACCCTCGCTTAACAGAATCCAAAAAACCCCACAAACCCTCTCTCGACTCGCACACCCATCCTCTCGGTCACCCACACCCTCGAACATCACACTCACCAGACTCCATTTTTCATAAGACTCGACCAACAAAAATCCCTCTCGGACACCACTCAAACCCTCGACCCTCCCACAGACCCTCACACCCTCCCTCGTCACAAGACCCTCACACCCTCACAATACCCTCGACCATTTTTCCAACACACCTCACAACTAGCCTCGAACTCCCTCTATCACTCAACCCCCTCACACCCTCCCTCGTCACAAACACATCCCTCTCACACCTAGACCTACCCTCCTCGAACCTCACAAACCAAAACTCACCCTCGTCTAGACACTCAATCACTCTCTCGACAACAAACCCAATCTCTAAAACAAAACACTCGACAAACGACTCTCAGTTTCACCCTCGAAACCTAAACCCCTCAATCCACAATCAACCAAACTCGACTCATCCCACAACGACTCACTCAACACCCGACTCAAATCCATTCTAACAAACACTCTCGGACTCAAAACCCAACACTTGTCCTCGCCTTAAAACTGACTCAACAAATCAACACTTCAGAAAATTATTCAAAGATCTCAGATTCGTTTTGTGACATGCATGTCAAGATTTATTAAGATCTAAACACACAAAAACACTATCATCATTGATATGCTGTTGGGTTTACCCAAGATTAATATTCGAAAAAGAAGATAAGATTTATAACAATTTTGTTATAATCTTATCTTGTTTCGATTTGTGTGACAGAAAGACACTATAGATGATAGAAGACAGACTCGAAAAACATTAAAAGGAGACACCTACCCGAGACCTTGTAACAGATCTGGAAGACGAATTATCTTGTTTATTGGGGATGAGATGAGAGGATGAATCATCTTGAAACAAATCTTGTTTATATATTGAGATGTTGCATGCGACGGTTATGATTAATTGAGATAAGTGGGGTTTCGAAATTTAGGGTTTGTGATTTCCAGTTTAATAGCTTGGTGATTCATTGGTGTATTGGAGTAGATTGGGTTGGGTTTGAACGATTGTTTTGAGAGAAAACAGTTGAAGAGACGGAGGTTTCTAGGTGAGGAGAGAGAGAGAGATTAGATTGTTGGTTTTGTGAGGGAGAGAGTTTGCATCTGTTTTTTTTTTGGTTTATTCATATTGACGGAGGAAACAAAGTGCCACGTTTTTGGCAGCATTTAACTTTTTGGGACACGTATTTTTCAAAGAAATCGTCTTTCAAAAAACACTATCAGATTTTTCTTCACTTTTATTTCTATTTTTAGTTTCATTATTTCTATTAAGCTAATTTTTTAAATTTAAAATTTTAAAGTTAATTTTTTAGTAAAGTTAATTTTGTATTATTAGTTTTTGGTACATCGTGTTGAGGCGGGTATTTTGAAAGTATTAACGTTGAAAACTATTTGACGGGTTAACAGTTTTTGTGGCCGGATTTGAAGACAAAAGCAACAAGTCAAAGTGACGGGGTTTATTTTTTAGTGGCTACGGATTTTGCTCTGGTTTTATTTCATAATCGTTTGAGCCGACAACAACTTTTGAGCCGAGTCGAATTGTAAAATCCTGAAAACAACAACATCCACATCATTTTTCCTCAATTTTCAATGGAATCGTTAAATTCGACACTTAAAGAGGGAGACTTGCATCGAATGCAAGACAAAGATAGAGAAAGTGGTATGAATTCATTTCAAATGCTTCAATATCATCTAGTTACTCTTTCACGGCTTCAAGGAGGGAGCGAATTTGTGACCATCTTTGGACAAGATCGTCATATATTCATCGACTCAATTTTCACCACTTTGACCCAACTCGCCAAGCAACTCAACAATGAAAACTTTAATCACTCGGCATCGGCACTTGCATATAAGGCTCTTGTGACACAACTCACGCCTTTCCTCCAATTCAATATCATCAAGTCTGAAAGTTCAGTGATTTGCCAATCATTTCTTCGAGATACACATACCGAGCTTCGAGTTTTCCGTGATACAATCTTGAAACTCATGACATCAGTCTCGTCTTTGATTTATGAAAGATCTCGACTTCAGCAAGCGTATGATAATGGAATGCAAGAATCTGAGATGCAAGAGGAGAATGGTCATACGGTTGACAACTTGGAGCCTATCAATGCCAAGAGCACGGAATCAGGAGGACAACATGATACCAGTGGCACGTCAGGGAATGTTCACGAGATCTCTCTTGATGACACCTTACCCGTTTATGACAAAGAGCCGGCAAACATGGTACAATGTAATGTTGTTTATGATGTATATGCTGATGATATGCCGCATATTGAGCATTCTGAACCTAATTATGACAAACATGGGATGGAAAAGAGTGATAGCAATACCACTTCCAATTCATCCGATGTAAGTCATAATGGGGGAGAAAGTGTTCAAAATGCTAAACATCATGATAATTGTCCTATAACTGCTTCATTGACTGCTTCTGATTCCAAGATTAGAGAGCTCGAAATGATTGTAGCTCAACAATTAAAAGATCTTGAGGATGCCAAACTTGAATTTTCTAAGAAAACGGAAAATTTTGAAACATACTTTGAGAAACTTGAAAAGTCAAACGTTGTTCTTGAAAGAAAATTAGATCAAAAAGTTTTAGAGTCTAAAGCTGAAAAGGATAAACTTTTGAAACAAATTCAGTTGCTTGAATCTAAGTTGGCATCCCAAGATGAATTGCTCAAAGAAAATGAAACGTTAAAAGCCCAAATTCAGGAAAAGGTGTTTGCTATAGCTGCGTTGAAAAACGAGTTAAGGAAAAATAGAGGACCTAGTGTGGACACTAAGCTTGAAAAACCATCAATCTTGGGGAAACCGCCCACAAATCAGTTCGTCAGACAACCGATTGTCAGACAACCTACTGCATTTAGATCCGAGCGACCACAATCCTCGAGACCGCGGTTTGCCTCCCAAGTTGATTTGGGACATATTTCTAGAACAGTCACTCCACCAACTAGGCCTAATGTGACTAAATCAGTTTTAGCAAGACCTCATCACATGATTGCCTCTAGTTTCTCTAAGAATAGTTCAATGAACACGTCTATAACTAGTTCAACTGATGTGCGCCAGGATTTTGGTCAAAGAGAAGCTAAGCAAAAGACACAAGTAAGAGATAGGAATTTCAAACCTAGTCAGATGCCTTCTAGTTTACCCAACACTGCTAACCATAGCATGTCACATCCTAGGAGCATCAATCAATCATCTAGGAATTCTAGATCTTACTCGGACATTAAATATGCTACTTGTAAAACATGTAGAAAATGTGTCTTTACGGTAAATCATGATTCTTGTATCAAAAAATTGCTTAATGAGGTGAACTCCCGTGCTAGACTTAAATCCCAGTGGGTCGCTAAAATCAAACCCATTGGTAAAATGTGGCGCCCCACTGGTAGAACTTTCACTCTTGTAGGAAACGAGTGCCCTTTAACTAGGATAGTCTCTGATTCTACGAAGACTACTAGGGAGGAAATTGCAAAGGATGATACATCACTTAAGCCTGAACTTAAGGTTTTCTATAAAAGGAAACGTTTGCCAATTAAGACAAGTGAATCATCCCCTCAGGCCACCTCTGACACAAGAAAAGAAAACCGTGAACCCCCACGTGCTTCTAAAATAGATATCTCTAACCCATGCAAAAGTATACAAACTCCTAATGAGAATGCAGGTACCAAAGTTGATGTTCCAAAAGAACGAAGCGGTCCAATCGTTGTATACCGTTCAACTAAGGACACTCTTAGAGTTTGGTTGCTGAAGAAGCAGATGTCGGAGAAACAAGTGTCTCAGGGGATTCATGGCTAAGCTCACAAGGACTTATAGTCACATCACAGACTATAACTCGATCTTCAAAGAAAGGAAAGTTTATCGCCGATGGTAAATTTATCCTAACAACGAGAAATTCATTTTTCTCGGGCATGAGCTTATATAAAAAACATTCCAAGTTTTTAAGCTCATGCATAATGGCTCCTTGTTAAATGACAGATGACGACCCGGACTTCAGAGACATGGAAGTTTATCTACGCAACGATAACTTACCCTCTTAACAAGAAATTAAGTTTTCTTGGACACGAGCTTATCCTAAAACCATTCAAAGGTTTTAAGCTCGTGTATATGGCTTATCGTTAAATATCAGACGATAACCCGTGAATCAAAGAAAGGAAAGTTTATCGCCGATGATAAACTTATCCTTACAACGAGAAATTAATTTTTCTCGGGCATGAGCTAATAATAAAAACATTCGAAGTTTTTAAGCTCATGCACAATGACTTACAGTTAAATGTCATACTGTAACTCGAACTTAAAATAAAGGAAAGATTATCTTTTATGATAACTTATCCTCTTAACGAGAAATTCATCTTTCTCGGTCATGAGCTTGTATTAAAACATTCGAAGTTTTAAGTTCATAAAGGAAAGTGTATCTTTTAAATAAGAGAACTTTTCCTCATAACGAGAAATTAACCTTTCTCGGTCATGAGCTTTCCGTTAAAACAGTCAAAGTTTTCAAGCTCATGAAAACGAATTCTAAGTAAATGTCAGCTTAGGACTCGTTCTTCAGATAAAAGGAAAGGTTATCGCCGATGGTAACTTATCCTTACAACGAGAAGTTTACAACTTCTCGGACTTGAGCTTTCCTAAGATATTCCAAATCTTAAGCTCAAGTAATTGGTTTTCAAAACTTTGAACACAATTTTTCAAGAATTTCTCAAAAGGTTTTTCTAAATCTTTCAAAATTGTGTGTTCAAAAATATTTTGATAAAAAGAGCATGTCTTCTGGAATCGATAATATTTACGAACCTAGAAATGTCATTCAATAATGACACGGGATTGTAAATAAAGTTCGAGCAGAAGTTTGAAAAATTTAAAACATGCTCCATTATGGTTTGCTATTATTTCCGATAGTAACCCGCTTTTCACTTTGAAGTCAAGCATTTCACCGGAAAGCTTTGATTCAGAATCCGAAGTTATCATCTCCACCAACCGTAGCAACTTACAATTGATATCTACATACTCGACGATGCGACTACTCAAACGGTGACTACAGCTCTTTCAATAGAACACGGGTCAACAATTAAGGGGGAGCAATTGTCCAGCATTCAGAATCCTTGATGCCGAAAGTGCCAAGTTCACATATTGGTGTTAAAACAACGATATCAATCATACACATGGAGTCAAGAGATAACTTCAGAAGTTACGAGGAAGACCAACATTCGTGAACAAAAACCATGTGAATCTTTCATATGATGTTCTCCATCATTCAGGTCCTACCTCGTAAATTGCTAATATTGTGAATTCATTATCATATATGATCTTTGCACGTGATAAATACCTTACACTTGTGTTTAAAAGGTATTTAATTTACGTTTCAAGTAGACCCTCATTAATTTGAGGGGGAGCTTGTGTAACTCATGAAGATAATTGGATTTGCATTTTTCTTCCCAAATTTTCTTAAAACACTATTAAATCAATTGATATTAAAAACATTGATCGGGTTAATATTTTTAATATGGGGGAGAAAATGTGATTTAATATGGGAAATGATTAATCAAAAATGGTTTGACTTGACGTGCTAGCTCATCACGACATGTGCGAAATGTTTTCGGATATCGTGGCATATGTTAAGGGGGAGCAAAATGGATTTGCACTTCAAAATGGATTTCATGGTGACATACACTTACCCAAAACATCTCTATTCAC
Organism: Glebionis coronaria; assembly: GCA_025667525.1. Taxonomy (NCBI): domain Eukaryota; kingdom Viridiplantae; phylum Streptophyta; class Magnoliopsida; order Asterales; family Asteraceae; genus Glebionis; species Glebionis coronaria. Next base: position 539,859,810 of record CM046879.1, read on the forward strand.
GATGATGAAGATTGTGGTGACATAAGGATGGTAGGATAGGTTAAAGTCCAATGATTCCTCTAGAACCGGAAGAATCTTCCCAAGGACATTCCATAGCTAGAAATAGTAGTCCTTAGGAAAGATGGAGAAAGATTGTGAACGTAGCTGAATGCCGACCAAGTACTTAAGTTAGCACTGGAACAATCACAACAAGGTGCTAGTGATGACGTATTGGTAAGCATTGAAGGGGTTGAAGAATGAAAAAGAATTGTAAAGATAAAGGGTGTAAAGAAAGAAGCCCTCCTTACAACCTTAGGCAGAAATCGGGTCAATACATATGCTATTGAGATCATTTGTCAATGATTCTCGATATTGAAGAAAGACATCATGGACCCAGTGATGTAATGCACAACCCTTCCCAGCTAACTCAAATATCTCTCAAAAGGTATTTGTTTTAATCACACGGAGATCAACACGTTATCTATTGGTTTATTCACTCCGAATAGACTGATATTGAAAAGGTGTCACTCCTCTCCAGCCTCCGATCACTAAAAATCCAAAATGCACGATCGAGTCTAGAGCCATTTGAGATCATCAAATATCTCATTAGGACACACTTTCATATTTCATTGCTTCTTCACACACTGTGAAAAGTAAGAAAGATCTTAAGAGTCCTATGCAAAATCTTCATGATCTTGCCTGAACATCCGAGTAATACGAAAGTATTTACAATGAAGATGGAAATCCTTCTTGAGCGAATATCAAAAAGCTCATGGTAGGTGACTTGTGCGATTCTTTATGAATCACACTTGTGATAACTGGAAAGCAACAGTGGTTTAATTCTTAAATGAATTTAAACACGTTCTAGGCCTCTACGCAATATCTTAGTGATCTTGCCAGAACATTAAGAGTAATACTATTAAGTATTTACAGTGACGAATGGAAATCCTTCTAGTGTTAACATCTAACAGCACTTGGTAGGTAACTTGCAAGATTCTATATGAATCAAGCTAGTGACAACTGGAAAGCAACGACGGTGCGGTTCTTAATTAAACTTCACTTGTTCCAGGAACATGAATTGACGGCTTCAAATCATGCGGATAAGATTATCCAAATGATTCACTCTTTACGTTCGCAGTCAGCTTTGGACGGTCGAGTAAAGAGAACGGGTTTACCCGCGAAATCTTGTCAAGGAGGTTCTTTATTGAATCTACCTGCCACAAGTACGATATTTAATATCGTCCAACGGTCTTCACCGACCGGAGGTAAAATGCTACCGAATTAGAATGAAATGTTCAAGGCCATTTCATCCGTGTATATTGTTTGTTGCTAACTATCTTATGCAGCGTAACAAGAAGGTGGCATTGCGGTGTACAATCCAGAAGAAGTCGTCACCACATGCTTATACTACATACAATTAGTACTTCAACAAATTCAAGAAAGCCTGAAGGTCAAGTCTTCCGCTGTATCAAACTCTGAAGCTTTCAAGAATTTAAAAGTATAAGTATGTGGAACATGAAGTCACGAAGAGGCAAATATCACAAGTGAAGAATGCACAAGGTTAAGGCAAGGAAACATGCTCAAGACTAAAGTCAAAGATCACATCAAGCATATTCACAAGAACAAGATCGAAGACTCAAGCATAGATGCTAGGTTTAAGATTTTGTAAAAAGATGTGACCTCCCTTAGGGGGAGATTGTTGGAAATACGTTTTTCCCAATAAAGTCTCGGTCACATCTTAGTTAGCATAGATCACGAGATATAGACTATTTAGAACTTTGTCTCTTGGAGCGACCTCCCTTAGGGGGAGATTGTTGGAAATACGTTTTACGTATTTATGAAGGATCGGTCGCTCCAACGATAATTATGTAATGGGCTCGTGATCCATTTAGTTAATGTATAGTCCATATAGCCCACATGTAGGGTGGGCTATATATATCCCCTCCTAGCATGTTAGGAGGGGTTGGTCATTTTTCATATTTCACTAATCAATATTTACTTTCTCTCTCTACTCTTCTCTTTTCTCTCCTTTCTCTCTCTACTCCTTCATCTCCCTTCTCATCTCCTTTATATTATTAACCAATTCAATCTATCAAATCCATCTAATCAATCATGTAGGATAAGCCAAAGATCACGTAGACCTTCATGATATGGCTCTTTTATTGTGGAACCCTTCAATACAAAAGTGTGTTTCTATTATTCTACCAAACTTCGTGTCTCAACCCAATTCACCAAAAATGATATTTGGTTTTGGTGTACATCCAAGAACGTTAGACGCAACCCTTTTGAAAATAAACTACCCCCTATACTCACAGGGACCATGGTACGTTCATGTGTTTACACTAAGGTCAAATAGATGGACCAGTATTCCTATTGATCGTTTACCCTGTGATAGCATTCGAATAAAAAGGACAGGGCAAGCGGTGGTTGGGGGTAAAAAAATTTGGGTGGGCTCTGAATTTCTAAATCCTGGGGGTATTTTTCAGATAAAGTTTACTTAATTATCTCGTTTGATTTGCTTGCTAAACGATTTCATGTACAAAACATTCCTAAAACAATTACTTCAATGCTTCCCCCACCGTTTTATGTTACTAATCTTGGAACCTCACTTGTAATTTCTAGAAGTTACATTCATGAAAATGTGAGGATTATTTGTGCATGGTTATTAGGAATTGATGATGCTGGTTTTTATTAATTCAACTACGTTACTATTCACTCGTGTGATGCCCTATTATGATCTGCCAAAATAATTAGGCTTTACGATTGATGGAGAGCCAATAATTGATGCTGATGTCAATAGAGTAATGTTTCTTAACGTTGTGCAAGTGTACAACCAATATTTGCAGTCATTTCAAAACCTTGGAGCTATGCAAGGAAATCGTGGCTCATTCATCGTTGGTCCATACAAAGAATCTTTAATTCTGGTTGACCGTCCTCAAAATGAAGTTATATACGGAAATTAGGTTTCTATTAGGACATTATGTGTTTTTCAAATAATTTTAGTGTTTCCACTTCGTCTTTGTGTTTTGTGTTAGTGCAAGTAACTATGTTATGTACTATTTAATGTTTTTTAATCAATGTAATCTATGGTTTGTTTTAAATAAGTGCATTTTAAATTACAAATAAATCTACACACACAAACAGAAAATACATATTATTGAATTTATTTTGAAAGGATACACTGGAAAACAACACAAATACAGCCAGAAACTAAAAGTACACATACAACATGTCCTTATCAAAGAACACAAAGTAAAACATAAACTAAAAGTAACCATAAATGACATTGTTGTCAAACACCGTAACAATGTTTTTCAAGGTGATGTTAAGATAATATTCCATTGGTTTGGGGTTAAACACAAACACGTTTTTAAGTATCAACACAGCTCCAACTGATATATACTTTTTGTATCCCTCTTTTTCCATAACTTTGTGATGAACTGTACGACCAACAATACCAGATGTATCTTTAAGTGTTACATTTAGGTCGCCAATTGAATTTAGGTTACAACTTTTAACTACCGCCACAACTCTTTCAAGTTTCCTTTTTGGTGTCATAAAACTTTTGATGTCACCTAAACAACCAATCACACTACTCCCTTCATCAGCTAATACTGTATCGCGCAAATCCAAGGGTCACGCGTAAAATGATCATCCTCAATTGCATCTTCAACTATTTTCTTTACAAAATCTTGAGTAGATGTTCCAACAACATCACCACCTTCCTTTGTCAATGTTGTTTTTCTATACTTTGCTTGCTGAAGAATACCAGCCGGTCCTGGAATGATCCTCATTGGTTTTTCAACACTAGTTGGACTAACAACCGGGGTCAAAGGTAGGGGATGGTTGGGTTTTGAAACAATTAGATGACCTGGGGACGAAGTACGTGCCATATTTGGTTGTGTGGAAGAACCAGCGAAATTGTACAAATTGTTTGGATAACGAGAATTGTTATCTTCAGCCATACTTCAAAGATAATTGATATTTTTACCAAAATATGTTGGTATTTAACATATGTATATATAGTGTTCAAAAAAATAAGGTCGGGAATTTTTTTAAGAGACAAACATAAATTCATTGTATTGTCACACTAATATCTTTACATGTCAGGGTTGTGTCACATCTATGTCAGTAGCTTTGTTTTAATTGATAAGTCGCATTTATGCCAGTAGCTTTTTTTCTTAAAAACTTTGATTTATAAATATTACTCAATAACAACAAACATACAATTTGAATGAAAAAAGAAAATTAACAGACAAATTTATTTTTAACTCTTAGAGATTGACAGCTAACATTCAAACTAACAAATTCTGTGTATAGCCACAGTCCCTTGTATCCTCGCAACGATGGGTATAGAAATTCTTCGCCATTTCTTCTCTGACTTGGCGAAAGTATGCATTAGGTTCACCTACTACAAAAGGGATTATACCTTGAGAAAGGTTGTATATCAACCAACATGTTATTACCCCACAATCCATACTGGAAAATTGACTTCGTTGTAGGCTACTAGGAAATCATGTGGTCTACGTATGCGTTTTTTAAAATAACCTTGACTATAAAAAAGGTTGTTCACCACACTTGACCATTCTGACAATTGCTGCAGCATGGCATCTAATGTAAGGATTTTGCTAGGTTCAATTGTTCGTTTTCTCGGTGTCTTAACGAATTGATTTCCGGTTCAAAGTGCGACTCAGTTGTTCTTGGTAGAAAATAAATAGAGTGGTTGTCGTAGTCTACACTAATTAAAAATAAAGACTTGGAACAAATAAAAATAAAGTAAAGACGGTAAAAAGAAATACTGAAAGATAAAAACTTGACGGGAAATTAATGATGAGAATAAAAACGTGACGAGAAATAAAAAGGCAAACTTGAAAGTAAATAAGGCAAACTAAAATTAAAGGTAAGTAAACTAAAAGTGCAATTAAGTAAAAAGGCGGGAAAAATAAAATTTAAGATTCAAAAACATAAACTTAAAAATAAACCAAAACTGAAATTACAAAACTAAGGAAAAGTGCTCATCCGGAATAAATCCTTCATCCGGAACATTTGTGTTCATTCGGAACATTCATCCGGAACATTTTGGTTCGGAACATTTAAAACATTCATCCGGAATAAAGGACTGATCCGGAATAAAATGAGAAAAACATTGATTCGGAACATTAAAAACAAACTGATTCGGAACTTCCAAGAATCACTGATTCGGAACTTATTCAATAAAACTGATTCGGAACTTTTTAAAGATCCTTCATTCGGAACATTAAAGGAAGACTGATTCGGAACTTTTAAAATAACTCGATTCGGAACTTTTAAAAATAACTTGATTCGGAACTTTAAAAATATTGATTCGGAACATTGAAAACTCACTTCATTCGGAACTTTGAAATACACATTGGTTCGGAACTTTTTAAACACACTGGTTCGGAACTTTGAAAAACACATTGGTTCGGAACTTTTAAAATGAACTGATTCGGAACTTTTAAAGATAAACTGATTCGGAACATTGAAAACTCACAGATTCGGAACATGGGAAACAGTAACTTAAACGAAGAACAGGAGATGAAAACCAAGCACGAATTTAACCAAAACTAATCAAGATTAACCAAAAGATTAATCCAAAACAACCACAAATGATCTACTAACAATAACCAATCAAACCAAATCAATAACACCAACAATCATAACCAAAATAATCAAAACCCACTTAATCAAAATCATAAAAATCAAGAACATGAACAATAAAGATGAAGAACAAATCAAACAAGAAAGGTAGAATGAGATTAACAATAAAGTAAAGATTCAATAAAACTTACTTGAATTAAAGAGTGCAATACATGAAATTAAAGTGCAAGAAATTAAATTGCAAGGTATGAAAATGGTGGAAGTGGTGGTTTGTCAAGCCACCCAACCACATCAAAATTACACAAATTATCTAAATATATAGGGGAGGAGGAGGATTAGTGGAAGGAAGCTTCCTCCCCTCTTTATTCTTTCCTTAATTGCACACTTAAGTCCTTGTCTTCTTAATCTTTTGTTAATCTTGGACTTAAATGACTTTGTCTCGGGATTTCTTTGAACTCGTCTTGTAGTTCTTCAATAAATTAGACTTGAGTTCTTCGGCTTTTAGTAAACTTCCGTCTTTTGACATTTTCTTCGATAAATCTTCAGAATTGGTCTTGGACTTCCGTTCTTTTTACACTCTTGATTTCTTGTCTTCGTCTTTTGTCTTTTTCTTCGATAAAAGCCCGTGAAATCCCGTGTTTTCTCCACTTTTCACCTTTTCGTCCTAAATCACAACAAAAACACAAACCACGCATAATTCCGACATAAATGACATAAAATACACGTTTTGGCTCGGTTATTATTGTAATTAAGTGGTAAAAAGGATGGGTGTTTACACACCTATCAAATCCCCTACACTTGACCATTGTAATGTCCTCATGCAATGCATTAGTTACATAGCACGTTTACATTTTTCATCATAATCAATCCACGTTGGCCTTTATTAAAGAGATAGAAAATTATAAACATTCAAAGTAAAGAAATAAAAAACATACCTTGGGTTTTGGAAATGTCATGAATGATCATCATCCTCAAGTTTTCACTTTCTCCAAACCAAGCTTAAAAACGAGATCATTGTTATTATAAGTAAGCAAACTAACACGAACTCATGTGGGCCAATTATTCACTTAGACTCCCTTATCCCTAGGTGTATCTCTTATATTTTATTGTTGTCTTGAATGATCACAAGGATGCATTGTTGACTTATTTTGATAGTTTATTAGGTTGAAAATAAAGTGGGACGATTTAATCAATAGTTAGCTAAAGGACAAAATCTTTTAAAACTGCTTCTCGGGACCTCATAAAGTTCATATCTTGGCATAACTCGCTTCACGATTTGAGACCTTTCTCGGACCGATATTTGGCAGCGACTTCATACTTCGAATCTTTGAGAGACGTTCTTGAAATTATGGTCTTCTCTTCATAATAGGAATTTCTTCACTTGAAGTTTTGAGAGATTCTTCATCTTTGGACCACGACTTCTTTCATTTTTCTCCAATCTTTATTTTGGACTTTGATATACAACGATCCGCCTCCTTTTAGGACTTGGATCTATTTATCCTCATACCTTGCTAGGGTCTTTTCGGATAGATTTCTCCATGATCTTTTGGGGAGTTCTTGCTTTTCGTCGTGTGTCTCGATCCTTCATATTGATTTTCGATAAATGATTCTTCACATCACTTTTGGATCTTTAGCAACAAAATGTAGTCCTCGTGCCTTGTTAGGACCTTTTTGGACTCGCCAATCTTCGCATTTCGCTTCAATAAGTTATGCCTTGGCTATGAACTCTAATCCATACCGAGCAACTTTTAAACGATCTTGGGCTAGAAGCTAAGTAACTTTTCAAATCGTACAACCTTATTTATTGCAGATAAATTTATTAACAAGCGATGGGAGAATAGGCTTATAATTAACTCACATAAATTCACGAAAGAATACCAAACTTATAATTGACTCTATCATCTCTCGTTCTCCACAGTTTAAAATCTCAAAGAATGAGACTCGTGGATGCTTAGCCTATTAACTCAAAGTTTTGGGTTTTCGAGTCGCCTATAGGATCTTGCAAACTCTTAGACTTTTTCAAGTTTAGAAATCGCATTTTAAAGTTCCCTTGATAAACGACTCTCTAGGATCAATTATAGGAACTTGCGAAAAGTTCTTTTTCTTAACCCGTGAGAGTTAAGACTTTCACGTTTTATAGCTCCCTATATAAAAGCCTAGCAAAACTTGACTTAAACACGTTAAGGATACTAGCTAGAGTAAACTTAGACAAGTAAACTCGGGTTGAGTCAAAAGATTCACAACGTTTGAAAATTTAAAACCACTTTATTAAAAATTTATTCTAATAAGGAAAGAAAATAACTATACAAAGGTAAAAACAACTATACAACTAGGCCAAAATAGATTAAAAATTTTGAAAAATGTCGAAAAATCAAATTTTCCGGTTAAAATGAGGACAAATACAAGGAAAAGGCCACTTAACTTCGATAGAAGTCCCCCTACACTTGATATAAACATTGTCAATGTTTAAGCATGTGGGAGTAAACTCCCCTACACTTAGGACATTGTGCACTTTATTTAGATCTCGCTAAGGAAAAGACAACTAAAGAGATTCCTATTTTAGTATTGGAAAATATAAAATAGTGAATCGAAAAGAGTTTAGGATAGAACCGGGAAGACGGGAACACGGAATCACGGTTCGTCAAAAGTCATCAAGAGTGTGTCTTTGAAGCTCTAATCCCTGCACATGATAAGAAAGAAAACAAGAAACACCAACGGGGCTCCCCCTACACTTATGGTGAAAACATGTAAAGATAGATAATTGGGTTGCCTCCCAAAAAGCGCTTGTTTATATTAGCCGAGTCACGAGCCTGACTCGTCCCCGAATTAAATGGTCCATGGGGAAGCCTCGAATGCAATACCGGGATCAAAGACCTTGTCCTCGTTCCCGGAGGACATTAACAAAGGAGAGGCGGGGGGATAAGTCTTGAATAGGAGAAAGGTCCTTTCAACATACGTAAAGTATGTGAAATCAAGATCCACGGGAGGTGGGGTGGGTAAAGTAAGCACATTGTCATCCCCCAAAGACAATGGAGGCTGAGCATTCGGCAAAGCCGTAATGTTATCAATGATAATAAAATCAATGTCACCTCCCGGGTCAAAGCACTCATCCTCCGTAAGAGTGGCTAAAGGGGAGGATGAAAGGTGCTCGGGAGGGGGACTTGGGACAATACCTTCCTGCAGCAAATTATCAAAAATAATATCCCCCTCCGTATCATTATCATCAATACCTGGAGGCATGGAGTGAATGTCAATTTCTTCCAGCAATGGGTCATTATCTTCAACGGGAGGAATAGATGGAGGCAAAGACTTGGAGAGAGGAGGAGAAATCAACTCTTCGATTTGAGCAAAGAAGGTGCACTTTCCGTAATCTATCGCGAAGAAGCACTCTTCCACCTCATCCACAAGATCAAGTTCATCGGTGAACTTCTCGTAAGCCGGAGAGAATAAATTGTCATCGCCCGCATCTCCCGGTGGAGATTGAGACATTTCAAAAAGTGAAATTCTCATAGCGTGGGGAAAAATCGTCATCACTAGGATCGACCGCTTGCGTAAGAGCAACGTCGTCCTCAAGCTCCATAGTTGGTAAGTCACAAACCTCATCATCCAATAATTTGTCGAGACCAACATCACTAAGCTCATTCAACGAATCAAGATCCATAGACGCAGTAGGAACATCGAGAGTAGGAGCAGCAACTTCAGAAGATGGGTTGAAAGTGCATACAGCATCGTCGTCATCATCATCGAAATAGTATGGATACACCGGAGGAGGAGTATAAGTCTCGATATTCGATATTTGCTCTTGTTGCTGTCGCTTTTCCTCCTCCCATGCTTCTTTTATCAGAACAACGGCTTCTTGAAGTTGCAAAACAATGGAGTGTGTTTCGTCATTCAAAGTAGTGAGTTGTTGGGCAAGATGAATTCTCTGAGAGGATTGATGATTGAGGTTGGGGTGTGGGGGCTCAAAGTGTTGAAAACCTGAATTATAGCATGGTTGTGGCTCATAGTAGTTCATCGGTTGAGAAGAATTAGAACACGGATTTGGTTCATAATAATCCATTGGTGAAGAAAACTGAGGACACGGATTTTGCTCATAATAATTCATTGGCTGACAATAAGAAGTATCGTGAGGACCCCCACAGTTGTTGCAAAACGGGTAAGGAGAAAGACTGGGTGCGTCTTGTGGATAGCTATTATCAATGTCATAATTGTACCCCGGTTCTTGCCCGTGACCATACGGGTATTGAACCGGGGACGAAACATTCCAATGAGAATCGCTTCCACAATAGATGCACGGGGGAACAGGAGGTGGATTCAAAAAGGACGAATTAGTCGAGTTGCACAAAGGACAAAATCCGAATTGTGTGTTGTCGATATCGTTTCCGCACCGCTCACATGTACACCATCGACATGAGTCGTTCCCGTATAATCGTCTCCCACACCCGACGCAATGGACATAAGAATCCATAAAGAAAAATAGATAAGCAAGAAGAATATTTTTGGTGCAAAACTTTGAAAAAGAAATGCTTTTTATGATTTTTCAAATGTTTTTGGATTTTTGAAAATTTTGGACACGAAAAATAACGTTCACAAGTGAACGGATCACAAAAGCCAACGCGTCTCTCACAAAAAACCGTTAATCTTCACGAAAAGAGCCGGCAGCGGCGCCATTTTAATGTAAGGATTTTGCTAGGTTCAATTGTTCGTTTTCTCGGTGTCTTAACGAATTGATTTTCAGTTCAAAGTGCGACTCAGTTGTTCTTGGTAGAAAAAAAATAGAGTGGTTGTCGTAGTCTACACTAATTAAAAATAAAGACTTGGAACAAATAAAAATAAAGTAAAGACGGTAAAAAGAAATACTGAAAGATAAAAACTTGACGGGAAATTAATGATGAGAATATAAAAACGTGACGAGAAATAAAAAGGCAAACTTGAAAGTAAATAAGGCAAACTAAAATTAAAGGTAAGTAAACTAAAAGTGAAATTAAGTAAAAATACGGGAAAAATAAAATTTAAGATTCAAAAACATAAACTTAAAAATAAACCAAAACTGAAATTACAAAACTAAAGAAAAGTGCTCATCCGGAATAAATCCTTCATCCGGAACATTTGTGTTCATTCGGAACATTCATCCGGAACATTTTGGTTCGGAACATTTAAAACATTCATCCGGAATAAAGGACTGATCCGGAATAAAATGAGAAAAACATTGATTCGGAACATTAAAAACAAACTGATTCGGAACTTCCAAGAATCACTGATTCAGAACTTATTCAATAAAACTGATTCGGAACTTTTTAAAGATCCTTCATTCGGAACATTAAAGGAAGACTGATTCGGAACTTTTAAAATAACTCGATTCAGAACTTTTAAAAATAACTTGATTCGGAACTTTAAAAATACTGATTCGGAACATTGAAAACTCACTTCATTCGGAACTTTGAAAAACACATTGGTTCGGAACTTTTTAAACACATTGGTTCGGAACTTTGAAAAACACATTGGTTCGGAACTTTTAAAATGAACTGATTCGGAACTTTTAATGATAAACTGATTCGGAACATTGAAAACTCACAGATTCGGAACATGGGAACCAGTAACTTAAACGAAGAACAGGAGATGAAAACCAAGCACGAATTTAACCAAAACTAATCAAGATTAACCAAAAGATTAATCCAAAACAACCACAAATGATCTACTAACAATAACCAATCAAACCAAATCAATAACACCAACAATCATAACCAAAATAATCAAAACCCACTTAATCAAAACCATAAAAATCAAGAACATGAACAATAAAGATGAAGAACAAATCAAACAAGAAAGGTAGAATGAGATTAACAATAAAGTAAAGATTCAATAAAACTTACTTGAATTAAAGAGTGCAATACATGAAATTAAAGTGCAAGAAATTAAATTGCAAGGTATGAAAATGGTGGAAGTGGTGGTTTGTCAAGCCACCCAACCACATCAAAATTACACAAATGATCTAAATATATAGGGGAGGAGGAGGATTAGTGGAAGGAAGCTTCCTCCCCTCTTTCTTCTTTCCTTAATTGCACACTTAAGTCCTTGTCTTCTTAATCTTTTGTTAATCTTGGACTTAAATGACTTTGTCTCGGGATTTCTTTGAACTCGTCTTGTAGTTCTTCAATAAATTAGACTTGAGTTCTTCGGCTTTTAGTAAACTTCCGTCTTTTGACTTTTTCTTCGATAAATCTTCAGAATTGGTCTTGGACTTCCGTTCTTTTTCCACTCTTGATTTCTTGACTTCGTCTTTTGTCTTTTTCTTCGATAAAAGCCCGTGAAATCCCGTGTTTTCTCCACTTTTCACCTTTTCATCCTAAATCACAACAAAAACACAAACCACGCATAATTCCGACATAAATGACATAAAATACACGTTTTGGCTCGGTTATTATTGTAATTAAGTGGTAAAAAGGATGGGTGTTTACACACCTATCAGCATCCTTTTGATTATTGCAAGGTAATGAGTCTATGATCGACACCTGGTCAGTAATTAAATTAACTATAGCGGTTACCCAGTGACTATTACCGCAATTGATTGGCATATACACCTACAAATGTAAATCATTTTTATAGACAAATGATTAGTAGAACGCATATTTTTTATATCACATACTATTAAATGTATGTTACGATGATAAACATATAAATGGAAATACTTACAATTTGTACGTCATGCCACGCTGGGTATGGACACGTCGAACCATTCAAAGTTCCTTTCAGGAACCTATCCGATAAAAGATAAAAAAACATTTGATCCAGGGTAATACGTTGAAGTCCCAGTTTTAGCAACTGTCCAATCAGCCCCACGCGGTCGATGCCTAACCATCAACTCAATCCAACAATTAATTTGCTCATTTAACAAAATTAAAAATTTTATTTTCAGTAGCTACTAAATAAATTGTTAATACTTGAACACTCTAAAAAAATTCTTACATCATCTGACAACCAACCAGCCATTACAGAATTACGCTTTGAAAGGCTTATATTGGCAAGGTGAGGAACTAGTTCATACCAAAACGTATCCATAACAGTAAAACCCTTGACATGACAATCCAAGAATATATCAACCGGGTTCTCCATAAAATCCTCATATCTAACATACATTTCTCGCTTTACCTAGACATGCTAAACAAATAAATAATCGGTTTGCATTAAAATAACATTTTTAAAAATTTAGCTAAAAATATACCTTATCGGGATCTACGTTCTCAAACGAAACAAATTCTTTTGTGGTTGGACTTTGATTTCAACCTGAAAACAATATTCGCCGTTGTCTTCATCACCAAGATTAAAGGTTGTAGCAAACACACTCTTATTTTTTGACTTTCCAACACGTTTTCCCGGACCTAAATTGGTTGTAGACGGAAGAGATGTAAATGGGCTCATTTTTTGTGGTCCTGGACGACGTGCTCTTCTTTCACGGTCTATTATTTCCTGACAATTAATTACAATTTAACAGGTTTAAATTTAAACATTTTACAATATTAACTTGTATAAACAATTTAATAATACTAATGATCTACTTACTGGGTGTACGCCGCGAATATCACGATGTTGTGAAGAGCTAGCTTCAAATGTTCGACAACCTTAGACCAGCGACCAAAACCTTCGTGGGGCATCGGGTTATTCATTTCATACATACTATGACTTGCGGATGGCTTAGCAGGCTGCCCGAACGAAGCGTTTGGAGTCACTTTATAAGACGGCGTATATGGCGACGGAATTCGAATATCGTCAAAGAAGTGGCTACCAACTGTGGTAAAATTACCTAAACCATCTTGTTGTTGGTCCTAACATAGAATATATTCTAAGTTATTTTTAATTAACAAAAAAGTAAAAGTAACATGACAATTATATTAAAAAATAAAAATTACCTCAATGTTAACAAAACCACTATATTGAGTACCAGTAAACTCATTACCGAACCCACCAACATCAGATTCATTCACATAAATTTTTTTTGGTGAGACTTGGCCACACCCTGTAATGCCTGCATTAAAATAGTTTGAATAATTATACGCCAAGTTTTCGATGATAGACATTTACATACATCATGTTAACAATTTACCATAATTTTTGCATTCAATTTTTTGATAGTTCGATCCTTTTCCATCAAAACTGAGTAAACGTCTGCTGGTACATCATCACGACTATAACGGTTATCAAACTCAGGTATTGGGGGCGGTTGATGTATCTCATTATTGAAATATCTAAGGCTATCAATCCACCAGTTTGTCGACATCTCAACTTTGTCGGGAAACAGCCTTTCATTTGGTATAACACCCTTGCAAAATATTATAAGATTAATTACACACGTATACAAATTATGAAATAAATTATTGCCAAATCGGGATGTCTAAGCTTTGTAGAACTCACATCAATTAAACTAGGAATTTGTCTTCGAAAAAACTTTTTTTTCTCGCAACCACCGGACAGATCGAGGATAACCATCAAGTCGTGTGAAATAATTCACAGCATTAACGCTATAAGTCTCCAACATCCAAGCCTGAAAATAAATTATTTTCAAATTATACATGTACTATATTTTAGTTGGACAAAACACAACATATTACATACCTTGAAAGCTCATGTAAATTCCATTAATTGATACTTGGGTGGTTCTTCGTCAGGGTCTCTGTCATCATTCGCGTGGTGGTGTTCGGCACGTACGTATACGGCATTCCTTAACTGCTTATACAATGTGGACCAAACATACGAACCCACGGATACAAGTTCCATGCATCTAAATTTTCAACTAACCTAAAGCACCATTCCGGAACAATGTAACTAGACTCATGCCCAAGTAGCACCAACTCCAAAACAGCTATCAATGCAAGCCGTACAGCATCATAGTCATTTAGGTTTTCAAAGGCATCGCTTTTAACAAATCTATATAAATCGCTAACGACTATATGATGAGTATCATAAGCTGATGAAAAACACGTCTCCTAAACGGCATTGCCCCCACTAAATAACTACCATGAAACTGTACACCAAATTTTAAACTAGTCATTAAACAAAATTCTTCCCTGCCAAATTTTATAATATGACCACCAACATCATAACATAACGGAACATTTTTAGTCTCTTCTTCTACAAAATCCGTTTGACAACAAGCAAGGTAATGTATTAAAAGACCAGTGTCTACACATTTTGGCAAATTCCACAACCAACCAAAACATGATTGCCTAAACAAACGTTCTTTTGGTGTGTTTCGAAATCTTTCTCTGAAAAACGGTAACAATGATAACTTGCTTCTACACGTCAACGTAACACTATAATCCTAAAATTTTACAATAACAACATATCAATAATGTATAACAAATAAACATAAAAACTTATTAATGAAAATAAAAATTAATTAAATAACATACCACCATCAAGTAGAATGAACAAAAAAACACCAACTTGACTCTAGCTGCTCAAAAGAATGCTATATTTAAATATACTCGGGAATATATATAAGAGATGATGATTTACACATAACCTAGCTGCTAAAAAATTGCAATTTTTTGATAAAACTTGGGACTGTGGTTTTGAGATATTGAGATATTTGGTTATTTTAGTAAATGATACCGAGCTCCCTTTTATACCAAAACAATGCTCGAGAAAGATATAATACGATTAAGGTCTATGTCAGAAAATAGGGTCCACTGGGCATGCAACACTGTTTTGCGTCAGAGAGGGGCCCATGGTGTCATAAACCATGTGACAACCTCGTTGGAAGCCACTCCCGAGCATCGTTTTTGTTTTTTGTTTTTTTATCTAACGGGTAACAATACAACACGTGGCAAAGTCAAAGTCGTTGTATAGTTTTCCCGAGCTTCATGGCCAAATTCGTAAATGAAGGTGAAGGTGGCCTCTGCAGGACAAGGACCACAAAAAGTGGCCCTGCCTGTAATTTTTGCTTATTTAGGTACGTATTTATTAACAAAAAAATTTGAGATGCTTTTTGCAAGATAAGTTAAACTAAATGGACCAATTTTATTGATTTTGATTACATGTTAGTCTTCGGGATGGATTTCATAACGGCCGTTTCAAATGGAAAGGCTATTTATGTAATTCAAATACTGATAACATATGCAATAGAAATTTAGAGGTGTTTGATAGTCTTTAATTGGTTGGTTCAGACTTCAGAGTATATACAAGTAACATTTGTTTGATAAAAAAATTTATTCGACTTAATCATTCAAATAGTCTTTGAATCGGTCACCATTTAGGAAAGACAACGGGTCGGATTTGGGTCGCGTTTTAAAAAACCCGTGCCCGTACCTGTTTATAATATCTGAACCCGCATCCGCCCCAATGCCCGACGGATACCCGATTAGTATTACCCATCGGGTTTTCGAATTTTACCCGCGGATATCGGGTATCCATAATTAAATTTCGCTAGACATAATTATGCGTATAAAGTTAAGAAAACCAATGAAAAACGATCAAAATGCCCTAATATATATATATATATATTTTTTAGAAGATAAATAATACTAATTCAATATCATATCATGCAATTTAATGTATCGAATAAATCAGTGTTTTTCTTTTAAAATTACGAAGATCGCAAACATCTTAATGCATAAAAAATGTATTGTAACTGATATGAGCATTTCGTTTGTTAAAATAGCCTATCAACCCGAATCCGAACCTGACCCAATCGGGTTTCGGTTTTCCCCATCGGTTTCGGGTGCTTTTGCCATCCTTATCACCATTTATCAGTGGGATGGAAACGAGCCGACCCGAGCTCGAGCTCGGCTCGTTTAAGTTTTACAAAGCTCGAGCTCGAGCTCGGCTCGTTTCGAGCCTTATTATTTAGGCTCGGGCTCGGCTCGTGGTATGGTAGACAAGCTCGGGCTCGGTTCGAGCTCGGCTCGTTTGTACGATTTTGCAATGTAAACATAAAATTTGGCTTGAGCTCGAATCGTAATATACCTAAATTAGGATCGTTAATAAGCTTGTTATTAAGCTCATTAAGAAGCTCGCTAAGAAGCTCGCTAAGAAGCTCGTATATAAAACATTAGGCTCGTTTAGGCTCGCGAGCCCAAACGAGCTTTCTAGGTAAAGCTCGGGCTCGAGCTCGCTTAATAAACGAGCTGCAACATAGGCTCGAGCTCGAACTCGAGCTCGTTTAGGCTCGGCTCGTTCGAGCTTTTTACCGATTCAATCCTGAACTTTTCACGAGCAACTCGGCTCGTTTCCACCCTATTTATCACATGCAAATTCATTCAACATCTAGCTTTTTAAATTATCATATTTGACATTTTTAATAACTCATTTCACGTGTATATTTGTGTGTTAAAATTTTTTTTCATTTGTAACAAACTTTTACATACAACTAATTTTATCGAAAAAAAAATTATATTACGTAAATTCATTAAATTGCAAATTTTTTTATACATGTGACGCATGACATACACGTTTATTTAAAAAAACTGTAAATAAAAAATAATTATTGTTCTTATAATACATTTAAATAAAAATTGAATATCATTCCAAATTCCCATTCAAAACGTTCGTCAAACAGCTTTTGTCATTCAGAACCAACATCATTCAGAGCATCCACCAAGTCAAATCATTCAATGCTAATTCTTTTTATTTTATCGAACAACCTTGAGAACGGATTTAATTTACATATCTAGCTGATAAATCTGGCAACAATAGTTCACTAGAAAAAAGTTCAACATAAACCCTTAATTTAGCATATACTCAATCAACCAATAACAATCACTCATTTTTATCATGTAACAAGAAAACTCATTTTTTAAAAAATAAATATCTCACATACCGTTCATCGTTACGTAAAACAAAACATATCATCGCGACGAGAATTAAATTATCTATCTATCGGGGCACATGTATATACTTTCGACGAAACTTTTTCTCGACATTTTTTCTTAAGTCACGTCTAAGAGAAATCATATATGATACGTCACGAAACATATATGATTTTCAGAAAATCATATATGATTCATATCATGAATCATATATGATTTTCTGAAAATCATATATGTTTCGTGACGAATCATATATGATTTCACTCAGACGTGACTTAAGAAAAAAAAAATCGAAAAAAAAGTTCGTCGAAAGTATATACATGTGCTCCTCGATAGAAAGATAATTTAATTATCGCTGAAATTGTGTATTTCTTTTCGTTTGACGCTTTACTGTTTGTGAGATATTTAATTTTTTAAAAAATGGTGGGAAGTGAGTTTTTAAAAAAAATAAGTGATTATAATTGGCTGAATAGGTTTATCCTAATTTAAAGGTTTACGTAAATTTTAATTCTAATTCACTAAACGCTACTAGTTTTTTTATCAGGGCACATTAATTAAGTTTTTTTAATTAGAGTGAGGTGATGTTTGTTTTTTCAGAAATGCCTCTTAATAGCATCTTAATCTGACTCATCCAGTTGCAGTCAGACACTTGAGTCATTAAGAGTGTTTGTTTTTTTCATTTCATTCAGAGGCAGTAAAAGGCAACCAGTGTTAATAGCGTTTGTTTTTTCTGATCATTAAGAGGCAGTAAGAGACATAAACGTCTGATTGAACTAGATGTAGAGAGGTTGTCTTAACACCTCTTAATGTATTTTTTTTCTTAATTTTTGTTACTTTTTTTTGTTTTATTTATAATTTATGTTGTTATAATTTTTCTATTTTAGTTTTATTTGCCTTTCTTTTTGTGTTTCATTGTTATCTTTTAGAATCGTTGCATTTGTTTTGTTATATAAAGAGTTTATAAAATTATTTGTGACGATTCATATTTTGTTCAAATTGAAGGTTTTTCGGACTCATGTATCTTAACTATAATGTGACCGATTCAGTTTATCGTTTTCAAGTTAGATCTAAACTGTGACACATTGATTTTAGTAAAAAAAAAACATGAGATCGCATATTTTGTTTAAAAGACGTTTAGCTTTTAAACGATTGTATTATAAATTTTGTTATCTTATATATAATAAAGTTTATTTCTTGCCTGAATGTACTCGTATAATATTTAAATTGTAAAAAATATAGTTGAATCAGATTCAGATTTCTCAACCACTTATTCAGACTTAGATGGAAATCAGATTCAGACTTTTCTATCGAATATTCAGATTCAGATGTGCGACTCAGATTCAGATTCAGAGCCTCTTAATAAACAAACAACACCTTTTAAAACCAGATCGGGTCAACCAGAATGGCCACAAGTACGACTAGCATCTAAAAACCGTTCGAAAATAAACCGGTAAGATCCGAAAACCTATAAAAATATTGAACTAGGTCTCGTTGAATCATTTTTTTCCTTTTCTCTAGCTAATCATAACAAAGTACTCGTTGTTGTCATATCGTGCGAGTTCCGTATACACATCTCTCCGCCTGTAAAGAGGGGTTAATTATTACTCCGTAGTATCTAATCTTTCTCTCTTTAGTTTTTTCTCTCTACAATTTTATCTTTTTTTCTTTTAATCTATATTTGAGAAATGATATTTGTAAAGGTCCTATATTATGGGATAAAAACACATCGTCTTAGTTTTTTGGGTAAAAAAAAATTTATATTCTTTTTGGAAACAAAAGGAAAGTTATTCAATGAATCAGAGATCAATCATTAACAATATGATATGGGACATTTACCGACATGAGTAATATATATTCCATCCGTCCTGTATTAACAGTCCTGTATACTATATTTGAACGTCTCATATTAATAGTTCAGTCAAAAAATAGATAAGAAATATATATTAAATTTACTATATCACTCTCATTTAAGGGTATTATTACAAACAATAAAAAAATTGTAAATTAATTGGTTAAGGGTAAAATTGTCTTTGTGTAAAAAGTAAGAGAAAGAAAACTGAAAAAGTAATGTTTTTATTAAATTGTATTTTTTTTCGATCGACTATTATTATGGGACGGAGGGAGTAAGGTTGTGTTTAGTTTCAGAAAAATTTCTCTAGTTTTCATTTTCTAGTTTTCTTGAAAATGGAGGAGTTATTCTCTCTCTAGAGAACCCATGGAAATTTGTTCAAATAAATTTCAGGTTTTTCAATTTTAATAAAATTGAAAACATGTTTAAATCTTATTGTTTTCTATAGTTTTTTCAATCAATCGATTATATTATACTCTTATAACAAATAAAAATTCTGAAGCGAACAACAATTCAAAGCAACAACTGAAACTTTTAAACATTTTAAAAAAATCACAAGCGAACAATGTAAATATCAACACTATTTTAGGCTAAATTTAAGAACGCATACCATCAAAATAATGTCATACATATTAAGTTATTAACACTATTTAACACTTTATCAGTCTTAAAATAAGTGTTCATATTTAACTTTTAATGTTTTTTTTTTTCTGAAACATTGATCGTAAATAGAGTTGTTATACTTGATACAAATTATATCAATTCAAAATACATTTTAAAATTCTATTCATCCATATAATTTTCAAAGAGTATTATTTAACGCAAATAAAAATAATTAAAGTCAAAGTATAAAAAAGACTTCGAAAGTTAAAAGTGAATACTTATTTTAAGACGGAGGTAGTAACAACATACATATTAACAACAAAAATAGTACTCAAAATAAAAATAGAAAACTTTAACTTATATTGAAAAGAGAAAAATATAAAAAACTCATAAAAATAGTTTTTTAAATATTAGTTAAACAAGTAGAAAATAAATTTTCTATTTTTCCAAGAAAAGTTCTAAAAAAATATTAATTTAAACACCTTTTCTATTTTTAAAGAAAATCTTTCTACAAAACAACCATTTTTTCATACTTAAACACAACCTAGATTTTGCTACGTCTCCTACTTGCCAAATAGAAGAAGTACTTGGCCGTCTTACTGTGTATTTCAACAAGGGCCCAACCAATATTATTGGCTGTTTCCTATTTGTTTATCTACGGGGAGGGAAAGTGGATGTTTTTAAGGGTTTTACAAGATCACAAAGAACAAAGCATGGATTTGATTATGAATGCTCGAGACGGGAAAAGTTCAATATATACCACTATTTTAGCACAAATTCAGTGCATCAATCTCAGCTTTTTATTTTTTTTATCTATCAACTTTCATTATTTCTTTTTTAAATTAAATATCTCATAAATCGTTAATCGTTACACAAAACGAAACACATCATTGCGACGAGAATTAAATCATTTTTTAGCAAAGACACATATATATACTTCCGCCGAATTTTTTTTTTTTTTTGTCTGAGAAAATCATATATGATCTGTATCACGGATCATATATAATTTTCGAAAATCATATATGATTCTGGGAAATCATATATGATTCGTGATACCAATCATATATTATTTTTTTAGGAAAAAAAAAGTTCGTCGAAAGTTTATACACGTGCCCCTCATTAGAAAGATGATTTAATTATCGTTGGAATGGTGTATTTTTTTTTTGTTTGACGATTTACCATTTGTAAGATAGTTAATTTCTAAAAAAATAGTAGAATATAAGGGTTATATTAAATAGGTGATTGTGTTTGATTGATTGAGTTTATGCTATATTCTGAGTTTACACTAATCTCAACTTTATTAAAAACACGTTTTCTGTTCTCGACATACAAATTCTCGATTATACTCGTTTTAAATGTGCTTTATCTTTTCGGTAAAATTTTCTAGATGTAACAAAAAGAATATGATAGACAAGAAAGTACACAGTGGAAAATTTTCAATATACACCTTTACTTTAACATAAACTCAATCAAAAAATCATAACCAATAATTTTTATCATGTAACAAAAAAACTTATTTTCTAAAAATTAATTATCTCACAAACCGTTCATCGTTACGTAAAACAAAACATATCATCGCGACGAGAATTAAATCATTTATCTATCGATGGGCACATATATATACTTTCGACGAATTTTGTTTTTGACTTTTTCTCTTAAGTCACGTATGAGAGAAATTATATATCACTACTACAAAATTGGGTTTAGAGACCCCTTTATCAAGACCCTTTCTTAGAAAAAACAGTCTGAGTTATTGTTTTTCACAGCCCAAAATATATCCAGACCGGTGATAAAGATAAAACCCGGTTCCAATATTAAAAAGAAATCCAGACCGGTTTCTAAACTAAAAACATGTCTCTATTAGGTCTAATCTGGACCGGTTCTAATTTTAAAACCCGGCCTATACCAATTTGTTTACATGCAGACATGTTTTAAATAAAGAACAGGTCTCATTATTTTTCCCAAAATTGTGAGCGGGACATTTCCCCCCTTTATTCTTTTCAACATTTTCAATCAAATTTCAAATTAACCTAATTCCTTTTTCTATCTCATTTCTTTAACCCCACGGTCCCACACACACACTGCTGTCATACCACCATGGCACACCTCTATCACTGCCCCTCGTGCCACTGCCCATTAGTCTTGTTTATTGGCTTTGTTATATCAAGGTTTGTATAATAACTTGCTTAATCTATCATTTTTTTAACTATTTTGTATTCTTTTAAAACTTTTCTGTTTGTTTTTTATTTCTCAAGTTAGATATGTTAACTTATATTTTATCACTTTTGGATTGCATAGGTTAAAGCTCATTTTCATTATTAGCCTTCATCTCATAACAAGTAATAGAGGTTATGTGAGCAAATTAGAGCTATTTAGGTAGCGGATTCATGTGGTCCAAGCTTGCACATAAGGTGTTTGATAAAATGCTTAATTTTGTTTTTATGTATGTTTTTCACATATAGGATGGAGATCTATAAAATTGAGCTCGAAGGCTTTCGAAAATCTTGAAGATCTATAAAATTGACCTCAAGGTATGAAAATATGTTTATTTTTATCATTGTTACTACTTGTCGTGTAGACGTGTGGGTCGACCACAATAGCTAATCACGTGTCCTCAAATTTTTTATCAACCCCTTCGATGAGATAACGGTAATGTGATTATAAATATATAACGAGTATAGTGGTTGTCACAATTTGTAGCAGGTAGGGGTGTCATTCGGGTTATCGGGTCGGATTTGAGCCTTATCGGATCGGGTCTTATCGGGTTTTTAAAAAGTAAAACTTACCCGTAACCCGATCCTATAAGTAATCGGGTTATCGGGTTAGGGTCTATCGGGTTATCGGGTTAGGGTCTATCGGGTTATCGGGTTTACAGGTCGGGCTTATCGGGTTATCGGGTTAATCATATTATAAATTACAAATTAACAAAAAGACATATAGCATGTACTGATGTACATACATATTGGTCAAATATCAACATGTACATGTTTATATCACTATTAAGTCACTCCCCTGTGTACTATGTAGATGTTTATAATTCTTACAGTGAGATCTATAGCTAAGTTTCTATGCATTTGGATGAAGAATCTCCATTAGAAAAGGAAGTGTGTTGTAAATCAAAATTATACGATTTTGCTCATTATCTTAGAATGAATATCTATAGTATTTAGAAGCTTACAGCTCTTAGAGATTAGTCTATTATAGCTAGTGATATTATAAGATCTTTGCGTTCTAGAAATGTGTGATTTTGTATTCGACAATGACTTTGCACATGTGTAGAATCTGTTGCATCTCTATGGGCTACACGAGAAGCTTAATATGGTTTAGGCTGCATATAAGGTGCGTTCACAGTGCATACACCTTGATTTGGATTCAGTGTAGACAAGCAATTAATGTCTCCTTAGAGTAAATTTGTGGTGTTGTTGTTCGGCTGTATTGAGTTGGCTTAGTAAAGATGCAGAAATATTTGATAATAAGGAACTTCAATGTCACAAACAAAGTCACAGTAAGGTTGAAAAGTAATACGGAGTAAGTAGTAAGCTTGAAATCATACTCAGTAAGTTAGAAAAAATAAACTTTAAAGATAGCAAGACTTTTTACTTCATATAAACAAATATTTTCATAAGTCTTATTAGGTTTATCGGGTTAACCCGATTACCCGATAGCAAGATAGTTACAACCCTAACCGGACTCTATATCGTTATCGGGTTTATCGGGTTGCCCTTATAAGGCCTTATCGGGTTCGGGCCGGATTCGGGTCATGTTCGGGTCAGGTTCAGGTCGGGTCAGGTCAGGTCAGGTCAGGTCAACCCGTATGACACCCTAGTTGCAGGTTATACAACCTTGTTTACATCTAACTGGAAAAATGCTAATGAAACCAAAATATGATTCGCTAATAGATTTTGATGGTCAATATTAATTTCAGAATTAAAATTGACAACACATTAGGAAATATGTGTAAAATTAGAAATACGTTAGTGAGTATGTAAAAGTATGTTTTGTGATAATTTTGGCTTATCAATTCTGTTTATTAAGTTACTGTTTTAGTTATTCAAGATCAACAAGTGTGTCTGCCCTTGAAATTGATTGGGTAAATACCCAAATCTTTTAGTTTATGATGATTTGAAATATAGTGCAACAATATAATACTCATAAGATATATTGGTGTATTTGTAGGTGATCGAGAACACATATACGCCAATACCACAATAAAAAGATTGCCAAATGCCCAAAAGCTGTTCAAAAAGTCGTTGCTGCTGAAGTATCTATTTTGTAAACGCCAAAACAAAAAGAAGCATTCAATGTTGCTCAAAAAGATGCTAGAACAGCTGTTCAAAAAGTCGATGCTATACAAACGCCAAAACAAAAACAAGCATTCACGAATGCTCAAATGGTTGCTAGAACAGCTGCTCAAGAAGCTACATAATAGATATAGGAGATACCATTGGCGTGAGAGGACCGTTATTGAATGCCACATATGTCCGTTAGATGAGTTGTGATGATTCTACTTCAGGCTAAGATGATATGTACGAACTACTCTTTTGTAGAAGGCATTTTGGAAATGTATGATTAGTGCTAGAACTCTTTATCATCTAAGTTTAATTCTAGAATATATGTATTGACCTTTATGGTTTATTGGTTAAATTTTTTGATTCAAAATAGTCTGCGTTTGTTATTTGCTGAAACTGTCTGTGTTAGTATATTGCTAGAAACAAGAAACTACCAGGATATTGTGTTTTTATGTTGCTGGGAATGGAAAGATTAATGAAAAAAACTTTTTTTTTAAATGGTAATCCAGACCGGTTTATTAATAGAAACCCGGTCTCGTTATATACAACCAAGACCCGTTATACACACTTAAACAGGTCTTGATATTGATTTTAAGACCGGGTATGTAGCTTGAAACCGGTCTTGATTGTGATAAGCCAGACCGGTTACATAACAGGTCTCGAATTGATTTCACATGGAGAGCCCCCCACTTAGAGACCCCATGAAAAACCGGTCTTGACGCATCCTACAACAGGTCTGGGATGTCCTTTTTGTAGTAGTGTATGATTCGTCACGAAACAAATATGATTTTCAGAAAATCATATATGATTCATATCACGAATCATATATGATTTTCTGAAAATAATATATGTTTCGTGACGAATCATATATGATTTCTCTCAGACGTTACATAAAAGAAATCGAAAAAAAAGTTCGTCGAAAGTATATACATGTGCCATCGATAGAAAGATAATTTAATTCTCGTTGAAATTGTGTATTTTTTTCGTTTGACGATTTACCGTTTGTTAGATATTTAATTTTTAAAAAAGTTGTGAGAAATGAGGTTTTAAAAAAATGGATAATTATAATTGGTTGAATAAGTGTATACATTTAAAGGTGTACATAGATATTAAGTCAGTACACAATATTCAAATAAAAATGAACTAATATTTGAAGAAACAACGACAACAATTCAAACAAAAATGTTGATATAGGTCTTTCCTAAAAGTAAATTAGCAAGATGAACATATATAAAAGCTGAGAAAACATTATTTGACTGTTCAAACAACTGGCATGGCCGTGACGGGGAAGTCTAATATCTCCAAGTCCTAACAACTATGTAGAATGTTGTAAAGAAGTCCTAACAACTGGGATCTTGACATTCCCGTTTGTAATATATTGGAGTGGTTGGTTCGAATGGATTGACTCTTTGCGTTTATCGAATGTTGTAAAGTCTACTTTGAAAGGTGTAGGAGGAATTCTTATGTTGTCCTTATGGAGATTTAGAAATCGGTTTATCTTTATCGATCATCCTTTTAAGAAGGCGAATTTATGGATGACATTGTTTCTCAATCGTACTTGTGGTAGAAATCGGAAGTTTTGTATTATTTGGGTAGATTGGTTAAAAAACCTTATTGATTCTTTAGCGCATTTATAATGTTCTTTTTTTTAGCTTTTGCTAGCTTTATAAAATTCCGCTATTAAAAAAAACTGTGTACAATATTCAGCGGTTTAGATCAATTTTACACTAATATCGCAATAAAACATTTTCCTATCTAAAGTGACAAACAAGTTAGTTAAAGGCAGGGCCGTAGATGGACAAGGGCAACATGGGCCATGGCACAGGGCCTCATATTTTAGAGGGGCACCAAATTTTTTATAAACTCAACTTATTTGTACATTTTTTCAAAACCCAACTCATTTATACACTTAAATTTAAGTTAAAATGATTTTTGTAATATTATTTTAGCATATTTATAAAAAAATTATTATCGATTAGTATATTTTGGATATTTACAATTTTATTTAGCATCGATAACGATAAATTTTCTTTCTCACATAATTTTTAAGGGCCTTTTTTAAGTTACCGTCCAGGGCACTCAAAATCTCCGGAACGACCCTGGTTAAAGGGAAAACGATGTCGGAAAAGACATCTGAGTTTAGTAAACGTCGTGCCTAACATGAAATCGACATCTATAGTATTATGTCAAAACACTGATATGACAACTATTTTTTTTTTATTTCAATATAAACTTACAATTGTGTTAAACAAAATTAAGTTTAAATTAAATAAGGCTGATTTTATTAAACTTTAGAGCATGATCAGAATTACTCATGGTTCTAAATAACGCGTTATAACACGCTTTATAATGGGCTATAGTGTGAAACATGGCCTCACGTTACAAAACGGATTAAGACGTCATCTTTAGGCGTAGCGTGTTAAAAAACAGCACATCCAGTAACATAACATTTTTTTTTTAATTTTTTTCAAATTTTCACGTATGTCATGAGCGGTTCATAATCATTATATCTTGCTTTTTTAATATAAAAAACAAAAGTTAATTTTACTTTTGGTGTTTATGAGTTTTGGAGAAGAAGTTAAAGAAAAAGACAATATTGTTTTTGTAGTAACGGTCAATTTTTAATAATCGTTAAATCAAAGTATCAAAATGATATAAAATATAAACATCTTAAAATTGTTTGTATTTTCAGAACACCGATTACTAAATTTGCAAAAATAAAATACCACATATACGTATTATGTATTTGATTCTGGAATGATTAGAACTCGTTATTCCCATGATTTTGTGTTACACCTATTCTACGCAAGAGTCGGTTTAGTTATTTCATAGGCTTCACTTAACAAAATTATGACTAAACAACTAGTAATGGAGCTAACATTTTTCGTTCAGGTAGATCAAAACAAAAAACTAAAAAAAAAAACAAAGAAAAAACAATAGAGTTTTTAAATAGATAAGAGTTTTCTATTCTAACCGCACATTATCTAAAATAATCTAAAACAATATTTAAATTATAAGTTCTT
This sequence comes from Glebionis coronaria, assembly GCA_025667525.1. Taxonomy (NCBI): domain Eukaryota; kingdom Viridiplantae; phylum Streptophyta; class Magnoliopsida; order Asterales; family Asteraceae; genus Glebionis; species Glebionis coronaria. Next base: position 539,886,976 of record CM046879.1, read on the forward strand.
TTCAAGCTTACAATCTATTCTCTAGAATTGATGAATTGACTATTAATGATAAAGATGACTCTTTTTATTGGTTTTTTAATTTTATTTTGAATGGGCCATATAAAGCTTTATATAAATTACACATAAAAGATTCATACTAATACACCTAAGTAAAAAGTAAAACAACTTCATATGCCCAATTGAGCTTATGTGTATTAGTATGAGCATTTTGCACTGATAATTTTATATAAAAAAAAAGTAAAACAACTATTGCTTCGGTTTATAATACATAAACCAAATTGAGCTTGTGTTTTGGGCTTATGTCATATGCCTAAACAAACATTTTATAAAACAACGACTTTTATACTTTAGTCATAATTTTGCTAAGGACTTATATTTCAATCATTTTTTTATTTTTTTTGGCTTATTATGAGACTTGTAGACCGGAGCCATCATTTTTAGTTAAAAGAGAATGATCATATTTAAGACAAAAAGTGATAGTTATGATTATGAAGAAAGCTTGATGTAGAATATAGTAAAAAAATTGTTTGTAATACATATAAATAATAGTAGTGCGTTTGGTTTCTAGTAAAAAATCACTATTGGTATGAGTTTGATAGTTTAATGGATTGTGTATATCATTAGTTGAAAACATATATTTGGTTTGATAAAGGATTGAAAGTGGAAATATGGATCTCATGTTTATTTAGAAAATAAAACATGAACTAAAATTAACAAAATTAACTCTAAAACACCAACTAAAATCACCATATTTTTCACTTGCATTTTAGAAAAAAAAAGGTAAATGAATCAAAGAGAATAGTCCGTATCATATTGAACCAGATGGACTTTTTTAGCAATTAATTTCACATGCTCAATCTTATAGTTATTAAATAAAAAAAGTGTTGCATAAATATTGTAATTTGGTGAGATGGTTTATTAAATTTGTTGGGAATAAAATTCTTTAAGTCATCTAGCCGCTGACATATGGGATCAAACCACTGACAAGTGCAATCAAGCCGCTGACAGAATAATCACAGACAAGAAGAATCAAGCCAATGTCAAGACTTGTTAGCTGCTAAAGTCAACACTCGTTTGTTTAAGTTAGGAAGATGTACACGAATATTGTATTTTTATCTTTTGATATCTTCCTAAAATAGTTGATACTTAGCTTTATATTCAAGGCTCCTTATGTGTATAAAAGGAGGCCTTAGGGTTTATGTTTCGTTAACACTTTCAATAGCCTTGTGCGTCGTTTGATATTAATCAAAAGTTGAAAGTTTGGTAATACTATTTTGTTCTTTGATCTCAGTATTAATTCCGCATAATACTTAGATTGTTATTCAACACAAAGTTTCTATAAGTATTACACTTGATTTATTCTCGTTAATACAAAGCTAAACCGATCTAAGTTTGGGATCAACAAGTGGTATCAGAGCTTGTTGAGAAACTTTGATCAAACGAACACAAAACCCTAAATCGCTCAAAAACCCTAAATCGTTCAAAATCCTAAAAACACCATGTCCGGAGCAAGCTCAAGCTCAACAGAAACTCCTCAGTCATCCTCCAATCACCATCTCAAGATTCCCATGCTAGACCTCGACAACTTCGAACTATGGAAGTTCAACTTTGAGCAATATCTTCAAGTTGACAACTATGTTCATTGGGAGTTATTGAGTTTGGAAATCAATTCAATAAGGAACAGAAGATAGCAGAAGCTATTGCAACATGAAAAACTGCTGGAAAGACTGGTAATGATTTTTTACCAAGAACTAAAGATGGTAGAGCCACTTCAGCTGCTGAGATAGCTGATAGAAGGAATGACATGAAGGCTTTAAGATATCTTAAACTGGCTCTTGGTACCAAAGAGAAGTTTAAATTCAGAAAGTATGAATTTGATAAAGAGCTTTGGGAAGCCCTTGAAACCACTTATGGTGGTAATGAGGACACTCTCAAACAAAGAAAGAAGAAATTTGTAATGGAATTCACTGTCTTTAAAGCTCATCCTAATGAAAAACTAAGTGAGGTTAGAAGTCGTCTTCAAGACATCACCAGCAAGCTAGCATTCATGGGATTGGACTTTGAAGATATATTAGTGCTACGTTTCTTGGAGCTCTTGCTGAAGCTTGGGATGTTCAAGCTAAGTCTATCCTTGCTACAAAGGCTTACAAGGATAACTCTTTTGATGACATATACAACCGATTGATGGTTATGGAACCTGAGGCCCTGCTTAAATATGGAAGCAAATCAACCTCAGGGAGCATGGCTTTCGTATCTCATAATGACTCTTCACCCACTGACAATACTTCTCTTGTCAGCGGATTAACTTCACATGTCAGTGGCTTGTCTTCAACAGCCACTAACACATACAATATTGGGTCGTCAAGTCTCAAACCAGCTGGAATTGACTTGGAACTGTGTGTGCATACACTGCTGCTTTGCCCAATGGTTCTCCAGTCATGTTTGAAGAACTTGAACAGATAAGTGACGATAACCTTGAAGAGATGGACATCAAATAGAATATGGCTCTTAGCAGTATAAGAGCCAATAGGTTTTACAAAAAGTTTGGTAAAAGGTTGACGTTCAACAATAATGAAACTGCTGGATTTGATAAATCCAAGGGAATGCTTCAATTGCCACAGAATGGGTAATATGACTGATCGTTGATGTGCCTTGTTTGAGTGTTGTTCGTACTCGATTCAATTCGAACTGATCACGGTTTAAGGTGGAATTGTCGTCTTTGGTAACTAAAAGGGGGAGCTTCTGATTATCTAAGTCTACTAATAATATAAACGTTAAAGCTATTAAACATAAAAATAAAGGAAGGTTGTCTAACCTCGATTGCTTATCCAGAGTAAATGTTGCATAGTAGTTCTTGGTAAAAAATAACTAAAGGTGATTATCTATTTTAAAATAAAGTTGAAAACTTGAAAAGATTAAACTAAAAATTAAGACTTTTAAAATAATTGACGAAAGATTAAAACTTGATAAAATGTAAACTTAAAGCTTTAAACGTTTATAAAAATGCAAACATGAAAATAAAACTAAGACAAAACAATTTTGAAATTAAACTTAAGAAAATGGCGGGAAAAATAAAGTTTGAAAACAAGTCGGGAAAATAAAACTAGATCTAATCCGGAATAATAAGGCTACAAATAAGTTGGAATGCAAGAATCTTAAACTAATCCGGGAAAACATCAAACTTACCTTTATCCGGAATCTTTGGTTTAGGGTTTATCCGGAATCCATGTTCCAGCCTTAATTCGGAATAAACACAAAAATGTCCTTATCCGGAATGTATAAAGATTTATCCGGAATCCTTGTGTTTTTACAAATCTGGAATACTCAATACTTACTCTTATCTGGAATCCTGGATATGCTTAATATCCGGAATCCACAACTTCATTCTATCTGGAATTTTGATGATTGAGCTTATCCGGAATCCCTGTTTCTATCACAATCCGGAATGAAATAGAGTGTTATCCAGAATACTTGTTTTGGTCACTATCCGGAATACTAAAAAACTTCAAATCCGGAATGTTTGTATCACTAGTTATCCGAAATACTTTGTTAAATATAATCCGGAATAAATCCGGGATATGTGTGTTAGATGAAATCCGGAATAAGGATTACCCTTATCCAGAATGTGGCTAATGTATGCTATTTGGAATGCTGGGTCCTTAAGCTTATTTGGAATAAGAAGTGTAACATGTAATTCGGGAAATAAAATCTCACACACTATTCGGAAAACTAGGGTTTTAAGAAATCCGGATAAGAATTAAAATTAAGTAAAATTGAAAATAAGCTAAAGACCAATAAGCACTTAACCAAAAACTTTAACCAAAATGATTTTTAGAAAAAGTAAATAAGCCACAATTCAAAAACTTTAAAAACACTAAATAATCAAAATATAGCAACTTTTAAAAGATTAAAACTAATAAAACCACTTGATTAAAAATAAGCTAACACTTAATTAATCAAAAAGCACAATAAGCTAGAACATCAAACACATCAAATCAATAAGCTCAATCTAATAAGCAAATCAATCACATAATCAACAAGATAAACCAACTACATGATTAAAAAGACAAAACAATAGATTATGATTAAGAAAGGTAGAATGAGAATTAACTAGAAAGCTTGATCAAACTGAAGATGATTAAGATTCAAATACAAGATTAAAAAGATGAAAGATTAAGCAAACATGAAAGAAAATTCTAGAAAGAGAAAATAACTCCTAATTACCTTACTTAAAAATAAAAACTAAAAATAAGACTAACTCCTCCTAACGACATATTAGGAGACTATATATAGGAGAAGGGGAGGGTGTTGTTTCTTCCTTCTTTCTTTTGTCTTCTCAAATTTTTAAATAACTTATCTTTCTCGACTTTGTCTCGGGATTAGTCGAATGATAACTTGAACTCGTCTTCTAATTTTCTTCTTTTAGTAGACTTGGTTCTTCGACTTCGTTAAACTTCCGTCTTTAGACTTTTTCTTCGATAAATCTTCAGAATAGGCCTTTGACTTCCGTTCTTCTTGCACTTTTGATCTTTTGACTTCGTCTTTTGTCTTTTTCTTCGATAAAAGCCCATGAAAGCCCGTGTTTTCTTCCTTTTTCATATTTTTGTCCTAAAACACAATAAAAACACAAACCACGCATAATTCCGCCTTTTACGACATTAAATACACGTTTTGGTCTTGTTATTATTAGAAATAAGTGGTAAAAGGATAAGTGTTTTCACACTTATTAAATCCCCTACACTTGACCATTGCAATGCCCTCATGTAATGCATAATTTCAAAGCATAGTTTAATATTTTCCATCATAATTAACTCACCTTAGCCTTTATTAAATACTAGACACTAAGGAAACTAAAGAGATAGAAAATTACAAAATGCTTGAAGGAAGAACAAGTAAAGAAATCTAAGACTTACATTAGGGATTTGGATTTCATGAATGTTTATCACCCTCAAGTTTCACGTTCCCCACACCAAGCTTAGAAACGAGATCATTGTTATTATAAGTTAGTAAGCTAACACTCACTCATGTGGCTCAATTATTCGCTTAGACTCCCTTATTCCTAGGTGTATCTCTTATATTTTATTGATGTCTTGAATGATCACGAGGATGCATTGTTGACTTATTTCGATAATTTATTTAGGCTAAAAATAAAGTAGGACGATTTAATCAATAGTTAGCTAACGGACAAAATCTTTTAAAACTGCTTCTCGAAACCTCATAAAGTTCATATCTTGACATAACTCGCTTCACGATTTGAGACCTTTCTCGGATCGATATTTGGCATTGACTTTATACTTCAATCTTGAGAGACGTTCTTGAAATAATGGTCTTCTCTTCATAATAGGAATTTCTTCACTTGAAGTTTTTGAGAGATTCTTCATACTTGGACCACGACTTCTTCATTTTTTTCTAATCTTTATTTGGGACTTTGATATACAACGATCCGCCTCCTTTTAGGACTTGGATCTATTTATCCTCATACCTTGTTAGGGTCTTTTCGGATATACTTCTCCATGATCTTTAGGGGAGTATTTTCTTTTCATCGTGTGTCTCGATCCTTCATATTGATTTTTGATAAATGATTCTTCACATCACTTTGGATCTTTAGCAACAAAATGTAGCCCTCCTGCCTTGTTAGGGCCTTTTCGGACTCGCCAATCTTCGCATCCCGCTTCAATAAGTTATGCCTTGGCTATGAACTCTAATTAATCCCGATCAACTTTTAAACGATCTTGTGCTAGAAGCTAAGTAACTTTTCAAATCGAACAACCTTACTTATTGCAATTAAATTTATGAATAAGCGATGGGAGAAAAAGCTCATATTTAATTCACATAAATTCATGAAAGAATACCAAACTTATAATTGACTCTATCATCTCTCATTCTCCACAATTTAAAATCTCAAGGAATGAGACTCGTGGATGCATAGCCAATTAAATCAAAGTTTTGGGTTTTCAAGTCATCTATAGGATCTTGCATCTTCTTAGACTTTTTAAAGTTTAGAATTTGTATTTTAAAGTTCCCTTGATAAACGACTTCCTAGGATCAATTATAGGAACTTGCGAAAAGTTCTTGTTCTTAACCCGTAAGAGTTAAGACTTTCGCGTTTTAAAGTTTCCTATATAAAAGCCTAGCAAAACTTGATTTAAACATGTTAAGGATACTAGCTAGAGTAAGCTTAAATATGTAAACTCGGGTTGAGTCAAAAGATTCATGACGGGCCTAATATATCAAAGACATCTAAACTCATTAAAACTATTTTATTTATTTATTTTTATTTTGACTTTATTCTTGAAATGAAATATATACATACAATGCAAGAAAATAAAAGAAAATAATTGAAAAATACTACTAGGCCAAAATAGATCAAAAATTTTGAAAAACGTCGAAAAATTAAATTTTCCGGTTAAAATGAGGACAAATTCATGGAAAAGCCCACTTATTACTTCGATAGAAGTCCCCTACACTTGATATAAACATTGTCCTCAATGTTTAAGCATATGGCAATAAACTCCCCTACACTTAGGACATTGTGCACTTTGTTTAAATCTTGATAAGGAAGAGACGACTATAGTGATTTCAATGTGAACATATAAGATATGAAATATTGAATCACAAAACTTTAGGATAGAACCGGGAAGACGGGAACACGGGTCGTCAAATAGCATCAAAAGTGGCTCCTTGAAAGCTTTAATCCATGCACATCATAAGAAACAAGACAACAAACACCTATGTAGCTCCCCCTACACTTATTATGAAAACGGGTAAAAGATAGATCATCGGGTTGCCTCTCGAGAAGCGCTTGTTTTTGTTAACCGAGTCACGATCCTGACTCGACCCATAACTAATTCAAGGGAAACGTGGTGAGAGATGGAATCATCTCATGAGAGATGTCCTCACCAAAGTACAACTTAACACGTTGGCCATTCACCTTAAAGTTTGGCCCATTTGGTTGAGATAACTCAATGGTGCCATAAGGGTAAATTTTAGCAACGGTGAATGCGCCGGACCAACGAGATTTAAGCTTGCCCGAAAAGATTTTTAACCGAGAGTTTAAGAGTAAAACTTGATCACCTATGTGAAACTCTCGGTTCTTAATTTTGGAATCATTAATGAGCTTGGTTTTCTCCTTGTAGATCAAAGAATTCTCATAAGCCTCATTCCTCAGTTCATTAAGCTCATTGAGTTAGATTTTCCTAAGATCCCCGGCTTTGTTGATATCAAAATTAGCCCATTTCAAGGCCCAATAAGCCTTATGCTCCAACTAAATGGGGAGTTGGAAATCCTTTCCGTACACAAGGCGATAAGGGGTACAACCTATAGGTGTTTTATAAGCGGTACGGAAAGCCCACAAAGCATCATCTAATTTATCGGCCCATGAGGCACGATGCTCTCCCACGGTATGCTCTAAGATTCGCTTCAGTCCACGGTTAGAGATCTCGGCTTGACCATTAGTTTATGGATGATACGCGATGGAAGACGGTGATTGACACCATACTTAGCCATGACTCGAGCAAATTGATCATTGCAAAAATGAGTCCCGCGATCACTAATGATAGCACGAGGAACACCGAATCGAGCAAACAATTGTTTCAGAAAGTTCACAACCACCCTCGCATCGTTAGTAGGTAAATCCTTTGCTTCAACCCATTTGGATACGTAGTCAACGGCTACGAGGATGTACTTGTTCCCTTTAGATGATGGAAATGGACCCATAAAGTCGATGCCCCATACATCAAAGATTTCACATTCTTGGATGAAACTTTGAGGCATCTTATCATTATGTGTGATCTTGCCTTGTCTTTGGCAACCATCACAATGCTTAACCATTTCATGAGCGTCATGATAAATGGTGGGCCAATAAAATCCGGAGTCGAAAACTTTCTTCGCGGTATAGTTAGGACCAAAGTGACCACCGGTGGGTCTTTTGTGGCTAGCTTCTAGGATTAGTAAAGCTGCCGGCCCATCAACACACCGACGAATAACAAGATCCGCACATTGCTTGAAAAGGTAAGGGTCGTCTCAATAATAGTGCTTAATATCCTTAAAGAATTTTTTATTTTGTTGGGACGTTAACCCTTCGATAAGGACACCACCCGCTAAATAGTTTGCAATGTCCGTAAACCATGGGGTATCGTCAAGATTTTAGTTAATAGACATTAAGGTCTCAAGGGGAAAAGATTCATTAATCTCTTAATTTGAAAGTTCCCCTTGATAAGGATCCTCGAGTCTACTAAGATGATCCGCGGCGAGGTTTCCCGCTCCCTTTTTATCACGAATTTCGATTTTAAATTCTTGGAGGAGCAAAACCTAACGAAGGAGTCTCGGTTTAGCATCTTGCTTGGTCAACAAGTATTCCAAGGCGGAATGGTCGGTGTAAACGATGGTGGTGGAAAGCACAAGATAGGGGCGGAATTTCTCAAAAGCATACACTACGGCTAAAATCTCTTTTTCGGTAGTGGTATAATGCAATTGAGCCTCCGTCATTGTCTTGCTAGCATAATGGATTGGTTGGAAATGTTTATTCACTCGTTGACCTAAAACCGCTCCTACCGCGAAATCACTAGCATCGCACATGAGCTCGAAAGGTAACTCCCAATTTGGAGAGACTAAGACCGATGCCTTAGTTAATCTACCTTTAAGAATTTCTAAAGAATCGAGACATTCTTGAGAAAAGATGAAAGGAGCATCCTTTTCTAAGAGGTGAGTCATTGGTCGAGCTATCTTAGAGAAATCTTGGATGAAACGACGATAAAATCCTGCATGACCTAAAAAACTTCTAACTCCTTTGACGGTGGTAGGTGGAGGCAACTTAGCAATGACGTCAACTTTAGCACGGTCGACTTCGATACCGGCTTTGGAAATTTTGTGACCTAGAACAATGCCTTCTGTTACCATGAAATGGCATTTTTCCCAATTAATAACGAGACGAGTGTCTTCACACCGTTTAAGCATACGTTCTAAATTGGCAAGGCAAGATGAGAAAGAACCACCATAGACCGAAAAATCGTCCATAAAGACTTCCATAGTTTCTTCAACCATGTCATGGAATATAGCCATCATACACCTTTGGAAAGTCCTAGGAGCATTGCATAAGCCGAAAGGCATTCTTTTGTAAGCAAATGTTCCATACGGACAAGTGAATGTGGTTTTCTCTTGGTCTTTTGGATCGATGGGAATTTGAAAATACCCAGAGAAATCGTCTAAGAAGCAATAGTAGTCATTACCCGCTAAACGCTCGAGCATTTGATCCATGAAAGGAAGATGAAAATGATCCTTACGAGTGGCATCATTGAGCTTGCGATAGTCTATGCAAACTTGCCAACCCGTGACAAGTCGAGTAGGAATCAACTCGTTGTTTTCATTGGGAACAACGGTTATTCCGCCTTTCTTAGGAACACAATGGACGGGACTAACCCATGGAGAATCCGAAATAGGGTAAATCATTCCGGCATCTAGAAGTTTGATGCCTTCTTCTTGATGACGTCATAAATTTTTGGATTAACCCTTCTTTGGCTTTGGATTACGGGTTTAAAGTCATCTTCCATGAGAATTTTATGAGTGCAAAAGTTAGGATCAATTCCGCGGATGTCGGAAATTTTCCAAGCAATTGCTTTCTTATGATTTTTGAGCACATCGATAAGTCGAGATTTTTCATCCTCTTTTAAGTCCTTTGCAATGATGACGGGTAACTTCTTATTGTCTTCTAGGAAAACGTATTCAAGATGAGACGGTAATTCCTTAAGCTCTAAATCCGGAGGATTGTCGATGGAAGGCTTAGTCAAATTCGGATCATTCGTTTGTAATTTCCATAGGAGAAGGTGGAGACATATGGTCCTCATTGAGAATTTTCTCAATGGTACGAATGTATTCGTCCCAATCGGAGGGAGAATCGTCATATTTTAAGTCCAAGTCCCCTAAACTTGCTTTAAATTCTTTCAAAAGAAAGTCACTTTCTCCAAATGGAGTCAATGAGGGAGCAATAGAGGCAACGGTCTCAACAATGGGTAGAGAATAAAGACCACTTTTACAAGCATTTTTGAAATGTTCTTCACAAGCCTCATCAAGTACGTCAATGAAATTAACGCTCTCGTGTTCATAAGGTTGCTTAGAAAGTTTACCCATGTTGAAGACGATTTTGTCGTCACCAAATCTCATGATTAATTCGCCCGCGGCTACATCAATAAGAGTGCGACCGGTCCTCAAGAATGGACGTCCAACGATTAATGGAACACGGGGATCCATCTCGTAGTCAACGACAACAAAATCCGCCGGAAAGGTGAATTTGTCGACACCGACGAAGACATCTTCGGCTATCCCCACCGGATAAGCAACCGTACGGTTAGCTAACTCCAATGTCATTCGTGTGGGGACTAGCTCGGGTAGAGATAATTGTCTCCAAACGCAAAATGGCATTAAGTTGATACTAGCACCTAGATCGGCTAGGGCCATACAATTCTCTACCCCGGGAAAGTTACAAGGAATGAGAAAGCGACCAGGATCAGTAAGTTTGGTTGGTAATTTCCTCAAGAGAACCGCGGAGCAATTCTCATTAAGTTGGGTTTGAGCAATATCAAGAAGTTTTTCTTTATCACTTAGAAGATCTTTGAACATTTTATCATATTTAAGCATGTGAGCTAGCGCCTCTACAAAGGAGATGTTGAAATTCAATTGTTTAAACATTTTAAGAAAGATTGAAACTTGAATATCATCCTTGTTCTTCAATTTCTCTTTCCTCAACCTTGAAGGATAAGGTATGTTGGGTTGAGAGGAAGGCTTTGGAATAGATTGGTCACTCACATCCTTTTGTGGTGGAGGGGTGGGGTTGGAAGGTGAAGGGATTGGTGAAGGTTGCTCGTTATCCTTTGTCATAATCACCGGAGTAGGTTTAGGAATCTCGGGTTCCTTATAACCTTTTCCACTGTGGGTAGTGATTGCTTTCATCTCCCTTCTTGGATTTGCAATGGTGTTACTCGGAAGAGAACCCGAAGTAGAGGGTTGATTACTTTGGAAGAAACTAGCCATCATATCCCTTAAGTCATTTGTTTGATTGCTTAAAGAGTTTCGCATGTCATTCCTAAGCTCGGCTCGAAGATCATTCCCTTGTTTAGCCATGTCACCTTTCAAGTTAATAATTTGACTCTGAAGATTCTTCACCAGCGCGTCATTAGTCCTCATGTAAGTTTCAACCTCGTGATTAAATATCGTGGGTTGGTTGGGAGGGGTGCTTGGTAAGTGGGTGGTTGATATATGGGAGTTTGGTAAACTTGATTATTACCTTGAGGTGGATATGGATTTCTTTGGGTTTGATGTTGATTAGGAGCTCGAGGTTGGTTTTGATTGTTGCGATTGAAGTTGTTTTGGTTTTGAGGAGGAAAACCGGGTGGTGAAAGAAAATTGTTTGAACGATAATTTAGCAAATTGCGGTCACCTTGAGGACGTGCTTGATAGCCTCCCGTGGAAAAGTTACCGTTAGCCGCATACACGTTTTCCGGGTTGTCATGAGTAGAAGGACAATCGGTGTATGAATGAGGACCGCCGCAAGTCTCACAAGAAAGTGCTACAGCTTTAACTTGTTGATAATGGTTCGTAACCATGGTTAAGATATTTTTGTTCATGTCGGCTATTTGGCGGGTGATTTCGATGAAATCGGGGTTTGAGGAAGTAGAAGAAACATTGACCCTCGGGTTATTTCTTGAAGATGCGGATGAATCCCAATTTTTATGATGAGTGGTCATGTTCTCGATAAGCTCTCTACACTCCTCGGGTCTTCTTTTCATAAACGTACCACCGACGGCGGCATTAATCGTATCACAATCACGAAAAGTTAAATCGTTGTAGAAAGTATAAATTAGAGTGACGGGGAGCATATTATGGTTAGGACAACGATCGATCAAGATATTATAACGTTCCCAAGCATCGAAAAGAGACTCATCGGGTTCTAGAGTGAAACCACTGATTTGATTCCGAAGACTAGTTACCATGGATGGTGGAAAATATCTTGAGAAATTTTTTTGAGTCATCTCGTCCCATGTATGAATGAGTTTTTAGGAAGACGATCAAACTATTTTTCGGCATGGTGGGATAAAGTGTGTGGAAAAAGATGAAGGCGGAGAAAATTCATGGTAACACCGGGCAATTTCATGCTTAAGTGACGGTTATGAATTTATCGAGGTGTTTGTTGGCATCATCATCTGGTAATCCGCGAAATGGGCAAGCATTTTGAACTTGTTGGATCATGTGATGCTTCAACGAAAATTCGGGAGCCGTGATTTGTATCGGCACAATCGGTCCTCCACGTCCATTCATAGTCGGTTGGAATAACTCCTCCATCGTGCGAAGGTCGGGTTGTGGGTGATGGTTGTTATTATTCACAACGGGGTGAGTTGGATTATTATTATTATGCACACCGGCCATATCTAGGTCTCTACGAGTCTCGGGCTCAAGATTAGACGAAGATCGAGTACGCATACACTAAAAATGCAAAAATATTTTTGATTTTTTTATCTCTTTTTTTTGGATTTTTGAAAAATTTATATTTTTTGGATTTTTTGAAATTTTTTTATGCTATGAAAATAACGTTCCCAAGAGAACGGATCCCAAAATCCAATTTTTCTCACAAAAAACCGTTAATCTTTACGAAAAGAGCCGGCAGCGGCGACTGATCGTTGATGTGTCTTGTTTGAGTGTTGTTCGTACTCGATTCAATTCAAATTGATCACGGTTTAAGGTAGCATTTTCGTCTTTGGTAAATAAAAAGAGGAGCTTTTGATTATCTAAGTCTACTAATAATATAAACGTTAAAGCTATTAAACATAAAAATAAAGGAAGGATGTCTAACCTCGATTGCTTATCCAGAGCGAATGCTGCACAGTAGTTCTTGGTAAAAAAAACTAAAGGTGATTATCTAATTTAAAATAAAGTTGAAAACTTGAAAAGATTAAACTAAAAATTAAGACTTTTAAAATAATTGACGAAAGATTAAAACTTGATAAAATGTAAACTTAAAGCTTTAAACTTTTATAAAATATGCAAACTTGAAAATAAAACTAAGACAAAACAATTTTGAAATTAAAATTAAGAAAATGGCGGGAAAAATAAAGTTTGAAAACAAGTCGGGAAAATAAAACTAGATCTAATCCGGAATAATAAAGCTACAAATAAGTCGGAATGCAAGAATCTTAAACTAATCCGGGAAAACACCAAACTTACCTTTATCCGGAATCTTTGGTTTAGGGTTTATCCGGAATCCGTGTTCCAGCCTTAATTCGGAATAAACACAAAAATGTCCTTATCCGAAATGTATAAAGAATTTATCCGAAATCCTTGTGTTTTTACAAATCTGGAATACTCGATACTTACTCTTATCTGGAATCCTGGATATGCTTAATATCCGGAATCTACAACTTCATACTATATGGAATGTTGATTATTGAGCTTATCCGGAATCCCTGTTTCTATCACAATCCGGAATGAAATAGAATGCAATCTAGAATACTTGTTTTGGTCACTATCCGGAATACTAAAAAACTTCAAATCCGGAATGTTTGTATCACTAGTTATCCGGAATACTTTGTTAAATATAATCCAGAATAAGGAAAACCCTTATCCGGGATATGTGTGCTAGATGAAATCTGGAATAAGGATTACCCTTATCCGGAATGTGGCTAATGTATGCTATTCGGAATGCTGGGTCCTTAAGCTTATTCGGAATAAGAAGTGTAACATGTAATTCGGGAAATAAAATCTCTCACACTATTCAGGAAACTAGGGTTTTAAGAAATTCGGATAAGAATTAAAATTAAGCAAAATTGAAAATAAGCTAAAGACCAATAAGCACTTAACCAAAAACTTTAACCAAAATAATTTTTAGAAAAAGTAAATAAGCCACAATTCAAAAACTTTAAAAACACTAAATAATCAAAATATTAAAAAGCAACTTTTAAAAGATTAAAACTAATAAAATCACTTGATTAAAAATAAGCTAACACTTAATTAATCAAAAAGCACAATAAGCTAGAACATCAAACACACCAAATCAATAAGCTCAATCTAATAAGCAAATCAATCACATAATCAACAAGATTAGACCAACTACATGATTAAAAAGACAAAACAATAGATTATGATTAAGAAAGATAGAATGAGAATTAACTAGAAAGCTTGATTAAATTGAAGATGATTAATATTCAAATACAAGATCACCCCCACTCATCAACAGTAAACATAAATCCGCAAAAAACCCTCTCTCCTTTTTTGGTGATTTCCGACGGCCTCTAAAATATTCCGATCAATTCCAATCCATTCCCTATTCTTGATACATGGATCTTTCCTTCTAAGGTCGATTCGTATATTTTTTAGGGTTTGTGATTGTATTTTGTTTTAGGGTTTTGGATGCTTCTCTTAACGATTCCTTTTTATGGTTTCGTTTTGAGGGATCTACTAGTTTGGGTGTAATTGTAGGTCTACTGTCCTTTATTTGATAGTTATATCGTTTTTATGGACATGGGTTAGACGTTTGTTGCGTGTTCGTGTTGAAACCCTAATTAGGGCATTGGTGGCTGCCTTAGCGTGTTTTTTTGTTTTTTCTGATGCGATTGTGTTTGTGGGTTTATTATGGAGAGAGGGTTTCTATCTAATGATTCGAAGATCAAAAATAAGGATGAGAGGAAGAAGAAAGATGGAGATGATCCTGCGTTGCAAGAAACGCCATATGTCACCATTAGAAAGGCTGCTAAGGCTAAGTCTACTATAATGGGTACGAATGACAAGTTGGAATCTAATGTTGTGAATGGTGATGATTCTACCTCATCAGGTATTGGAGCCGATACGTTGAATACTAGTTGTAGTGCAGAAGATGGTGGTTCTATACCTTCTGGTTCAGCACGTGTGGCCCAACATATGGAATACTCCTATGCTAGTCTTGTTCGCCCTATAAATGCAGCCAACAAGGTACACTTCCGTACTCTTGTTAATGAGGAGAAAGTTGATGATTTGGATTGTGTGCTTCCTAAGACCGCGGCTGCTAAGGTAAAGTAAAGGTTTGAGAATTCCATTGTGGGTTTGTTTGTTGGTAAGGATCCATCTTTTCCGGTGGTTCAACAATATGTTTCTAATACATGGAGGAAATTTGAGTTCAAAAAGATAACGAGGAATGATGATGGTGTCTACTTGTTTAAATTTGCTTCTAAAGCAGGTATGGATCAAGTGTTAGAAAAGGGACCGTGGATGATACGCAAGTCACCTATTATCCTTAATAAATGGACATCTAGTGTGTCTTTGAAAAAAGGTGAGGTCACCAAAGTTCCTGTTTGGGTAAAATTGTACAATGTTCAAGTTATTGCTTACTCGGAGGATGGGTTGAGCTTGATTGCTACTCAAATAGGTAAACCAGTCATGCTAGACGCGTTTACAAGTTCTGTGTGTGGAACCATGGGGAAGAATCAGTTTTGCTCGGGCTCTTATTGAGATCAATGCTCACTCTGATTTGAAAAAGGAGGTTACTATAGCAATACCGAAAGAGGAGTGATGGGCATATTAAGGAGGTCATTAGAGTTGAGTATGAATAGAAGCCGCCACATTGTGTTGATTGTCAAAGTTTTGGCCATGGTCCTAATCTATGCCCTAAACGTGTTCGAGAGGATATACTTAAAACTTCGGCTAACGCAGCAACGACCAACACTATTGAGGATAATGACGAAGGTTTTGTTGAAGTTAAGAGCCGAAAGAAGAAGAAGGGAGCTGATTCGCGGTCGTTTGGTGGTCTTAGGCTGCCTAAGCCTAATTCTAAGGTTATTTGGCAGCAAAAGAAAAGTGTGGGTTCAAAAGGGGGTTCTAATCTCGCATCTCTAAGTGTATCTATAAATGAACATGATAAAGGTAATGTTGGTAATCTCTTTCCTGATCGTGCTAAGTCGGAGCTGAATACGTCTAATCCTTTCAATGTTTTGAACGTGGAAGGGGAGGATATGGGTAAATCTGGTATGCGACAACCTATAGCTACTGAACATGTTGGTACGAGTAGTTTGAATGTAGATGGGAGAACTGATATGAATGAGGTTCATGAGGAGAGTCTTTGGTCGTGTTATAAAAAGGCAAAGGAGAATTCTAAAAGCAAGACCGCAGATCTAGAGGATGATTCGGATGAGGATGAAGTCTATATGCCGCATGGTGGTGGAGGTATGGATGGGTTCGAAGATGACATGGATTGCTATGATGACTATCGAAACCAGGTTTACAACTTAACGCCACAAGAGCAAGCCTTTTGTGATCAGTATGATATCCGCCTTGGTAGGAAGTAGTTTCTTGTCTTTTGTTTGTTCTTAAGAATGGCATGTTATTTGTTAGCATGGTTTGTTAGTGCCCTTATAATGGGTTGTGGCGTAGGAATTCACCTACACCTTATGTACTTAATCGTCTTTTTGGAGTAATACATTTACCGGGGAAACCCTTTACCCAAAAAAAGATTCAAATACAAGATTAAAAAGATGAAAGATTAAGCAAACATGAAAGAAAATTATAGAACGAGAAAATAACTCCTAATTACCTTACTTAAAAATAAAAACTAAAAATAAGACTAACTCCTCCTAATGACATATTAGGAGACTATATATAGGAGAAGGGGAGGGTGTTGTTTGTTCCTTCTTTCTTTTGTCTTCTCGTCTTTTTAAATAACTTGTCTTTCTCGACTTTGTCTCAGGATTAGTCGAATGATAACTTGAACCCGTCTTCTAATTTGCTTCTTTTAGTATACTTGGTTCTTCGACTTCGTTAAACTTCCGTCTTTAGACTTTTTCTTCGATAAATCTTCAGAATAGGCCTTTGACTTCCGTTCTTCTTGCACTTTTGATCTTTTGACTTCGTCTTTTGTCCTTTTCTTCGATAAAAGCCCGTGAAAGCCCGTGTTTTCTTCCTTTTTCATATTTTTGTCCTAAAACACAATAAAAACACAAACCATGCATAATTCCGCCTTTTACGACATTAAATACACGTTTTGGTCTTGTTATTATTAGAAATAAGTGGTAAAAGGATAAGTGTTTTCACACTTATTAATGGGTCACTTCAAGAGGGAATGTAGGTCTCCACTTAGGAATGATAGAGGACAGAGTGCAAACTGAACCATGAAGATTAAAGATGCTGAGCCAAAAGCCATGGTATCCATGCAGAGTATTGATGGTGTTGGATGGGACTGGAGCTTTATGGAGAAAGAAGTTGTGCAGAATCAAGCTTTGGTTGCTGAAAAAGAAGAAGAGCATGTTCACTTTGCTCTTATGGCCAAATCATCATCTTCATCAGATATTGAGGTATATGATGATGATTTTTGTAGTAAAGGTTGTAGGCAAAACACTGAAAACCTAAACAAAGAAGTGTCAAAATTAAAATCAGATATATTAGATCTTGACACCAAACTTACTAACTACAAAAGGGGGCTTGCATAATCAGATGGGATGGTGGAACTATATAAGAAAATGGAATTTAATCTTAAGGATCAAATCAGTGTTCTAGAAAGAGATTTAAAACTTAGCAATGAGTTTAAAGTAAATCTAATAGAATCCAAGACTGAATTGCAACTTAAACTAGATGAGGCCAGTAAGTCTAAAGAGAATATGGGTTTTAAAATTGAAAAAGTTTGAGAAGGCTAGTCAAACCCTAGATAAGTGTGTAAGTGAGCAAAGAAACCATAAAGACATGTCTGGGATTGGATTAAAGGAAAAAGACTATACTGTTGTTCCACCCCCAGGCAATTTCTATGGTGTTTAGCAAAAGGAATTGTTAGAAATACGTTTTTATGTATATTAGAAGTATCGGTCACTTCACAATAATATTTATGTTGTAATAGCTCGTAGTTAGAAAATAGTCATTAGTTACTTATTAATTTAAGTAAGAACCGGTCCATGGGCTTGTCATGGACCGGCCCAAGCCCATGTTTGCTTGGAACTATATATACCCCTTTCCACCATGGAAAGGGGTTGGTTGTTGTCATTTCCTAGTTTCCATTTAATAAAATTCACATAGTTTCTCTCACTTTCTCTCTCTAACTTTCTCTCTCTAGAAATCAACAAACCCCTTCATAGATTCATTGATTATCAATATTCTACATTTGGTATCAAGAGCTATGGGGTGATTTAAGGTAGTGATTTGTGTGGTTTTTTAGTTTTTGATTGTATTTGTGTTCTTTAAGAAGATCATCTTGATTCTTGGTGTTTTTTGGTGTTTTGGTGATTGGGATTAGTAGATAAGTATTAGTTGTTACTTATTTTAGTCGAAAGCACAAAACTTTTTGGGTTATTTGGTAAAAATCGGGGTTTTTTATCATTTTTTTGCTCGACTGTGCATACTCGAACAAGTTTCTGATTACCCAGAAAAGTTCCGAACCAAGCACTTCTGAATCAAGCCAAAAAGTTCCGAACCAAGCACTTCCGAATCAAGCACTTCCGAACCAAGCACTTCCGAATCAAGCACTTCCGAATCAAGCACTTCCGAATCAAGCACTTCCGAATCAAGCACTTCCGAATCAAGCACTTCCGAATCAAGCACTTCCGAATCAAGCACTTCCGAATCAACAACTTCCGAATCAACAACTTCCGAATCAACAACTTCCGAATCAACAACTTCCGAATCAACAACTTCCGAATCAATAACTTCCGAATCAATAACTTCCGAATCAAGAAGTTCCGACTCAAGAAGTTCCGACTCAAGAAGTTCCGACTCAAGAAGTTCCGACTCAAGAAGTTCCGACTCAAGAAGTTCCGACTCAAGAAGTTCCGACTCAAGAAGTTCCGAACCAAGAAGTTCCGGATCAAGCCAAAAGTTCCGAATCAAGGGTGATTTTGCTTGTTTTTCGACGATTTTTAGAGGATTTAATCTTGGTTTCTTACAACAAAAACTTAACACAATTCACAAGCTTTACTTCACTGCTCGATCAACCGATAATCTCTGTTTCTTTGAAGAAAACAAAATGAATCCAAGTTCATTAATGCCTCAGATGACATCTCTTACGGATATCTCGATCATAACGGGGACTGATAGTCGTCCACCGATGCTTATCAAAGAGGTGTTTGAGGCATGGCAGGGCCGTATGATGCAATACTTGAAGGGCAAACCAACATACGAAAGGCTTATGGTCAAATCGATTTTGAATGGTCCACTCGACTATGGTACCATTGTGGCAAATAACGTGTCTCGACCAAGAGAATATGAAGAACTCACACCGGCACAACAACTCATTGCTGATGCTGATGAAAAGGCTCTACAGACACTTCTCCAAGCTCTTCCGCATGATAATTATCGTATGGTTAGTCAATATACGGTTGCCAAAGATTTATGGGAATGTTTAAAGGTGTTGCTACAAGGTACGTCTCTCACAAAACAGGAAAGGGAGTGTCAGCTGTATGATTTGTTTGATAGATTCACGTACAGCCTAGGGGAAACACTACACGATTATTACTTCAGATTCACTACTCTAATGAATGATCTGAATGTATACAATCTCGTGATTGCTCCATTCCAGGTTAACACCAAGTTCTTGAATACTTTACCTCAAGCTGAATGGGGTGAGTATATTACCGATGTGAAGTTAACCCGGGATTTGCATAAGTGCAACTTAGATCAAATCTATGCTTTTCTTCAGCAGCATGAGAAGCATGTGATTATGCACCGTTCTCCTCGCGGTATGTACCCAGATTCCTTAGCTTTGATGGCGAATCAACCAAGCTTGTCACACAACAACACACCTTATATCTTGGGACATCAAGCCTATCATCCATCACCTTACATGACACCAACCTTCCCACAATACTCGATTCTACCGCAACCACCCACCTCACATCAGCAACAATATCGGTTCAATGCACCTTCACCACAGTATGCTTCACAACTTCATCCAGCAAATGTTGCACCTTATGCTCAGCCTTCATATTCTTCTTATCAAGAGAATGCAGCATATCCAACAAGCTACCCTGATCAAATGAGTATTCCTTCTACTGATTATGCAGCTCATCCAGATCAAGCACTGTATTGTGATGATGAGGAAGTCCCCGTTCCTGTATTCCAACAAGGAGCTGACCCAGTTGAAGTGCTAACTACTATGTCTGCTTATCTCACACGAACTTTAAGCAAACGAGGATACAGAGGATCAGCTCCTACCAACAATCAGTTGAGGAATTCATCCAATTCTCGTCAACAAGCTACTATTGAGAATGGCAGGGTCATGGTTCAGCCTATTCAACTATATCAGGGGAGACCTACCACATCAACCACCAATGCTCGCACGGTCAATCAGGCACCAATGGCCAATCCTGCTCCACGGGCTAATTCCACGGGCAAGTTGCGAATGATTACATGTTACAACTGCAAGGAAGAGGGTCATATGTCCAGGGATTGTAAGAAACCCAAGAGGAGAAGGGATGGACAGTGGTTTGCAGAAAAGATCTATCTGGTAAATGCTCAAGCGCAAGGAAGGGAACTTGATGAAGAGGAGCTTGCATTTCTTGCTGATCCAGGGATTGCTGAACAAGACGTTGTCACTACGCAGAATGCAGCTTACCAAGCCGATGATCTTGATGCGTATGACTCCGACTGTGATGACTTTCAATCTGCAAAGGCTGCTCTCATGGCAACTATCTCCAGCTTAGGGCCAGAAAAGAGATCTGAGGTACTTATTAATACCACCGATAATACCACTGATGCTAGTATTCAACCACATCAAGTTGTGCAAGAGAGTGCTGATTCGAATGAATCTTCGGTGGTGAGTCCTTCAAACGAGGAGACAAACAATGATAGCAATATCAATGTGAGTCCCCAGACTTTGAGTGAATCACAACCGGGACCCATTTCGCTAACGCCAACTCCTGCTCAACAAGATTTGGTCATGGTTCCTGCTACATTACTTAGCCAAATGAATACTGCTCTCTTAGAAACCTTAGCTAAGAATAAGAATTTGTCTGATGAGCTTACCTTAAGCAACGAGAAAGTTCAAACCTTGGAATTAGTGCCCTCGTCTAGTGTTCTAACTAATCTCGAATATGATCATTTTAGAAACAAACAAATGGGTCACTTGCAAGAAATCGAAAACTTAAGAGCAAATTTGTCTAATGAACTTAAAGAAAAGGAGTTAGTGGTCACTAATTTTCAAAAACTTCAAACAGATTTTGAATCACTCGAGTCTAAGAAGAATGAAATGGAGATTAATGCTACTAATAAGATTAGAAGCCTAGATTATTTGCTTTTAAGACAATACGCTGCTTCTCAACTAGTTCACTTATTTGATGCTTCATTTAGAGAATTTAACTTATCACGTCTAAAAGGCCTTCCCCCTAATCCACGATATGCAAAACAAGCTTTAAGACATAGTCCTAGACTTTATAATGCAACTCAATTAGGATTGGCTTTAGACCCGATTGTTTTTCCCAATGATCAAACAAGTAAGGATCTAGTTGATGAGGATCGGTCATATAATTCTGCAAAATATCCCGAGTGTGATTATTTTAAATTGAATAAGGAGCTTGCAAAAACGGATTTTAGAATTCGATTCCATATGGACAAAGATCTCATAACAGCACCAACCTACATATTAGATGAAGAAAACCCTAGTACTTTTCCTACACTTGTCAATATGGAAGGTCCTAAGGAAATTCCAAAGGATCTTCCACCTGTTAGCACTGTATGGTTAAACTTGCAAGAGATTAATCAATACTTTACTAATTTTGACAAGGTCATTTTGGAACGTACGACTTCAAATGGCTTAAACGCCGGAGAATGGGCTTTCGAACATATGAACGAGGTGTTTAAAACTGAGATCAATCCGTTTGTCGAAAGTCTAAAAGGAATTTTTGCATCTCTTAAGGAAAATCTTGTGTTTGAAATTGGTGAAGTTCAAAAAGTGTTTTATGAAATGGACACCGCTTACGAACTACAACTAGTTGAAAAAGAAAAGATTTTAACCGAATATGACCGATTCTTGTCTGCAGTAATCTCGTGTGATGTGCTTACTACTGTAAATGTTAATTATTCGAATGAGCTTACATCCGTTATGATTAATTGTGATGCTGTGAATATTTGTGAGGATATTTGTGATGATGTTTGTAATCTTTCTGTAAATGTTGCTGATACTGTAAATGAGGTAGATAATCATTCTTGTCACGAATCTAACGCTGAGTTTTTAAAGCTACAAGATTCCTACAATTTACTTTCAAAACGCTTTAATCAACTAGAACAACATTGTATATCTTTAGAATTAAAACAACAAACTCAAAATGAGAATCTTTTGATATCAAATGTTTGTGAAAACGGTGTTGAGACTAGTGACAAGATGATTGCAATTGTTAAGACATTAGAGGAAGAAATCATGAGATTGAAGAGAGAGGTATCATCAAAGGAAACATTAAAATTGGAACTAGAGGCTGCAGAGTCTAAAAACAAAGTCTTAGAAATTAGACTATCGTCTGTTCTAGGGGAGATGGATCGGACAAGACAGGGATTATCCGCTCTTTATGGTTCACTAGAAGAACGCTTCGCTTTTAATACGGCACAGCAACAATCTTTTGTTGAACAACTGAACCAAAAGTGCGAGGAAATCTCTGATTTGAACATCCTGCTCATAGACAAAAATATGGTTTTGGCTGAGTTAAAGGAGACACTTCTTCTCACCCGACAAGAAGTTGTTGATAACTTAACTACCGACTCTGCACCGTCCACTAGTGCTCCAACAACCAAGTCAGTAGTGCTTTATAAGAATCCGCTTCACAAGAGAAACCCGGTTACCTATGATGATTATATGAGGAATGCCATTAAGCATGTCGATCTTCTTAGGGATATTTTAGACGATCTTTATGCCTTAGATCCCTCAAGTAGCGACTATTACTCGGCTCATGAATATATTAAGCGAGTTCAATATTGCTTGGCTTATTTGCAATACATAGGTACACCAGGTTCTGCACTACTTAATAATAGGCCCATTGCTGTCACTCCATTTAATAAGACTCCAGGAGCGAAACCGTCATTGGCACAATCAAGTAAGACACCTTTAAAATCTGTTGCTAATGTTCCCACTTTGCCTTCTACATGATTAAAAGAGACTACTAAGGCTAAAGGATCGCCACTCAAGAAAGCTAAGATCAAGCCCTCCACTAGTAGTGCCACAAAGAAGAAAGTAGAAGTCCACAATAGGAATGCTAGTTCAGTTTTAAATAAAAAGAATCATGTTAAGACTAAAAGCTCTGCGCCTATGCAGCAGCCTAAACCATTCGTGAATTCTGATTTAAATTGTTGGAATTGTAATGAATGTATGTTTTCCCAGCGTCATGATTTGTGTCTGATTGATCACGTTAATGAAATGAATGCTATTAAGAATGGTCTTGAATGGAAGCCAACGGGTAGAACTCGTGCCCAAGTTGGCTGGCAATGGCGTCCCACTGGTAGGACCTTTACATTAGATGGAAAAATGTGCCCTTTAACTAGGAATGCATCCATTGAGGTTAGGTCTGAGCGTCCTTTAGTTAGGAACACTCGCACTCAAGTATGGAAACAGCACCCTTTAATTAGGTCTGCCCCCACTATAGTGCCTATCAGTGAAGAAATACCTCAGGATCTAAGCCAACTAGAATCTACACCACCAATTAAGAAGAAGAAGGCTAGGAAATCTAAGAAACCTAGAGTTAGCAAATCTAAGATTATTAAATTTGTACCTGCTAATAACAAGGAACACTCAGATTCCGATACCTCTACATTGTCTTTGTGTGGTGATATTTTCAGGTGGTCCAAATCATCCTGTGGTATTTGGACTCCGGTTGTTCAAAACATATGACCGGAAATCGCTCGATGCTCCGAAATTTCGTCAGCAAGTTTCTTGGTACGGTTAAATTCGGGAATGATCATATAGCAAAGATTATGGGGTATGGTGAATATCAGATTGGAAACGTGACGATTTCTAGGGTATACTATGTAGAAGGTCTTGGTCATAACTTATTCTCAGTAGGACAGTTTTGTGATTCCAACCTTGAGGTTGCTTTTCGACAACACACTTGTTTCATCCACAACTTGGAAGGAAAAGATTTGTTGAAGGGATCTCGTGGTGCAAATCTTTATACGTTGTCTCTACAAGATATGATGGCCGCCTCTCCAGTATGTCTTCTCTCTAAAGCATCTAAGACCAAGTCATGGTTATGGCATCGCAGATTATCTCATCTTAATTTTGATGCTATTAATCATCTGGCTAAAAACGAATTAGTTCGTGGTCTTCCAAAGCTTAAATTTCACAAGGACCATTTATGTTCCGCGTGCTCAAGGGGGAAAAGTACCAAGAAATCTTACAAGCCCAAAGCTGAAGACACCAATCAAGAAAAACTTCATCTTTTGCATATGGATCTTTGTGGGCCGATGAGAACTGAAAGTGTGAGCGGTAAGAAATTCATTCTGGTAATTGTGGATGATTTCTCCAGGTTTACATGGGTTAGATTTCTACGTACAAAGGATGAAGCACCGAAGGCTATCATCACTTTTCTGAAATTCATTCAGGTACGTTTGAATACCACTGTCCGCCGTATTCGTACAGACAATGGTACAGAGTTCGTCAACCAGACTCTTCGTGATTATTATGAAGGAGTTGGTAGATCACATGAAACATCCGCTGCACGCACTCCACAACAAAACGGTGTCGTTGAAAGACGGAATCGTACACTTATGGAAGCTGCTAGGACCATGCTTATTTATGCGAACGCTCCATTGTTCTTGTGGGCAGAGGCTATTTCTACTGCATGTTTCACCCAAAACCGTTCTATCCTTCGGAAACGCCATGGAAAAACACCTTATGAGCTTTTACATGACCGTAAACCCGATGTTTCATTTTTCCATGTGTTTGGTGCTCTTTGTTATCCAAACATCAATAGTGAGAACTTGGGTAAGCTTCAACCGAAAGCCGATATAGGTATTTTCATTGGTTACTCACCGTCCAAAAGAGCATACCGAATCTATAGCCGTCGTCTTGGCAAGATTGTAGAAACTATGGACGCAGATTTCGACGAGCTGACAGCGATGGCTTCTGAGCAACACAGCTCTGAACCCGCGCTTCATGAGATGGGAACCGGTGCTATTAGCTCCGGATTAGTTCCCAATAATCCTACTTCTACATCATTTTTACCACCATCAAGGCCCGAGTGGGATAAACTGTTTCAACCGTTGTTTGATGAATTCTTCGATCCCCCGACTGATGAAGTTCCAGCACCTGCAGTATTCGCTCCAATCCCTGAAGTGGTTGCTCAAGCTAATGAACCTTTATCTAATGCATCTACAATTCACATTGAACCGGACGCACCTTCACCAAGTGATTCTCAAACTACACCTGAATCATCACCTCTACTTGTGCCTAATGATGTGGAAGAGGATTCTACTGATCACGACTTGGAATATGCTCACTTGCAAGAGCTTCCTTTCTTTGGTGTAGCGATCCCTGAAAACCCTTCAGCCGCGTCTACCTCAGAAGAAGCTCCTTCTATTGTTCACTCCAGACCACCTAGGATTGAAAACCATAGCACTAAATGGACAAAAGATCACCCAATTAGGAATGTTATTGGAGATCTAGATCGACCAGTCTCTACACGCCATCAATTACAAGAGAGTGCACTCTATTGTTACTTTGATGCATTTCTCTCTGAAGTTGAACCCAAATATTGGCAGCAGGCTATGACCCAATCATCTTGGATTGAAGCTATGCAGGAGGAACTAAACGAATTCCAACGACTTGAAGTATGGGAATTGGTTCCTCGCCCTGACAAGGTTAACATCCTTACTTTGTTATGGGTTTATAAGGTTAAACTTGATGAGATGGGTGCGGTATTGAAGAATAAAGCAAGATTGGTCGCTAGAGGATATAAACAAGCCTTGGGTATAGACTTTGAGGAATCTTTTGCTCCTGTGGCTAGATTGGAGGCGATTAGACTATTCCTTGCGTTTGCTGCTCATATGAACATGATCGTCTATCAAATGGATGTGAAAACGGCATTTTTGAACGGTGAACTAAGGGAAGAAGTTTATGTTAGTCA
Organism: Glebionis coronaria; assembly: GCA_025667525.1. NCBI lineage: Eukaryota > Viridiplantae > Streptophyta > Magnoliopsida > Asterales > Asteraceae > Glebionis > Glebionis coronaria. Next base: position 539,913,012 of record CM046879.1, read on the forward strand.
ACCGGATGGGTTCGTCAGTACGGAGTCTCCTAATCATGTGTACAAGCTTAAGAAGGCTCTCTATGGGTTGAAACAAGCTCCACGCGCGTGGTATGATCTCCTGTCAACATATCTCATTTCGGAAGGCTTCTCCAAAGGCAAAGTGGACCCTACTCTTTTCACTCTCAAGGAAGGCAACGACATGATTCTGGTACAAATTTATGTTGATGATATAATATTTGCTGCCACTAACATAGAATTGTCAAATCGATTTGAGAAGATAATGTCCACACGCTTTCAGATGTCGATGATGGGAAAAATTTCATTTTTCTTAGGATTACAGATTTCTCAGAATCCCAGAGGCATCTTTATTAATCAATCCAAATATGCTCTAGAATCTCTTAAGAAATATAACTTTGAAAATTGTGACCCCGTAGACACTCCAATGGTAGAGAAATCCAAGTTAGATGAAGATAGGAATGGGACTATTGTCGATCCAAAACTTTACCGTGGGATGATCGGCACCCTTCTATATCTGACTGCTAGCAGGCCTGATTTGCAATTTGCTGTATGCATGTGTGCCCGGTATCAGGCTCGGCCTACCGAAAAGCACCTACATGTTGTGAAAAGGATCTTTCGGTATCTAAAAGGAACACTTCATCGTGGTCTATGTATCCGAAAGATTCCTCGATTGCTTTAATATCATACGCAGATGCCGATCATGCTGGTTGTCAAGACACGAGGCGTAGCACTTCTGGATCTGTGCAACTCCTAGGAGATAGATTGATCAGTTGGTCTTCAAAAAGGCAGAAAAGCGCTGCAATATCAAGCACGGAGGCTGAATACATCGCCATGTACGGTTGTTGTGCTCAAGTCCTTTGGATGAGATCACAATTAACTGACTACGGTTTGGGATTCAACAAAATCCCGATGTATTGTGACAACAAGAGCGCCATTGCCCTTTGCTGCAACTATGTTCAACACTCCCGGGCCAAGCACATAGACATTCGCTACCATTTCATTAAGGAGCAGGTGGAGAACGGAGTGATCGAGCTGTATTTTGTCACTACTGAGTACCAGCTGGCGGATATGTTCACCAAAGCCTTAGATCGAGGACGAATCGAGTTTTTGATCGACAAGCTTGGCATGAAATCATTCACCCCAGCGACTCTCAAAGAGTTGGCAGAAGAATCAGCTGAATAGTCGTGGTAAACTATTCAGAGTATCCTTTGTTCGTGATCATGTATATTATCGTAAATATATAAACCACAAAAAGAAAATACAAAAATATAAAACCAACAAAAACCATAAAAAATATAAAACCTAGAAAAACCATAAAAATTATAAAATCAAGAAAAACCAAAAATATTTTTCGTTTTAAATCGGGCATGTCTTTTAGTACGTTAATATTTACGGCCTTAGAAATGTCGATCAATATTGACACGGTGCCATAAATAGAGTCCGTATAAAAGTTGTACATTTTTAAAACATGCCCATTATGGCTTGTAGTTATTTCTGACTGCAACCCGGTTTTCATATTAAAGTCACGTATTTCCTTGGAAAACGTTGGCTCAGAACGGGAATTAATTTTCTCGGGCGTGATTTACAAGCCAAATCATGCAAAGGGATCAAGTTTACTTTACAACTTGGTCTAACACGAATTTGTGTACGTCTCAGTGCATTAATTTGTTAAAATAAGAGAAATCTTATTGACACCACGAATCAAACTTTTTCAAGAGATAAATTGGAAATGCTTTCATCAATATTTGACTCTTTAAACAATGACTACAGCTCTTTAAATAGAAATCGGGTCATCGTTTAAGGGGGAGAAAATATTAAAAATTAAAATTGATTTTCAAAAGTGATTGTCAAAATTAAGGGCTACATGGTAATTGAGTGGTCTTGCTTTAGAACATGACTTGTGTTCGTTCTATGTGATATGCATTGCTTTTAGATCTTGGAGATATGTTAATTGGATGCGATACTTAAGTTGTGTGAGATTGTCGAGCTTAGTTTATCTAAGCAAAATTAAACTTACCAATGGAAAGGTAAAATGAATTGAAAAAGTTAGAAATAAAAAGGGAAAAGGAGTGAAAACTGTAGGGACTAAAGTGACATTTTGTGAAAGATGTTAGAAATTGACCTAAGTCAAACAACTCACCCCCCGCCCCCATTATTTCTCTTCACTGTTTCTTTCTATTATCTTGCCGCCATTAACAAACTCTCACAAGCTTTAAGAATATCGATTTTTAATCAACCAATCCTGTTCTTTCGACTAAATAAGGTATATACATCAATATTTTAACTTCTAATCCTCCTTACTTATCATGTAATTCTGCTCAATTAATCAGTTCAATCCACTTAGGGTTTATGATTAAATTAGGGTTAATTAACTAGGGATTTGTGGTGGGTTTTGTGCGGATTAGTATGATATGATGTTTAAATGCCTTAGTTTACCTTAGAAATCACAAATGCGCATAGATTAATCATCTTAGTTTCGTTTGAAAAAGTTCCGGATGAACATGGATACGAACTTCCGAATGAAGGATTTTTCTGAAAAACTTCCGAATGAGGAAGTTCCGAATGAGGAAGTTCCGAATGAGGAAGTTCCGAATGAAGGACTTCCGAATGAAGGAAGTTCCGAATGAAGAACTTCCGAATGAAGGAAGTTCCGAATGAAGAACTTCCGAATGAAGGAAGTTCCGAATGAAGAACTTCCGGATGAAGGAAGTTCCGAATGAAGGAATGTTCCGGATGAAGGAAGTTCCGAATGAAGAACTTCCGGATGAAGGAAGTTCCGAATGAAGAACTTCCGGATGAAGGAAGTTCCGAATGAAGAACTTCCGGATGAAGGAAGTTCCGAATGAAGAACTTCCGGGTGAAGGAAGTTCCGGATGAAGAACTTCCGGATGAAGGAAGTTCCGAATGAAGAACTTCCGGATGAAGAAGTTCCGAATGAGGAAAAGTTCCGGATGAAGAGTTGTTTGATTATTATTGTTTGCATGCTATATGTACTTGTTGTTTTATCCTATGAAATGTGTTATGCTTAGAAGTAAGAATGATATATATCTATATGTTTTTGTGCATCAACCTTTCATGTCTTATCTTAAGCAGATACAATGACTAATCCAACAGTACAAGCAATCCAAGAATCTAGAGAAGCCGATATTGCTAAAGCACGAACCCTTAAGTTTATACCCAACAACTACCGGCTGAAGCAAGTCTCAAAATCCACTCACCATGGTTTTAAGGTCGCCATAGCCATCCTCGATAACTCTCATTTAAAGAACGCCCTTAGGAGTAGTGCCTCGGTGCCTTATGAGTATATGTATGAATTTTGGGCTACCAAGGAAATCACTTCAAACAAGATCACCTTCACCATCGACAACAAGCAGCAGACACTCACAGTTTCAGACTTCCGTAAGATTCTTGATATACGGGATACCCCCAAAGGTATGTCATTCTCGAGGGATCCTACTAAAGATGAACTCGTGGAGTTATTTGACGCACTTGGATGTCCGGAAATACGAGTTGCGTCTGAGTTTACCACTGCTAAGGTAGGACAACCTTGGAGAGCATTGATGGGTATTCTCAGTAAATGTCTTACACCAAAAACGAGTGGCCATGATGCTTTGCGCAGTCCTATAATCAACCTCTTCTATGGCATGTACAAAGCTGCAAATTCAGATTATGCTTTGTTGATATGGGAAGAATTCACCTTTCAACTCTTCTATAACAAGAAGCTGAAGACAAACTTCTTTCCTTATCCTCGGTTTATCAAGCTTATCATTAATTATTTTATGAAGAATGATGCTACTATTGATAGGCGTGCAGGAAGTCGCTATCACACTGAAGAAGCTGATGATACTGTGGATTTGAGGCATGAAGGACCGTCTATTGGTGTGATTCCGGGACCTATTCCTGATTACCTTCTGTCTGAGAAAATCAAAGGTTCTGCTGATTACAAGCTACTGCAGATAGAAATCAAGAGGCTGAAAGCAAACCTTCAGACTGGAGAAGACTCGTCCACAACGGTTAAGAGTAAAGGTAAACGCAAACAACCAGCTGCGTTACCTGAACCCGAACCCAAGAAGAAGAAGACAGAGGGTAAGAAGGGAAAGGGTAAGGCTGATGAGATGCGTCTACGTGACGAAGAAGACATTGTTGATCCTACTCTTGATAAAACTGAGAAACAAATGATGAAGATAGCTATTCAAAGGAGTAGGAAAGATACCGGCGGTAGTGGTTCAGGTGCAAGGGTAGATATTGAGGATGAGTACGTGGAACCAGATGATGTTGATGAGTTTGGGTCACCTGAACATTATTCCACTTCGAAGGAGCCATCAATCCCTATTTCAGCAAGTGTGGAAAAGGAGTCTGTTGCTCCTACGATCATGGTGTCAACTCAACCCTTAGCAACTCAACCTCCACCCATACAACCCTTACCAACCAGACCGGCTTCAACACCATTTCTTCCACCACCTATAATTCCCATCCTTAGTACCGCAGTAACAACCGAGCCTCTTCAATCAACCCAGAGCAGCTCTGCAACATCTGCAATGGCTGCATTAGTGATGGCCGAAATGTTTGACAAACATGTGGATACTCACAAACGAGAAATGGATGAACTTCGCCAAGAGTTGCAAAGACGAGCTCAAAGTGAAGAAGCATCTAGGAAAGCCCAAGAGGAGATGATTGCTAGGTTCGCTTCAGATATGGAGTTGACTCGAAAAGCACAAGCAGAAGAACTAGCTCGGGTTAAGCAGACTGAGGCTGATAAGCATGCCGCACGTATCACCAGACTTCAAGCAATGAGGGATAAATACAAAGAGCAAAAAGAAGCACTTGAAGCCTCTGTGAAAGAAAGAGTGCAAGAATCTGTTGAATCCCTAATGCCTAAACTGCGTGATGAGTTGAAGACACTTGCTGCTGACAACTTGATGATCAAATCATCCAATCCTTCAGAAGCCGCCTACAAGATTGCTTATGACCTGACGGATTTTGAATTGAAGAAGATCCTTAAGGCTCGTATGGTGGAACTTGGATCGTTTGATAAGTCTAGGATTCAACGGGCTCTATACAAATCCCTGAATGATGCTATCAAGGAGGATGATAGGTTATTCAAAACGTTTGGAAGTGTGGTACCTTATCACATTCTACCTGAAGAGGAAAGGGAAGAAAGTGAGCAGGAAGAGGGTACTGGTGAAGAGGAAGAGGAAGAAGAAGGAGAAGAAGAGGAAAAGGATGACGATGATGGTGATGATGAGGATAAGGATGAGGATGATGATGACGAGGATGAGGATGATGATGATGGCGATGATGGTGGTGATGGGAATCAGGAGAGTGCTAGGGATAGTAACGGGGATGACAATCAGGATGATGATGGGGGTGAACAGCCGAAAGAGGGAGACAAGGTTACCAGCTCCAAGAAAACTGCTAAGACTGGAACCAAGTCCACGAAAGATGCAGCACAGAAGGACAAATCAACATCGTCGGAATCAAGATGAACTAAGTGGCGCCACGATGTGAATGCCACTACAGCGTCATCGGTTCCCGGTACCTCTATCGCTGTATCTTTACCTATTACCACTAACCCCATTAGTTCTATTGTTGTTGCTCCTGTGATTGCAGAATCAGTGACGGAACCCGAAGCTGCACAACACTCCAGTTCACGACACTGCCGAAATGCCTGAAACTGAACCAACAGATGTTCGCACTTTTACTCCTCTACAACAAGCACAACAATCTACGGTTCCTGAACCAAGCACACGAGACTGGGCAGACACGTTGGAAATAGACGAGACTGCACCACCACAGGCTTGGATCACGGCAGCAGCACAATATGATCCGATCACAGATGCTGACAAAGATGTGTTGTATCTCCGTATCCGCAGTCCTATTGACTTATGTGCATTTCTTGCTCATGAGTATAAGACTTCGGTTACTCCATCCTTGGTGAAGAAAGCGCTGAATGATAAGAGACTTCGCGCCAAAACCCGGTTAACCCGAATGGAGTTCGAATATTATGCTGATGAGATCCTGAAGGCTCTGAATACCGTTCAACGGCCAGGTCTTCATGAATCAGAAAGAGCTCCACCTCCAATGGATCCTGCTCAAGATAATAAGATTGCTCTTGACTTCTTCGTCACCAATGATCTTGTGTATCTACTGAAGGGGTCATCAAAGTACGCAACCTCCCTGACCTTACTGAAAGCTGCCAACTAGGGGACAATACCCTTTATCGAGGAAAAGGTAAATCGACTCTGGGTCCCAAAAATGAATCGTAATTATGATATGTATGCTGTCATAGGTGCATCTCATTGGGACGAACGAGTCCGAAGGGCGTACAGGGGTTGCTGCTTGGTCAATTCTGGAAGCAATGTTAGATCCGACATCCGCATCTCCAGCATCTTAGGAATGAAAACTGAAGCCAAGAACGGCTATTATCATGTGACGGAGATTCGCTTGAAAAGGGAGGATGACAGGGAATACAAAATCCAGCAAGGAGATTTTTCCATCATTCGCCTTGAGGATATCGAAGATATGCTGCTTCTGATGACCCGAGATCAACTTACACATATTCCTCGTGAAGACCTGATTGCTTTGAATACAGCACTTCGTATGTTCACACGAAGCGTTGTCATCAAGTCACGAGTTGAAGATCTTCAGTTGGGAGTCGAAAGCTATCAAAGGAAGCTCAACTTAACCCGTCCTGTGAATCAAGTGCTACCTCAACATGTAGAAAGATGTCCCTATACCGGCATTTCTATCCCGAATTACGGCATTTTCTACTTGAACAGTCGAGGTTTGATGAAGTTTATGAGGGTGGGTGAGCTCCACAAGTACAGTGATGGAACCCTTCTACAAGTCAGAGGAAAGTTGGAGCATCTGAACTCGGGAGGGACTTTGCCAAAGATGACGGAGGATTGGCATCCGGGTTACCGGCAGATGGCGAAGTATGTGATCAAGAAGATCGATCAAAAGCTCCGTGAATGTAGATTGATGAGGAGCTTGGAAAGATTCGTGGGTGGAAGACCATATCTAGTGCACCACAAGCTACTGCAACGATCCATCTAATGGGTCGTACATTTCAGGTCACTTTATATTGGTTTTTCAATTATGAATATATATATTTGTGAATAATGTGCTTTAATGGCTTGATGTAGTGTTAAGGTATGATAATTTTTCAAGAATTTCTCACGAGATTCTAAATCTTTCAAAATATATCATACTAAAGCACTACAACTATCCCTTATTGAATTAAGGGGGAGCAATAACTTGTTCTATGGCCAAACATCGATTTCATTTTTACCCAAAGACCGGTTAATCCATTCAATATCCCAAATATTAATGGTTAACATTTTGGATAAGGGGAGAAAATGGGATTAAGGAGACGTAAGCGATACTTGGCTAAAAGATGAAAAAGACTTAAAGATTATCCAACTTAATATGTGTAAAGCACGTGTTAAGGGGGAGCGTTTTTTATGAACAAAACACCTAAGGTACAAAACTTTTGATTTCAATATCACAAGTACTTTAGGTGATTTTCAATGATTTTTCATGGTGGCAATTCCTTCCCAAAACACGCTTAATTCACGACGAATGTGGTGACAAAAGGGTGGTAGGAATAGGTTTAGTCCAATGATTCATCAGAGCCGATGGAATCTTCCCAAGGACAATTCCCTAGATAGAATTAGAAGTCCTAGGAAAGATGGAGAAAGAATGTGAACGTAGCTGAATGCCGACCAAGTACTTAAGCTAGCACTGGAACAATCACAACAAGGTGCTAGTGATGACGTATTGGTAAGCATTGAAGGGGTTGAAGAATGAAAAAGAATTGTAAAGATAAAGGGTGTAAAGAAAGAAGCCCTCCTTACAACTTTAGGCAGAAACCGGGTCAATACATATGCTATTGAGGTCATTTTTGCTAATGATTCTCGGTATTGAAGAAAGACATCATGGACCCAGTGATGCAATGCACAACCCTTCCCCAGCTAACTCAAATATCTCTCAAAAGGTATTTGTTTTAATCACACGGAGATCAACACGTTATCTATTGGTTTATTCACTCCGAATAGACTGGTATTGAAAAGGTGGCACTCCTCTCCAGCCATCGCTCACTAAATCAAAACGCACAATCGAGTCTAGAGCCAAGAGATCATCAAAAGTCTCATTAGGACACTTTCCATTTATTCCTTGCTTTCTCACACACTGTGAAAAGTAAGAGATTTTCATGAGTCCTACGCAATATTCCTGTAATATTGCCAGAACATCCGAGTAATACGTAAGTATTACAATGAAGATGGAAATCCTGCTTGAGCCAACATCAAACAAGCTCATGGTAGGTTACACGTGCGGTTCTTTTAGAACCAATCTTGTGAAAAACTGGAAGGTAACAGTGGTTTAATTCTTAATTGAACTTAAACTCGTTCCAGGCCTCTTCGCATTATCATATGATCTTGCCAGAACACTCAGAGTGACTCTTTATTGACCACAGTGACGAGTGGAAATCCTTCTAGTGTCAACATCAAACATCACTTGGTAGGTAACGTGCAAGATTCTTTATGAATTGAGCTCGTGACAACTGGAAAGCAACGATGGTGAAAATCTTAATTGAAATTCACTTGTTCCAGGTTTCATGAATTGACGGCTTTTAATCACAAGGATAATTTATCCAAGTGATTCACTCTTTATGTTCGCAGTCAGCTTTGGACGGTCGAATAAAGAGAACGGGTTTACCCGCGAAATCCTGTTAGGAAGTTACTTAATTGAAACTATCCGTCACGGGTACGATATCTAATATCGTCCAACGGTCTTCACCGACCGGAGGTAAAATGCTACCGAATTAGAATAAAATGTTCAAAGCCATTTTATTCGTGTCGTTGCTGTGTACCTGTTAAAGACGGTGGCGTTGCTGTGTACCTGTTGAAGACGGTGGCGTTGCTGTGTACCAGTGAAGACGGTGGTGTTGCGGTGTACCTGTAGAAGTCGTTCCCACATGCTTATTTCTTTCTGCATCAAAGTTTAGCAAAAATTCAAGAAAGTACAAGATAAAGTCTTCCGCTGTACCAAACTCTGAAACTTTCGAGAATTCAACAAAAAGACATAAGTGTGTGGAACATGGAGTCACGAGAAGGCAAATTCACAAGAGAGGCAAAGATCGCACGTGAAAGGCCAAAGAACAATGCTCTCAAGCCAAAGCCAAAAAGATCAAACCAACATATTCACAACAAAAGAAAGAAAAGAAGAAAAGACTACGAGCTAAAGAACGAAGACTTAGTATAGTATGCTAGGTTTAGAACTTTGTAAACGTGGAGTGACCTCCCTTAGGGGGAGATTGTTAGAAATACGTTTTTACGTATATTAGAAGTATCGGTCACTTCACAATAATATTTATGTTGTAATAGCTCGTAGTTAGAAAATAGTCATTAGTTACTTATTAATTTAAGTAAGAACCGGTCCATGGGCTTGTCATGGACCGGCCCAAGCCCATGTTTGCTTGGAACTATATATACCCCTTTCCACCATGGAAAGGGGTTGGTTGTTGTCATTTCCTAGTTTCCATTTAATAAAATTCACATAGTTTCTCTCACTTTCTCTCTCTAACTTTCTCTCTCTAGAAATCAACAAACCCCTTCATAGATTCATTGATTATCAATATTCTACAGGAATTATCTTGGACTGGATTACCAGAGTTTCAAGAACAAGAGTTTATTCCTCCACCACGTGTGCTTAGGCCAGTTGAGGAATATGAGCAAAAGGTAATTGACCTAGAACAATGGAAAGTAGCGAACCCTTTTCTTTATGTTAAGGGTGGACTACTTTATGATGAATCTGTTGACCTTAAACCCAATGTTGTGACTAACCCCACCACTGGTAAACCTATTAATCTTGGCTCACCAACTAAAAGAAAATCTAGTGTTAAATATGATGAAATGTATAGAAAACTTAGATCACCTCAAAGTCAAGCTAGTGTGAATGGGACAGGTTTCTATCAGTCTAAGCCTAAGTTTGTGTCTAAAAAGGCTTGTCACTAATGTGAGAGATTTTCTCATTTGGCCTATAACTGTGACAGTGGATACACCCAATCTACTGACAATAGGTCAACTATGGTCAACCATAGACCTTTTGTGCACCCTAGTCCACAGATCACTAGACTAGCTCCTTTCTTCTCTAGGGGAGCTAATACCCGTGGACAAAGGCTCTTTTAAAAGACCAACACTTGGTCTAACAGACAGTGGGTTCCTGTAGCAAACCCTAATTTAGCCGCTAACTGGAACAATCTATCCGTTGACAGGACAAAACAAGCCGCTGACAGCTCTAGGTTTGGTATTTCTATGCCACAACTAGCAACAGTCAGACCTTATGGTAGACCAAGTAATAATAGATATTTGAAACCTAAGGGACAGGGGTCTAAGGCGTCATCCAACTTAACATGGAAACCTAAACAAGATCAAGACTCTACTTTTAATGGTGTTTCAATGACTTGTAACAGATTTAGGTATCTTGAAAAGGTCATTACTAAACCTATTGGAACAAATTGGTTGTTTAGGACACAAAGGGATGAACAGGGGTTGTTACAAGGAATAAGTTAATTCTTGTTGAACAACCATATGAATCCAAGTCTGCAAAGGCTTGGGTTCCCAAAGAAAACTAATCTATTTTTTATGTGTAGGGCATTCAAAAACAGGTCAATGATCATGGATATTGGGACAGTGGATGCTCTAGGCACATGACGGGGAAGGAGGAATACTTGACTAACTTCACCCCATTAAAAATGGTGATAAAGTGTACTTTGGTGGCAGCTATGGGACCATCTCTGGTAAAGGCACTCTTATCACCAACAAGTTAAGGTTTGAGGAAGTTTTCCTGGTAAAAGAACTTGGCTATAACTTGTTTAGTGTGTCACAAGTTTGTGACAACAAACATAAAGTTCTCTTTACTGACACATAATGTTTGGTGTTAAGGAAAGATTTTGAGTTACCTGCTGAAGAGTTTATTAAGTATAGAACACCTAGACATAAATGTTGATCCCAAACTTAGATCGATTTAGCTTTATGTATACGAGATTAGATCAAGTAATACACTTAGATAAACCTTTGTATATGTATATGACAATCTAAGTGTTATGCGGAATTAACACTTAAACAAGAACACACAAGATGTAAACAAACTTCACTTTGATTAATGATATCAAACTTGCTTACAATGAAAGTAGTTTACGTATGAAAACTTATATTGAACATTAACCTAAAGGTCTTCTTTTATAGACATAAGAAGCCTTGTACAATAATCTACGTATCAACTATTCTAGGTAAAGATAAATATAGAAAATACATTGTTGTTCCTATCTTTACAAGAAGTAATCTAGAATACAATAAACGTGTAGAGTATATCTTCCAATCAGTGCTTGTCTTCAATGTATCAACGCTTGACTTTGTCTTGTCAACGATTGAGCTGTCAGCGTTTGTTTTACTCATGTCAACGCTTGTTTTACTCTTGTCAGCGCTCAAGTAGACTGGCTATAATTTATTCTCAACAATCCTCCCCTAAACTTGATATCTACTCCAATGATCAAGTTTCTGAATAAACATTAAGAACTAGGAGGAATCTTACAAACCTTCTCATATTGGTAATAAATAAATCTGATCAAATCTTTTGCCACGTCACTTGAATAATCAATTTCCAGCTGAGTGTTCTTCATCTTCTCCAAGATTATTTGGACATGAAATACTGACCATCCACAAGTAGATACTCAGCAAACTTTGTAGAACTCAAATAATAAACACCAGCAGCTGAATACAATCTCCATTGAAGACCACTGAGATCATCTTCAAGATCCTTCCAAATAGCAGGATCCTCATCTTTTGGTCCACACATTCTCTTGAATGTGGACCACAGTTTTATTCCATTGACTGAAGTTGGTGCTTCAACCTCATACTTGGCCTCTAATAACCTCCATAGGTCTACCAAGTCTTCTCTGTCAAAACTTGCAAACAAAGATATAAGGGTGGTAAAAGTGTGAACCTCTTTTCCATACCTGCCAATCTTCCAAAACCCACATTCATCTTCTTCATAGCTTACAATTGGGTTTCTGGAATCAAGTGGTAACACTTGTACCATATCTGAAGCTTCTAATGGTGAGAGCTTGAGGCTCTTTCTTATGACAGCTTCACTTGGATGTAATGGATCCATATCTTTAGGAAACTCAAGAGAAACTCCCTTTTTCACTGGTCTGGGAACAAACATTGCTTTCTTGAGCTCCATTTCCTCTGCAAGTTCTTCTTTTCTTTCATCAGAAAGAAGTCTTAGAGTGTTTGCTTCCTGCACTCTAACCCAAATGGGATAAGCTCTACATTCCAACTCATCAAATGTCAATGCCATCAACTTCTTGTAAGTCCACCCTGTTCCATGACACCTGAGCAACATGCAGTACAACTCCCTTCTATCCCTTTTCAAATTTGAGAGAACATTGTTGGCTTTGTGTTTCAGAATAACCTTGCAATCCTTTTGGACTCTTAGAAGAATCTCCAAACCCCATATCTGATCTGAAATGGTCAAGTGTGGATTCTCCATACATCTATCTTCCCAGGCATGGTACATCTGAACAACCTCTGGCATATCAAAATCAACCTGCAATTTCAGCTCTCTCAATTTCTCCTTGGCCAGCTCATCACTATACTCAAGTCTTTCTGGCTGTTCTATGATCATAACACTTGAGTCTGAACTAGCCTCATCACTTCCTTCTTGCTCTTCTGAAGTGACAACAAAAGGTGACTCTCTCACCTCCTTTCTTTCTTGTTCCACAATTTGTGCAGCCAACTTTCTATCAAACTCAATCTGTGCTGCATTCTTTGGAACAACCTCTTCTACCATAATGCCTTTACCCTTATCTAATGGATCAATTGTTGGTAAGGTAGATGGTGATACCTGTGAAGAAACCTCTTTGATGATGGATGATGACGGGGATACATCAACCTCATGTACAAGTCTGTCAACGCCCAATTCTGCTTTGTCAGCGCCCAAAATACTCATGTTAGCGTTCAAATTTTCCTTGTCAACGCTCAAATTTCCTGCCTCGGCGCCTTTTGTAATTTCCTCCAACATGGCTGTAAATGATAAATTTAAGTTTGTAGGAGAAACTAGAGACGTATCAAAACCTGTCTGTTCCTTCAAACTTGTTAGGGCCTCAGCAACATCCAAAGATTGACCATCATGGCTGCCCTTATCACTCACATTTATTTGTTCATCCTCCCCTTTAGAAGATTCCTCCATCCCTCTCCTTGTACTAGCAGTCTCCAAAATAACAATCCTCTCCCTCAATTGCTTGAGTTCAAGGCCTTGTGTGCTGACAACTTGTACCAAGTCTGCATTTTGCTTTAGCAAGCTCATGCAGACAGCCGTCAATTCCATTAGGGTCATTGGTTCCAATCTGCCCTCTTCTAAAATGAGTATTTGACCTCCCAAGGTAGATTCATTGGGCATGGATGAGGTCTTAATTATGGTGGGACTGCCTTGGCCAGCTTCTAAGCCAGAACCAATAGTCCCAGCCTCATCCATAACACCAACCACACTTGTGGTGGTGGTTCTCTCTACTACATGGCTAGGACCACTAGAGGAGAACACTCCAGTAGTCCTTTGGCATTTTTGTAACCTATATTGGGTTGGGGGAGAAGAAGATGTGGATTGGGTGGAAGTGGGTTGGTTAAGGGGTGTTTGGGTCTGTGAAGGTTGTGTGTCAACGTTTGAAATAGGCACATCAACGCCAACATTTAATGTATCAGTGTCGAAGGGTTCTTGGTCAATTTGCATATGTTGTGGTGAAGGTAATGGTTCAGGTATTGGGTCAATTTGGGGTTGGGGGTCTGGTTGGGGTTGAGTTGCTTCAATGACAGCAAGCATAGCTGGGGTTAGGGGTAGGTCACGATGTGGGGGTGAGTTCATCTTCATAAAAATTGCTTTCTTTTGCACAGGGATCTCATAAAAATCATTATGATCCCTTGTGCAGTATCCTTGGACATCAAAAACCATTTGTAAAAATCTGGGATAAGCTAAAGCCATTTTGTTCCCTTTATTTTTACACATGCCCTCAAAAATCAGTTTAGAATAATTAAATTTTTGCCCAGTAGCAATGCACACAATAGCACTGGCAATAGATCTATTGATCTCATTGTGTGCAGTATATTTGGGACTCAAACATTGTAGGAGGACATGTATGAGGTACTTCCAGGCTGGGGGAAATTCCTGTTTATGATATTTATTTAAAGTTCCTTCATCAGGAAAAGGATAACCCAAAGCCCTTAGTCCTTGTTCTATTTCACTAATGGGAAGGGTGGTTATACCATCAGCATCATCAAGATGCAAAGCTTGGCGTACCAAAGCTTCAGTAACCACCCAAGTTCTCCCATGAACAATAGAAGATAATGTATTCACTCTATTAACTGTTGAGGAACTAACAGTGTTCCAAAACTGTTTAATATGTGTGACAGGAATGAGTGGTGCATGAGAAAGAGCATACCTAAAAGGAGATGCGTTCAAATACGCCACCATTTGTGTGTATTAGGGAAACAGAGCATCATCAGCTTCAAGATACGCGATCATGTTGTGTTGGCTTCTGAACCCCAATTCCAAATTTGATGGTTTAAACTTTGGTGCCATTGTTGAAAGCTGTTAAAATGATTGATGAAGATGAAGTTGCTAAGAGAAAATTGTGTTAGACAAGAATAATAGGTACCCTGTTTAAAAATAGGAGCCAAATTTATAGGAGAAGAAAATGCATGTGATTGGCCCAAAAATAGGCAAGTATTTTCAAAATGCAATCATGAAAATATAGAAAAAGAATAAGTTTATCTCATGCATTAAATGAAGGTTATCAGCTCCCAAAATTACGGCCTAAAAATATGTCAAAAAGTAACAACTGGGTAGGTCCCATTGAGCGTCAACGGTCAAAAATAACCTATCAACGCCCAACGGCTATAATCTTGTCAACGTTTGCCATAGCCATGTAAGCGTCTAAATTGGTCACAACAACGCTTGGAAAAATACTTGTCAACGTCCAAAAATAAAAAAATGTTTAAAAATTAAAAATGACCTTAACAAAGTAATTTATCCTAGAGAAGATAACCAAAAAGCTGATAATTATTATAGGGCGGCAAGCACTGTCCAGTTATGCACACTTGCTTATGCAAGATAGACATAACAGTCCTCTAGTGTCCCTTGCTAACCAAAACTCTTAACAACTAAGTTACCTTATAAAATTCCTTGTTACTCCCAGGTAAATCCCACGACAAAATCATCCCCAAGTCTCCCAACAGACCACAACCAATTCTAGGCCAAAAATGTCTTGGCAGCATGCATAGTGTATCAACTTTGCATGCTACAGTGCCTCATGATTTAGTAAAACTAACTCATACTCACCTGTGGACACAATCTAGAATTGTGATAAGAGTATCATATGGATACCCAAACATCCTAAAGGTTCCTAAAACCTCCCCTTAAACTGTGATACAAAAGTTTCTAAAAATATGCATGAACATAAAAATTTATGTCAAGATAGGAATTAAAAATTCCAACCATCATCCATAAATAAAAACATGTCCAAATGCTTCTCCAATGATCCATAAGCAACTCTGTATCCAATGGTATACTACTAACACCACCCGCACATTTAGATTGAAAACCACAAAACTAACATTGTTGCTGACAACGCCCCGATAACACATGACAACGTTGAGAGAAGCTTTGTCAGCGTTAGACAAATATATTGCTGACAACGTCACAAAAACACTTGTCAGCGTTCAAGCAACCTTTGTCAGTGTTAGAAAAATATAGTGGAAAATCTAAATCCTCAAAAAGACCAATAACAATGCATTATCCTGTACATACTTTTACAAACAGACTCCAAAACACTTATTATGTGAGATTGATCATTCCAATACTTGTTACCAAGTATTGAAACCTCCCAGCATCAAAAGGTTTAATTAGTAAATCTGACACATTCTCTTCTGTGTCAACCCTATCTGGTTGTATTAAACCCTTTTCAAAACAATCTCTTATAAAGTGGCGTCTAATTTCTATGTGTTTAGTTTTAGAATGATGTACAGGATTCTTAATAATGCATAAAGTGCTGTTATTGTCTACAAATATCTTGGTATGCATGAAATTATACCCATAGTCCAACAGCTGGTTCTGAATCCACAAAACTTGTCCACAACAAGCAGCTACAGCCATATACTCAGCTTCAGTTGTAGAATTAGCCACCACTATTTGTTTCTTGCATTGCCAAGATATTAGCCTGCTCCCAAGAAACTGACATCCACCAGTTGTGGATTTTCTATCAAACTTATCACCTCCATAGTCACTGTCTGAATATGCAATCAGCTCCAATGGTGAATCCTTTGGGTACCAAAAACCAAGACTAGGATAGCATCTTAGGTACCTAAAGATCCTCTTCACATCATAAAGGTGACATTCTTTGGGAGTCACTTGATAACGTGCACAAGCACACACAGCAAACATGATGTCAGGTCTGGAGGCTGTAAGGTACATCAATGATCCAATCATGGATCTATAGTGCCTGACATCAACATCTTTTCCATCTCCAATCTTTCCCCAAGGGTGTTCTCTATCCATAGGAGTAGTAGCCCTCTTTTCATGTGAAGAAAAGCCAAACTTCTTCAAGATCTCAGCCACATATTTATCCTGGGAGATGAAGATACCATCTTCTTTCTGCTGAACTTGTAAACCAAGAAAGAAGTTCATCTCCCCCATAGCACTCATCTTGAATTTGTCTGTCATCAGCTTGGAGAAATCCTCACTCATCTTTGGATCAGTAGACCCAAAAATGATGTCATCAACATAGACCTGAACAAGCAACACATCCTTACCTTTCTTCTTTGTAAATAGTGTCTGATCTATGGTGCCCCTCTTGAATCCATTGTCCACTAAGTAAGTAGACAAAGTACCATACCATGCTCTTGGGGCTTGATGAAGTCCATACATAGCCTTCTTGACTCTATACACCTTGTCTGGATTCTCTGGATCCTCAAAACCAGGAGGCTGCATCACATATACTTCCTCAACAATTGTTCCATAGAGGAAGGCACTCTTGACATCCATTTGATAGACAGTGAAGCCCATGCAGGATGCATAGGCTAAGAAGATCCTAATAGCTTCAATCCTTGCAACTGGTGCAAAGACCTCCTCATAGTCTATCCCCTCCTCTTGTGTATATCCCTGAGCCACTAACCTTGCCTTGTTTCTGACCACAATACCTCTTTCATCTCTCTTATTTCTTAGAACCCATCTTGTCCCTATAGGTCTGACATATCTGGGACAATCAACCAGCTCCCAAACATCCTGAATTGCAAATTGGTGAAGCTCATCCTGCATTGCTTCCACCCAACTTGGTTCTTTGAGAGCATCAAATATCTTCTTGGGTTCCTGTTGTGACAGAAAGCAGGCAAACAAACATGTTTGCACAAGAGGGGTATCAACCTTCTTGTGAATATTGGCAATAAATCCACCAAGACCTTGATGAGATCTTCTAGTCTGAACAGGAGTCATAATATCACCAATGATTTGAGAAGTGGGGTGATTCTTCATAGTAGAAGTGAGAACGCCTCCTTCAAAAAGTCTGGTGTCCTCAACCTCATTCTCCATGTTGCCAATATCTTCTTCATCAGACTCTCTTTCATCAACATGGGGATGAACCTCTTCATATAAATTGGAAGGTTCACCTTGTTCAAAAGTGGAAGAGAAAAGGTGTGCAGAAGTGTTGTCAACGCCTGAACCTTGTTTGTCAGCGTGGGAGCTAACAACGCTTGAACTATTGTTGTCAACGTCTGAGCCATCAACATCTGAATTGGTCTTGTTAGCGCTAGATTTGCCTTTGTCAGCGCCTAAAGGACCATGCATGTTGTTATCTGGTGGTACTTGGGGACCACCATTATCTTTACCAGCAGCAGCAGCAGCAGCAAAAGCATCTGTCCATATGGGAATTGTGACATACTCTTGTATAGGAGATGAATTTTCTGCTTGTGATCCAAACTTTTCATGAACCTGTGTACCTGAAACATTAACAACTTGTTCTTCCACAACACTTGAAGTTACCTTCACAATGTCTGGATTAGTGACAGGCATATAATTTAAAGTCCTAGATAAAGGTTCCAAGTCAAACAACCAATTTGGACCACTTTCAGGATCACTAGGTTTATTCTCTAAAAACCTAACATGTACTCTTTCAAGAATACGTTTTTCCTCTTTAAGATAAACCCTATATCCCTTGCTCTGCACTGAATACCCCATGAAGTAGCCTTCATCACCTTTTGCACTAAATTTACCTAAGGCATCACTAGTATCTAAAACTACTACATGACAACCAAAAGGTCTGAGAAAACCAATATTAGGTTTTCTTCCCCAAAGTAACTCATAAGGTGTTTTGTTCTGAATTTTGTTAACCAATGCTCTATTTTGAACATAACAAGCTGTATTAGCAGCCTCAGTCCAAAAGGCTATAGGAAAGTGAGCATCAGCCAACATGGTTCTAGCTGCTTCAATTAGGGTTCTATTTTTCCTCTCAGCAACCCCATTTTGCTGTGGAGTTCTGGCAACACTAAATTGCCTAGTAATTCCTTTCCTGGCACAAAAATCATCTAACACTTTATTCCTAAATTCACCACTATTATCACTCCTAAGCATTTTAACTTCATTGCCAATTTTCTTCTCAATCTGAGTGATAAAATTAATTAAAGTGTCAGCTGTGTCACTCTTCATAGCTAGAAAGAAGGTCCAAGTAAACCTAGAAAAGTCATCTGTGATGACAAAGCAGTGGGACTTTCCATTCAAACTTTCTATATTAGTTGGACCAAAGAGGTCCATATGAAGCAAATGAAGAGGTCTAGTACTAGAGTGCACCTGTTTGGACTTGAATAAGACCTTGTGTTGCTTGCCTTTAAGACATGCAACACAAGAGTGGTCATTGTGGAAGGCCTTCTCAGGCAAACCATCAACCAAGGCAAGTCTCACAAGCCTGTTTATATTCTTAAAATTTATGTGCCCTAGTCTCCTGTGCCATAAATTACTCTCATCTACTGAAGCTTTAGCATAAAAACAAGACATATTGTTATTCATTTTAATCCCATTTAGATTCACATTGTATATCTATTTATGCCTAGGTGTTCTATAGTTAATATATTTCTCATCAGGGATCTTATAATCCTTGCTTAACACCAAGCATTCAATATCAGTAAACAGAACTTTATTTTTGTTATCACAAACTTGTGATACACTAAAAAGGTTGTAATCAAGTTCCTTTTACCAAAAATACGTTTTCAAAACGCAAGTTCTTGGTGAGAAGTGTTCCTTGCCTGTGATAGTACCATATCCGCCTCCAAAGTAAACCTTATCACCATCCTTAATGGGAGTGAAGTTGGTCAAATAGTCTTCCTTCCCTGTCATGTGCCTTGAGCATCCACTATCCCAATATCCATAATCATTGACCTGTCTTTGAATGCCCTGCACATAAAAAAAACAAGTTAGTTTTCTTTGGGAACCCAAGCCTTAGAAGACTTGGATTCATCTGGTTGTTCAATAAGAACAGACTTAGTTCTCACAACAACCCCATTGTCATCCTTCTTAGGATGAAATACCCAGTTAACCCCAATAGGTTTTGTAATGACTTTTGAAATGTAATTAAATCTGTTGTAGGTCATTGAAAACCCATTATCATTAGGGTTTTGATCTTTCTTTGGTCTCCATGTCAAGCTTGAAGAAGCTTTAGACCCCTTACCCTGTGGTTGCAAATATTTAGGTCTGGTCACGTTTCTGTCAGCGTTGGAATTGGTCTTGTCAACGCTGAAATTTCCCTTGTCAGCGTTGAACCTAGGGTTTGCTACAGAAACCCATTGCCTATTAGACCAAGTGTTTGTCTTTTGAAATGGTCTTTGTCCATGAGTGTTAGACCCTCTAGTGAAGAATGGGGCAGGTCTAACAACTTGTGGACTTTGCTGCACACAGGGTTTGGGTCTGACAACGTTTGACTTTCTAACAACGTTGACTTTGTTCCTGTCAGTGCTGAATTTGTTCCTGTCAGCGCTGACTTTGGGAGCGTTGACACACTTGTATGCTAAATGTGAAAAGCTACCACAAGTGTAACAGGCTTTTCTAGACACAACCCTAGGTCTAGAAGAGAAGAAGCCTGTTCCATCATTGCTAACTTGGCTCTTAGGTGACCTAGTATTCCTAGACATCTCTGCATACTTAATGCTAGGTTTTCTAACAGTGTTTGAGCCAAGGTCAACAGCTTTACCAGTGATTGGGTTTGTAACCTTAATGGGAGTTGACTCATTAGGACTTTCACATAGCAAGCCACCCTTAACAAATAAGGTAGGGTTAGCTTTCTTCCATTCATTAAGGTCAGTCAACTTTTGTTGATACTCTTCAACTGGGGTGACAACTCTTGGTGGAGGAATGAATTCCTCCTCTTGGAGTTCTGGCAAACCAGTCCAAGATAGGTCCTTTTGTTAGACACCATAGAAGTCACCAGCTGGTGGTGGAACCACAGAGTAATCTTTCATCCCAATCCCAGTCATGTCCTTAGGATCCCTTTGTTTACTCACACATTCTCCTAGGATTTGTGTGGCCTTATCAAATCTTTGAATTTTAAGGCCAACATTATCTTTATTCTTAATGGCCTTATCTAGTTTAGCCTGTAACTCACCATTAACCCTTTCCATGATGTTTCTAATATCCATACTAGCATTTAACTCATGTTTTAAGATATTTATTTTATCTTTTAAGTCAAATTCCATTTTCTTGTATTCAGAAACTGTCTTCTCAGTTTGAGTGAGAGCTATTTGATAGTTAGACAGTTTGCATATTTCAGTACTTATATCATCTAATAATCTTAACACCTCTTTGTTAAGTCTCTCAGTATTTAACCTACAACCTTTACTACAAAAAGCATCATCGTATACCTCATTATCAGATGAAGAGGAGGAGTGTGTCATGAGAGCATATTGAACATGCTCTTCTTCTTCAATTTCAGCAACCAAAGCTTTATCCTCTTCCACATCCTTAGCCAGATAGCTCCAATCCCATCCCATACCATCAATTCCTTGAACTGCAACCATGGCTTTAGGATCCTGAGCTTTAACAATTTGACTTGAGGGTTTACCAGCATCAGATCTTCTAGAAGATCTGCATTCCCTCATGAAGTGAACCATACGATGACAGTTGTAGCATTCAACTTTGGATTTATCAAATCCAGCTGTGTCATTTGCATTGAAGGTCATCTTCTTCTTAAACCTTCTGTTCCACCTGTTTGCTCTTATACTAGCAAGAGCCATGTTCCACTTAATGTCCATCTCTTCCAAGTGCTCATCACTTATCTGCTCAAGGTCCTCATATGTAATCACTGAACCATTAGGCAAAGAAGCAATATAAGCACAGACAGTATCTAGATCCAAACCAGCAGGTTTAACTCTTGGTGAGTCACTTTTGAATGTGTCAGCGTCTGAAAAGGAGACGTTGACAGGACATGTTCCAGCGCTGACACATGATGATCCAGTAACTGGATGCATGTAGGAGTCCTTCTGATTGAATTGACCTTCACTATGAGAAAAGAAGGCCATGTTACTGTTGGTGGACTTGCTTCCATGCTCTAAGAGAGTTTCATCTTCCAACAGCCTCAGTTTGTTGTAGATATCATCAAACGTGGAACTTTTGTAAGTATTATTGGCAAGAATAGATCTTGCCTCAATCTTCCAAGCCTCACCAAGACTTTTAAGAAAAGTAGCATTGATGTCAACGTCACCAAGTTGTGTCCCCATGAAGGACAATTTGCTTGTAATATCAAGCAATCTGCTTCTTACACTACTAAGCTTTTCATTAGGTTGAGCCTTGAAGACAGCATAATCATGTATGAGTTGCTTCTTCTTCTCTTCCTTAGTATCTTCATTGCCACCATATGCAACTTCAAGAGTTTCCCAAAGGTCTTTAGCAGATTCATAACCTCTGTATTTATGCTGGTTCTCTTGTCCCAAAGAGAGTTTCAGAATATTTAGGGTTTTCATGTCAACCCTTTTCTTTGCTATGTCTTCAACAGACACAGCTTTACCATCATCAGGCTTTTCCTTCTTATCTGCTTCTGAACATCCAGCAACGGCTGTTCTTGTAGCAATGGCATTAGCAATCTTTTGAGCCTTATCGAATGTGTTTCCATATTCAATAATCTCCCAGAGTGTGTAGTCATAGATCCCAGGTATTGTTCAAAGTTGAATTTCCATAATTCAAAGTTGGTTGCATCAAGCATGGGAATCTTGATGTTTGGTAAAGGTGAGGAGGAGGAGGTTAGTTCTGGATTTGACATGATGTTGTTAGGGTTTTTGAGACAATTAGGGTTTTGGTGATTTTTAGGGTTCTTGTGTTCTTTAAGATCAAAAGTTCCTCAACATGCTCTGATACCACTTGTTGATCCCAAACTTAGATCGATTTAGCTTTATGTATACGAGATTAGATCAAGTAATACACTTAGAGAAACCTTTGTATATGTATATGACAATCTAAGTGTTATGCGGAATTAACACTTAAACAAGAACACACAAGATGTAAACAAACTTTCACTTTGATTAATGATATCAAACTTGCTTACAATGAAATTAGTTTACGTATGAAAACTTATATTGAACATTAACCTAAAGGTCTTGTTTTATAGACATAAGAAGCCTTGTACAATAGTCTACGTATCAACTATTCTAGGTAAAGATAAATATAGAAAATACATTGTTGTTCCTATCTTTACTAGAAGTAATCTAGAATACAATAAACGCGTAGAGTATATCTTCCCATCAGTGCTTGTCTTCAATGTATCAACGCTTGACTTTGTCTTGTCAACGCTTGAGCTGTCAGCGTTTGTTTTACTCCTGTCAACGCTTGTTTTACTCTTGTCAGCGCTCAAGTAGACTGGCTATAATTTATTCCCAACAATAAATACATTTATAATATTAATCTCAATGGGATTAAAATGAACACTAATTTTTCTTGTCTTTATGCTAAGGCTTCAGTAGATGAAAGTAAGTTATGGCACAGAAGGTTAGAGCATATAAACTTTAAGAACTGAATAGACTTGTGAGACATGACCTTGTTAGAGGATTGCCCTTAAAGGCATTTTAGAATGATCATAATTGTGTTGCATGTCTTAAAGGCAAGCAGCATATGACCTCATTTAAGTCTAAAAGTGTTGCTTCTATTAGAACCACTTCACTTACTTCATATAATTGTTTGGCCCCACTAGTATTGAGAGTCTTAATGGTAAATCTTTTTGCTTTATCATTACTGATGATCATTCTAGGTTTACTTGGACTTTCTTCTGGCTTTGAAAAGTGACACGGCTGAAACTTTGATTAACTTCATTAACCAAATTGAAAAGAAATCAAGTTTTGATTAACATTATTAGAAGTGATAATGGTGGTGAGTTCAAGAATAATTTGTTAGATACCTTCTGTGTCAAGAAATGGATTTCTAGAGAGTTTATTATTGCTATAACTCTACAGCAAAATGGTGTAGTTGAAAGGAGAAATTGAACACTCATAGAAGCAGCTAGGAGCATGTTGGCAGATGTTAGTTTACCCATTTCTTTTTGGGCTGAGGCTGTAAGTACATCATGTTATGTTTAGAATAGAGCCTTGGTCAATAAATCTCACAATAAATCTCCTTATGAACTATTTTGGAAAAGGAAGCCTAACATAGACTTCTTTAGACCCGTTGGATGTCATGTAGTTATTATGAATACTAGTGATAACCTAGGTAAGTTTAATTCAAAAGGTGATGAGAGATATTTTTTGTGGGATATTCTATGAATAGCAGGGGGTATATGGTTTATAACAAGAAGACTAGGCTTATAACTAAATATGTGCATGTTGACTTCTTGGAGAGTAAACCTAGTGATCCTGAGACTGGACCAAATTGGCTGTTTGATTTAGAGCCCTTGTCTAGGTCCATGAATTATATGCCTGTAATTAATCCATATATCTTGGAAGCACCTATTGTTGATAATGCAGGTATACAAGCCAAATAGGTGACAAGGTCAAATGCAGTTGAACCCATTCCTTCATTCAACTTACTTAACCTACCAATTTGGAGTGAAGAGTTCATGAAGGCATCTGCTACTGCAAGAGAAGATGAAAGAAAGCAACAAATGGAGCCACAACTTGATAAAACAGTCAATGAAACTTTACCCGTAGACAACTCCATACCAGCCACTGACACGTCAAAATTAGCCACTGACATTTGGTTTCATCCTTTGACAAAAACATCCTTGAACTTGTTGATGAAGATCCCATACCCAAAGAAGGTGTCAATGGATACAATCCAGCCACTGACAAACATGTCTCCTATTTCAAGTGGGTATGAAAGGAATGATGATGGCGATCTTGGTAATTTAGAGTCCACTGTTCAAAATAACACAATACTTGGGGGAGGAATTCTTACTTCAGTTGCTAAAAATCATCCTCCTTCTCAAATTATTGGTGATATCAATACTCTAGTTCAGACTAGAAGGAAAAAGAAGCACCAAGGAGGATTCATTGCAAATATTTACAAGAAAGATGATACTCCTTTTGTTCAAGAATGTTTGTTTGTCTGTTTTCTCTCTCAATCAAAACCAAAGAAGATTTTTGATGCTCTTAAAGAAGAAAGCTGGGTTGAAGCAATGCAAGATGAGCTTCATCAGTTTGCTATACAGGATGTTTGGGAGCTTGTCGATTGTCCTAAGCATGTTAGACCTATTGGAGCACGTTGGGTTCTAAGAAATAAGAAAGATGAGAGAGGCATTGTGATTAGAAACAAGGCAAGGTTGGTTGCACAAGGATATACACAATAAGAAGGTATTGATTTTGAAGAGGTTTTTACACTTGTTGCTAGGATTTAAGCAATAAGGATTTTCATATCCTATGCATCTTGCATGGGTTTCAAGGTCTACCAAATGGACGTGAAGAGTGCCTTCCTGTATGGAAAGATTAAAAAAGAAGTGTATGTGATGTAACCTTCTAGTTTTGAAGATCCAGAGCATCCAGACAAGGTTTATAGAGTGAAAAAGGAAATGTATGGACTTCATCAGGCCCCTAGATCTTGGTATGGTACTCTTTCCACATACTTGGTGGAAAATGGCTTTAAAATGGGCACTATAGACCAGACCTTATTCTCAAAGCAAAGTGGGAAGGATTTTCTTTTTGTGCAGGTCTATATTGATGATATCATCTTTGGTTCATCTAACGAAAAGATGAGTGCTGACTTCTCCAAGCTAATGTCAGACAAGTTTCAAATGAGTGCCATGGGTGAAATGAATTTCTTCTTAGGTCTGCAAGTACAGCAGAAAGATGATGGGATTTTTATTTCTCAAGACAAATATATGGCTGAGATATTGAAGAAATTTGGTTCTCACCTCATGATAAATGTGCTAGTACACCTATGGGCAGAGAACATCCTTGGGGAAAGACTATAGATGGTAAGGAAGTGGATGTCAGACATTATAGGCTAATGATTGGATCATTGGTGTATTTAACATCATCAAGGCCAGATATCATGTTTGATGATGTGCATGTTCACGTCACCATGTGACTTCCAAGGAGTGTCATCTTCATTCCGTCAAAAGGATCTTTAGGTACCTTAGATGCTATCCTAGCTTGGGCTTATGGTATCTTAAAGATTCTCCATTTGAGCTTATTGGCTATTCAGACAGTGATTATGGATGTGATAATGGAGATAGGAAATCCACAACTGGTGGATGTCAGTTCTTGAGGAGTAGGTTAATCTCTTGGCAATGCAAGAAACAAACAGTTATGGCCAATTCAACAACTGAAGCGGAGTGTGTAGCTACTGTTGCATGTTATGGACAAGTGCTATGGATTCAAAATGAACTGTTGGACAATGGGTACAATTTTATGCATACCAAGATTTTTGTAGATAATAACAGTACATTATGCATCATTAAAAATCATGTACATCATTCTAAAACCAAGCACATAGAAATTAGGCATCATTTTATCAGGGATTGTTTTGAAAAAGGTTTAATTTATCCAGATTAAATTGACACGGAACAAAATGTGTCAAATATTTTAACCAAACCTTTTGATGTTGGGAGGTTCCAGTACTTGGTCACAAGTATTGGAATGATCAATCCTTAGAAATATGGTTTTTGAAATTGATGTAAAGTATGTACGAGATGTGCACTATTATTATTCTTTGTAAAAGTTAGATTTTCCACTATACTTTTCTATCCGCTGACAAAGGCATTCTATCTCCGACAAGTGGAAAGAAGCCGTTGATAGCTTTTGTGGTTTTTCATCTAACAATGCAGGCATAAAGGGACATTGTAAAAATGGATACAGAGTTGCTTATGGAATATATGGAGGTGCTAACAGTTTATTTATTATGGTTGGAATATTTATATTCCTATCTTGAATTTTTTTTTTGTCATATATATGTGTAAGCATTGTTTAAGGGGAGGTTTTAGGAAAACCTTTAGGATTTTGGGTACTCTTAGAGTGCTCTTATCATAATTCTAGATTGTGTCTACTGGTGAGTAGGGGTTAGAAATAGTGAAGACATTTTCTTTATGAAATTGTTGGAATTTCTAATTTTTGAGGCACTGTAGCATGCATGTTTTTTATTTTAAGCATGCATGCTGCCAAGACGTTTTGACTTAGAATTGGGCTGGTTGGTGACTTTGGTTACATATTTTTGGGTTTACCTGGAATTTAGAAAGATATTATAAGAGATAACTTCCTTCTTAAGGACTTTGTGAGCGAGGGACACTTAAGGACAATCATATCTATCTTGTGTAAGTAAGTGCGTGTGACTGGACAGTGCTTGCAAAACTCTGTCTTTTTGAAGATAAGATAACTCTCTCAGGATTAATTTTCTTTGTTAGGTCTTTTATTTTTATTTATTCTTTTTATTTTTGACCTAATAACCAAAAGAAATTTTACCACTGACAAAAACATTTTAGCCCCAGACAAAGCAAATTCACCCGCTAACAAATATAGCCGTTGTCGCTGACAAAGTTTTTGACCGTTGAAAAACACTGGGTCCTACCTAGTTGTGATTTTTATGATATTTTGAGCCGTAAATTTTGGGGAGTGGTTATTTTCTTTAGAAAAATTTCATGTTTGGTCCCTATTGTTTACACCAAACATCAAGTTTGCTCCCTATTTCAAATTAAGTTCGCAGATCATCCCTATCGTTTACATTTTGGATCAAGAATAGTCCCTATCTTAGATGGGAGTTAATTTTGCCCGTTAACTTTCGAGATTAGAGGGGTATTTCGGTCCTTTTTATATTATACATTAATAAATCACCTACACCATTTACTATCACCGATCCACCATCAACTCCATCTAACATCACCAACACCAATGTCATAACCATAATTCACCAAGGCCATCTAACCCCCATCACCTTACCAACGGTCAGACACCCTTTTCACCTTAAACAATTAAAACCCAAACCCCCCGAATCGGATCTAAGTCATAAGAGATCGAAAATGGTATAATCGGAAATCAAAAGAAGATCAAACCAAAAGCAATAGTGTAGTTTGTTCGATGAAGATGATTTAAGGTGTTTGTTGATTTTCATACGATGTAAAATCTGAGATTTGGGATGGTTGTTATGACGGGTGTTCTTAAATATGGATTTAAGATGGTGTTTAGTGAAATAAATTAGGTGTGTTTGAGATGGTGAATTCGAGGTTAATGGATGTGTTGATATTAAGGGGTGGTTTGGTGCTTCATTCATGAATATACTTGACTCGATGATGTAGAGTTGATTTTGATGTAGTTAAAGGGCCAGTATTTATGAAGACGTGGGGTGAGGTTGGAAGATATTGGAGCTAACTACCATTTCTTAGTAGTACATCAACTTTCAACAAACTAACTACCATTTCTTAATCATAAAGCCTCCAACAGCCTAGTTAGTTAAATCTAGTTAGAGCATGGATTCTAAAAGAAAAAGAATGGCTGCTAATACATCAAAAAATGGAGTTGTTGTTGGGTTTGTTTGGGAAAGCAGAATGAGAGGTAGCTTCAAAGTTTTCAATGATAATAACAATCAAACAAGTGAAAAACCAACTAAGCAAAACAACCCAAGTGGTAAAACGGGTCAAATGGGTGAAATAGGTCAAAATGATAAAGAAAAAGATGTTTTAAGATCCAAGCAGACAACTGTAGTGATAAGTGGTGTTAGAAAGATGAAAACATGGAAAGCTGATACTAATCCAGATGTAAAGATTAGATCTGAAGTGAATAAGGACTTAATAAATGGTTCAAATGATGCAAAGAAAAGTAGCCCAATTCAGATAAAGAATATAAGACAAGAATGGAATAAGGATCAAAGTGTTTCCAATGAAAGAACCATCAAAACTAGAGCATTATCAAGAAGAACAAGTGCTAGTAGTAGTGAATTAATTCCAAGAAATGAAAAAGCTGAAAAACTCAAACCTTTGTTGAAACTAGCCTCAGTTAATGATGAATCTAATATTGGAAATGATGATGTTGAAGATGGAAATGTAGATGATGATGTTTGTGATGATAAGTTGATGACAGTTGAGTTAGGAAAAGTCAAAGATGAAGAAATGAAGAAGATGGTAATGAGGAGGTTAATGCTGAAAGAGCCATTGTTGCTGTTAAAGAAATGGAACCCATTTCCAAAACTAATAAAAGTAAGTTACCTAAGGTTCTGGTTGAAGAGAAGAAGAATTTTCAAAGAAATGAAAGATCAAGTCCTGTTATAAGAAGTGTTCAAATCATCCTAGAGTCATTTCAAGATCAAGTAAGTATGTTTTGTATTCTTTAATAATCTTAAACAATAATATGCCATTTTTCGACTTAAATTATGTCTTTCAATTTGTAGATGAATTACCATCACAAAGAGTCCAGAGATCATCACATAACAAGTTACAAAGTTTCAGTTAGTATTACCATTCTTTTATTATCATAAATCTTGATACTGAAGAAATGTATTTGATTTTTTAATGGCTTGTAATTGTGGTTTCAGTTGATTTGATAATGTGGAATGATGCATCAAAGTCAGTGGGCAGTGGAGATATTCTAATGGCCAGCCTATAGGAGCCCCGTCAGCAAATGTGGGTACTTAATCAACCGATTGATTCAAGAATAGTATCTTTTTTCTTTCTGTTTAATATCAAGAGGGTTTTGGTATAGGATGCTAACTTGTTCAAATGGTTTTGATGCATATATTCTTGGAGCAACAATTGCCATCTTTGTTAATTTATATTTTGGATCTTGTTTAATTTTTGGATCTTTAATTTCTAGGTTTATTTTGATGAAGAGTTTATTTGTGGGATGAAAAGAGTGTATGTTTGATCCTGTGGGATGAAAATGGTGGGTGTTTGTATTAAATGAAGTCAAAATAAGTAAAAGACCGAAATACCCCTCCTCTCTCAAGACTTAACGGAGAAAACTAACTCCCATCCAAGATAGGGACGATTTATGATCGAAAATGTAAACGATAGGGACGATCTGTGGACTTAGTTTGAGATAGGGATCATACTTGATGTTCTGTGTAAACGATAGGGACCAAACATTAATTTTTTTTTTTCTTTGTTTGGTATAAGATAAGTTCTATTTTTCAAAGATATTCATGATTACTTGTGAGAAATTTTCTCATTTACCTCTATTTTCCACCAATCACATCCTACATTCTACTACTATATATTTGGTTCACCATATTGTGTACAGGGCAACTTGCATTATTTGTTTCACATAGTTATCATACATACTACTAATCAATGGTGCCAAAGTTTAAACTTGATGTTGCTGTCTTGGAGTTCAAGGGCCAACATAATATGATTGCTTACTTGAAAGTTGATGACAGAGAGCATCCCCAATACACTCAAATGATAGAGTATTTGTTGGCTTATCCTCTAAGGTATGCACTTACTCATGCTGTTATCATTCTTGTCACACACATCAAACAGTTTTAGAACACTGATAGTTCCACAATAGTTGATGGAGTGCCTAGAATAGAAGGCATCATCCATGGGAAACACTGGGTGGTTAATGAGGCTTTGGTACGCCAATCCTTGCATCTTAATGATGCTAATGGTATAGTCACCCTTCCCATTGAGTTGCTATATGAAGGCCTTCTAGGCTTGGGGTACAGACTCCCCCCAACAGGGAAAATTAATAAATATTCTAAGGGTCAGTTTCCCTCAGCCGTGAAGTTTTTGATACATGTCCTTCTTCAATGCCTTAGTCTCAAATGCTCTTCATTCAATGAATTAAATCGTTCAATCGGGAGTGCTCTTATTTGTTTAGCAGCTGGGTAACCTTATAATTTTTCCAAATGATTTTTGAAGGCATGTTACACAATAAGGCAAGCAAGATGACTCTTGCTTACCCAAGGTTTTTACAAATGGTTTTTATTTGCAAGGAGACTGTGGCAGGGATCATGAAATTTTTTATGAGATCCCTGTCCAAAAGAAAAAGCTTTTCATTACTTTGAACACAGACCCCTATGAACCATTGCCCTTGATACCCCCTATGCTTGCTGTAATTGAAGCAGCCTTACATCCACAACCCCAACAAGACCCTCAACCAGAACCTGAACCAGCATAACAACAAGATCAACCACCACCTTCCCCACAACCTCATATTAAACCTATTACTGAAGCCGCTAACATTCATATGTCAGTTGCAAACACTACCATTTTAGCCCCCGACACCACACAAGCAGACCCAAACACCTCCTTAGACTCCCCACCACAACATTTTCATTTAGCCAAACGCCAAAGGACTGCTGGGGTGTTCTCCCCTGGTGGTCCTAGCCATGAAGTAGAGAGAACCACCACTACAAGTGTGGTTGGTGATATGGAGGTGGCTGGACCTATTGGCCTTAATGCATGTCAAGCCAGGTCCATTGTAGATAAGCTCACCTCCATGCCCCATGATTCCTCATTTGGGATTGAGTTCCCTCATGTGGATGAGGGCATCATGCAACCAATGAAAAATATGGAATTGATGGTACTCTGCATTAGCTTACAACAACAAAATGCAGAGTTTGTACAAAAAATCACAGCTCAAGACCTTGAACTCAATACTTTGAGGGAGAGGATTGTTAAGTTAGAACAACGAAGGCAGTTTGTTGTAGAGTCCTCAGGTGAAGCTAGGGAGGATTCTTACAAAGGGGAGGATGAACCAACTGAGCCCTTTAATGCAAGTGATAAGAGTTCTAAAGAGGGTTCTTTTATAGAAAAGGAAGTAGTTGATGCTCTCACATGCTTAAAGGAACAATGGCAGTTTGATTCCTCAAAGGTATCACATGTGACACCCAAGCAGCTATCTATTGTGGAAATGATGATACAACAAGAAAGTGTGCTTGCAGGTTCAGCCGCTGACAAGACAAATCTACCCGCAGACACTTTAGATGCAACCGCTAACAAACCCACAGGTGTATCCCAACCACCTTTGGTGATTAAAAAGGTTTCTTCCCAAGTACCCCCATCTACTTTGCCAGTCATTGATCCCAAAGATAAAGGTAAAAGGATAATGGTAGAAGTAGAGGTCCCTAAAGATGATGCACATGTTAAGTTTTATGCCATGTTGGCTCAACAAGTTGAAGAATGGGAAAGGAGAGGATTAAAGAGAGGGAGTATAGAGGCTTAGATTAGCTTAGAATCTAAGGGTGTAAGGAAAGCTGGTGATAGTGATGAGGAAGAGAGTAATGGTAATGGTTTCACTGCTGATATTGATGATGAACTAGAGAAGCTATAATATGGTGATGATGAGTTTGCCAAGGAGAAGTTGAGGCAGTTGAAACTACAAATTGATTTTGATGTGCCTACAATTCCTGAGGGTATTTTTCAGATTTTAAGAGTCTTGCATGGATAACCCAAATATGTCTTTGAGTGAGAAAATATGAGGGGTTAGAATACTTGTTGAGAGTACAGAATGATTGCAAGACAATCTTGGATAATAGGGCAAATAAGGTTTTGGCAAAGAACAAGACATCAATGAGGGAATTGTATAATATGCTTCTTAGATGTCACAAGACTGGGTGGACTCACACAAAGCTAAGAAAGTTATCTTTTGATGATTTGGAGTTTCTTGCTTATCCAATTTGGAATCGTGTTTGTGAAGAAAACATATTTACATTGCTTTCTGCTGAGAGACAGGAAGAATTGGAGGATGAAATGAAAATAAAGAAGGCATCTATTGTTCCTAGGCCTATGAAGAAAGGAGCAAAGTTTGTGTTTCCAGAGTTTAGTCCATTGGATCCAAAGTTCAATGAAGGAATTTTGAAGAAGAACTTGGATCTTTCACCTTTAGAAGTTTAGGATGTTGATGCAGTTATGCCACTTGATTCCAGAAATCCTATTGTTAAATATGAAGAAGATTCTACAGGTTTTTGGAAGATCACCAGGTTTGGTGATAAGGTACATGTCTTCACTTCCTTGATTTCTTTGTTTGCAAGTTTGGACAGAGAGGTTTTGGAGACTCTTTGGAGTCTATTGAAGGAGAGGTATGACGCTGAATCTCCTACTTCTAAAAATGGAATAAAGATTTGGTCAACATTCAAGAGAATGTTTGATATGTTGGGAATAAAATGAGCTAAGTCACTTAAACACTGATAAGAGTAAAATGGACGCTGACAGGAAGAAATCAAGCGCTGACAGATCAAGCATTGACAAGAGATATCCAAGCGCTGACAAGAAGAAGTCCAACCACTGATAGGAAAACTTAGTCAACACGTTTATTATTTGAAGTAAAGATATACTCAATATTTTATTTTCTATATTTATCTTTACCTAGAATAGTTGATAGGTTATCCATTGTACACGACTCCTTATGTTATAAAAGGAGGTCGTAGGGTTTGTAGTTGATATACATTATTCAGTATTCAACTTTCATTGTAAGCAAGTTCGATTATCAATCAAAAGTGAAAGATTGGTTTAATTGTTTTACTTGTTCTTTATTCTAAGTGTTAATTCCGCATAACACTTGGATTGTTCATAACAACAACAAAGTTTCTCTACGTGTTAAACTTGATTCAATCTCAATAACACAAAGCTAATCGATATAAGTTTGAAATCAACAAGTGGTATCAGAGCTTGTTGAGGAAATTTGATCTAGAAGAACGGTAAACCCTAAAAACACCAAAACCCTAAAATCAGAAAAGATGTCTGCTACATAATCTTCTTCCTCATCAAACCACAACCTAAAAATCCCCATGCTCGACCCTGACAACTTTGAACAATGGAAGTTCAATTTTGAACAATACCTTCAAATCCATGATCATACTCTCTAGGAAATTATTAAATTTGGAAATCAATTCGATAAAGCAGCTAGGGTTACTGCTACTATTGCAGCAAGGACTACTGTTGGTTCTCCTGCTGAAGAACGTAGAGGAAGACCTAAAGATGGAAGGACTATCTCAACTGCTGATATAGCCAAACGAAGGAATGACATGAAGACCTTAAGCATTCATAGACTCTCTTTGGGTCCAGCACAAGTATAGGAGTTTTGAGTCTGCCAAAGAACTTTGGGCAGCTCTTCAAATCAACTATGGTGGTAATGATGACACTACCAAAGAAAAGAAGAAGCAACTCTTACATGAATATGCTGTTTTTAAAGCTCTTCCCAATGAGAAGCTAAGTGAGGTAAGAAGCAGGCTTCTAGATATTACTAGCTAGTTGACCTTTATGGGAACAAAAATGATCATGAAGACATCATTACTACTTTCCTTAAAAGTCTTGGTGAAGCATGGAAAATTGAAGCTAGGTCTATAATTGCTACCAATGCCCATAAGAGTTCTACTTTTGATGACGTCTACAATAAGCTAAAGATTGTATAGAATGAAATCTTACTGGATCATGGAAGCAAGTTGACATCTGGAAACATGGCTTTCATCTCACATAGTGAAGCTCAAGTCAATGAGAGAGAGTCATATGTGCATCCGGTTACTGGATCAACTTATGTCAGTGGTGGATCAACCTTTGTCAGCGCCTCACACTTTGACGCTGACACATACAATGTTGACTCACCAAATCTTAAACCTGCTGGTATTGATTTGGATACAATATGTGCATACATTGTTGCATTACCCAATGGTTCCTTGATTATCTATGAGGATCTTGAGCAAATCAGTGATGAGAATTTGGAGGAGATGGATATTAAATGTAATATGGCACTTGCAAGCATAAGGGCCAACAAATAGAATAGTTGATAAGCTATCCATTGTACACGACGCCTTATGTTATAAAAGGAGGTCGTAGGGTTTGTAGTTGATATACATTATTCAGTATTCAACTTTCATTGTAAGCAAGTTCGATTATCAATCAAAAGTGAAAGTTTGGTTTAATTGTTTTACTTGTTCTTTATTCTAAGTGTTAATTCCGCATAACACTTGGATTGTTCACAACAACAACAAAGTTTCTCTATGTGTTAAACTTAATTTAATCTCGTTAACACAAAGCTAGTCGATCTAAGTTTGAAATCAACATGATCATGATGAAGCTGATCTAGTTTGGCTGGATTTGGAAGATTTCAGCACTTTGGAGTGGCGTTTGTATTTCGCTGTTCGAGTTTACCATCTCTGCACAACAAGATTTTCAGAGTTCTTGCTGATTGATAGGAAATATCCATTGTCACAAGAAGTTTTGAAGAAGATGGTGAGCACCAAGCTCAAGGTGGATTATATCAGTGGTGTAGAAGTAGGCTTAATGAGATTTCTTCTCACACAGATGGAAGAATAGGTTTTGTTCGTAAGAATCCTCTGTATAGTTTGTTTTTATTCAAGAAACTTGATGTTTGGGATAACTCTAAATTTTAGGGGAGGATTGTTGGGAATAAAATTCGCTAAGTCATCTAGCCGCTGACACATGGGATCAAGCCACTGACAAGTGAAATCAAGCCGCTGACAGAATAGCCACAAACAAGAAGAATCAAGCCAATGTCAAGACTTGTTAGCTGCTAAAGTCAACACACGTTTGTTTAAGTTAGGAAGATGTACACGCATATTGTATTTTGTTATGTTTATCTTTTGATATCTTCCTAAAATAGTTGATACTTAGCTTTATGTTCAAGGCTCCTTATGTGTATAAAAGGAGGCCTTAGGGTTTATGTTTCATTAACATTTTCAATAGTCTTGTGCGTCGTTTGATATTAATCAAAAGTTGAAAGTTTGGTAATACTATTTTGTTCTTTGATCTAAGTATTAATTCCGCATAATACTCAAATTGTTATTCAACACAAAGTTTCTCTAAGTATTACACTTGATTTATTCTCGTTAACACAAAGCTAAACCGATCTAAGTTTGGGATCAAAAGGTGGTATCAGAGCTTGTTGAGAAACTTTGATCAAAGGAACACAAAACCCTAAATCGCTCAAAAACCCTAAATCGTTCAAAATCCTAAAAACACCATGTCTGGAGCAAGCTCAAGCTCAACATAAACTCCTCACTCATCCTCCAATCACCATCTCAAGATTCCCATGCTAGACGAAGACAACTTTGAACTATGGAAGTTCAACTTTGAGCTATATCTTCAAGTTGACAACTATGTTCTCTGGGAGATTTTTATCGAGTTTGGAAATCAATTCAATAAGGAACAGAAGATAGCAGAAGCTATTGCAACATGAAAACCTGCTGGAAAGACTGGGAATGATTTGTTACCAATAACTAAAGATGGTAGAGCCACTTCAGCTGCTGAGATAGCTGATAGAAAGAATGACATGAAGGCTTTAAGTTGTCCTAAACTAGATCTTGGTACCAAAGAGTAGTTTAAATTCAGAAAGTATGACTTTGCTAAAGAGCTTTGGGAAGCCCTTGAAACCACTTATGGTGGTAATGGGTACACTCTCAAACAAAGAAAGAATCAATTAGTGATGGAATTCACTGTCTTTAAACCTCATCATAATGAAAAACTAAGTGAGGTCAGAAGTCGTCTTCAAGACATCACCAGCAAGCTAGCATTCATGGGATTGGACTTTGAAGATGAAGATATTAGTGCTACGTTTGTTGGAGCTCTTGCTGAAGCCTGGGATGTTCAAGCTAAGTCTATCCTTGCTACAAAGGCTTACAAGGATAACTCTTTTGATGACATATACAACCAATTGAAGGTTATGGAACCTGAGGTCCTGCTTAAATATGGAAGTAAATCAACCTCAGGAAGCATGGCTTTCATATCTCATAATGACTCTTCACCCACTGACAATACTTCTCATGTCAGCGGATTAACTTCAAATGTTAGTGGCTTGTCTTCAACAGCCACTGGTACATACAATGTTGGGTCATCAAGTCTTAAACCAGCTGGAATTGACTTGGAACTCTGTGTGCATACATTGCTGCTTTTCTCGATGGTTCTCTAGTCATGTTTGAAGATCTTGAGCAGATAAGTGATGATAACCTTGAAGAGATGGACATCAAATGGAATATGGCTCTTAGCAGTATAAGAGCCAATAGGTTTTACAAAAAGTTTGGTAATAGGTTGACGTTCAACAATAATGAAACTGCTGGATTTGATAAATCCAAGGTTAAATGCTTCAATTGCCACAAAATGGGTCACTTCAAGAGGGAATGCAGGTCTGCACTTAGGAATGATGGAGGACAGAGTGCAAATCGAACCATCAAGATTGAAGATGCTGAGCCAAACGCCATGGTATCCATGTAGAGTATTGATGGTGTTGGATGGGACTGGAGCTTTATGGAGAAAGAAGTTGTGCAGAATCAAGCTTTGTTTGCTGAAAAGGAAGAAGAGCATGTTCACATTGCTGAAAAAGAGGCTCCCTTCCCTCCTATGATAAGTGAACAATATTAGGGTATGATTCCAGTTTCTGATTACCACGTTAACATACCAAACATAAGTTATCATTCAAACAATGATTACCCAATTCCATTTTCACTTACTAAACGCGTCCCAAGTGAAATATGTTGATTAGGGAAGACTTAACACCCACTAGCAAGGACGAAGGTTGAACAAATTAATTAGGGGGTCGAAACCAGTTTAATACTGTACAAAATACAGTTTCTATAGGCTTTTCCTAAAGTTTCATGGATATAACAAAAGATTAATATTAGAGTCCGGTTATTGTGGATCCCTTGTATCCTTTGGATACAAGGGGACCAATCCCCACCTTCCATCTAATCTTGATCAAAGGCTCACATTAATTCTTGTTTTTTAATTAAAAAAACGGAGGGGTATTTTCGTCATTTTACCCCTCCCACCTAACACCAAATAACAATTCCACATCTCAGATCTGGATCAAGGTTTCCTTTTTTCTCCTTCTCTCTAAAACACACACAAAAACACACACACGTACACATATTCATGTCGTAATCAATCATCACAAACATCAAATCCGTTGATCATCACCTCCTAAATCGATCATCCACTTCATAAATAAGGTAAAGTTCATTCGATTTATTTTGATTCATCTTTTTTTAGCTTATTCGATGTGAATAAGCTTATTATTCATCTTATTCTTTTATAACTTATTTGAGAAACTACGTGAATTGAAAGCTAACTAATGTGAATAAGCTTATAGATTATCATCATCTTCATTATGATGAATTATAAGCTAACTTATTAGCTTATTTTCGTAAATTATAAGGTTTTATGGCTTAATCTCGCTGAACAGATTTAGTATGACCTGTTTGTGAAGTATCATATATGATATAAGCTAAAGTATCATATATGATAAATATATCATATATGATTATGTGGTTGAAAACTGAGTTAACTCTTATTTTTTATGGCTTAATCTCGTTGAACATATTTAGTATGACTTGCTAGTGACATATCATATATGATATACTATATTATATATGATATAAGCTAAAATATCATATATGATAAAATATATCATATATGATTAGTGCTTGAAAATTTAATTAAATCTTCTTTTTTTGTGTAGAGGAAGCTGTTTACAAGGCATGTTGAATATCACAAGCATCCAAAAGGCCAAGAAGCTTAGTGAAGAAGCTCATGAATTTTTTACGTTTATTGTTTATTTTTTCTTTGTAATCTCCTAATGGAGTTTTGAAGTATATGGACGATTTTATAATCCATTGGTATCTGGTACAGCGTCTTGTTAATATGATTAACTTTCTTGGTATTATGTCATGATGGTTTGATAAATTAAGCCATATATGATAATGCACTATCATATATGATAAGGCATTATCATATATGATACTCAAAGAAAACTTGGATATATTAAACAAAGAATCTGATGAACTCATGATTACAACAAAAAGTATGCACAATTAATAACTAAACACTTGTTCATAACATAAAATAATGTGCGTTTGAACAAAATCATATATGATAATTCAAACAGAACATAACCTAATGTAAAATTATATATGATATACATCTGAATGATAACCATTTATACAAAATCAAAAGGTGCTAACAACATTATTATTGAAACTACTATTCTTTTTCAATAATACACTATCTTAAAACAAATTATCAGATGATGAATTCATGAACAACGCATACTTCGTCTTGATCCTTAAAACACATCCGTGCACATCCTCTTGTTATAATCAACATCCCTCTCTCCTTTGCTCCAAATAGAGCAATCACACCATCTCTGTTTGACTGCATTTATAAAAGAAAAAAACAACATATTATGCAAAATTTCAATACCAAAATGAATTACTCATATATATATGATAGAAGGCAGATTTCAAGAGTTTATACAGATTTTCTGAAAGATACTCATACGAAATCTGTTTTTTCATATGATTTATTTGATATATCATATATGATATATATATATCATATATGATATATCATCAGTTATCATATATGATATATCTATCATATATGATAAGAAATGTACATCATATATGATAACATCAGAAAGTAAAAAAAATATAATAATACAGCTTATTAACATGAAAATAAGCTTATTCATAACTATCTTATTCACAAAAACGTATAACTCATTGAAATAATCTAATAAGCTATCTTATAATGCAACACAATGAATTCAAATCATTTAATTTACAAAGCTTATTCATAACTCTACTCTTATTAAAAAAAAAGCTTATTCATAAGCTTATTCAAACTAACTAGCTTATTAATCCAACTTTATAACTTATTCATAACTTCTCATCTAAGAACTTAGCTTATAATTAAGAACAATCAATCCAAAAAGATTCATTCATAATAATCCAGTTAAAAGCTAATGATAATACATTAATAAGCTTATTTAAACCAAATAAGCTAAAAAAAACATATTAATCAAACCTGGTGATGGATAAATCAATTCGTGATTATAGATGTTCGTGATGAATTCGTCATGGATTCATCATGATCGCGTTTCGATGGATTCATGATATAGTAGATCGTGATTATAGATCGGGGGTAGAGAGATAAAGTAAATCAGGGGTAGAGAGAGAAAGAGAGATCCGATGTGTGTTTTTTGTGAGAGAAGAAAGAAGAAAAAACATTATACAGTAGATGGTGAAATGACTGAAATACCCTTGCAGTGTAAATTAAAGATTTAATCTTAGTCATTGGATGAAAAAGAGATGAAGGGTGGGGATGAGTCCCCCCATATCTTAGATAAGTTTGGTATCCAAATGAACTTAAATCTTAATATTAATACCCCTTTTTGCCTCTACTATCTTTCTTCTTTACACACTAGTCTCCTAATAGCTCCACCCCTGCTCGTTGACTTATATAATTTATTATAATATAATATACTTATATAAACCTGTATATATTTAAATAAGCCATGAAATTAAAAGGCAAATTTCATATTAAAAAACTATGACTTATGAAATATAAGCTTAAATGAACTTATGTTTCATAAGCTAAAACAAACAACTCCTTAGTCATTTTGAGTCTATCTTTTTTAAACTCTTAAAATTATTGTTTTTCCAAAAAAAAAAAAACATATAAGTTCATTAAATTTTCTTATTTTTGATACTTAACTATATTAATTTGGGAAAGAGGAGTACTCTTCCAAAAACCAAACATTAAACTTTAACCAAACATTACCTTAAAAAGGTTAATCATCATGTTTCAAAGGACGCGGTGAGTCGAAAGTGTTTTTTCATAGAGCCGTTAATGAAAGAAAGCAGACATAAAAATCCTAAAACACTTGTTACACACGTGCGAGCCAACCTAAATCCGCGTTGAATCTACGCACAGCCCCCAAAATAAAATATCTCTAAAAATCATCATCATCTTTACGTAATCGAATAAAACTTCCATTCTTAGTCTTCTTTATCATCATCATTTCATTCCAATTTATTTATTTGTGGTTTAACATTTTCACCCCACAAAAACCCACTTTTGTATATTTTGGTTTTATCAATCATGTCCTTCAGATTCAGAGGAGGGGTATGATTATCATATTTAGCTGATAACTTTAATTTTCAGTATTTTATTTGTTATGTATCTCTAGATCTGTTGATTGTTTTTTCGATGTTTGTGAGGGGTGTTTGTTTAAAGTTTATTTTTGGGTTTATAAGCTATATATGATTTCGCCTTATGTTTTATAAGGCCATTTTTCTCGGCTTATTCTGAAGTTTATATAATGAGCTTATATAAGCTCATTACTGTTTGGATAAGCCGGAAAGAAATGAGATTATGAATCATTAAGTGAAATCACATAAGCTTATAAAACCAGAAAAACAGCTTAAACAAACACCCGTTGGTGTTAGCTGTTATTATGTATATCGGGCTTGAGCCTGAGGCTAGAATATTCTTGTAATACCCTATATATTGTATTCTGTGATTTATGGAAGAAATATAACATTATCGTAACCTACATGGTAGTCTAGAATATTCTTGTAATACCCTATATATTGTATCCTGTTATTTATGGAAGAGATATAACATTATCGTAACCTACAGTTGGTACTTTGGGAAATAGTGTTTGTCTAAGCTTATTTGATTTCGCCTTATGTTTCATAAGTTCATTATTTCTGGCTTATTTGAAGTTTATATAATGAGCTTATATAAGGTCATTACTTTAGAAACTTAGAATAAGCCGAGAAGAAATGAGCTTATGGATCATTAGGTGAAATCAAATAAGCTTATAAACCCAATAATAGCTTAAACAAACACCCTTAGTACTTCGGGAAATAGTGTTTGTCTAAGCTTATTTGATTTCGCCTTATGTTTCATAAGTTCATTATTTCTGGCTTATTTGAAGTTTATATAATGAGCTTATATAAGCTCATTACTGTTAGGGCACGTTTGGTAGAGAGAATTTTAGAGAATAGAATTGAAGCAGAGAATAGAATTTCAGAGAATAGAATTCAGTAGAGAATTTTGTTTAATTCTATTGTTTGGTAACAACAGAGACTTTAGCCAGAGAAATGCGCAAATTTATATTTGTTTTGATTTTTTTAAAAAAAATTTATTAGGCCTGTCAAAAAAGCCAACCCGAACCGAATCCGATTAAGACACGGTTTAGAAATATTGATTAATTCGGGTTTGACTCAACTCGACTGACACATAAAAATGATTTATTTTTTCTCAAAAATGACTTTACGAAAAATATAAACTAATCCAGCTTCATTATATATGCCCGGATCCATTAGTAAAATTAATGATATTTGTCCTTTGTTAGATAAATACGTAAAGAAAACAAATTCCATTCAATTTGAGAGGGAAATAACACCACATAAAATTGCACTAGAGAGAATAGAGTGAGAAAACTAATTCTCCACCTTTTTTTTCTTGGCATACCAAACAAGAGAAATGTTAAGCATTTTCATTTCTCTATCTTCTTTTCTTCTACCAAACACACCCTTAGAAACTTAGAATAAGCCGAAAAGTAATGAGCTCATGGATCACTAGGTGAAATTACATAAGTTTACAGACCCAAGAATTAGCTTAAACAAACATCCGTGAGTACTTCGGGAAATTGTGTTTGTCTAAGCTTATTTGATTTCGCCTTATGTTTCATGAGTTCATTATTTCTGGCTTATTTGAAGTTTATATAATGAGCTTATATAAGCCCGTTACTGTTAGAAACTTAGAATAAGCCGAGAAGAAATGAGCTTATGGATCATTAGGTGAAATCACATAAGCTTATAAACCCAATAATAGCTTAAACAAACACCCCCTTAGCAGTAGTACTTCGGGATATAGTGTTTGTCTAAGCTTATTTTTGGGCTTATAAGCTTATTTGGTTTCGCCTTATGTTTCATAAGACTGTTATTGCCGGATTATTCTGAAGTTTATATAATGAGCTTATATAATGCTCGTTAATGTTAGAATAAGCCAGAAAAAAAATGGGCTTACAAAACATAAGGCAAAATCACATAAGTATATAAACCCAAAAGTTAGCTCAAACAAACACCCCCTTAGTACTTCGGAAAATAGTGTTTCAATTTGCTTATGCTGTAAAAAATATGTACAAAATGCAGTAAGTAAATAGAGAATAATGACGCAACTTAAGGGGTGTTTGGATTTGCTTGTTTTTAGCTGGCGTAGGGTTAGGTTTTATATGGGGTTTGAAATATCGTAAGTTTATCTCGAATATGCATCTGTTGGTTCTTGAAATGGCTTGTCTTGCTCAATTAAGCAGATGAGGAGACAAAATAAGCAATTC
Organism: Glebionis coronaria; assembly: GCA_025667525.1. Lineage (NCBI taxonomy): Eukaryota > Viridiplantae > Streptophyta > Magnoliopsida > Asterales > Asteraceae > Glebionis > Glebionis coronaria. The sequence goes on from CM046879.1 coordinate 539,955,587, forward strand.
CAAACACCTTCTTGGATATACCCGAGCAGCTCAGCTATCTTTAGGCCAATATATTTGAACGTGGATAATCACTTTGAGGTTGTTTAGGGTTGGTTCTTGAATTTTGATAAAGCAAAACATAGAAGCAGTTACGAGGGTGTTTAGTTCTTGTGGTTTAGGTGGCTTATCACAGTTACTCATCGTTTGTTGCACTTCAATAATCTGCTTGTAAGTTTGTTGCGTTGTGATAACTATAAGCAGTTTTGATGATGTTTCAGATTGCCTGTAAGCTTTTTTTAATGTCAGCATAATTGCTTTTTCAATGCAATTTATTTTATTAGGTAATAAGGAGATAAACATATGCAAGTAGAAATCCCGAACACCCGCTAAAGTTACTATGTAATTTGTATCTCTCGTGTAAAATGAGTATGTGCTTATTATGTGGTTTGTAATGTATCATGAATTGATGAATTTGGTTACATGATCCACAGGCGAATGCTTCTTCTGGTATGGGTGTCGCTGAGCAGTGTAAGGGTACCTTTTTGGAGCTCCAACGGAAGAAGGCTCATCGTTATGTGATCTTCAAAATTGATGAGAAAAAAAACCATGTGGTTGTTGATAAAACTGGTACTCCTGCTGAAAGCTATGAAGATTTTACATTGGCATTACCGGAAAATGATTGTAGATACGCTGTCTATGACTTTGACTTTGTCACTTCGGACAACTGCCAAAAGAGCAAGATATTCTTCATTGCTTGGTTAGCTCTCTTTATTATTAAATGCATTTTATCTCGTTCGTTTGATGAACATTAGAGTTAAGTGACTGATCCCTGTGTGTACAATTTGTTCCGAATTTGTCATTGTAATCTTTTGTACATGCATGTCATTAAAAGATGTCGGGTTGTCCTGGTTGGGTTATTTTGCTACAAAATGGCTTAAACCGGACACGAACGGATCTTTTAGTGACTCAGATATGCAATTTAATAAATAAAAAATTGAATTACAATGGCTAATGAGACAGATGAAAAACAGATACGAATCTTTCATGCGAAGAAGTCTTTGGTGTAGTGTAAAAAAATTCGTTAAGTTACTGCATGCTCTGATGTAAAATATTGAACTTATACTCGGATGTTGTCTAGGTCTCCTGCAACCTCTAGGATTCGAGCCAAGATGTTATATGCAACATCAAAAGACAGGCTTAGACGCGAGCTCGATGGTGTCCATTACGAGATTCAAGCTACCGACCCAACAGAAATGGAGCTTGACGTGCTCAAGGAACGTGTATACTAATCGGTTGTCTTTCTTGAACCCGTGTCTCCACCTACCTAAAGATGCAAACTGGTTTCCGCATCTTTTCAAATAAATGGCACCTGCATGACAATAACACTATGTTTCAACCTATTATTGTAAGAATTATCCCATTATTTCCGCATAATATATTATTATGTATCTAGTAATTACCTTTCAATGCAATCTATGTAGATGCCTTCTGATTATATCGTCGCCTTGTTGCTATTAAAGTGTAGGCAAATTTTAAACTACTACTATGATTTTAGAGATCGAACACATAGGTTTCTAGATTCTTTTTTTTGGATAGAGTAACAAACTTTTTTATTCGTCACACTAGCTAAGTACTTGTTTTTGTAACTTTATTGTCCAGTGCGGGTCAGTTTTCTTAACCCATAATATATGTAAATTTGAATTTTTTTATACGTGTACTTTTTTATATAAACTTATTAGTTCAAAATTTTCATTTGATGTTTTGGTTAAAAATGACCCAAAACAAACACGAAGTCTAAAATGGTGTAAATAAAAAACATGGTGATATATTCTGCAGATAACTTATGTGTATGGTATGAAAGGAGATCATAGCGATCTTTATCAATTTTCAGTAGGAAGATAACTGTTAATAAAAAATACAGCAACTTTATGAAGAATAAAAGTACATATTAGAACATAAACAAATAGGTATGCAGAGTTATTTTAAACTGAATTAGCTGTAAGCTCCACATTTCCGGTTAGCTTAGATAGATCTTCAGGCTTAACCGCATCATAATCATCATCATTCTCACCCGACATCTCCTCGAGTGATTTCCCTTTAGCTTCAGGTACCAAAAGGGTAAAAAGAGCGCCCAGAAGGTTAACAACACCCAATATAATAAGTGCGTTTTTAACACCAATACCTCTAGAATACCCTTCTTCTGGGGCCGTTTTGCTTTGAGCTAAATACACGAACCCAAAAGCACCCACGATGGCCCCAAGCTTCCCTGATGCTGCTGATATCCCGTGACAAGTGGACCTTAATCGTGCTGGGAAAATCTCGGCTGGCACGATAAATGTGGTGGCGTTTGGACCAAAATTAGCAAAGAAGAAAGTCAGTGAGTACATCACCACGAACCCGATTCTGTTGTCCTTTTTAGTCCAATGATCATAAGGGATTGCTAACGCGAACATAAAGATTGTCATCATAGTAAAACCCATCAATTGGATAGCAAATCTTCCCATTCTGTCAATAAAAGCAACCGTAAACCAATATCCGGGAACAGTACTACAAAGTGCAATTAGGGTCTGAGCTTTTGCTATCTTGAAAACCTCCTCGATTGCACTCATAGTCTTGGCCGGTGGGATCCACCCGATTGCACTAAAAACGTCTTTTTGGAAGAGATTTTGACTGTAGAAGGCGATGTCGAGTAGGAACCAAGTGGTTGTGGTCCCAAGCAAGTGGAGCCCATGACGTCGAAGGAATTCTTTCGTGAATAAGCCGAATGAGTTTGACTCCTTTTGGGTTATTTCCTCGAGTTTTTCTTGCTCTGCTTCAATATCGACTTGCATAACTCGAGCCATATCAGCTGCCGCCTTGCCTGCATTCTTGGCAACTAAAGCCGTGTATCGAGCCGTTTCAGGCATCTTCATTCTCCAATAATATGTCAATGCTGCAGGAATGGCTCCAAACATCAAAATAATCCTCCATATATAATCGGCTTGATGTGGGGTCGAGCCCAACGCGTCGTCTTCATAGGAACGAACATTATACCTGGCCTTAAATGATACCGATACAATAATAGCAAAAACACCCCCGACTAAAATCCCGAACCCTTGCATAGCAAAAACTGCTGCAATAAAAGCACCACGAGTCTTCTTATTTGCATATTCAGACATAATAGTAGCAGAAAGTGGGTAGTCACCACCAATCCCAAATCCTAACCAAAACCGAAAAAAACAAAGAGTGACCATAACCGCCTTTGGGTCATCACTAAACGAAAGTCCGGAAGCTATGGAGCAAATCACCATAACCATAAGTGTCATGCCATACACTTTCTTTCTTCCCATTTTATCCCCAAGCCACCCGAAAAAGAGCTGACCACTGAGGGTCCCACAAAACGCCACACTATTAACCGCTGCAGCTACATTTGCGGGCAGTGCACCCGGGTTTGGGTGACCCTCTACATGATAGTATATTCGACCAAGCAATTTAGTGACGAGTGAGATACAAAATAGATCATATGCATCAGTAAAGAAACCCATTCCAGCAATTATTATAGCGGTAAAATGATACCATTGTGTTTTAGCAAGATCTAGTGCATGTAACACTTGGAGCTGATCCCCTGCCATTGCTAAGGCTGACCCGTTACACTAAACGAACAGTGTATATAAATACACAAGTGTATTGTAAATAGAGGCCAGAAACAACATATTCGAGCATATGCTTTTAGATGTGTCTGAGGTTTGTTTTTGCTAATCGTGATTTTCAAGGTATGTAGTTACAGCAAGTTTTTTGTCTGCTGCTTTTGTTTGCTAAGATTCAGAAGTTTAATGTTGCCGGCATATTTGGAGTCACCTTCTTGTGGCGTTGACATTTTCTATCTGGTGTTTTGTCTTTTAAGCTTTCCTGACCAGAATAAGTGTAGAGACATGGTGTTATTGGCGATTACATAGTCAAATACCGACGTTCCACGAAAGTATGATACCATTGTCTGGTTATATGATTACTTATCTGTAATGTATTCTTGTTTTTGTTTTATACATTATTCAGGATTCTGTTTTTTTGTTAATCTTTTACGCGTTTGGCAAAAGCTTTGTGTTTTCGGATTTTAAAACTGCTATGTTTTCCGCAAAAAATTTATATGCATTGAAACAGAATCAAGTTTAAAGGAATAAACTATAAGATAATCAATAACAAGTTAACGATACTCAAAAGCGTGTTTCAGTCTGTTACATAAAATCGAAACACAAATAACAGAAAATAAGCCGAATAATAAGCCTATAAATCAACTATGGAGCTAAAAACAGCAATTAAGCTAATATTTTTTTTTCTTATGTTGTCTAATTAAGGTTTCAACACTGTTAAAATGAAGAAAAAGGTGTGATATGGCAAACATCACGCTCTTGTATCACCTGTTTCGTCTTCATTTTCACCGGACATTTCTTCAAGTGATTTCCCCTTCGATTCAGGTACCAGAAAAGTACACAATGTTCCCAACAGATTAATAACACCCAACACAATCAACGAGTTTTTTACTCCAATCCCAGCTGGATACCCGTGATCCGCCTTAGCTGGATCTTTATTTTGGGCCAAGTACAAAAACCCGAAAGCTCCAATTATTGCTCCAAGCTTCCCTGAGGCTGCTGATATCCCGTGGCAGGTTGACCTTAAACGAGCAGGAAAAATCTCTGCAGGGACTACAAAGGTAGTGGCATTTGGGCCAAAATTTGCGAAGAAAAATGTTAACGAGTAGATTACCACGAAGCCTATGTTGTTTTCAGGACGGATCCAATAGTTATAAAGGAATGCTAAAATGAACATGAATATTGTCATCATGATGAAACCGATTAGTTGGATTGTGAAGCGTCCCATTCTATCAATTAGAAAAACAGTAAACCAGTATCCAGGGACTGTACTGCACAGAGCAATAAGAGTTTGTGCTCGTGCGATTTTGTAAACTTCTTGAACCGCGTTCATTGTTTTTGCCGGTGGGATCCATCCGATTGCGCTGAAAATGTCTTTCTGGAAAAGGTTTTGACTATAAAATGCGATGTCTAGTAAAAACCAAGTGCTTGTGGTACCGAGTAAATGAAGCCCGTGACGTTTAAGAAACTCAGAACTAAAAAGCCCAAATGAGTGTCTTGAACTTGCTACCACTTCATCAAGCTTCTCTTGCTCAGCTTCTATGTCGACTTGGAGAATTTTAGACATATCTGCGGCTGCTTTTTTTGAGTTTTTGGCCACTAGGGCAGTAAACCGAGCAGTTTCCGGCATTTTCATTCTCCAATAGTATGTTAAAAGTGCGGGAATTGCTCCAACCATTAATACAATCCTCCAAACATAATCAGCTTCCGGAACTGTCGACTTTATGGGATCTACTTCATAAGAGGGAGCCCTAAATTTACTATCGAAAATCGCAGATATAAAAATTGCAAAAATACCTCCTCCCAATATCCCAAACCCTTGCATTGCGAAGACAGCAGCGATGAACCCACCACGAGTTTTCTTATTCGAATATTCTGACATTATAGTAGCTGATAACGGATAATCACCCCCTATCCCAAACCCTAGCCAAAACCGAAAAAAACAAAGTGTAGTCATTACCCCTTTCGGGTGGCTACCAAATGATAAACCCGAAGCGATGGAGCAAAGGCACATGAGCATAAGTGTAATACCATACACTTTTTTTCGTCCCAGTTTATCACCCAACCACCCGAAAAACAACTGTCCAGCGAGTGTCCCAACTAGAGCAACACCATTCACTGCAGCCGAGACTTCAGGAGGCAAACTACCCGGTTTTGAGGACCCCGGATTATAATAGTAAATACGGCCTAGCAATTTAGTGACAAGCGAGATACAAAAGAGATCATATGCATCCGTAAAGAACCCCATCCCTGCAATCACAATCGCGGTGAAGTGGTACCATTGTGTTTTTGCTCCATCTAGCGCGTTCAAAACTTTTAAATTATTCCCGTTCGAAGACTCCATCGATCACCTTTTGCTACAATATCAAAAACCAAAAACCAAATCAATACCTACAGAATGCTATAACAAAAGACATTAAAATTTTGAGCTTCTAAATCTTGAACTAACCTTTGTTGCTTGTTCTTGTAATAGAAATTGGAACAAAAATGTATATTTATAGTATGTAACAAAGAGTGACTAAACTAAAATTAAGCAGCATATTCTCATTATTTTCGGTTTTCCAACAACTTAGTCAAATTTAGAAACATGTAATAAGATCGAATATAGCATATTCACACCCGTAATGCTTTTTAACTTGTATGAAATGTGATATGAATATGAACCACTTTAATCATCTATGTGATTAGGTGATCAAATATAGAAACATACAAACGTATCAGATGTTTAGATATAAATCATACGGAGTATTTATTTCCATAAGTGTATGTTAGGTATCTGATATGAATTTAACACCTTTTGAATAACTACATATAGGTTCACGTATCATATTAGATTTAGACGCTAGCACGACTGTTAACGTTTTAAAACGACAACCATCGCCAATTAATGTCACAAACCTTTAGGTACCAAATTCCAAGTGTCATAACCAAGTTTTAAGGTTTAGTGCATTTTTTTAATAACGGTAAATGTTAGTGGTTAGTTGGTCGAGTCGTGCAATGACATCCAAACGACAGAATGTTTTCTTTGAACCCTCGCCTAGTTATGTTAAAATCTTTATCCGCTTCGCCTGAGAGGAAAAGCACTTGACAGATCTTGAACCCAAGACTCCAAAGAACCTCTCCAAGGAACCTCCCAAAAAAACCACTTAGTTAAACCTTAGTGACCAACTGAGCTGACTTTATTTTTACGGAACGATAAAATAATATTTAATATAAGAATCTAACAAGAAGGTAGTAAGTTAAAAATATAATAAACAAAAAAGATAAAATAAACCCGAGACATTAGCTGCAAAGGAAATCAAAAGGGATGAAATTTTTTGACACGAAGGCCGAGCAATCAATTTTCACTCAGGCAAAAGAAAACCTTCCTATCGCGGAGGCCGAGTCACCGACTTTCACTCCGGGATGATTTTTGATAAAACCTCAAACAAGCCCCGATGAGAGGATGAAAAAGATGTAGTTCTCAGATAAAAGCCCCAAAAGTTCCAGCTTGTTGGCATAGTAGCGAATTATCCATTCTCATTACACATGATTCAAAGGGGGACATAAGCTAAGTATTCCAAGATAAATTCATATGATCCCTATTATGAAGTCAAGAAAATGAAATGGAGCGCACATTGTCGAAGAGGTCACTTTTCCTCAACGGATGAGAGTTGAAAGTAACACTATTTCAAAATCTCTTCAAGAACCGAGGCTGAAATAACATAATATGTGTGCTTTATGTCCTTAGAGACATTCCAAGAAGTAGACCGCATTTGATGCTCTTCAAAGGAAGTAACAAGAGGAAGAGAAATCTGACACTAATTACTCATAAGTCTCCAGAAAGTTCCGTTCCAATTCTCATTATCAATTTTGTCTACAGACTTTGTCAAGATCCACATGATAAAGCCTATTATATCTAGAACAAAGGGGATTCTTACCTAGCCTAATGTCTTTCCAAAAACGAATTTGGGTTCTACAACTAGCTTTAAATCGAAAAGAATTAGTAGGGGTAATACCTTAATACCTTTCGAATGAAGGAAATTCGATGAGCCAACTATATTATCCCAAGTACCCTTGAACTTGCTTCCATGAGAATCGAACCCCATTCTTGACCATGAAAAGCTTTGATAACCTTAACTCATAAAGAATTCGAAGAGGAGAGCGGCATATAACACCATTCTTGACCATGAAAAGCTTTTAGACTGCCGATATTTAAACTACCTTTATCAAAAGAAGCAAGAATGTTCGATCACTTGACCCATGCCATTTTCTTGACATCTTGGGTACCTCCCCAAAATAAATTAGACCGAATTATTTCCAAGTCATGGATACCCGTTTCCGAGGCTCTGTAAATAAAGAAATAGTAGATACTAAGGTTGCCTAACACCGACTTGATAAGTGTCAAACGAACCCCAATAGAGAGAAGGTTACTTTTCCAAGAGGAGAGTCTTAATTGAAAAAGATCAATAAACATCTTCTAACTAACAATGAATTTCATATTAGAGCCAATAGGGAGACCAAGGTAAGTGAAAGGAAGGATCCCTAAATTAACCCGAATTATTAGCCATAAAAGAAACATCTTCCTCATTGAACCCACTACCATAAATATTATATTTGTGGATGTTGATATTACGGCCCGAGGAAAGATAGAAAATGTGGAGAACACGAATAATGTTCTCCAACTCTCTAGCGTTCCACTCTGATGTAATAATGACGTCATCTGCATAGAAAAGGTGAGAGATATTAATGTTAGAGTTATTAAGAGTAACACTACTAATCAAACCTTACCCACTGCATCGACAAGAACATTGTGAAGGCCTTCCATGACCAAAATGAAGAGGAACGGAAATTAGGGATCTCCTGGTCTTAGGCCTCGATTAATTGAGAATTCGACAGTGAACCTTCCATTAACAAGGATAGAAGCTCTTGAAGAGGCAAGTCAAGCTTTAATCCAAGAGCACCAACTTTAACAGAAACCAAGCTTGACTAAAATGTGATCCAAGAATTTCTAGCTTATAGAGTCGAAAGCTTTTTCAAAGTCCACTTTAAAATGAGAAGTTTCTTATTCCTTCTTTTGTACCACCTATAATCTCAGAAAGAATTAAAGGACCATCAGGAATTTTACGACCAACGATAAACGTCGATTGCTCCTTGCTAACAATCTTATCAATCACTTTTTCCAATCCGTTTGCTAAAATTTTAGCAGTAATCTTGTAGTGAATACCAATAAGAGATATAAAATCTATGATGAAAGTGGGATTATTGACCTTTGGTATGAGAGTAAAAAAATATGAGTTAGCTCCATTAGGCATGCTATTAGAGACGAAGAAGCTCATGTTGTTCTTCAAGCATCACTAACTCTAATTCAGCCTCCTTGTGCTCTTCAGTATCCTTTTCTACATTCTCCCCTAGTCTGAAGAGAAGATCCTGGCCATGTCAAGATCCTTGAGCAGTCTTCTTCCTTCTAAAGTTGAAGTAGTTATTTCAATAAACCTAACTTTTGGTACCCTCAAATGTTCTGAGGGGGAGGCTGTTGGTGTTACCTTGAAAGCCTTGAACATTTAGTCATCATCTCCTTCATGCTTGTGGTATTAGCCTTGATAGACATGACATCTTCTTGGATGATGGTCTGAGAATTCTTCAACGTAGTAATTCTCGTTCGAAAACTAGGAATATTTGAGTCCTTCAGACTTTGTGAGATCACTTAGAGATGAGTTACATTTTCAATGTAACCTCTAGCCGCCTTGCTGATCAACTATTCAGTCTCAGGGCCATTTTGAAGAATCTCATAAATGGCAGCACACTGAGTCTTGATCTCACTTATTGTAGATTGGTGAGCCTCAAGTCTTGTTAGAACTTCAGTCACTTTATCTTTATTGAGTCTGTCCATGAGCTGACCCAATTCTAGATGAGGACCCAGTGTTGCTAGTGACAACTTCCTCCACACTTGTCTTCAAGGAGACATTGGCTTCAATGGTCTTAAGGACATGCTCCAAGCACTTATTAAGCTTGGCTTTAGCAGAGTGACAATCTTTATTGATGTTGCTGATGAAATCCATTTGATTATATATAGTGTCCCTGATGTCTGCCTAAGTTTCATCGTGCCTACCACCATAATTTTCTAATGTTGTGAGAATGGTGACAACACGATTTGCCAAGGCTGAGTGTTTGAAGTTGACATCTTCAATCGGTTTCTCATAAAGGTGTTTGAAAACACCCCTAAGAGTGTGGTTGAGAACCTTCTCAGTGATTGGTTTGATATCATCAGACTGAGTATAGACATCCTCAGTGTCCATACCCACTGAGTAAGTGTCAATTTTTGCCTCAGGGGAGGGCTTTTTTGTTGATGCATCAGGGGAGGTCTCGTTCACTAGGGTTGTATCAAGGGATGACATTGGTTAAGCCCCAGGGGAGGGCATTTGTTCAGTGAACAGAGGTGACAGAGGTTTTAGATTTTCTAGCCGAGGAGTGGAAGTTAATTTCTTATCATCAGTTTCCATCTCATCCCTTGCCTCAACCATTTCTTCATTGTCACTAAACCCTTGGAGTTCTTTATCAGACTCATGAAACAAATCAGCATAGTCTCCAAAGGCTAGTGCCATTGGTTGTTTATCCAGATCTCCTTCAGAAGAAGGCTTGCCTTCGTTTTGTTCACTCGCTGCCTCAAATCCCATCAAGGGTGTTTTATCCAACTGATGCTCAGAGACAGTTTGTGATTGATCAAGAGTGCATGTGAGATTCCTAACAACGAGGTGCTTTACCCATAGGCGTCTCTTTGAGTCTTAGGAATCAGTAGTGGGTCCCTCAGGCAAAGACTTTAGATGTAGTGTGCCTTCATCGGGAGTGTTGGTAGAAGTGAGATCCCTATCAGTGAGGTGTTTTACTCGTAGGCATCTCTATGAGTCTTTGGGACCTGATTTGGTTCCCTCAGGCAAACACTGTTTATTTAGTGCGCCTTCATTAGGATATTGGATAGAAGTTAAAGTCCTATTAGCGAGGTGTGTTACTCGTGGGTGTCTCTTTGTGTCTTTGGACATGGTTTTTACTTCCTCAAACAAAGATTGTGATTTACGAATGCCCTCATCAAAAGATTCGAAAGGCAGTCTCGTAGTAGAGGTTTGTATATTTCCCTTCACATCAAGAGGACCAGTATTATGGCCCATCGACCCATACTGTGATGTATCAGGGCCTCCCACAAGCTCTTTCTTTTGGGTCAGCTGGATCTTGGTCTGCTTCAGGGTGGACATTTTTGTCTTTGCCTTTTTCCCTTTGAGAAGTGCCTCGAAAGCCTCAGGGCCATGTGACTTGGGTTTAGGTATAGTCTGAGGCTTCTTTTCCCCTCTTTTTGAAGAAGAGGGAATGTGAGACACTAAAGATACATGACCAATAACATTGATCATGTGATCCGTAATTCTATGGGATTGAATTTATATGGGATCCGAGAAAAGTTGATGAATTCAGGATGGCGGGTTGAGACCCATAAAGTTTATCCCGAGTGTAAGAGGAACCCAGTAATCATTCAAGGGCAAAAGATATGAATCTTGGGTAACAGACATACTTTTGACTTGACTCATTTGGTTACGAGATCATTGAAAATGATCTCTCCCATGTCAATCTTTAGTGCACTGATGAGACTGAAGATTAGCATCTCTTAAGTGTAGTTAACCAGCTCAGTTGATGAATGGTTCCCACCGATCACCTGAATCACAAAAGTGACCGTGACCCTTAAGACACGGGGATTACAATTTTGATTAAAGGGGTTTTATCCACTAATAATTCAGGGACCCCGATGCTTTTTAATCCATTTTTAACTAATTCATTTTCAGGATGTTTCATATATGAAGCTTTATTATAATCAAGTCCACTGGATTCATAAAATGTTTTAAAGTCTAAAACCAATGTTGTCTTGACATTGTTCATAATGAACTTGATAATTGACCCCTTATGAATCTTGGTCTCAGAACCCCTGAGTTCTTTCAGGCCCATGGGTTTAGGTCATGACCTCAGTAGTGAACCATAACCCTTGGATATAGTCATGGTACAATGCTAAGGGAATGTTAGAAAAAGCATCAGCCCAGTCACAATTTTTCAAAAATTTACAAATAGGGGTTGGTAGGTTGATACATTACGAGGGTAACTGAAATCCCCCCCCCCCCTCCGTAATTATTTCCAGAAAAATGGACTCCCTCATTAATCAGATTCGCAATAGGTTATCGCTTTGGATAGTGCATTTATAATATATAGTGTTTTAAAACTTAAAGGACAATATCACGTTTTGGTAATCAAGCCAGAACTTGTTTCTTGTTAAAAAAAAGTTGGTCACCAAGTGATTTAGTGCAGCCTTTTGATTGCTTAAAAAACAGATGTTATCACCAAATAACTTCGATTGCAATAGTGTATACAATATAACAATAAAAGAGCGAGTTACGTGATTATCAGATTCAAAGAACACGATTCTTGGTTTAAATGATTGAACACACTTTTGATCTTAAGAGGAAAGTAATTGAGTGTAATAACAATAAATAAGCTCAAATGAACACAAAACAATAAGCAATACAGATAAAAAAGAAAGCAACAAGTATAAATCGGATAACAAGCAACAAAGAACAAGCAAGGCAGTCGGAACCACTTTAAACTGCAAGTGCAATTTTTCAGCCTAGTAGTACAAATGGTCGAACTCTAACTTAAAAATAAGCTACAAATAAGCACTAAAAAAAATAAAAAATTAGCCTAACACCTAATCTATGTGTATTCCAAGTTTTAAGATCTAAAACATAAAGATGAACTCACAAAAGATTCTGGTGTGCTTGACCAAATAAACATGCAAAAATGAACAACTTAGGGACTAAACCTATCTGAATGAGCCAAGATTGATTCAAACCTATAAGCAAGCTATAAAATAACCTCAAACAACTAAAACTGGTAGATCTAAACAAAAACATGCAAAAATTACAATTAAAGCAAGATCTAAAATCCTAAAAAAATACAAGACACTAAACAAAAGGAGAAATTTATAAGCCCTATATTTTTCTTTGTTTTTCAGTTTTTGTTGGAAATACATTTTTACATATTTAGGAAGGATCGGTCACTCCAATAATAGTAGTATTCGAGCTCGTAGTTAGAGGTGATATCACGAGTAGTAAAACCGGGCCAAGACCACTTCTGGGCTTGGCTTGGGCCGGCCCATGTCCATCTTATGGACATGGGTATATAAACCTTGTAAATACTCTTTTTACTTCCCTTTTCATTCAATTATTTTACACTTTTCCTTTATCTCTCTAGTTCTTCATCTCTCTCTCTATTTACATCACTTCCATATATTAGATAATCGAATGATTACGTAGATCTACAATTGGTATAAAGAGCCATGGAGTGATTTGCTTAGTCATTTGTGATTGTGTTTGTGTTTTTAGTTTTCATTTGATTTTTTATATTTTTCGTGTGTTTTTAAGATCAACAACTCTAAACCCTAAAAAGTTTCGTGTTTTTGTGGTCTAACCTTGCCAAAAACTTTCCCCTACCTTGTGTTAGTGATTTGGGTTTTTTGTTTTGGTCAAAAACACAAAAAATTAGGCATTTGGCTCGATTTTGGTGAAAATCTACGTAAAATAGCGTTATTGCGAAATTCAAGACCCTAATTATTGCGAAATTGGTTTTTTTTGCGAGATTAGACAGATTATTGTGAGATTGCAATTTTTGCGAGATTACGTTTTAAATTATTGTGAAATTGGATTTATGCGAGATTTGGATTTATTGTGAAAGTTGATTATTGCGAAATCGGATTCTTTTTCATATTGCCAGATTGGGCCAATTTTTGCGAGATTAGGCCATATCGCGAGATTAGGTCAATTTTGCGAGATTAGGCCATATTGTGAGATTAGGCCAATTTTTGCGAGGTTAGGCCATATTGCGAGATTAGGGTTAGTTTGTTGCGAGATCCCAAAGCCCGAATATTTCGAGATTAACTCTTCAGTATTGCGAGTTTAAGAACTTCATATATTGTGAGATTAGATTTCAAAGTTATTGTGAGATTAGCTAATAAAATATTGCGAATTGAGGTTTAAATTAATGCGAAATCAATATTGCCAAATTTTTGTTCGAAGTATTTTTAGACTTAGCCTATATCTAGACTAATTACGGAACATAGTTCCAAAAAAAAGAAGAGTTTTTTGACGGAAAAACCAGAGCAAAATTTAATTTGTTCTATAGACTATTTAGGCCATTTTATATTCAAATTTAAATTTTGGCGACAAAGTAAATTTTTTGGGCTAAAATTCAAAATTTTAGGGCGAAATTCGAATTTTTCGGGCAAATTTTTGATGTAAAATTTTTATTTTCCAAATTTTTTCTACAAACTTAGAATTACATTTTTAGTGATTTTCAAAATTTGGTGAAATAATTTTTGTCCATTTTATTTTTGGCGGGAAATTTCTTTTGTAATAATTAATGCAAATATTTCATTTTTTAAGACCATTTAACAAACACAATTACTTTCTATCCCCGATCGATCCGATATAATCCTTAATTATTATGGCGACGAGTGATGTTCTTTCTAATGCAAAAGAGAGATGCATGGAAAAACAAGAGGCATACACAGTGGCGGAAGCATTGGTTAACATGGATAGCAGTGGTATAGAATCAACAAAGCATGATACTCGCAGCATGCCAGGAAATGTTACAAACATCTCTTATGATGAGACCATACCCGTTTATGACGAAGAGTCTACAAATAAAGTAAAATGGAATGTTGTATATGATGTATATGCCGATGAAATACCGCATTCTGAGTATTCTGAACTTATTTATGACACACATGGGATTGAAAAGGGTGATAGCAATACCACTTCTGAGACATCCGATGTGAGTCATAAAGGGGGAGAGATTGAACAGAATGCTGTAAGTTATCATGATAAATGCCATACGACTGCTTCTTCTAAGATTGAAGAGCTCAAAACAATGTTAACTCAACAATCAAAAGATCTTGAGAAAGCCAAACTTGAATTTTCGAAGAAAACTAGAAATTTTGAAACATATTTTAAAAAACTTGAAAAGGAAAATGTGGTTTTTGAACAACGATTGGATTGTAAAATTCATGATGCTAAATCAGAAAATGATCAATTTCTAAAACAAATTAATTTGTTAGAATCTAAGTTGGCTTCTCAAGAGCAATTACAGAAAGAGAATGAGACTTTACAGGCTCAAGTTCATGATAAGGCTTTTGCAATAGTTGCACTAAAAAAAGAGTTGAGGAAAATTCAAGGACCTATTGCGGACACTAAGTTTGAAAAATCATCAATCTTGGGGAAACCACCCAAAATTACATCAGTTAGACAACCGACTGCATTCAGATCTGAGCGAGCTAACTCCTCGAGATCGCGATTTCCCTCCCAAGTTGATGTAAATAGATTTTCAAAACCAGTCACTCCTCACACCAGACAATCTGTCTTTGCAAAACCTCACCATGTGATAGCAGCTAGCTCTTCTAGGAATAGTTCGAAGAACATGTCTCGAATTAGTTCAAAGGACATTTCTCATAAGAACCATTTAGAGAAGGCTAAGAAAAAGACACAAGAATGAACTAAGAATCATAAACCCAATAAGATGCCTTCTAGGAATGGGTCTGCATCAAAACATAGTTATGAACAAATAACTACAATCTCAGTGGCTAATCACATGAAGAATTCTAGGTCTTTCTCTGATACAACGAATATTGTCTGTTCAAACTGTAACAAATGTGTCTTTATAGCAAATCGTCATGATTGTATAACAAAAGTACTGAACAGGGTGAACTCTCATGCTAAGTCTTTCTCATACACAAGGAACATTGTTTGTTCAAATTGTAACGAATGTGTCTTTACGCCAAGTCATGATGATTGTATCACAAAAATCCTAAACAAGGTGAATTACCATGCTAGAGTATCATCTCCTAAGAGAACTAGAAACACACCCACAAAAGATGTAGGTACTTCAAATACACCTAAAACATGGATCCCTACAAGAAATAGGTTCTCTTCCACTAAGTCTTCCGCTGTACATGAGAAACCAATGTTTCCTGGATCTAGTTTAAAGTGGAAACCCACAGGTAGAATCTTCAAAAAGGTTATTCTTAGATGGGTTCCTATAGAAATGATACTTCCCTCTAGCACTACCAAAATTGGTTGTGAACCTCTACATAGTTCTAAAATAGATACCGCTAACCTACATGAAAGTATACCGATTATTGATGCAAGTGCAGGTACCGAGATCAAGGTTCCGGAGCTTAATGAATTATTGTTGCTGATAAATGGGATGTCTTAGATGATAGCGTCTCAAGGGGTTCGCGATTAAGTTTGGTATATGGCGTATAATCATATCCCAGATTATACTCCGGACATCAAGGAAAGGAAAGTTTATCGCCGATGATAACTTATCCTCACAAGGAGAAATTAATTTTTTCCGGCATGGGCTTATATTAAAAACATTCGAAGTTTTTAAGCTCATGCACAACGCCTTGCAGTCACATGTCAGACTGTAACCCGTGCTTCAATAAAGGAAAGTTTATCTTTAAAGATAAATTATCCTCATAACGAGAAATTAAATTTTCTCGGTCATGAGCTATTACTAAAACATTCAACGTTTTACCACTCATGTAAAATGACTTACATATAAATATCAGACTGTCACTCGGACTTCAATTTAAGGAAAGCTTATCCTTAAGGATAACTTATCCTCGTAACGAGAAATTATTTTTTCTCGGTCATGAGTTTGTATTAAGACATTCCAAGTTTTAAGCTCAGACAGTAATGTGTATCTTTAAAATAAGATAACTTACTTCATAACGAGAAATTCATTTTTCTCGGTGATGGGCTTTTCGTTAAAATATTCAAAAGTTTTCAAGCTCATGAAAACGGCTTCTAAGTAAATGACAGCTTAGAACTCGCTTGTCATTCGAAAAGGAAAGGTTATCTTTAAGGATAACTTATCCACGAAACGAGAAATTAACGTTTCCTGGACATGAGCTTTGCTTAAAACATTCAAAGTTTTTTAAGCTCATTAAAAATGGTGTGCTATTATTTCATATAGTAGTCCGATCTTAATCTTAAAGGCAAGTATTCCTTATCGAATAATTGACCTCACAACGCGAATTAATCTTCTCGGACATGGTTTATTTTATAACCATGTAAGGGATTTTGTTTACTCGATAACACAATCTAACACAAATATATGTACGCTTCAGTGCATTTATTTGTCAAAACGAGAGAAATATTGTTTTTATAGAATTATCATATCTACAAATTGAAGATCTTTACAATTGGTTTCTACATACTCGACGATGCGACTACTCAAAATGACGACTACAGCTCTTTAGATAGAACACGGGTCAACAATTAAGGGGGAGCAACTGTCAAGAATTCAAACTCTTCGATGCCGATTCATTGTGTATTGCTGGTGTTACCAATTGATGTCATGACAAAGTACTCATCTTTCAAGTGATGTCAAGACGAATTACCGACTTTACAAGTGGTGTTATGACAAAAATACCAACTGTAAATGTTGTGTCATGAATGATCACTGCTTTTTCAGAATGAGGAGATAATTTCAGACGTGACGAGGATACCAACATTTGCTGACAAAAACTACATGATTCGATCATATGATGTTCTCATCTTTCAGGTCAAACCTCGTAATTGTTGCAAGTGTCAATATGTGATATTTATGATCTAGACTTATGATACTGCATATGAAGTGTTTAAGTATGATTTTTTCGTGAATTTTTCAATAAATTCAAAAAATTTCAAAATCACATACCCAAACACAACATATAATCCATCATTTTTTGAGGGGGAGCTTGTGAAAATCATGACTTATCATATGGCATATGATGTGTTTGAGGATGAATTTTTCAAGAATTTTTCATCAAGTTCAAAATCTTTCAAAATCACATGCTCAACACTACATATTATCTCTCATCATTTTGAAGGGGAGCTTATGAAAGTCATAACGATAATTGGATTTGCGTTTCTCTCCCCAAATTGTGTTAAAATTTTCATTAAATCAATTGATATCCAAAATATCGATTGGGTTAATATTTTTGCTAGGGGGAGAAAATGTGATTTAATATGTGATTAATCAATATAATGGTTTTACTCAATGTGTGGGCTCTACCCAACATATACAAAATGTTTTGAGTATCGGCATATGTTAAGGGGGAGAAAATGGATTTAGTAATTCAAAGGAAGTTTTTCATTGTGACAAACACTTACCCATAACCCATTTAACTCACGACGTATGTGGTGACATAAGGATGATAGAATAGGTATAAGTCCAAATGATTCTTCCATAACCGGAGGAATCTTCCCAAGAACATTCGATAGCTAGAAATAGTAGTCCTTAGGAAAAGATGGGGAAAGATTGTGAAAGTAGCTGAATGTCGACCAAGTACTTAAGTTAGCGGTGGAACAATCACAACAAGGTGCTAGTTATGACGTATTCTATGACAATCTGGAAATTTTAGGTCATTATTTAATTATATTTTATAAGTACCTTAAATATTTCAATGAATTTGAATGCTATTAGGTTTGACGGTTTAAGTTAAAACCGATAATTAAGGTCTTATCTTTACCTTTTTACGAGTAAAGAAGACTATTAGTAATTGCGATACCGACGGATGCCCAAAATTTTATGTTTTATTATCGACTGTTTCAATGTTTAATATTTCTGACGTTTTTATTTTAATTGCGTATTAAGTCGTGTCGGTACTATATTATTATCATATTTTGTGTGCGTTTTAAATTTTGAAAAGTACTTTTATGAAACCCGAGACGCTTAAATATTTTCAAAATCTACTAATAGTCATTTTCTACCCTTTGAACTATTTAATTGCATTTTAGCCCAAAAGAATACACTATTTGAAAAATCTACCCTCCATCTACCATAACACACACATAACACATTTTCACAAAAAAATTCATCTCTCTTCTTTCTTTTCTCTCTTTGCCATGAACTAGCAACCCCAAAATACCCCAAAAATATTGATTTTTATCTTGATTTGTTAAAAACTAATCAAAGACCGATATCACAAATTTAATTGTGATCATTTTGGTGTAAAAATCATCAACATGCAAAAACATCTATTTTTTTCAAAATCAATTGATGAAGAACAAAGGTTGTTGATCTATTTTTATGATTTTATGTAGTGTTATTTGTTGTTATAATTTATTTTTATCTATTGCATGTACAAATTTTTGAATGGATCATTTGAGTAATGATCATTCAAGTGAGTTAGTGATGTTAGAGATTGATGAGGATGGTTGTATGATGATATTAATGTTACTAGATTGAGTAAAATGGGTCAAAAGTTTGATTTGATGTGAATTTTAGAAGGGTAATTTTAGGCAGCAGGTTTGAAGGTGATTTTGGAAGACTTAGGTCTGACTTGGAATTATATTGATAGGATATTGTTGTAGAGATTTTCATAAGCTTCGATTTGATATAAGGTAGAACATCTAACTCAAAACAAGGAAGGAGTTATGATAGTTTGATTATTTATGTACCAGGAGACGAGTATCGGCACAATATGAAGTTGTTGTCGATATTTGGATCGAATCTCGGGGACTATTGAATGGGTTATAAAAAGATTCAAGGAATTTTTTAAGTCTCTAACCCTCAGGTTGTGAGTCTATTTTCAAACCCGGGTGTCGGTTTTGTAAACGGAGTTGTTTAGGGCGATTAAAATGGTTTCATGAGTCAAAGGCGTAAAACTGTCCGGTTTTTGTAACTCAAAGATGAGTCGGGCAGAAGGTCTTAGGAGTAATATTTTTGAATGAAATTTAAACTGAGTCTTATACAGGTTATAAGTGACTCTGACACCAAGTTTCATCGAAATCGGACAAGTCTAGATAGGATAGATTGGTGTGTACATTTGGAGTGTACATGCTGATTTGTATTTGGACACATAGTTCAATGCTCGTGTGGCGTGAGTTTGAGTCTTCACTATTGGACATGGTGATTTACTCAAGTTTTTAGTCATTATATCAATGACTTAGTTACTGGTCCGAGTGAAGTAAAGTAATAGTTTGACTTACGTTGACTTCGCGTCTTATGACGGGTCAGTGTCAAGAGTGCAAGTGTATAAACGAATAGTGTTGGATAATTGAGATAGTATGGATTCACTTGCATCGTCATTCTTTCGGGTTTGTCCTGGTTTTATAATTTTTAGTTTTATGTTATTAAGTATGGATTATACTTGAGCCAAATATTAACGAGCGCACCTTATTTGGTAGGTTGCGGTTTTGGTGTTTAACGGGCATCATCCATCGTCGACGATCGTCTTGCTACTACTCTTCCACTAAGGTGACTCTATAGCCTCACTTTTAAATTCTTTAATCGTTTTAGAAACCTGCGAGGGGGATAACATGCTTGTTTTATTAAAAATAAAGGGTAAAACCATAAGTTGCGGTAAACTCATTTATGAGTGCAACTAGAATTTGTGGGAACCCTATTTATTGGAAATTATTTTATTTAGAATAAAGGGTACAACTATAAGTTGCGGTAAACCTATTTATGTGTGCAACTAGAAGTTGTGGGAACCCTATGCTTGTTTTAAATATAGAACACAAGGAAATGTTTAATGCCATGGTTATTATTATTGTAAGTTTGTTATTTTGCTGAGTTAAAAGTCCCAATTATATCATGAATTGTTAACTACCGAGTTATGGTAGACGCTTATACACGGAATAGTACTATTGGGAGTTACCCCTCCCGTCTGGCAACGATTAGCTATCGTTTGAGCATAATGTTGCTCGAAGTGGATACATGTGCGAGAGTTTTCCTATACACTTAGCGAGGTGTATGGTGGGCAAATTATGTGGTAACGTTTCAATATCATGAGGCTTATAATAAATATTTATAACTTTGTTTGATCAACAACGATATGGTTGATGGCTTTAAAACATATTAGTGCTCGGTATTTTATTTATAAACTCTATAGATTCACTCAATTTTTGTTGACAAGTTTAGCATGTTTTATCTCAGGTCCTTGAAGGTAATGGCAAAGGAGGGATTTCGATGCTTGTGGATTTATATAAAGATGCTTAATGCTCACCATTTTGGGAAAAATCATTTAATAGCTTTTATTATGAAAAGTGCTGTGTACTTTTGTTAATCAAATGTTTGGGACCATGTTGTGAACGATTTGTCAATTTTTATTTCAATTGAAGGTTTACTATTAAAACGACTATTTTCGAGTCGTTTTCTATTACTTAAGTTGTTATATTATGAAATAGCATCCCATATAAGCTTCCGCATATGACCCGAATTTGGGGGTGTTAGAGATTGGTATCAGAGCTTAAGTTATAGAGAACAAAAGATTTTCCAAAGTAAACGTTTTGATATCTTTTAACTATAACTATCGTAAGCGAAATCTCCGAATTACCGATGGGACCAGAAAGAGAATATTTATATATATATATATGAGATATATATATGTTATAATTTGAATTATTTGTACTTGTAAGTTACAAGTCACGTTTTCATTTATTTAATTATAAATGTTATTTTTATATTAATACGAGGTATTATTATGACGTAGATTGTCACGAAGCCATTTCCAAACTAAATTCCATTATTCCTGAGTTTAACTAAGTTGTGGATCTCCATGATCCTAACCAAATGGGTAATATTCCCAATGATAATTATTTGGTTTCAAAGATTTTGATTCCATGATTCTTATTCTTGATTTATCGATCGGTCCATCTTGTTTAGTAGATTTAATCTTCGTTCTCATTATCTTCGACTTCCTATTGTTTTAGAAACATGTTTTCTAAAATTATACTAGTGGTTCGTAAGGAATTTGTATTGATTGGTACGGTATTTACATGCCTAATAAAATGCCATACCATATCACTAGAATTTCGTCATATCGGTCTTTGCTGTATTCGATCTTGATCTTTTGTGTTAAATGAACGATGCTCAAATAAAGTAATTTATCATTATCTTGTTGAAATAAATTGACCGTTTAATTGAACAAGGAAATTATAAATTGTTGAACTATTTGTTTATAAAAACTTATTTGCATAGGTTTGGTCGACCCATGAAAATAAGGGCTTTTAAACATGTGGGCTTAAGCATATGGAGTTTGCACGAATAAATTTGTTGCTTGACTTATTCTTTGTCTTGTTCCTCTAATTTTATAATCGTGTGGTGGTTCGTGTTGGGGCTGTTCCAAAGCCGCTAATTTAGGAGGATGTTGAGCATCCCCGAAAAACATTGATAAAATCTTCTTCTAGTGGGACCGAGGAGCCCCCCCTAGCCACATAGATCACCTACAAACTCTTGGTAGATTATCTTATCATCTGTAGTGTCATTTGTAAATCACTAGCTAAATTGTAACATCAGTTAGTATAACTAGTTTTTTTAGTAGTATGCCATTAGACGATGATAATCTATAATGCGTGACAATACAACTTGTACTAGTTGTGATTAATGAGATGATTGTATTTTGTTTTCAAATTCTACATCGTTATGTTGATTATCTTTTCTTATTCGTTCTATTTTATCTTTCCTTGCTTGTTTCTTCTAAAATCATTCTTTCCTCTTTAAATCATTTGTCCCTTTTAAATATTTGTTATTGTCGTAATGCAATAAATGAATGAATACTCATTATGATTTAAATTGCGTTGTATCATAATCATTCTGCCAAATATATATATGACTAAGGCAAGTATGTGTCAAGTCATTAATGAACACATTACTGCATCCTTGACTAAATTCATGGCCAACATAAATGATGGAGTTGGCGGCTCTAGCAGGGCTGGTAGTTTGGGTAGAGCAAGTGGTTCTGATAGTGCGGTTGGTTTTAGAAACGGAGTTGGTTGCGCGAATAGACTGTAAGTGCCCTCAATTGAAAAAGAATGCCCGAATGTAAAACAACCGTGGAGCTACCTATCAATTGGGAGGTGTAGGCACAACAAGATCCAAGAGTCATTACTAAACCCGAAAGTTTTGATATTATACTTGAGATGGATTGGTTATCTCGATATAATACGTCTATCATGTGTGGTGAGAAAAAGTTAAGATTCCCTTAAATGGAAAGACTTTGGTTATTAAAGGCGCCAAGAATAATTCTAGATTAAATACCCTTTCGTGTATTAAGGTCCGAAAATACATAGAAAGAGGTTGTGAATTATTTCTAGACCAAGTGACCGAAGTTGAATCTGAGAAGAAGGTGAATCGATAATGTTCCTATCGTGTGTGATTTTCCTAATGTATTTTCTGATAAACTGCTTGGACTTCCGCCACTAAGGCAAATTGATTTTCATATTGATCTTATTCCCAGTGCTGCACTCGTGGCGCGTGCGCCATGTCGTTTAGCACCATTTGAAATGAAAGAATTATCGGACAATTCTTATTCGACCGAGCTCGTCATTTTGGGAGCTCCTGTTCTATTCATTAAGAAGAAAGATGGTTCGTTCCGTATGTGTATCGATTACCAAGAGCTGAATGAGCTAACGATTAAGAATCGTTACCCGCTTCCAAGAATTGATGATATATTTGATCAACTTCAAGATTCTCGTGTTTTCTCCAAGATTGATCTTCGTTCTGGTTACCATCAACTTCGCATACGCGAGGAAGATATTTCTGTTACGGCGTTTAGGCTCATTTTAATCATTGTAAGTTTCTAGCTATGCCTTTCGGTTTGACCAATGCACCGACTGTGTTCATGGGTTTAATAAACCGCGTGTGCAAGCCGTATCATGACAAATTTGTGATCGTGTTCATCGACGATATTTTAATTCATTCTAAGAATAAAGAAGAGGCATTTCAAAAGCTGAAGCTTAAATTGTATAGTGGGCCAATCTTGTCGTTACTTGAGGGCATCAAGGATTTCGTTGTCTACTGTGATGCTTCTCTTAAAGGACATTGGGCTGTTTTGATGCAACGAGAAAAATTCATTGCGTATGCTTCTATGTAACTTAGGAAGAACGAGGAAAAATACACCACCCATGACTTGGAATTGAGCGCGGTGGTTTTTTCTCTTCGCCTTTGGAGACATTATATGTACGGAACTAAATGTACGGTATTCACCGATCATAAGAGTCTACAGTATATTATGGATCAAAAAGAGCTAAACATGAGGCAACATAGATGGATCGAGTTTTTGAGTGATTACGATTATACAATTCGTTATCACGCTCGAAAAGCAAATGTGGTAGCCGATACGTTAAGAAGGAAGGAAAGGGACAAACCTCTCCGAGTGCGTGATTTAATAGTAACGGTACATAATAATTTACCGGAACAAATTTGAAAAACCCAAGCTGAGGCTATGAAGTCTGAAAATATTAAATCTAAAAACTTTCATGGTGAAGGTGAACCCTTTGAAACTAGATCGATGGTATAAAATTGCTAAGGGGACAATTATGGTTACCATTATTTGGAGGATTGAGAAATCTAATTATGTTGGAATCTCACAAGTCCAAGTATTTCATTCATCCCTGGTCGGATAAAATGTATCATGATTTGAAGAAGCTACTGGTGGCCGAACATGAAGGCGAATATTGCAACCTATGTTAACAAGTGCTCGACATGTGCTAAGGTCAAGGCTGAATACCAAAAGCCATCCGGAGTACTTCAACAATCAGAATTTTATACTTGGAAATAGGAACATATTACCATGGACTTCATTACTAAACTTTCAAAGACACCATCCGGTTTTGATTCTATTTGGGTGATTGTGGATCGATTGACCAAATCAGCCCACTTTATTCCGATAAATGAAAAGTTCAAGTTGGAGAGACTTACTCTTATTTACTTGTAGGAAATCGTTTGCAAACACGGTGTTTGTAACACCCCGTATTGGTAAATGGAATGTCACGCGTGATTATCGCGTGTCATCAAAGCATACAAGGTAAATGTCTTAAAAACATTAAATAACCAAAAATAGAAATATCGAAAGCAAACATCGGTAGTCCAAGTATATGCTTATCACCCACAAACATAAGTATTGTAAAGGAAAATGAGTAAACAAAGTCCAAAGAAATAAGTAGCAAAATGTATGATGAAATGCATAAAGTAGAGAAGGCTAGATAGCTTCCAATCCATATGCATGTACGCTTAAAGTCTACGAGCGCCCTTGAGTACCTGCCATTTGGGAACATGAAAGGAAAACGGCTGAGCATAACGCCCAGTGAACGGATATACAAGTATAGCATGGAATAACATAAGCATAAGAGACTAATAGCAGCGGAAATGTATAAGTCCTAGATAACGTGGTAACACGTTCATAAAACTGGTTTTATAGTTTGAAAAAACTTATGTTTTTATGTAAAACCTGTATTAATTAGCCAATAGCCCATACAGGTCATGAGGTTCCACCGTGCACGAATACTTGGAGGGGAGACCTCGTCATGAAATTAGAGGGGTTGCCTCTAATTAAATAGTCTGGGTAGGAGGGATAAACTCTTTGTGAAGGATGCAAGGCACACATCGCATTCACCATGAAAATCCTTTAAAACATGTAACTAGGATGCACCCATACGCCCCACATGATAATATAATATAATTGCCAAAACTGAAAAGGGATGCCACGAGAAATCACTCCGTCGTGGGGAATTCATAACACTGGTGCCTCTTGTGTTATGGTTATGGTACCTCCATAACTAGGTGACACTGGTCACACATGTATATGTCTTAGGAAATTATTCTAACATAAGTATCAAACATATAAAACAATACTGGGAAAACAGTTGGCTGCAAACGGGGAATCCTAATAAGGAAAGAATGTCCATATTAAAGGACGGGAAAACCGTACCTTGTGTCCAGTGAACGAAGAAGACGAAAGAATGAAAGTCCTACTTCGATCTCACTAATGCTACATAAATAGGTGACATGTATAAGTATTCTGTTTACTGCATACGTAACTGATTATATCATGTCTTAGCTTGTTTTATATGTTCTTGTCTTGTTTACTGGTTTTAATGTTATACTGTGTTTATCATGTATTTCATGTATTCTGGTTAAGTATCAACTTGTATTCTTGTATTATTATACTTGTTGTGTAATAATAAGTAACTTTTTCAAAATAGCAGGTTTCCTAAAATAGAAAGTTTCTAAAAATAGAAAGTTTTCAAAAATAGAAAGTTTCCAAAAATAGATTAGTTTCTAAAAATAGACCAGTTTCTAAAAATAGAAAGTTTCCAAAAATAGTAAGTTTCCTGAAATAGAAAGTTTCCATATTTAGAAATAAGCTGGATTAGTAAGCTAATTATATAAGCTTAAGTTTACTGGTTAAATATCATAAGTCATGTAGTTATTTGTATAGTTTATTAATAATATCATGTTAATTAAATAACTATAGGTTATACGATTTAATTAAATATAGGCATGATTTAATTAAACTAGCATAGTACCCGCGCAATGCAGCGACGGGTAATAAGTGACTATTTTTTAGCAATTGATTTGACGTTAAAATGTAAACAAGTTGAATTAAAATAAATAAAATCACTAAAAATAAAAAAAATAAAAAACTTGTAAATATATCAAAATAGATGTTGAATTAAAGATTTTTTTTACATATGGTGAAATTAGATTACGAAAAAAATAAATGTGTTAAAAGATATTACAATTTAAAATTAAAAATAGTTTTTTAATAAGTTGTTAAAAGTTGTTACAAAAGTTTGTTGCAAAATAAATGGATGGTCAAGATTTGAAATTAGGTTTAGATTAAAAATGATCTTATGGTTAAGTTGTTGATATGTTTATCTTAATTTTTGATTTGGAGTTAGGTTTGGAGTTAGGATGTGTATATAAACCTTTTATAGATAATATAGATTAAAGCATACAAAATACTTAGGTTAAACATGTATTAATAATATATTAGTTATAACCTAAGTCATGTTCATTAATTAAAGTCCATATTTTAAATAATTAATTAATACTATAGTCTAAGTTAAATAATAAAAATACTTAGGTAAAAACATGTCATATTTACTAAATAATAATAACCTAAGTCCATGGTAAATTAAATAAATTACTAGCCATAATTCAATTAATTTAATTTTCTTGTTAAATAATATAACTTGTTAAAAAATGTAAACTTGTAAAAATTCCCATGAACCGAACCCGTGTTTTTAATTTAGACCTAACATGAACCGGACCGAATTCCCCATGAACCGGACCGAAACAAACACCCCCTTAGCAGTGGCTAACCGGCCTAGCCGGTTGCCACTGCTGGTGCAATTTCACCATTGGCTGTAGCCGGTGGTTTGTCCCTGGCCTGCCTCGGCTAGCCACTGCCCACAACAGAGTTCCCACCGGCAGTTAGCCGGTGGTCCCCCTGCTGACATCGTTCCCCCCTGCTTGACCAAAACAGCCACCGGTCTTAGACCGGTGGTGTTCTTGCTGCTGCGCCGAGACCAACCAAACCACAAGGCCACCCCGACTTGCGTCAGGGTCCTTGTTCCCTGCTGCCGAGACACCACAGCCCACACTGAGACCATTGAGGTCTCGTTTGGTGGCGATACAACAAGCACCGAGAGCCTATGGCTCTCGGTTCTTGCGTCGGCCAAACCAAACCCGAACCCCAAGCCATTCTTTTTATTACACCTTGATTTCTAACATGTTTATTACTTGTTTTAGTGTTTCCCGTGTTCATGTGTTCTTGATTTAAATAAAAAGAATAAAAGAAAAGGATTAAAGGATTTACCGAATGCGTGAATCAAATGAGAATAATAACACGAACACTAACACTAGAATTCCAATAATCAAAATCAACAAACCACCTTGGTGGTGCTCTTGGTAGCCGGCGGCAAGGAAGAGAGGCAAGGAGGATTAGGGTTTTAATTTTTAGAAAACTCTGTAGAATGAAAAATGTTTTCCTTTTTTTCCTTTTTGGTAAAAACAACATGGGCTTAGACCTTCCTTGTCCTTGTGTCCACGACTATGAGAGCCCGCGAGGGAAACCCGTACGTTTTTCATGTCTAATAATTTACGTGTTCATTTGTTAGCGTTTTCGTGTTATGTCGTAATTAATTATTCGTGTTATAAATAAATACTTGTATGTAAACGATATTTATCGTGTTATAATAAATACATACATAGTTACGTGTTCATGATTTAATGTTCATGATTCCATGTTCATGATTATAATCATTATGACTAATAATTATCGTGTAATATCACGTACTTAATAATTATCGTGCAATAACACGTATGTAATTTCTGTAATTAATATTCATGACACGTTTTCGTGCTATAAAAGGAAAGTTTTAATTGGTACATACGTTTACTAAGTGTACTGTTCATGGTAAAAGCATGCGGGTTTTACAACTCTTCCCCCCTAAAAAGAATAATTCGTCCCCGAATTATAGATAAAGTAATCTGAAAGAGGAACATACCCGGATAGACTCCTCTGTTTACCAAGTGGCTTCCCGCTCGGTATGATCCCTCCAAAGGATTTTGACGAATGGAACCGTCTTCTTCCTCATGACTCGTTCTTGTCTGTCAAGAACTCGCTCGGGTTCCTCTATGAAGGTAAGATCTTCACGAATATGTTCCAGTGGATACTGAACCATGTGAAAGGAATGGTAAATGTACCATCTGAGTAAGGACACACATAAAACGTCATGAACGTGAGAAAGCTGCGGAGGTAACGCTAAACGGTATGATACTTCACCAACTCGCTCGATGATATCAAATGGTCCGATGAATCGAGGACCGAGTTTCCCTTTGATTCCAAAACGTCTGACACCACGTGCCGGTGATACCTTAAGAAAGACATAATCTCCTACGTTGAAATGTAAGTCCACGGTGCTTGTCGGCATAACTCTTCTGAAGTGCACGAGCTTCTTGTAATTTCTCCTTAGTTACAACGAATTTCTCGTTGGTCAACTCTATCATCTCCAGTCCTTCAAGTGTTCGCTCACCAACCTTATCCCAGCAGATTGGGGAACGACACTTTCTACCATACAACTCTCAAACGGTGCACACTTGATGCTGGCGTGCCAACTGTTGTTGTATACAAACTCTACCAAGCAGATATAATCATCCCCATATCCTGTCCACTCCAATGCACATGCTCGAAGCATGTCCTCTAATGTTTGAATGGTTTGCTCCGACTATCCATCTGTTTGAGGATGAAAAGCCGTGCTAAGCTTAAGTTTTGTACCCCAAGCCTTCTACAGACTTCTACAAAATTGCAAAGTAAACCGAGGATCTCTGTCTGAGATGATACTGGATGGAGCACCATTAAGTCTCATGATCTCCTTCTTGTAAGTATCAGCGAGTTTGCTAACCGGATCATCCTTGCGGATCGGTAAGAAATGAGCTGACTTAGTAAGTCGATCAACGATAACCCAAATCGGATCATGCTTCCTCTTGGTTTGCGGAAGACTGGTAATAAAATCCATGGTGATCTTGTCCCACTTCCACTCTGGAATGTCTAACGGTTGTAGTAGACCACTAGACCGCTGATGCTCGATCTTAACCTGCTGGCAGGTAAGACATTTGGAGACATAAGTAGCAACATCCTGTTTCATACCACTCCACCAAATGTACTGCTTGATGTCGTGGTACATCTTGGTTGAACCAGGATGAATGGAGAATGGGGAGCTATGAGCTTCATCTAATAACACTTCCCTGAGTGTAAGATCATCAGGAACATAAAGTCTGGTTCCCTGCCATAAGATACCGTCATCATCCAACCGAAACTCTGTCTGTTGCTCTAAAATCTGAATGATCGCCCAAATTTCACCATCATCCTTCTGAGCTTCCTTGATCCCAGAGAGTAATTCAGGTTCCACTCTAAGATTAGCCCAGTAACCGTGATGTCCACGTACCATGATCTCAATATCTAGTCGCTCCAAGTCCCTTATAATCTCTTCCTCTATCTTGATGCCGTTGATCATACCCGACTTTCTACTAAGAGCATCTGCTACTACATTCGCCTTGCCGAAATGATACTATAGATTAATGTCATAATCGTTCAACATCTCTAACCATCTTCTCGGCCTCATGTTAAGTTCACGTTGAGTGAAGATGTATTTCAGTCTCTTGTGATCTGTGAAGATATCACATGATTCACCATACAAGTAGTGCCTCCATATCTTCAATGCAAACACGACTGCTGCAAGTTACAAGTCATGCGTAAGGTAGTTCTTCTCATAAGGCTTAAGCTGCCGTGATGCGTAAGCAATCACTTTCCCATGTTCCATGAGAACACAGCCAAGTCCCTTCCCTGAAGCATCACTGTAGATTTGAAATCCACCTGTACCAGATGGGAGAGTAAGAATCAGTGCAGATACCAGCCTTTACTTTAGGTCTTCAAAGCTCTTCTCTCTTTCTTCAATCCAGACGAATTTCTCCCCTTTCCGCATCAGTTTGGTCAATGGCAGTGCTAAACGGGAAAAGTTCTCTACGAACCTACAGTAGTAACCAGCTAAGCCTAGGAAACTGCGAACTTCAGTCGTTGATGTCGGTCTTGGCCACTTGGTAATAGCCTCAACCTTTTTTGGATCCATGTTTATTCCTTTTTCTGATACAGTGTGGCCTAGGAACGCCACCTTGTCTAACCAGAATTCACATTTGGAGAATTTAGCATACAACTGCTTCTGGCGAAGTATATGTAATACGGTACGAAGATGGTCTTCGTGTTCCTCCTTTGACTTAGAGAAAATCAAAATATCGTCAATGAAGACAATGACGAACTTGTCTAGAAACTCTTGCAAGATACGGTTCATCAAATCCATGAAAACAGCTGGAGCATTGGTAAGGCCAAATGGCATGACTACAAATTCGTAGTGCCCATAAGGTGCACGGAAAGTAGTTTTGGCGATGTCCTGCTCCTTAACCCGTAACTGATGATAGCCCGACTTCAGATCAATCTTGGAGAAATGTTTGGCCCCTTGGGGTTGGTCAAACAGATCGTCAATGCGTGGTAACGGATATCTAATCCTGATGGTGATCTTGTTAAGCTCACGGTAATCTATGTAGAGACGCATACTGTCGTCCTTCTTCTTTACGAATAAGACTGGTGCGCCCTATGGAGAAGTACTAGGTCGGATGAAACCGCGTTCCAACAGTTCCTGTAGTTGTCCCTTTAACTCCTTCAGCTCTATGGGATCCATGCGATAAGGAGCCTTAGAAATTGGCTCAGCTCCTGGGATGAGCTCAATATTAAACTCCACTTCCCGAGCAGGTGGTATGCCCGGAAGTTCTTCTGGAAACACATCTGGGAATTCTGACACGATCTGCTGATTCTGGATAGATGGAGATTCAGCCTCCAAATCATGAACAGTAGCTAGATAGCCCTCGCAACCATGTGACAGTAGTGCACGTGCTTGTAAGGTTGAAATTATTTGTACAGACCTTCCGGGTATGAAACCGTTGTGAATGTACTCTGGTGCATTTACTTCACCGAAGATGACCCGATATGAATGGCAGTCAATGGTGGCATGATGTTTGGATAGCCAGTCCATGCCTAATATCATGTCGAAATCGCACATGTCCAATGGAAGTGCGTCAACTGGGCAGATCTTATCGTCAAACTCGAGGGGAAGACTCTTGTACCCATGTGTTATGCGTAAAAAGTCTCTTAAGGGCGTGGAAATGTTTAATACATTCTCTAATGGCATAGGGGATATCCTAACATTCTTGACATAAGCACTAGAAATGACCGAATGAGTAGCACCCGTGTCAAATAAAACGCATGCAGCTTGAACATACATATACAAGATTCAAGTGATGGTACATGTTGACTTGTTGGCCTGATCACGTGAGGTCGTGTACACCCGTCCAGTAGTAGGGGTGGCTTGGAGTCGGCATGTCTAGATGTGCCCTCTATCTTTACCTTGCGGCAGTCCTTCATGCGATGACCTGGCTGGCCACACTTGAAGCAAGCATCACTGTCACGGCGACATGGCCCTAGGTGCCTACGGTTGCAGGTAGTGTAGAGATGGTGAGTATACCCTCCAACAGGTGCCCTTGCTGGCTGGGAGCCTGTTCAGAAAAGTATACATGAGACATGGTTTATGGGTACAACAACACAATGCAGAAAATCGTAAGACATAATACCAGTAATAGCTGCACGGTTGGGCTGGGAACCTCTGCGGTCCTGCTCCCTTTCGTTGTCATGATTCCTAGTAGAAGATGTTGAAGTGTCAAAATTATGAATTATAAGCATGTAACTAAGAAATGAGTAAGTTTAGGGACTTGCTGCCGTTGGAGTTGCTATCGTTGTTATGGTAATTATCATTACCGCCACGCCTATTCGAAGCAGAACGATCTTGGGTCTGACCGTTACCCTTGTGCTGACTAGGCTGCTGCTGAGTAGCTGGTTGAGACCGGTCCCCAGTCTTCTGCCTGAAAGATGCAATTTATATAGAAAGATAAATGTTTCGATAGTACTGAATGAATTGAAATGATCATCGTTGAGTGACGAAAAATACCTCTTTTCGGGTCTCTCTACCTCTCCAAACTCATCTCTCTCCTGCAGCATCTCCAACTTACGTGCTGCATCAGCTACTTGTGCCACCGTGTTGAAGGTAGCACACACCAAGTTATTGGCGACCAATGTACGAAGAGCCCAATGAAAGTGATACGCTTGCTCCTCGGCAGTACCTACTGATGCGCCAAGAAAACCAGCCAAACAAAGAAACCTCTGCATGAACTCGTTGCTGTTCTCCCCAGCTCTCTGCCTAATCTCGTGGTATTCCCTCTTCAGCTTATCTTGCTCAGCCTTGAGGAAGATTTGTCCCATAACCAACTCCCTGAACTAAGCCCAAGTCAAGCCAGCCATCCAATTGTCGCCTCCCTTAGACTGCTTCACTGACTTCCACCATCCAAGCACGTCTCCTTCAAACTTGTAACAGGACAACCTTGCCTTGAAGACATGGTCACAGCCCATTGTTCAAAAATCTTCTCAATATGAGCTAGCCAGCTCTCAACCTCATTGGGCTGTCAGTCTTCTCGAAGGATCAAGGATTTTGCTTGTTGAATCGCTCCAGCCATGTGATCAGTGTAGCTGGAGGAGGAGGAGGAGGATTCTGATGCTGGTGATGGTGCTGATTGTTGGCAGCTTGCACCTCGGCCCTGATTTCATTCCTTAGTTGAGGAAGCACGGCCTGCATCACAGCTTGAACTGCTGCATTGAGTTGTTCCTGCTCGCGTGTGAGAACCATCTGACATTATAAAATGAAATGCATATGATTAAACTAATTAAAACATAATATATATACATGAAAAATTTTTATGTCAATAAATCATGAGAAAAATTTTATGCATGAAAACAGTGTATGAATGCATGATGATGAAATAACATGGATTCGGGTGAACGTCTTTGGGTCGGTTCACCTAAACAAAATGAGATGACGAAGATGAACGCCTATGGTTCGGTTCATCAAAACAACACGATAGATAAAAGCACATGCGACTAAATATGGCCAATCTTGTACCAACCATTACTTAGTCAAAATTCCTGCGCCAATGATACATGATATAAATGCATGAAAACAAACTGTCAGTTCTAGGAAGACCATGGTGATTACCCACTAATCATAAGTCATGTTTTGAGATCCTACAGGTTGAAGCCTTGGCTCTGATACCATAATTATAACACCTCATTTTGGTAAACGGAATGTCACGCATGATTATGGCGTGTCATCAAAGCATACAAGGTAAATGTCTTAAAAACATTAAATGATCATGAAAGGAAATACCAGAAACAAACATCGGCAGTCCAGGTATAAGCTCATCACACACAAACATAAGTACTGTGAAGGAAAAAGACTAAACAAAGTCCAAAGAAATAAGTAGCAAAATGTATGATGAAATGCATAAAGTAGAGAAGGCTAGATAGATTCCAATCCATATGCACGTACACTTAAAGTCTATGAGCACCCTTGAGTACCTGCCGTTTGGGAACATGAAAGGAAAACGGCTGAGCATAACGCCCAGTGAACGAATATATAAGTATAGCATGGAATAACATAAGCATAAGAGACTAATAGCAGCGAAAATGTATAAGTCCTAGATAACCTGGTAACATGTTCATAAAACTGGTTTTGTAGTTTGAAAAGACTTATCTTTTTATGTAAAACCTGTATTAATTAGCCAATAGCCCATATAGGTCATGAGGTTCCATCGTGCATGAATACTTGGAGGGGAGAACTCGTCATGCAATTAGAGGAGTTGCCTCTAATTAAATAGTCTGGGTAGGAGGGATCAACTCCTTGTGAAGGATGCAAGGCACACATCGCATTTACCATGAAAATCCTGTAAAACATGTAACTCGGATGCACCCATACGCCCCACATGATAATATAATATAATGGCCAAACAGAAAAGGGACGTCACGAGCAATCACTCCGCTATGGGGAAGTCATAACACTGGTGCCTCTAGTGTTATGGTTATGGTACCTCCATAACTAGGTGACATTGGTCACGTATGTATATAGCTTAGGAAATTATTCTAACATAAGTATCAAACATATAAAAGAATACTGGGAAAACAGTTGGCTGCAAACGGGAAATCCAAATAAGGAAAGAATGTCCATACTAAAGGACGGGAAATCCATACCTTGTGCCCAGTGAACGAAGAAGACGAAAGAATGAAAGTCCTACTCCGATCTCACTAATGCTACATAAATAGGGGACATGTATAAGTATTCTGTTTACTGCGTACGTAACTGATTATATCATGTCTTAGCTTGTTTTATATGTTCTTGTCTTGTTTTACCGATTTTAATGTTATATTGCGTTTATCATGTATTTCTTGTATTCTGGCTAAGTATTAACTTGTATTATTATACTTGTTGTGTAATAATAAGTAACTTTCTAAAAATAGCAGGTTTCCTAAAATAGAAAATTTCCAAAAATAGAAAGTTTCCAAAAATAGATTAGCTTCTAAATATAGATCAGTTTCTAAAAATAGAAAGTTTTCAAAAATAGTAAGTTTCCTGAAATAGAAAGTTTCTATATTTAGAAATAAGCTGGATTAATAAGCTAATTATATAAGCTTAAGTTTACTGGTTAAATATCATAAGTCATGTAGTTGTTTGTATAGTTTATTAATAATATCATGTTAATTTGTATAGTTTATTAATAGTATAGATTAAAGCATATAAAATACTTAGGTTAAACATGTATTAATAATATATTAATTATAACTTAAGTCATGTTTATTAATTAATTATAGTCCATGTTTTAAATAATTAATTAATACTATAGTCTAAATTAAATAATAAAAATACTTAGGTTAAAACATGTATTATTTACAAAATAATAATAACCTAAGTCCATGTTAAATTAAATTAATTACTAGCCATGATTTAATTAACTTATTTTCTTGTTAAATAAAATAACTTGTTAAAAAATGTAAACTTGTAAAATTCACATGAACCGAACCCGTGAATTTAGACCTAACGTGAACAGGACAAAATTCCCCATCAACCGGACCGAAACAAACACCCCTTTAGTAGTGGCTAACCGGCCTAGCCGGTTGCCACTGCTAGTGCAATTTCACCACCGACTGCAGCCGGTGGTTTGTCCGAGGTCTGCCTCGGCTAGCCACTGCCCACAATAGAGTTCCCACCGGTAGTTAGCCGGTGGTCCCCCTGCTGCCGCCGTTCCCCCCTGCTTGACCAAAACAACCACTAGTCTTAGACCGATGGTGTTCTTACTACTACGCCGAGACCAACCAAACCACAAGGCCACCCCGACTTGTGTCGGGGTCCTTGTTCCCTGCTGCTGAGACACCACAGCCCACACCGAGACCATTGAGGTCTCGGTTGGTGGTGATACAACGACCACCGAGAGCCAATGGCTCTCGCTTCTTGCGTCGGCCAAACCAAACCCGAACCCCAAACCATTTTTTTATTACACCTTGATTTCTAACATGTTTATTACTTGTTTTAATGTTTCCCATGTTCATGTGTTCTTGATTTAAATAAAAAGAATAAAAGAAAAGGATTAAAGGATTTACCGAATGCGTGAATAAAATGAGAATAATAACACGAACACTAACACTAGAATTCCAATAATCAAAATCAACAAACCACCTTGGTGGTGCTCTTGGTAGCCGACGGCAAGGAAGAGAGGCAAGGAGGATTAGGGTTTTATATTTTAGAAAACTCTGTAGAATGAAAAATGTTTTCCCTTTTTTCCTTTTTGGTAAAAACAATATGGGCTTGGCCCTTCCTTGTCCTTGTGTCCGCGGCTATGAGGTCCCACGAGGGGAAACCCGTACGTTTTTCATGTCTAATAATTTACGTGTTCATTTGTTAGCGTTTTCGTGTTATGTCGTAATTAATTATTCGTTTTATAAATAAACACTTGTATGTAAACGATATTTATCGTATTATAATAAATACATACCTAGTTACGTGTTCGTGATTTAACGTTCATGATTTCATGTTTGTGATTATAATTATTATGATTAATAATTATCGTGTAATATCACGTACTTAATAATTATCATGAAATAACACATGTAATTTCTGTAATTAATATTCATGACACGTGTTCGTTCTATAATAGGAAAGTTTTAATTGGTACATACGTTTACTAAGTATACTGTTCATAGTAAAAGCATGCAGGTTTTACAGTGTTCCCATATCTATCATCTCAGACTGTGACAGTCGTTTCACATCAAATTTTTGGAGATCCCTTCAAGAATCATTTGGGACAAATTTGGATATGAGCACTGCTTATCATCCTCAAACCAATGGTCAAAGTGAAAGGACGATTCAAACATTGGAAAACATGTTGCACGCTTGTGTGATTGACTTTGGTAGTAGTTGGGAAAAGAACTTACCATTGGCGGAATTCTCCTACAATAATAGGTATCACGATAGCATTTAAGTCGCACCTTTTAAGGCTCTTTATGGAAGGAAATGTCGATCACTAGTATGCTGGAGTGAAGTTGGGGATGCCCAACTCACCGGGTCGGAATTGGTTCGTGAGCCTACTGGGATGATTGTACAAATCAAAAATCGTTTGTTAGCTGCTCGTAGTAAACAGAAAAGTATGCCAATGTGAGACAAAAACCTTTCAAATTCGAGGTAGGTGACAAGGTTATGCTAAAAGTATCTTCATGGAAAGGCGTTATACGCTTTGGAAAGTGTGGGAAATTACGTCCGCGTTATATTGGACCTTTTGAGATTATATCAAGGGTGGGTCCGGAAGCATATACACTTGAATTACCTCGGGAGCTGCAAGGAAGTCCACAATACTTTTCACGGGTCGAACCTAAAGAAGTGTTTTTCCGACGAAGACCTTATTATCCCAATGGATGAAGTTAAGATCGATGACAAGTTGCACTTCATCGAGGAACCTGTCGAGACCATGGATAGGGAGGTAGAGCAATTAAAGCAAAGTCGAATCCCTATTGTCAAGGTCCGCTGGAACTCAAGGCGTGAACCGGATTTTACTTAGGAAAGAGAAGATCAAATGTGGAAGAAATATCCGCACTTGTTCAATTTCAACAAGAAACCGGACCATAAGGCGAATTGATCTTCGAGACGAAGATCCTTGTTAGACGAGGATGCTGTGACAATCTGGAATTTTCAGGTCATTATTTAATTATATTTTATAAGTACCTTAAATATTTCAATGAGTTTGAATGCTATTATGTTTGACGGTTTAAGTTAAAACCGATAATTAAGGTCTTATCTTTATCTTTTTACGAGTAAAGAAGACTATTAGTGATCGCGATACCGACGAATGCCCGAAATTTTACGTTTTATTATCGACTGTTTCGATGTTTAATATTTCTGACGTTTTTATTTTAATTGCGTATTAAGTCGTGCCTGGACTATATTATTATCATATTTTATGTGCATTTTAAATTTTGAAAAGTATTTTTATGAAACCCAAGACCCGTAAATATTTTCAAAATGTACTAATAATCATTTTCTACCCTTTAAACTATTTAATTGTATTTTAGCCCAAAAGAATGCACTATTTGCAAAATCTACCCTCCACCTACCATAACACATACATAACAAATTTTCACAAAAAATTTCATCTCTCTTCTTTTTCTTTTCTCTCTCTGCCGTGAACTAGCAACCCCAAAACACCCCAAAAATCTTGATTTTTATCTTGATTTGTTAAAAACTAATCGAAGACCCATATCACAAATTTGATTGTGATCATTTTGCTGTAAAAATCATCAACATGCAAGAACATCTATCTTTTTCAAAATTAATCGATGAAGAACAAAGGTTGTTGATCTATTTTTATAATTTTATGTATTGTTATTTGTTGTGATAATTCATTTTTATCTGTTGCGTGTACAAATTTTTGAATGGGATCATTTGAGGAATGATCAGCAAGTGAGTTAGGGATGTTAGGGATTGACGAGGATGGTTGTATGATGATATTAGGGATACTAGATTGAGTAAAATGGGTCAAAAGTTTGATTTGATGTGAATTTTAAAAGGGTAATTTTGGGCAGCAGGTTTGAAGGTGATTTTGGAAGTCTTAGGTCTGATTTGGAATTGTATTGATAGGATATTGTAGTAGATATTTTCATAAGTTTTGATTTGATATAAGGTAGAGCTTCTAAATCAAAACGAGGAAGGAGTTATGATAGTTTGATTATTTGTGTACCGGGAGACGAGTATCGGCACAATATGAAGTTGTTGTCGATATTTGGATCGAATCTCGGGGACTATAGAATGGGTTATAAAAAGATTCAAGGGATTTTTTAAGTCTCTAACCCTCAGGTTGTGAGTCTATTTTCAAAGCCGAGTGTCGGTTTTGTAAACGGAGTTGATTAGGGCGATTAAAATGGTTTCACGAGTCAAAGGCGTAAAACTGTCC
Organism: Glebionis coronaria; assembly: GCA_025667525.1. Taxonomy (NCBI): domain Eukaryota; kingdom Viridiplantae; phylum Streptophyta; class Magnoliopsida; order Asterales; family Asteraceae; genus Glebionis; species Glebionis coronaria. The sequence continues at coordinate 539,993,965 of CM046879.1, forward strand.
GGTTTTTGTAACTCAAAGATGAGTCGTGAAGAAGGTCTTAGGAGTAATATTTTTTAATAAAATTTAAACTGAGTCTTATACAGGTTATATGTGACCTTGACATCAAGTTTCATCGAAATCGGACAAGTCTAGATAGGATAGATTGTTGTGTACATTTTGAGTGTACATGCTGATTTGTATTTGGACACATAGTTCAATGCTCGTGTGGCGTTAGTTTGAGTCTTCACAATTAGACATGGTGATTTACTCAAGTGTTTAGTCATTATATCAATGACTTAGTTACTGGTCCGAGTGAAGTAAAGTGATAGTTTGACTTGCATTGACTTGGCGTCTTATGACGGGTTAGTGTCAAGAGTGCAAATGTATAAACGAATAGTGTTGGATAAATGGGATAGTATGGATTCACTTGCATTGTTATTCTTTTGGGTTTGTCATGGTTTTGTAATTTTGAGTTTAATGTTATTAAGTATGGATTATACTTGAACCAAATATTAACGAGCGCGCCTTATTTGGTAGGTTGCGGTTTTTGTGTTTAATGGGCATCATCCATCGTCGACGATCGTCTTGCTACTACTCTTCCACTAAGGTGAGTCTATAGCCTCACTTTTAAATTCTTTAATCGTTTTAGAAACCTGCAAGGGGATAACATGCTTGTTTTATAAAAAATAAAGGGTACGACCATAAGTTGCGGTAAACTCATTTATGAGTGCAACTAGAAATTGTGGGAACCCTATTTATTGGAAATTGTTTTATTGAGAATAAAGGGTACAACTATAAGTTGCGGTAAACCCATTTATGGGTGCAACTAGAAGTTGTGGGAACCCTATGTTTGTTTTAAATATAGAACACAAGGAAATTTTTAATGCCATGGTTATTATTATTGTAAATTTGTTATTTTGATGAGTTAAAAGTCCCAATTATATCATGAATTGTTAACTACCGAGTTATGGTAAATGCTTATACATGAAATAGTACTATTGGGAGTTACCCCTCCCGTCCGGCAACGATTAGCTATCGTTTGAGCACAATGTTGCTCGAAGTGGATACATGTGCGAGAGTTTTCCTATACACTTAGCGAGGTGTATGGTGGGCAAATATTGTGGTAATGTTTCAATATCATGAGGCATATAATAAATATTTAGAACTTTGTTTGATCAACATCGTTATGGTTGATGGCTTTAAAACATATTAGTGTTCGGTATTTTATTTATAAACTCTATAGATTCACTCAACTTTTGTTGAAAAGTTTAGCATGTTTTATCTCAGGTCCTTGAAGGTAATGGCAAAGGAGGGATTTCGGTGCTTGCGGATTTATATAAAGATGTTTAAAGCTCACCATTTTGGAAAAAAATCGTTCAATAACTTTTATTATGAAAAGTGTTGTGTACTTTTGTTAATCAAATGATTGGGACCATGTTGTGAACGATTTGTCAATTTTTATTTCAATTGAAGGTTTACTATTAAAACGATTCTTTTCGAGTCGTTTTCTATTACTTGAGCTGTTATATTATGAAGTAGCACCCCATATGAGCTTCCGCATATGACCCGAATTTGGGGGTGTTACAGATTGGTAAGCATTGAAGGGGTTGAAAAATGAAAAATAAATGTAAAGATAAAGGGCGAAAAGAAAGAAGTCCTCTTTACAACCTAGGCAGAAACTGGGCCAATACATATGTTATCGGGATCATTTTTATGATGGTCGGTATTGAAGAAAAGACATGATGGACCCAATGATTCAATGCACAACCCTTCCTAGCTAACTGAAATATCTCTCAAAAGATATTTGTTTTAATGTCACGGAGTTCAACACATTATATATCAGTTTATTCACTCCGAGTAAATTGATATTGAAAAGGTGGCAATCCTCTCCAGCATCCAATTAATAAATCAAAACGAACAATTGAGTCTCGAACCTCGAGATAATCAACAGTATCATTAGGACACTTTCCAGTTATTCCTTGCTTCTTCACACACTGTGAAAAGTAAGAAAGATTTTATGAGTCCTACGCAATAATCTTACAAAATTGCCAGAACATCTGAGTGATACAAAAGTATTAAAATGAAGATGGAAATCCTGCTTGAGCCAATGCTACAACTGTGATAACTGGAAAAAAACGATGGTTTGACTCTTATATGAATTCAAGCTTGTTTTAGGGCCTCTTTGCAACATCTAAGTGATCTTGCCAGAACATCTGAGTGATACAAAAGTATTAAATGAAGATGGAAATCCTGCTTGAGCCAATGCTACAACTGTGATAACTGGAAAAAAACGATGGTTTGACTCTTAAATGAATTCAAGCTTGTTCTAGGGCCTCTTTGCAACATCTAAGTGATCTTGCCAGAACACTCAGAGTGACACTCTTTAGTGTTCACAGTGTGAGTGAAAATCCTTCTAGTGTCAACCTCAAACAGCCTTGTGGTAGGTGACAAGCAAGATTCTATATGAATCAAGCTCGTGACAACAGTAAAGCAACGATGGTGTGATTCTTATTTGAATCAAACTTGTTCCAGGTACTTGTATTGATGACTTTAATCATAATGAGAACTTTATCCAAATGATTCACTCTTTATGTTCGTAGTCAGCCTTGAGATGGTCGAATAAAGAGAACGGGTTCACCCGCGAAACCCTGTAAAGGAGGTTCATACTGAAACTACCTGCCACAAGTACGATATTTAATATCGTTCAATGGTCTTCATCGACCGGAGGTAAAATGCTACCTAATTAGGTTGAAAGGTTTAAAGCCATTTCATCCGTGTATATGTTTTGTTGCCAACTGTCTTATGTAGCCTAAGAAGAAGGTGGCCTTGCGGTGTACAATCCAAAGAAGAAGTCGTTCACACATGCTTAGGCTTTCTGCACTAAAGATTTCAGCAATTTCTAGAAAGTTCTTCACAAAGACTTCCTTTGTATCAAACTATGAAACTTTCAAGAATTTAACAAAGTATAGGTATGTGGGACATGAAGTCACGAGGAGGCAGTTATCACAAGAAGGCAAATGTCGCACGTGAAGATGATCTCAAGAAGCTCGTATTATCACATACAAATCAAGGTCAAGAGATCATGCTACAAGCCTAAAGTCAAAGATCACGTCAACATATTCACAAGCAAACAAATGAAGTTTTCAAGTACAAGATCGAAGAGTCAGGCATAGTATGCTAGGTTTGAGATTTTGTAAAATGGTGTGACCTCTCTTAAGGGGAGATTGTTGGAAATACAAAATTCCTAAGAAAGTCTCGTTCACACCATAGTTAGCTTGTCTAGCTAGGGGCTACTAGCTCAAGACTAAAGACAAGAATTGTATGATAGATTTAGGACGTTCTAACTTGGAGTGACCTCCCTTAGGGGGGAGATCGTTAGAAATACGTTTTTACGTATTTAGGAAGGATCGTTTACTCCAATAATAGTAGTAGTCGAGCTCGTAGTTAGAGGTGGTATCACAAGTAGTAAAACTGGGCCAAGACCACTTCTGGGATTGACTTGGGCCGGTCCATGTCCATCTTATGGACATGGGTATATAAACCTTGTAAATACTCTTTTTACTTCACTTTTCATTCAATGTAATTTTACATTTTTCCTTTATCTCTCTAGTTTCTCTCTCTAGTTCTTCATCTCTCTCTCTATTTACATCACTTCCATATATTAGATAATCAAAGGATTACGTAGATCTACAGTTTTTAATGAAACAAGAAACAAAACAATGTGACTATAACCTAACAAAAGTATTTGAGGTAAAATTAATAAATAAGCTCAACCTTGGCTTATTTAATAAGCTAACCCAAACAACCCTTTAGGCAGATCAAATAAGCAACTTAGGTAAAGAAAATGAATTATAAAGAACACATAAGCAAAGTATTAACAAAAAAGCAATAAAATCAATAAAGAGACAAATATGAAAAAAAAGCAAATAAGCAACAAAAATAAGGAGTATTAAGCAATATTGATGGAAAATCTATAAAATGGAAAAGTGGACTTACAAGTGGGTCCGAGCAAATATCTATGACATATCAACCATATAAGCCCCCTTACACCCTTTTTAGCTTATTGAGTACCCAAATAAGCTCAAGAGAGCTTATTTCCAGTTTATGCTTAAAAGCTCTTAAGCTATCACTAACCCAAGACCTTGAAAATGAAACCAAAAGCTTTCTTCAAGCTTTCCAAAACTTCAACAGAAGTATAGAAAACAAAATAAGCTACTAAGACTAGATTCTTGGTGATAAACAGTCCTACAACTTACTGCCACAGTGACAAGGAAATTAAAATTTTGTTTTGTGAACTTGTAAAGTGGACAGTAAATAAATTGCATCTAAATGAAATAACAAGTATTTAAATTTGACTGAAAATTAAATTTGCGTAAAATGAAATGGAACTCAAAATTTTGTATGGATTACAAAATATTAGAACAAAGTAAAATGAAATACTACCATCCTAATTATAATACAATGTGAAAGTATAAAACCCTAAACCCTAGATGGTGTCATATTCTCTCTCTAAAATGATCCAAACCCTTGATCTTTAATTCTAGAATGCTCTAGTTAATCTTGTGGTTGAGCTTGTCTTCTAGGTGCTGACATCCTCTAACGAGCTCTTGTGAAACATTGGATAAGTATGGAGAGCAAGGTAGTTCATACAAAACATTGATCTATGGTCCCCCTTTTGGCTTCCTTATGACTAAGCTAGCTAGTCTTGTCTCATGGTGTTGACTGGCATGACAAGACCATGTGGGATGTTTATATCTTGGGTTTAGTTAGAACCAGGGAAAGTAAGTTTAATTAACCCTATAAATTGTCTATGATTATAGCTGGGTAATTTAGGTGGATTAGCATATATGATTTAGATAGTGTTTGTATCCCACACTAATCTTAATTTGACCATGGTTTGACTTTGCTTAATAAATAAATAAACCGGGTAATAATATTGGACTAGTAAGGGTGGGTTTGATATTGGACTTCAAATGGAAATGGGCAGAATGTTAAGTGGACCAAGGACTTGTGTTGTCAATACATAACCATTATAATACCACTATTGCATCGTTAGTCCTTTTATGAGGTAGGGACTAATGATGCAATAAAATAAGGACTTAATAAGGACTTGAAATGAAATTCCTTATAGCTTTAGGGTACTTCGGGATATTGAATGAATAGTAGAATGGTAATTTGGTAATTTTGATAATCACAAGGGCATTTTGGTCTTTTTGGAGAGAATTATGGTCTTGAGGCCCGTTAAGTGACATTCCGGCTTTGATTTCTTGTACGTCTTCGTTCCTTGTATCCATTTTGTTTTCACTTTGTATTTTCCATGTGATTTCTTGATATTCGTGCCAGCACATACACAAACAGCAAAATAAGCATATATATATATGGGACTGCTAATGATATTTTAGCCGTTCTTAGTTTGATTTACGAGGAAATAAGATGTGTAACTAGAGACACATCAACAGACTATTGTGCTATAGCCAATTGATAGAGTCTGAGGCTTTAGCGAAGAAGCATGCCTCGAGGAAGTCACATATGACATGTCTAGGACATATACATCATTCCTTCTTGGGGCAGTTAACATAATTTCTTTATTGGCATTGAAAATTGTTACTTGCTTATCATCAAGTCGAATGATATATTTGGCATCAGAAAGTTGACTGATGCTAATGAGATTTTATTTTAGACCATTTACAAAGGCTACTTTCAAGAAAACTATTCCACCACATTTAATAGAACCATATCCCTCAGTATTGCAAGACGAGTTATCACCAACGACTACCATAGGACCTAGTTGTTCCATGTATTTGTGCAGATCACTTTTGACCTCAGTCATACTCTTTGAGCACCCACTGTCTAGATACCAGACACGCTCCTTGAAGTGTTTTTGCACAATACCGAAGTGGATTAGTTTCTCTTGTGAACCCACCTTTTAGAGGATTCTTTAAATTTACCAGCATCAAGATTTTCACCTATTCTAAAGTGTTCAAACTCAGCATGGTCAGACGTTGAATGCATAGTGCTACCACATGTGTTGCAGTTCACTCCAACTAATGACTCATTTAAATGAGAGGATTCAGCTAACCTACCTCTTCTAACCATAATGAATCTGTTATGAACTGAGGTAAAGTGATCATTGCTTCCAAAAAATTTAAACTCAGGATAGTAAAGACAATAATCGGGTTGGAGATCATTAAAACCACATCGAATGCACGGCGGAAAAGGCTTAGCCTTAGATTTCTTGATTTGTTGAAGTGAAAGGCCGAGTCTTGCAGCTTTCGGCATTCCTCATTGAAACCATGTAAGCATCATGGTCTGAGGTCCTGTGATCATCACTCATGCATTTCATGTAGAAAAGAATTCCATAACAATCACCAATTGATTGATTCGTTTAGTGGAATAGTTCACAGGGCAACTTGGGTTTCTAAAGAGGCTTGGGTCTAACGTTTTTGCAAGACTAAGGTTGTGAAGATTTAGTACTCTTTGAAGATTCAGGTTGTGAGGACACATATTTTTCACCGTCAGTTTTTTGTAGCTGAGTTTAACTTTTCTTTCATAAACATTTAAAACAGTTTTGCGAACTCATCTTGATTAACAATTGGAGTAGTGGTAACTAAGTTGGTAGGGGATCCTGGGGTTGATGTAAGCTCAGTGGTCTCAACAGTGATAGTTCCTTTCCATTTTGATAGGATAAATCCTTTGGGCCAGGCTTTGTTTGTTTCGTACAGCCTAAGCCAGGTCTACCTCTAAGAGAGTGATCTAGATACGATAAAGGCATGGACTCGCTCCCTAAAGAGTTTTCTATACAGGTAGAGGAGTCTGAGTGTCAATCACTGTTTCACTAGATGATTTAGTGTCACTAGATATATTAGAGACATCAGACTTTTCAGTAAGTCCATCATTTCATTGATTGCCTGAGTTTCAGGGATCAATTTAAGTTTGGTAAAACACAATAAGGATTCGGTATTTCAACTTAATCCTTTGATTTAGGTATCATTTCATGACCAAATCCTACTTAGGCGGGTATAAATGCCTTTTCACTCATTTCCTTAGTAAGAGGGGTCTCATTGAGTTTATTTGCCCCTAAAATCTTCTTCTTTTGGGCATTACTTTTAGCAATAGTAGATCACGGTCTTAAAAACGTTTAAGTGGTATCAAAAATGCTTTATAAACCTACGCTCTGATACCACTTGTTAGTCCCTTGTAATTAGACATATATTTATTTGTATTAAATATAAGACTAACCTATGGTAAATTAATATATCAGGAAAAGCATACAATTGTAAAAGTACTCGTGTTCGATTTTATAGCATGTATCCCCCTCACGAGATTTCCAAAACAGTTAAATAGTAAAAGTGAGGCTATGAACTCATCTTAAGTCCAAGGAATCTGATTACGTAAGAATTTCTTCAATGGAAAATAAACGGCTTGGTCATGTAACCTGAGTTTTAATAGGTATGTCAAGTCTTAGTTATTTGTTCAAATATCTTTCTATGTTTAATATATGTTGTTTGAGGTTTATAAATTTATAAAGATATTGTATCAGTGTTCGGGCCATCATATTTCAAAGCTCATTCAGTAAACGCTTGGAGAGCTAGGACACTTTAAATCGTAAATCCAGCCTCACCAATACGTAATACCAAGATGAAAAACTCTTCATATTAATCTCCCTACTAACATGCTACATTTATACTTTTAAAAGTTCATTCAAAAGTTGGTGGATGATAGATATAGTATATATTTCACATAATTTTCATTTTAGACCCTTAGGTTCAAAGTTTGAAAAATTTACCCGTATAGTTTTAGAAAATTCATTTTTTATATTTCTAAACCCAAGTTTAGAAAATTATAGAACAACCCTTAGAGTTCATAAGTTTGAGATATTTAAATTTTCGACCCAAAAAGTTATAAGTTTAGATTATTTACACTTTTAACTGTAAAGTATAGTTTTAAGAATTGCACTTTTAACCTTTAGGTTTGAAACTTTAAAAAATTATTCCATATAGTTTTAACTTTAGGAAAATAAATATTCAACCTTGAATGTTTATATGTTTTAAAAATGACTGAAATGAACCCTGAACTTGTATATAATTACATAACAAGTTCATATGTTTAAAAAAAGATCTAGTAACCTAGAAAAGAGTTTTGAAACGTATTTCCAATCATAATAAAATTAATCTTCCAGATTATAGCTCATGAAATGGATTTTAGCTTATTATTTCATGTGAATTATAAAACTAGGAAACATGTTTGGTTTAAGAAAACCAAATGAGATGATTTTATAAAGCAAGGAGTATTGAAAGTAATTTTTTATATTTAAACAAAGCTTATTAAAGGTATAATACATAAAAAGAACTTATAGCAAAAGGTGATGACTTACAAACAAGAAAAACGGGAAATTAGGACGTGTAAAGGGGCATACGACTTGTACTTCTTTAAAATGTTGGGAATAATTACAAGTGTATTCATTACCCCTGCTAGTTGGTCAATGGTTCCTCTGCTAGAGTAAGTTCCCCCTGCTAAATTACAAAGGCAGGGGGATTGGTTCCCCTGCTGAAGTCAAAGACCCTACTGCTAGAGATAAACTTGGAATAGATTATAACGCGTTTCTGTTGCTACTCCGTGATACTTTCCAATTTTGTTAGTAGTAATCTTGTACGTGAGTCCTTGTACTATAAAAGGACCCACTAGGTTATCATGCAAAGTGTGTCTTTCTCTATTGTCTTTCATTTCATACTTTAAGGTTTTTGTAACCCTAATACCATTATTGGGTATTCGTATATCTTCGATATATTAAAGTTTAACGTTTGCTTAATCATTTGTTCTTGTTCTAAACACTACATTCCGCTTCTTGTTTAGTTACTTTGTATTGCAAAGTTTCTCTAGTGTTAGATTGAATCTATTCTATCTATCACAACCCTTAAACAAGCTAAGGTTTAAGATCTGAGTTTGGGATCAACAAGTGGTATCAGAGCTTGTTGAGAAACTTTGATTAAACCAAGAACAAACATCTCAAACAATCAACATCAACCATGTCTTTAGATTCTAATTCATCCTCAACCAACAACAATGATCTCAAACTACCCATTCTGGATCCTGAAAACTTTGAACTATGGGAATTCAAGATTCAACAATACCTTAAGATGGAACACTATGTTCTATGGGAGATCATAGAATTTGGTGATCAGTTTCCAAATACTGTACAAGTTAAAGATAATGGTAAGGGAGAAGATAAAGGTGAAAGCTCCAAAGGTGAAGCCAAGAAGAAGTCTGTTGCCCTTGCTGACAAAGAAATACTAGCAAGAAGGCATGATGTCAGGACTCATAGTTCCTTGCTGTTAGCCCTACCTGATAGACATCAGCTAAGATTCAGAAAGTACAAAACATCTAAGGAACTCTGGGAAGCAATGGCAAAACCTTTGGAGGAAATGAAGCCACAAAGAAGAAGAAGAAGAATCAAATGCTTGATCAATTTGCTTCTTTCAAAGCAATTGGTGATGAAGCAATTGGTGCTATTTACAATAGGCTTCAAGATATGGTGCTCAGTTGGAGTTCTTTGAAATAGAAGTGACAAGAGAACAGGTGAATACCAGGTTTCTTAACAGTCTTCAGAAAGAATGGTTCGTCTACAAAGCTATTTGGCAGAATAGGGATGACATAGATGACAAGAACATTGATGACATATACAATAACTTAAAAGTTTTTGAGCCAGTTTTCAATGAGATGAAGTCATTAGGAACCATTCCCACCAGATCAAGTGGATCTACTGATTCCCCTGCTAACATGGATTTCATATCTCACAGTAGTGGAATCTCCAAAGGCAGTGGAATCAAAGTTGGCCTTGCCACCCATTCCCCTGCTACTAGATCTGGATCATCTTATGATGAAGAAAGGCCTGTAACATTCAGCCTTGACACTGCTTGTTCTTTCATAGCATCCCACAGGCCACAAGGATCTACTGTGCTACATGAAGATCTGACTCAAATCAGTAAGCAAGGACTGGAGGAGATGGACATCAAGTGGAACATGGATCTACTTAGTATGAGAGCCAACAGGTTTTACAAGAAGTATGGGAAGAAGATCTCCATCAGTCCTTCTAATGTAGTTGGATTTGAAAAAACAAAAGTTGAATGCTACAACTGTGGCAAGAAAGGTCATTTTGCTAGGGAATGTAGAGGACCTAAGACTGGGAACAACTATAGGAAGGAAAGCAGGGATGATGATTTCGGTGCTAAGACTATGGTAGCCATGCAGGGTATAGATGGAGCAGGTGGATGGGATTGGAGTGCCATGACAGAGAGTGTTGAAAGAAATCAAACCTTGATTGCTGAGGAAAAAGAGGAAGATTTTGCTCTTATGGCCATCTCAAGCTCTAGCTCAGACAATGAGATATATGACGATTCATATTGTACTAAAGCTTGTAGGAAAAATACTGAGTCATTGAATGATCAAATAAGAAAGATAAAAGTTGATTACATTAATTGTGACAATGACCTTGATAACTACAAACGTGCTTTAGAACAGCTAGAGTCCACCATAAGAGAGTATAAACAAAGAGAATGTGATTATAGAGACCACATTGTGATTTTAGAGAGAGATGCTAAAGAAAATAATGATTCCATTAAGAAATTAACTGCTGAACTAGAAGTTTTTAGATCTAATAAAAGGATAGATGAAGAAAATGATGATTCCATTAAGGAATTAACTGCTGAATTAGAAGTTTTTAGATCTAACAAGAAGATAGATGAACAAACTGTTGAAAAATTTGGAAAAGCTTCTAAAGATTTAACTAAAGCAGTTGAAATTGGACAGTCTCCTAGGGACAAAACAGGTTTTAGTGTCAAAAATGAGCATGCTACTATACCACCACCACCTGCTAATATTCATGCACCTTTTCCTAGAAAAGATTTGTCTTGGACTGGTCTCTCTTGTTTCAAGAAGCAGGAAGATATTGATTTTGACTTAAGTGTATACATACCTAATAATCTAGAAACAAAGGAACCACTAGTGAAAACCAGTGCTGTTAGGGACTTTGAAAAGGAACAAATTGTTTTAAAATAGTGGAAAATTGATAACCCGGTTCTCTTTTCAAGATAAGGACTTTTTGGTAGTGATTCTAGTTCTAAGAGTAGTTCACCTAAATCTAAAACAGGATCAAAGTCCTCCAAATCCACTGTTAAGTACTGTCTATTAGAGGTAATCAGAGAAATTAGAATGACCAAAAGTCTCATCAATTAGGAGAGGACTTTGTGAGAAATACCAAACCTTGTTTCACATGTGGCAGTTTTGATCACACTTATCAAGACTGTCAGGCACCAATGGAAGTAGTGGCTGCAAATCCCTTAAAAGACATGCAACCAAAAGCCATTCTTCTGAATGCAGGGGCAAAATCCTTTTCCCCTGCCAAGTATGTTGCACCTGCTTTAAGAAACAAGGTATCTGATAAGTATGTTGTTCCTGCTCTAAGGAAGGTGAATGATGTATATCCTAAGACCAACACTTCTATGACCAACCCAGCACCCTATAATGCATATAAATCTATCTCTAGACCTTACCAACACACCAATAGAGGCCAAAACAAAAGATGGGTTCCCTCGGCTAAGCATAGGGATTCCCTTGCTAGATCTGGGATATCCCCTGCTAGCAAATTTTTGCCCTCTAGGAACATGGGTAGATGGGGAAAAGTTGTGAAAGCCTCAGCTCATTGGGTTTGGGTACCCAAAAGGGGTGCTCAGTCTAATGGTGTATCTGTAGTCTTTGATAATCTATCCTATATTGATACACGAGGTAGATCCAAGTCTGTAATGGCTTGGGTCCCCAAGAAAAACTAAGTTGTTTTTCTTTTTGCAGGTGACAAAGAAGACCAGGGATGATAAAGCATATTGGGACAGTGGATGCTCAAGGAGTATGACTGGACATAAATCTTATCTGTCTAACTTTATTCCCCTGCATGACAATGATGGTGTTTCTTTTGGAGATGGGCATGGAACAATCACAGGCAAAGGAACTATTGTCACCAATGGGATGACGTTTGACAATGTTTACTTGGTGAAAGAGCTCAAGTACAATCTCTTCAGTGTGTCACAAATGACTGATAACAAGAATTTTGTCTTGTTTGTAGATACTGAATGTCTGGTGTTAGGAAAGGAGTTTGTCTTACCACCCAACACTCCTATTGTACTCAGAACACCAAGACAAAAGAATATGTACGCAATTGATCTCAAGGACATCTCTCTTCAAGACAATGAAACCTGTTTCATTGCCAAAGCCTTAGTTGATGAATGTAAGAAATGGCATAGAAGACTTGGTCATCTTAATTTTAAGAACATGAACAAACTGGTAAAATATAATCTTGTTCATGGTCTTCCTTCCAAGTCCTTTGCCAATGATCATACTTGTGCTGCTTGTCTAAAAGGGAAGCAACATAGAACATCTTGCAAATCAAAAACAAGTATGTCCACTACCAAGCCATTGGAATTACTGCATAGGGATCTTTTTGGTCCTACTTCTGTGGCAAGCATAATGAAGAAATGGTACTACCTAGTGATTACTGATGATTTTTTAAGGTTCACATGGACATTCTTTATGTTTAAAAAGAGTGATAGAGCTGATGTACTAATTGGGTTCATCAATCAGATTGAACTTTCCAAAAGTATGAGGGTAGTGACCATGAGATCAGACAATGGTGGTGAATTCAGAAACAAGAAACTAGACACTTTCTGCATAAACAAAGGAATAAAGAGGGAATTCAGTATTGCAAGAACACCTCAACAAACTGGAGTTGCAGAAAGAAGGAATAGGACACTCATTGAAGCTGCAAGGACTATGCTATCTGATTCCAAGCTTCTAGTTATCTTTTGGGCTGAGGCTGTAGCCAGTGCTTGTTATGTTCAAAATAGGGCCTTGGTGGTTAAGGCACACAACAAGACCCCTTATCAGCTGTTCAATGGAAGACCTCCTTTAATTGATTTATTTAGACCATTTGGATGTTATGTGATCATTCTGAACACAATTGACAATCTAAGCAAGTTCAGTGAAAAGGTGGATGATGGGTACTTTGTTGGTTATTCATTGAACAACAAGGGTTATAGGGTCTTCAACAAGAAACCAAGCAAAGTGACAGAAAATCTTCATGTGGATTTTCTTGAAGACAAGCCTAAAGATGTACAAACAGGTCCTGATTGGTTCTTTGATATTGAGGTTCTTTGAAAGTCTATGAATTATGTACCTGTTGCTTTGCAAAATACTAACATTTCAGGTACTAAAGAACCAACTGGTGTGGAGAAGCCACCATTGAGGTATATGAATGTACCTTCACTATTTCCCATTAAAGATGCTCCAAAAACAGGTGAAGAAAATGATACATCTCAAAGGAAAGAACAGCCAATCTCTTCCCCTGCTAAGTCATCTTCTGAAAGCAGTGGAATGGCTGAAAGCAGTGGAATCCAGGATTCCCCTGCTAGATCAATTGCTTCCTCTGCTACCAAGGATCCAGCTGTCAATAACATTAATGATGAAGAAAGAGAATCCCCACTCATTTCCTCATCTTCACATACATCTGATGGTCCTCTCATGTCCAGCAGTAGAAGCAGAATAATTAGGAGTGGAGGTCCAAGTTATTCAGAGCTGCATTCAGCTCATCAACATCTATCTCTAGGTCATGCAGTATCATTTGGAAGCTCTTTTGAGGAGTTCTTTCCCAATCAAGATAGCCCCATCAATTCCGATTTGGAAGAGGATGAAACAAAAGTAATCATGAGCATGCAACCTACCTATAGAATCAATAAGGATCACCCCTTATCACAAATCATTGGTGATCCTGAAGCTCCTAGACATACAAGATATTCAGCAAAGGAACACAACTTCATTGCAAACATTACCATGAAGTTTAATCATGACAACATGCAATGTTGTCTGTTTACTGCATTTTTGTCACAAGAAGAGCCAAAGTGGATTTTTAAGGCTTTAAATGATCCAAGTTGGGTTGAAGCTATGTAGGAGCTCTTACAGTTTGACATTCAAGAAGTTTGGATTCTGGTAGATTGTCCAAAATGGGCAAGGCCTATTGGGACAAAGTGGGTGCTCAGGAACAAAAAGGATGTGAGTGGTATTGTAGTCATAAACAAAGCAAGACTGGTGGCACAGGGATATACAGAGGAAGAAGACATTGATTATGAGGAAGTCTTTGTTCTAGTAGCCAGGATTGAAGCCATTAGATTTTTTCTGGCTTATGCTTCATTCATGGACTTCACAGTATACCAAATGGATGTTAAGAGTGCCTTTTTATATGGCACCATTGATGAAGAAGTCTATGTATGCAACCTCCAGGATTTGAAGACCCAGAACACCCAGACAAAGTGTACAAGGTGAAGAAGGCTATGTATGGACTTCACCAAGCTCCCAAGGCCTGGTATGGAACTCTTTCTAAATATCTGTTGGAAAATGGCTTCAACAGGGGGAAAATTGACCAGACCCTGTTTATCAAGAAACAAAAGGGTGATCTTCTTTTGGTACAAGTCTATGTTGATGACATCATCTTTGGATCCACAAACTCTCTGCTTAGCAAAGAGTTTGCCAAGCTGATGTAGGACAAATTTCAAATGAGTGCCATGGGTGAACTCAAATTCTTTTTGGGGTTACGAGTTCAGCAGAGGAAAGATTGGATATTCATCTCACAAGACAAATATGTGGTTGAAATTGTGAAGTTTGGCATGTGTGAGGGAAAGAAAGTTTCCACACCAATGGACAAGGATCATCCTTGGGGCAAGGATGGTCATAGAAAGCTTATTGATGTCAGAAATTACAGGTCTATGATTGGATCTCTCATGTAACTTACAGCTTCAAGACCTGACATCATGTTTGCAGTCTGTTTATGTGCAAGATACCAAGTGGCACCCACAGAGTGTCATCTATTTGTTGTGAAGAGAATTTTTAGGTATCTAAAGTGTCATCCAACTTTAGGACTTTGTATCCCAAGGAGTAACCATTTGAGCTGATATCCTACTCAGATAGTGATTATGCTGGTGATAACAATGATAGGAAGTCTACAACAGGTGGATGCCAATTTTTGGGAAGCAGGCTTATATCTTGGCAGTGTAGGAAGCAAACTATTATGGCCACATCCACAACTAAAGCTGAGTATGTAGCAGCTGCTGCATGCTGTGGTCAAGTTCTTTGGGTTCAGAACCAGCTGCTTGATTATGGGTATAATTTTCTTAACACCAAGATATTTATTGACAACAACAACACCATTTGCATTATTAAGAATCCTGTTTTTCATAGCAAGACTAAACATATTGAAATAAGACATCATTTTATTAGAGACTGTTTTGAAAAAGGGTTGATTGTCCCAGAGAAAATTGATATAGAACTTAATGTTGCTGATCTTTTGACAAAAGCTTTTGAGGTGGGGAGGTTTCAGTACTTGGTTGCAAGTATTGGAATGGTTTCTCCCTAAAACTAATGTCTATTTTGTCTTGTATACCCAGGATTGCTTTATTGCTGTTGTTGTATCTATGTTAGTCATTTTTTTCCATCACTTTTCATTCCACTGCTTTTGAACAAAGATCCCCCTGCTGGGGTTCATTCCCTTGCTAAGAGTCCTTCTCTTAAGTTGGGTTTGTTCTTTTTAAAAGTGGTTATATGTGGTTTTAGACTAACAAATGCAGAGATTCAAATGGTACATGCAACACTCATGGGAGAATCAGGTATATGCTCTATGTTTTAGGGGAGGTTAAGTCACACCTTTAGGATTTAGGGTATCCATAGGATACTCATATATGATTCTAGATCATATCCATTGGTGAGTGAGGGTTCAGAATGATGAAGACTTGTTGCAAAGCTTGTCAGAATTCTGAAGCCTTGAGGCACTGTAATGTGTACTTATACTTCTTTATTAAACAGCTTGCTGTCTAGTTTCAGATGGTTAGTACACATTGCCAAGACTAACTGACCACATGTAAGGGAATGGTAGGGATGGTGACTAGGGTATGCTTATTTTCTTTGGTTGACCAGGTGCAGGGTTGCTTATGTGTTAACTTTTTGTGTTTAGAACTTTGCTGAATGGAGGACTCTTGAGTTTCTGTGTATCTTCTTTGTGTATACAAGGGTGTGCATTAGAGCAGAGCTATTTAGCATTGGTTTCTTCATGATTAGTCTAATACCCCTAGGAAAGTTTCCCCTGTTTTCACCTTTTGATTCCCCTGCTTGATCAACATTCCCCGGTTTGACCGTTGACCGACAATATCGTTACCCTACTTATAGCCGTTGGGCCTGCTTGCTAAAATTTTGGTTAGGAAATATTTAAATTCTTTTCAAAAGATATTTAAGGCGCTTTCTTCGCTGATTGGTAATCTTTTCTTTATTATTTCAAACAAATTACTTTTTTTATCAAGATTTATCTTTGATATTTTTGCAATTTGAAAATTTGGTCCAATCACAGCTCTTCAATTCGCCTATAAAAACTTAATTCCCTTAACCAGTAGGTCCATCTCTCTCCCTCGACCAAATCCCACCTAACTCTCATAGTTATCAACCTCCAAACGTTTTCAATATTTATCATGTCTCTCAAAATTGCTGCTAATCATAATCAAATTGCTCTTTTACATGATGAACCAGCAGAATTTGTTGATGTAGTGGCTTTTCTAAAATCTTCGTATTTCAGAGTGGCTCTTCTCATCAATCCTAGGATATACACCTCACACATCCAACAGTTTTGGTCTAAATCCATGACCAAAACAGTGGATGGAGAGGTAATAATTCAAAGCACAGTAGATGGTCATCCCAAGGTGATTACACTTGCCTCCATCAGAGACAAGCTTGTTTTGGATGATGAGGATGGAATAACCAACCTACCTGAGGCTGAAGTCTTTGAGGGTCTTGTTAAATTGGGGTACACTCTTTCTGATGATTAAAAATGTAAGTTTGCTAAAGGTCAGTTTGCCCCACATTAGAAATATTTGATTCATACAATTTTGCAATGTTTGTCACCTAAAACCACTGCTTTTAATGAACTTGGTAGTGAAGTTGCTTCTGCCCTGATATGCTTAGCAACAGGGAGAAGGTACTGTTTTTCTCAAATGATTTTCAAAGGAATGGTCAAAAATGTCACAAGCAACACTAAATTTTGTATGTACCTAAGGTTTACACAACTTTTGATAAATATGAGTGAACATGGTCCTATCAAACACACAAGATATTTTTCAGCCACCAAACACTCTACCAAACTGTTTACCACACTTCTTACACCATCTCCACAATTTCCTGGCAGGGTTGTTCCACTCACTTCCATCATGATGAAACAAATCAGACAAGAAGCAACTAAAGCAAAAGTAGCCACACTCAAACCATCTGATTCCCCTGCCAAGACTCTACCCCCTGCCAGTACTCTACCCCCTGCTGATCCAAAACATGAAAGGAGAACCAAATCCAGGTTTGCCAGGTCTCCCTTGCCTGGTGGATCTTCACAAGTAGCAGAGAGGAGAGCCTCCAAAAGGTTGGAGCACTCTGACGGTTTGGCTGCCACTACTGTCTCATCCTCAAGGGGGAGCATGACAATGACACCATCATTAAGTCCTCTCCCTCACTCAGTGATACTCAAAAAGGGGAGCAATCCCCTTCTAGGGTTGAGAGCAGAATGCAACCTATGTCTATCTTGGAATTGACGAATATGTGCATTAGCTTGAAAAAGCAAAATGCACAACTTGTACCAACTGTCAAAAAGCAAGGTCTGGTTATCAATAATTTGGAAACCAGACTTGCTACACATGAGGGGAGGAGAAAGCCCAAGCTTATCATATCTACAGATGAGGATGCTTCCAAAGGAGAGGAAGTTCCTAACACAGATGAATCTACTCAATGGTATGCATATCCTGGTGAACAGGATCTAAAACAAGGAAAGGTAGCAAGTGCTGAAAAAGGGACTGAGAAAGGAAGTGCTGAGAAAGGAAGTGATAAGGGGAGTGCCACAAAAGAGATTGCTCAAACATTGTTGACTATGGGCAATCAAGAAGAATTCCCTGCTTCAAAAATTTCCCCTGCTAAACCTGATCCCCCTGCTGTAAGTTCTTCCCCAGCTAAACTTATTACTCAAACATTTGTTAGGAAGAATAGAAGGCAACCAGCTCAGAAGGGAATTAAAATTGGAGAACTTGTACCTAAAGCCAAACTAGCACCAGTAGTGGATCCAAAAGACAAGGGAAAAGGGATCATGGTTGAACCGTCCAAGAAAAAGTACAAGCACAGAACTCCTGAACAACAAAGGGCTCAAGAAGAATATGATGAACAGGTAGCTCTCAGACTTCAACAAGAGGAGATTGATATGCAGGATCAGAGAATGCAAAAAATGAGGCCTAAAGAGATGCTTAAGCAAATTGAAATCATGCATAGAGAGTTGGATGACAAGGTGCCTCATGTTCAAGAGTTTCTAGATCAATGGGAGAAGGAGTTGGTAAATGCTCCTTTAGAAGACAGGTATGAATTGATTTGTCTAGTTTACAAGTATCAAAATGAATATTTGGAAAGAAGGGCAAATCAGATTCAGAAGGAAAAATATTTGAGGTCTAAGAAGGGGAGGCTGGCACACTACAAAGTTTTACTCAAAAGACACAAGAAGTGGACTGATGGTCATTTCAGTAACATGACTTTTGAGGAGATAGAGAAGGTAGTCAGACCAGTTTTGAGAGCGTTAAATGTGGAAGACTTCATTGCTATCAACACTCCTGAGGAAGCTGAGTCTCTCAGGAGGCAAAATGAAGTGTTATAGAGAGCTAGGGAATCTAGAAAATGAAAGGCTGAAGGAATAACAAAGGATACTACACAAGCAGGTGCATCATCACAAGCAGGTGCATCATCACAAGCAGGCTGCATCAACTCAAGCAGGTGCAAGTTTTCCAGCAATTGAGAGATCTGTACTCAATGCACAAAGGACAACCAAAAGACTCAAGAGGATGGAAAAAGTTGGTATAGTTACTAAGGAGACTCAGCGTCCCTCAAATGAAGAAATTGATAAACAACTAATTGTGCAATAAAATGATGAAATCTCACCTAGTGAGTTCGGGAACAAATTTGCCATAGTAGAATATGTTGTTTATGAACACAAGGGGATGACTTGGTGGAAGCTTACAAGAGCTGACAATACAGCACAGACATTTCTAAGTCTAGATGTCATGTTTCAAACTTTGGATAGTGAGGACTTAGATGATCTGTGGAAAATTTTGAAGAAGACCTTTGCTGCAAAACCTCCTACTATGGATGATGTAGAGAAGGATTGGGTGATCTGGGAATGCATGCATAGGATGTATGAGCATGAACTGTTTGATCCAATATTTGATGCAGTCAATGGAGGAAATTTGTTGTATTGGAAGCTATTTACCAATTCCGGGGTGTATGAGATAGTCATAGAAGGGGTAAGTGTTTACTTTGTTAATCATCGTTATTATCCTTTCAATCAAGAGACCTTGAAGAAATTGGCACAGGCTGACTTGATTGTAGATGCTAAAGCACCTGTTGCTTATGATCTAGTAAGGATGATGTACAGTCAGCTTTGGCCAGGAACTTTGTAAGCACCCTCATCAACTAGTATTTATTCTGAAACTTGTCTTTAGGTAAAAGCACAAGTTTAGGGGAGGATTGTTGGGAATAAATACAAGTGTATTCATTACCCCTGCTATTTGGTCAATGGTTCCCCTGCTAGAGTAAGTTCCCCCTGTTAAATAACAAAGGCAGGGGGATTGGTTCCCCTGCTGAAGTCAAAGACCCCGCCGCTAGAGATAAACTTGGAATAGATTATAACGCGTTTCTGTTACTACTCCGAGATACTTTCCAAGTTAGTTAGTAGTAGTCTTGTACGTGAGTCCTTGTACTATAAAAGGACCCACTAGTTTATCATGCAAAGTGTGTCTTTCTCTATTGTCTTTCATTTCATACTTTAAGGTTTTTGTAACCCTAATACCATTATTGGGTATTCGTATATCTTTGATATATTAAAGTTTAACGTTTGCTTTAATCATTTGTTCTTGTTATAAATACTACATTCCGCTTCTTGTTTAGTTACTTTGTATTGCAAAGTTTCTCTAGCGTTAGATTGAATCTATTCTATCTATCATAACCCTTAAACAAGCTAAGGTTTAAGATCTGAGTTTGGGATCAACATAAAACACTTCAAAAGTTTAAAGAATTCTTTATAGAGATTATTTTTGGTCTTCTTAACTTTATAAGACAATAATGGCTTCGTTGAATATAGGATTGGGTGTTAGGATAAGAGAGTTAGGGGTGAAGAGAACTTATGACCATTTTGTCCTTATCTATAGTCATGGAAGGTATATGAATTCTTGGAATAGCTTAGAAAGGTGTTGGAAGGATAGCTTGATACTAAGGATGCCTAGTGATGAGTATTGAAAGTTAGATTTAAAGTTATTTACAGTAAAGGATGCTTATGATGCCACAACTAGAAAGCAAGTAGACAAGGCACATGCTCTTGTCATGGAGGTGAAGCACCTATGTGTTAGATTTATTATGGTATTACTTATCCTATTTTATCAGATATTAAAATTTTAAACTATAGAAGGAACATGTTTGAACTTGAAAATGGGGGGAAAACCTAGCTAGATCCCATTAGGAGGGGTCTTTAGTTTAGTATTGTAACTAGGGTATATGACAGTGGTTAAGTATGTATTAGGGTGTATTTAGGGTTTACATATTGTAATTAAGGAGTTTGGAACGTTTGTTTAATAGTTTATACATGTTTGGATCGATTTTGGGAGGAAAAACCTAACTAGATCCACTTTAGGGAGGTTTAGGGATCAATCCTTGTTATAGCCATTTACTAGTATTTGCTACTGACCTATGCTTAATTTATATCTTATAAATTATTCTTAAAGTGCTTAAAGTGTTTGTAATCTTTTTTTAATTAGTTATACAAGGTAAACATATCTAAAGAGGAAAAATACCTAGTTTGACCTAATTTGAATCCAATACATTGAAATGTTGTACATTGGGCATTAAGGGTGTTGTACTAAGTCCTATGAATACAATATAACCTAAGTGTTATGCTAATAATTATTTTATACTTTGTTTTGATATTTGTATAGGTTTATAGGTGATATGGAGGGAAAAGGGTGATTTTGATTTCTATGCCTAAGTAACTTTTACCTTGTGCTTAAAGGAGTTTTACTTAGGGTTTTAAACTAAAAACTTATTAAAAGTGAGGTATTATATCTTTTACATATGCCTTGATGATAGGTGTGAAAACACCCATCCTTTTACCACTTAATTATAATAATAACCAAGCCAAAACGTGTATTTTATGTCGTAAATGTCGGAATTATGCGTGGTTTGTGTTTTTATTGTGTTTTAGGACGAAAAGATGAAAAAGGAAGAAAACACGGGTTTTCACGGGCTTTTATCGAAGAAAACGAGAAAAGACGAAGTCAAAAGATCAAGAGTGCAAAAAGAACGAAAATCCAAGACATATTCTGAAGATTTATCGAAGAAAAAGTCCAAAGACGGAAGTTTAATGAAGTCGAAGAACCAAGTCTAATTAAAGAAGAAAATTATAAGACGAGTTCAAATTATATCGACAAATCCCGAGACGACGTCGAAAAAGACAAAGAATTTAAATCGAGTCAAGACAAGAAGAAAGAAGGAAGAAAGCACCAACATTTTAATCCTCCTATAAATACCCTCCTAATGTGTCATTAGGAGTTTGTTAGTTAGTTTAGATTAGGAGTAGGGTAGTTTTATTTTCTCTCTCTAGTTTTTCACTTTATCTCTCTAGTTTTTCTTTAAAGTTTTAATCTTTAATCTTTAATCTTGTACTTTTGAATCTTTAATCTTCATCTTATTTCAAGCTTTTTACAATCATTCACATTCTACATTTCTTGATCTTTTTAATTATGTTTGATTCAAAATAATCTTTGATTTTGTTTAATCTTGATGTTTGATTGATTAAAAAGTTTATCTTTTTATCAATCTTTAAGTTTTTATACAACTTAAGCTTTGAGCTTATCATGCTAATTAGCTTATTTTGTATTTAGCTTATTTGCTTTAAAGTTTTCTTAAAGGTTTAATCTTTTTAAATTTTGCTTATTTAGTGTGTTGATAATGTTGGAAATACGTTTTACGTATTTATGAAGGATCGGTCGCTCCAACGATATATTAATGTATTAGGCTCGTGATCCAAATATAGTCCATATAGCCCACTTGTAGGGTGGGCTATATATACCCCTCCTAGCATGTTAGGAGGGGTGGTTCATTCATTTACAACCTTTCATTAATCTAATTAGTCTTTCTCTCTCTACTTTTTCTTTTCTCTCCTTTCTCTCTCTACACCACCATCTCCTTCTTCCCCATTCCACCATCAAATCAATAGATCCAATCCATCAATTACCAAATCCTTAGAAACCGTAGACCTTCAATTGGTATCAAGAGCCATGGTTGAATCTTAGGATTTGCTTATTTTTTTTTATCTTTTGATTTGGTGGTAAAAATCCTTTCTTTTCAAATTTTTTTTTATCAATCTCTTCATCATTCGATAAATTTTTTATCAATTTTTTATAAATCTTATCAATTTTTTATAAAGTTTTTCTATCTATTGATTTTCTTTTTATATTTTTTTTATTTGTTATTTTACTTTATTTTTTCTTTTGAATCCTTTCGTCTAATTTTTTCTCTTTGTTCCAAATCTGCCAATCAGTGTTTTTTTTTAAATAATCAGTCACTTTTTAATAATTTTTTAATCAGTATTTTTTTCAGTTTTCTTCTTCATTTTTCTTATCAGTCCAAACCGTCCAAATCTGTCAAGTGTCATCAGTCCTTTTTGATCCAAAGTTATCAGTTTTTCGTATGAGATTTCCGCATAGATTTTCCGAATAAGTATTCCGAATAAGCTTTCCGCGTAGGCTGTTATTCCGCGTAGGCTATTTTTTCCGCATAGACAAAGTTTTCCGCATAGACACTTTTTCCGCATAGACAACTTTTTCCGCATAGACAATTTTTTTCCGCATAGACACTTTTTTCCGCATAGACACTTTTTCCGCATAGACACTGTTTCCGCATAGATTTTTTTTAAATACACTTTCCGAATAGAAGTCTATTCAGAATAAACACCACTCGACTGACACCACACCACTCGACTGACACCACACCTCTCGACTCGACCCAAACAGTGACTCACTCTAAACCGATTCACTCCCTCACAACTCTCGACATCAACATTCACACCCTCACATCTCTCGAACCTCAACTCTCAACTAAAAACTCACCCTCGACTCGACTCACACACACAAACCCACACCCTCTCGTTACACCCCTCGACTAAAAACAGACCCAAACTCAGACACACCCAAACCCACACTCAAGACTCATCCTCGAAACCCTCGACTCACCCCAACAGACTTTCACATCCTCGACTCCCTCATCTCTCTAGACTCGAACTTAATCAAACAACCTCGTCTCACAACTTTAACACCAACACCCAACACCTCGACAAAAACAACAAAGACTCGTCACAAACACACCCCTCACACCCTCAAACCCACCCAACAAACAGACTCAACCCACAAACTACCCACCATCGACAACACTCTCGACTCCCCCTCGAACTCTCCCCTCACGACACTAACACCCTCACGACACAACCCTCGACACGACCCTTACCCTCACGACAGACTCAAGACTGAAACCAAACCTTGACTCACACACCCTCACCCCCTCTCACCTCTCGTATCCCACTCTCAACTCACAATCAAAACTCAACCCGAACCTTGACTCATCACAATCAACACTCACGACTCAAGACCCGACTCACGACTCACTCTTTCAATAAGACTCGATTTATCGACAGAAAGACTCGAACAGATGAAAGATAGACTCGATTGATCTCAAGATTAACAACCAGAAAACATAAAACAATAAAAACCACCTACCCGAGACCCCCATATAGAGATCTTGACGATTCGTTCTTGCGTCCATTTGTTTCGAGGTGTACGTTTTGTTTTGTTTTTGTATCTGCTTTGGGATCCAGTTTTGATATCCATTAGAGTTGTTTAATGGTATCCATTAAGTTGTGAGGGAGAGGCGACATAAACTAGGGAGAGTTTTGATTATCAGATTTAGTTTGAGGAGAGTTTGTTGTGTGAGTTTAGTATATTAGGGGAGAGAGAAGAAGCCAGACGGAGGTTACTATGTGAAATGACTTTTGTAAGTTATTTAAAGTAGAAAAGGGGCGGAGGTTCCTAAGTCAAAGAAGGTGGGTACTAGGTCTCCACGTGTGTGATCTAAGTTACTTTTGGTATTTTTGTGAGTAGTATTTTGCCACGTTTCTTTTTTTTTTTGGCAACTTTGTTTTTGGGACTCGTATATTTCCTTTTTTTGTTAAAGTCGTCATTTAGTTTATTTATTATCAGATTTTATTTTTTTTAATTTTAGTAAAGTAATATTTTTCAAATTAAGTTTACCTTTTATTTTATTTTTTATATATATATTTTTAAAGTTAATTTTTTTTTAGGTAAATTAATTTTGAATATTTTGTCAATTGATATTTTTTTTTGGTATTAGTACATCGTGTTAAGGCGGATATTTCGAAAGAAACAAAGTGGTAAAATACTTGACGAGTCAAAAGTGACGAGTCAAAAGTGACGAGTCCAAGTGACAAGATTTAGTTGACGGGCATTATTTTTTTTTGAGTAAGCCGACTTTGATTTGGTCTCCGGTTTATTTTATCTTCGTTTGAGCCGACAACATCTTTTGAACCGATTCGACTTGTAAAAACCCGACAACAACTACATCCACATCATTTTTCTTTATCTTTCCTCGATTTTCAATGGATTCGTTCAATTCGACACTTCAAGAGGGAGAACTGCAACCAATGCAAAACAAAGTTAGGCAAAGTGGCATCACTTCATTTCAAATGCTTCAGTATCATCTAGTTACTCTTTCGCGGCTTCATGGAGGGAGCGAATTTGTGACCATCTTTGGTCAAGATCGTCATGTATTCATTGACTCAATGTTCACCACTTTGACCGAACTCGCCGAGCAACTCAACCGTGAAAACTTTAATCACACTGCATCGACACTTGCATATAAGGGTCTTGTGACACAACTCACGCCTTTCCTCCAATTCAATATCATCAAGCCGGAAAGTTCAGTGATTTGCCAATCCTTTCTTCGAGATACACATACCGAGCTTCGAGTTTTCCGTGATACGATACTGAAACTCATGACAGCGGTCTCGTCTTCGATTTATCAAAGATCACAACTTCAGCAAGCATATGATAATGGAGTGCAAGAATCAATGATGCAGATGCAAGAGGAAACTGGTCATACGGTCGAAAACTTGGAGCCTATCGATGGCAAGAGCACGGAATCGGAAGGACAACATGATACCAGTGGCACGTCAGGGAATGTTCACGAGATCCTTCTTGATAACACCTTACCCGTTTATGACGAAGAGCCGGCAAACATGGTACAATGTAATGTTGTTTATGATGTATATGCTGATGACATGTCGCATATTGAGCATTCCGCACTTAATTATGACAAACATGGGATGCAGAAGAGTGATAGCAATACCACTTCTGATTCATCCGATGTGAGTCATAATGGGGGAGAAGGTGTTCAAAATGCTAAACATCATGATAATTGTCCTATAACTGCTTCATTGACTGCTTCTGATTCCAAGACTAAAGAGCTCGAAACGATCGTAGCTCGGCAATCAAAAGATCTTGAGGATGCCAAACTTGAATTTTCTAAGAAAACGGACAAATTTGAAACATATTTTGAAACTCTTGAAAAGTCAAACGTTGTTCTTGAAAGAAAATTGGATCAAAC
Source organism: Glebionis coronaria (assembly GCA_025667525.1). Lineage (NCBI taxonomy): Eukaryota > Viridiplantae > Streptophyta > Magnoliopsida > Asterales > Asteraceae > Glebionis > Glebionis coronaria. The sequence goes on from CM046879.1 coordinate 540,019,765, forward strand.
TGTTCTAGATTCTAAAGCTGAAAAGGATAATCTTTTGAAACAAATTCAACTGCTTGAATCTAAGTTGGCATCCCAAGATAGAGTGCTCAAAGAGAATGAGACTTTAAAGGCCCAAGTACAGGAAAAGGTTTTTGCTATAGCTGCGTTGAAAAACGAGTTAAGGAAAAGTAAAGGACCTAGTGTGGACACTAAGCTTGAAAAACCATCAATCTTGGGGAAACCGCCTACAAATCAGTTTGTCAGACAACCGATTGTCAGACAACCTACTGCATTTAGATCCGAGCGACCACAATCCTCGAGACCGCGGTTTGCCTCCCAAGTTGATTTGGTTCATCTTTCTAGAACAGTCACTCCACCAACTAGGCCTAATGTGACTAAATCAGTTTTAGCAAGACCTCATCACATGATTGCCCCTAGTTTCTCTAAGAATAGTTTAATGAACACGTCTAGAACTAGTTCAACTGATGTGCGCCATGATTTTGGTCAAAGGGAAGCTATTCAAAAGACACATGTAAGAGATAGCAATTTCCAACCTAGTCAGATGCCTTCTAGATTACCCAACACTGCTAACCGTAGCATGTCACATCCTAGGAGCATCAATCAATCATCTAGGGATTCTAGATCTTACTCAGACATTAAATATGCTACTTGTAAAACATGTAGAAAATGTGTCTTTACGGCAAATCATGATTCCTGTATCAAGAAATTACTTGATGAGGTGAACTCCCGTGCTAGAATTAAGTCCCAGTGGATAGCTAAAATCAAACCCTTTGGTAAAGTTTGGCGCCCCACTGGTAGAAATTTCACTCTTGTAGGAAACGAGTGCCCTTTAACTAGGATAGTCTCCGATTCTACTAAGTCTACTAGGGAGGAAACTGATAAAGATGATACTTCACTTAAGCCTAAACTTAAGGTTTTCTATAAAAGGAAACGTTTGCCAGCCAAGACTAGTGAATCATCTACTCAGGTCGCTTCTGACACAAGTAAAGCCAACTGTGAACCCCCACGTGCTTCAAAAATAGATATCTCTAACCCATGCAAAAGTATACAAAATCCTAATGAGTATGCAGGTACCAAAGTTGATGTTCCAAAAGAACGAAGCGGTCCAATCATTGTATACCGTTCAACTAAGGACACTCTTAGAGTTTGGTTGCTGAAGAAGCAGATATCAGAGAAACAAATGTCTCAGGGGATTCATGGTTAAGCTGCAACACAAGGACTTACAGTCACATAACAGACCGGTAACTCGATCTCCAAAGACAGGAAAGTTCATCCCGATGATGACTTATCCTAAAAACGAGAAATTCATTTTTCTCGGGCATGAGCTTATGTTAAAAACATTCCACGTTTTTAAGCTCATGCACTAGGACTTATAGTCACATCACAGACTATAACTCGCTCTTCAAAGAAAGGAAAGTTTATCGCCGATGGTAAACTTATCCTAACAACGAGAAATCAATTTTTCTCGGGCATGAGCTTATATCAAAAACATTCCAAGTTTTTAAGCTCATGCACAATGACTTACAGTTAAATGTCAGACTGTAACTCGAACTTAAAATAAAGGAAAGCTTATCGTTTATGATAACTTATCCTCTTAACGAGAAATTCACCTTTCTCGGTCATGAGCTTGTCTTAAAACATTCGAAGTTTTAAGCTCATAAAGGAAAGTGTATCTTTTAAATAAGAGAACTTTTCTTCATAACGAGAAATTAACCTTTCTCGGTCATAAGCTTTCCGTTAAAACAGTCAAAGTTTTCAAGCTCATGAAAACGACTTCTAAGTAAATGTCAGCTTAGGACTCGTTCTTCAGATAAAAGGAAAGTTTATCGCCGATGATAAACTTATCCTTAACAACGGGAAGTTTACAACTTCTCGGACTTGAGCTCGTTTTTATAAGATATTCAACATCTTAAGCTCAAGTAATTGGTTTTCAAAACTTTGAACACAATTTTTCGAGAATTTCTCAAAAGGTTTTTCTAAATCTTTCAAAATTGTGTGTTCAAAAATGTTTTGATAAAAAGGGCATGTCTTCTGAAATCGATAATATTTACGAACCTAGAAATGTCATTTAATAATGACACGGGGTTGTAAATAAAGTTCGAGCAGAAGTTCAAACTTTTAAAACATGCTCAAAATGGTTTGCTATTATTTCAGATAGCAACCCGCTTTTCATAATCAAGTCAAGCATTTCACCAGAAAGCTTTGACTCAACAACGGGAATTAATTTTCTCGGGGACGTGACGAGGTGACCAACATTCGTGAACAAGAACCATGTGCTTCTTTCATATGATGTTCTCCATTATTCAGGTCCAACCTCGTAAATTGCTAATCTTGTGAATACATTATCATATATGATCTTTGCACGTGATAAATACCTTACACTTGTGTTTAAAAGGTATTTTATTTACGTTTCAAGTGCACCCTCATTAATTTGAGGGGGAGCTTGTGTAATTCATGAAGATAATTGGATTTGCATTTTTCTTCCCAAATCTTCTTCAAATGCTATTAAATCAATTGATATTAAAAACATCGATTGGGTTAATATTTTTAATATGGGGGAGAAAATGTGATTTAATATGGGATATGATCAATCATAAATGGTTTGACTTAACGTGTTAGCTCATCCCGACATGTGCGAAATGTTTTCGAATATCGTAGCATATGTTAAGGGGGAGCAAAATGGATTTGCACTTCAAAATGGATTTCATGGTGACATACACTTACCCAAAACATCTCTACTCACGACGATGAAGGTTGTGGTGACATAAGGATGGTAGGATAGGTTAAAGTCCAATGATTTCTCTAGAACCGGAGGAATCTTCCCAAGGACATTCCATAGCTAGAAATAGTAGTCCTTAGGAAAGATGGAGAAAGATTGTGAACGTAGCTGAATGCCGACCAAGTACTTAAGTTAGCACTGGAACAATCACAACAAGGTGCTAGTTATGACGTATTGGTAAGCATTGAAGGGGTTGAAGAATGAAAAAGAATTGTAAAGATAAAGGGTGTAAAGAAAGAAGCCCTCCTTACAACTTAGGCAGAAACCGGGTCAATACATATGCTATTAAGATCATTGTTTAATGATTCTCGATATTGAAGATAGACATCATGGACCCAGTGATGCAAGGCACAACCCATCCCAGCTAACTCAGATATCTCTCAAAAGATATTTGTTTTAATCACACGGAGACAACACATTATCTATTGATTTATTCACTCCGAATAAATTGGTATTGAAAAGGTGGCACTCCTCTCCAGCCTCCGATCACTAAAATCCAAAATGCACGATCGAGTCTAGAGCCATTTGAGATCATCAAATATCTCATTAGGACACACTTTCATTATTCCTTGCTTGTTCACACAATGTGAAAAGTAAGAAAGATATTAAGAGTCCTACGCAAAATCTTCATGATCTTGCCTGAACATCCGAGTAATACGAAAGTATTTACAATGAAGATGGAAATCCTTCTTGAGCGAATATCAAAAAGCTCATGGTAGGTGACTTGTGCGATTCTTTATGAATCAAACTTGTGATAACTGGAAAGCAACAGCTGTTTAATTCTTAAATGAATTTAAACACGTTCCAGGCCTCTACGCAATATCTTAGTGATCTTGCCAGAACATTAAGAGTAATACTATTAAGTATTTACAGTGACGAATGGAAATCCTTCTAGTGTTAACATCAAACAGCACTTGGTAGGTAACTTGCAAGATTCTATACGAATCAAGCTCGTGACAACTGGAAAGCAACGATGGTGCGGTTCTTAATTGAACTTCACTTGTTCCAGGAACATGAATTGACGGCTTCAAATCATGCGGATAATATTATCCAAATGATTCACTCTTTACGTTCGCAGTCAGCTTTGGACGGTCAAGTAAAGAGAACGGGTTTACCCGCGAAATCTTGTCAAGGAGGTTCTTAATTGAAACTACCTGCCACAAGTACGATATTTAATATCGTCCAACGGTCTTCACCGACCGGAGGTAAAATGCTACCGAATTAGAATGAAATGTTCAAGGCCATTTCATCCGTGTATATGGTTTGTTGCTAACTGTCTTATGCAGCGTAACAAGAAGGTGGCATTGCGGTGTATAATCCAGAAGAAGTCGTCACCACATGCTTATACTACATACACTTAGTACTTCAACAAATTCAAGAAAGTCTGAAGGTCAAGTCTTCCGCTGTATCAAACTCTAAAGCTTTCAAGAATTTAAAGGTTTAAGTATGTGGAACATGAAGTCACGAAGAGGCAAATATCACAAGTGAAGAATGCACAAGGTCAAGGCAAGGAAACATGCTCAAGACTAAAAGTCAAAGATCACATCAAGCATATTCACAAGAACAAGATCGAAGACTCAAGCATAGATGTTAGGTTTAAGATTTTGTAAAATGGTGTGACCTCCCTTAGGGGGAGATTGTTGGAAATGTGTTTTCCCAAAGAAAGTCTCGGTCACATCATTATTAGCATAGATCACGAGCTATAGAATATTTAGAACTTTGTAACTTGGAGCGACCTCCCTTAGGGGCATATTGTTGGAAATACGTTTTACGTATTTATGAAGGATCGGTCGCTCCAACGATATATTAATGTATTAGGCTCGTGATCTAAATATAGTCCATATAGCCCACATGTAGGGTGGGCTATATATACCCCTCCTAGCATGTTAGGAGGGGTGGTTCATTCATTTACAACCTTTCATTAATCTAATTAGTCTTTCTCTCTCTACTTTTTCTTTTCTCTCTTTTCTCTCTCTACACCACCATCTCCTTCTTCCCCATTCCACCATCAAATCAATAGATCCAATCCATCAATTACCAAATCCTTAGAAACCATAGACCTTCAATTGGATTTTTATGCTTATTTTTACTCCATCCGAATATTGTGATTTTTCCATCACAATAGGGTTTTGACATTGTGAAAGCTCATTGTGACAACTCTTTCCGATAGTTTTTTTTGTGATCGCAATAACCCTAGGGGTTCTACTTTGCGATTGAAGTGTAATATCCCCTTATTCCGATCGAGGATTGCGATTGCCCTTGGCATCGTGGATTGCGATCGGGATTTAAGGTTTATTGCGACGAAATGCTGCCTAAATTTTGACTAACATATTCCGATGGAATTTGGCACTTTAATTATTCCGACAATTTTTATTTTTAGACATTCCGATAGTTCTTTTTTTTAAAACATTCCGACAGTTTTTTTTAATATTAGTATTCCGATACATTTCTTTAGCTTATATTCCGATGGTTCTTTCTTTTACACATTCCGACAAAATTATGCCATATTACATTTCGATAGTTTTCAACATTAACATGCATACCTGCATGCTTTACCCTTTTTTGGCGCCATTTTCACCTAGTAGGCTGCTAGCTTGAGCTAGCTGCCTGCTAGCTTGTTTATTTATTAGTTTTGTTCCGTAATTGTTTAGTTTAATCTGAAAGTTGTTCCGATTTTATTTCTGAAAGTTACGTAATTTTAGTTGAATTTTTCGTCTAATTTTAAAATTAATATTTTTCGTAAAGTTCAAGTTTTATCTTTTATTTAGTACCCGCTTTAGGTTTTGCCTAGTTTAGCTTTAAAATACCATCTTAGTTTTATTCTCTCCTTTTTCATTAAGTAAACGTTATTTTCGAGTCGATAGTTAATTTCGTCTTTTAGTTTTATTTTTATTAATTGTTTCGCTTTAATTCACGTTTTATTATTTTTTTTATTAAATATTTTTATACAAGTCTTTTTATTAGTTCTTTTATTTTATTAGCGTTAGGCTTGCATTTACTTTTTACTTAAAAATAGATAACCAAATCTTCTTTTATTAACCCAAAACAACTGAGTCGTACTTTTAACCGGAAATCAATTCGATTAGACACCGAAAAAACGAAGTTTTTCAACTAGCAAAATCTTAATATTACTTGATAACTTGTAGATAAGTGTTCTATAATGATCTTGCATGAAATTAGGGTTTCCAAGTGCTTTTAGAGTTTTCAAAGGATTTTGAGCATGATTGTCATAGTTGAGATGCTTCAATTAAGAATCTGTTTGTAAAGGTATATTTAGAACTTAGACGTGAAATATTTAAGATGTTTATATCATATAAACATGTGTTGAGTTGGCAATGGTGGTTGTGTGAGTTTGTATGTAAGTTACATTACATAGTTGTCAAGAAAAAAGAAGGAAGAAAGCACCAATATTTTAATCCTCCTATAAATACCCTCCTAATGTGTCATTAGGAGGTGGTTAGTTAGTTTAGATTAGGAGTAGGGTAGTTTTATTTTCTCTCTCTAGTTTTTCACTTTCTCTCTCTAGTTTTTCTTTAAAGTTTTAATCTTTAATCTTTAATTTGGTACTTTTGAATCATTAATCTTCATCTTATTTCAAGCTTTTTACAATCATTCTCATTCTACATTTCTTGATCTTTTTAATTATGTTTGAATCGAAATAATCTTTGATTTTGTTTAATCTTGATGTTTGATTGATTAAAAAGTTTATCTTTTTATCAATCTTTAAGTTTTTATACAACTTAAGCTTTGATCTTTTCATGCTAATTGGCTTATTTTGTATTTAGCTTATTTGCTTTAAAGTTTTCTTAAAGGTTTAATCTTTTTAAATTTTGCTTATTTAGTGTGTTGATAAGTTTTAAATTTGTAGCTTATTTTTGTTCTTCTTATTATTGTTTTGGTTAAATTTTTTGGTTAAAGTGCTTATTTGATTTTTATGCTTATTTTTACTCCATCCGAATATTGTGATTTTTCCATCACAATAGGGTTTTGACATTGTGACAACTTATTGTGACATCTCTTTCCGATAGTTTTTTTTGTGATCGCAATAACCCTAGGGGTTTTACTTTGCGATCGAAGTGTAATATCCCCTTATTCCGATCAAGGATTGCGATTGCCCCTGACATCGTGGATTGCGATCGAGATTTAAGGTTTATTGCGACGAAATGCTGCCCAAATTTTGACTTACATATTGCGATAGAATTTGGCACTTTAATTATTCCGAAAAGTTTTATTTTTAGACATTCCGATAGTTCTTTTTTTTAAAGATTCCGACAGTTTTTATTAATATTAGTATTCCGATACATTTCTTTAGCTTATATTCCGATGGTTCTTTCTTTTACACATTCCGACAGAATTATGCCATATTACATTTCGATAGTTTTCAACATTAACATGCATGCCTGCATGCTTTACCTTTTTTTTTTTTTTTTCCATTTTCACCTAGTAGGCTTGAGCTAGCTGCCTGCTAGCTTGTTTATTTATTAGTTTTTTCCGTAATTGTTTAGTTTAATCTGAAAGTTGTTCCGATTTTATTTCTGAAAGTTACGTATTTTTAGTTGAATTTTTCGTCTAATTTTAAAATTAATATTTTTTCGTAAAGTTCAAGTTTTATCTTTTATTTAGTACCCGCTTTAGGTTTTGCCTAGTTTAGCTTTAAAGTACCATCTTAGTTTTATTCTCTCCTTTTTCATAAAGTAAACTTTATTTTCGAGTCGATAGTTAATTTCGTCTTTTAGTTTTATTTTTATTAATTGTTTCGCTTTAATTCACGTTTTATTATTTGTTTTATTAATTGTTTATACAAGTCTTTTTATTAGTTCTTTTATTTTATTAGCGTTAGGCTTGCATTTACTTTTTACTTTAAAATAGATAACCAAATCTTCTTTTATTAACCAAAAACAATTGAGTCGCACTTTTAACCGGAAATCAATTCAATTAGACACCGAGATAAACGAACTTTTTCAACTAGCAAAATCTTAATATTAAATGGCGCCGCTGCCGGCTCTTTTCGTGAAGATTAACGGTCTTTAGTGAGAGACGTGTTGGATTTTTGGATCCGTTCATTTGTGAACGTTATTTTTCTTGCTCAAAAATCTTTCAAAAATCCATAAAAATAAAAAATTTTCAAAAATCCAAAAACATTTAAAAAATCATAAAAAGAATTTCTTTTTTGGAAGTTTTGCACCAAAAATATTCTTCTTGCTTATCTATTGTGTTAAATGGATTCGTTTGTTGACTGTGTAGGGTGTGGAAGACCATCTTCTGGTAGTCAATCATGTCAATGGTGTTCATGCGAACGGTGTGGAATGGATATCCCTAATTACGAATTCGGCCGTTGTCTATCGTGCAATTCGATCAATTCATACTTCAATTCATTCTTCCCTTCTAATGACACTATTTCACCCTCTCCCATTTATGACGATCCATATCAACAAAATGCATCGGGTTTTTCTGAATACCCGTATTGCAACAATTGTGGGGGCCCTCACGATACTTCTTATTGTCAGCCGATGAATTATTATGAGCCAAATCCGTGTCCTCATTTTTCTTCACTGATGGATCATTATGAACCAAATCCGTGTTCTAATTCTTCTCAACCAATGAATTACTATGAGCCACGTCCGTGCTATAATTCCGGTTTTCAAAATTTTGAGCCCCCACAACCTACCCTTGATCATCATTCCTCTCAGGAAGTTCGTTTGGATCAAACACTCACTAGTTTGGAAAACATTATTCAAAGAATGACTCGACTCCAAGCTAAATTGGAAGAGGATCAACGACAAGAGCAAGTAGCTAATCCTAGTGATTATACTCCTCCTCTTGTGCGTCCATACTACTATTATGATGATGACGAGGATGATATCGATAATCTCAACCCATCTTCTCAGATTACTACTCCTACTCTTGATATCCCTAATGCGTCTAAGGATAGTGATACATCGAGTGAGATTAGTGATTTTGGTCTCGACAAATTCTTTGATGAGGTTTGTGATGTGCTGACTGTTGAGGAGCTTACGGAATAGGTCACTCTTAATGATGATGATTTTTCTCCATGCTATGAGAATTTCACCTTTGAAATTTCTCTTTCTCCTCCGGGCGAAGACGGCGATGTTGATTTATTCTCTCCGACATACGAGAAGTTCACCACTAAACTTGGTCTTGTAGATGAGGTGGAAGACGTTATTCTTCGCGACAAATTACTAAAAGTTCATCTTCTTATTGCTAAAATTGAAGCGTTGAATTATGATCCTATTTATGAGTCTTTACCTCTGTCTATTACTTCAGTTGAGAATAATGATACAACTATGGAGGAAATCGACATTCTCTCAATACCTCCGGGTATTGATGATGATGACACGGAGGGGGATATTCTTTTTGATTATTTGCTGCATGAAGATATTATCTCAAGTCCCCCTCCCGAGCACCTTTTATCCCAACCTTTAGAAACCATTACCGAGGATGAGTGCTTTGACCCGGGGGTGACATTGACCATTCCTTGATTGACACCTTTACGGCTTTGGCGCTTAGTCAATATCCATTGTCTTTTGGGGATGACAATGTGCTTCCTTTACCCACCCCAACTCCCTTGGATCACAACCTCACATACTTTTCGTATGTTGAGAGGACTTTTATACCCTTCAAGACTTATCCTCCGGCCTCTCCTGTTGTATTTTCCTCCGGGAACGAGGACAAGGTCTTTGATCCCGGTATTACATTCGAGGCTTCCCCATGGACCATTTAATTCGGGGATGAGTCAGGCTCGTGACTCGGTTAACAAAAACAAGCGCTTCTCGGGAGGCAACCCGATTATCTATCTATCTTTATCTGTTTTTATAAGAAGTATAGGGGGAGACCCTAGTATGTGTTTGTTGTTTTCTTTCTTATCATGTGCAGGGATTTGAGCTTTCAAATATACATTCTTGATGACTTTTGACGACCCGTGATTTCGTGTGCCCATCTTCCCGGTTTTATCCTAAACTCTTTTGATTCTATATTTTATATTTTTCAATATTAAAATAGGAATCACTTTAGTTGTCTCTTCCTTAGCAAGATTTAAACAACGTGCACAATGTCCTAAGTGTAGGGGAGTTACTCCTACATGCTTAAACATTGAGGACAATTTTTATATTAAGTGTAGGGGGACTTCTATCGAAGTAAGTGGGCTTTTCCATGAATTTGTCCTCATTTTAACCAGAAATTTTGATTTTTTGACATTTTTCAAAATTTTTAATCTATTTTGGCCTAATAATCTAGTAGTATTTTCCTTTGTTATCGTTATTTACTTTCTGTGTTAGAATAAATTTTTAATAAAGTGGTTTTAATTTTTAAACGTTGTGAATCTTTTGACTCAACCCGAGTTTACTTATCCAAGTTTACTCTAGCTAGTATCCTTAACGTGTTTAAGTCAATTTTTTCTAGGCTTTTATATAGGGAACTTTAAAACGCGAAAGTCTTAACTCTCACGGGTTAAGAACAAGAACTTTTCGCAAGTTCCTATAATTGATCCTAGAAAGTCGTTTATCAAGGGAACTTTAAAATGCGAATTCTAAACTTGAAAAAGTCTAAGAAGTTGCAAGATCCAATAGATGACTTGAAACCCAAAACTTTGATTTAATTGGCTAAGCATCCACGAGTCTCATTCCTTGAGATTTTAAATTGTGGAGAACGAGAGATGATAGAGTCAATTATAAGTTTGGTATTCTTTCATGAATTTATGTGAGTTGATTATAAGATTTTTCTCCCATCGCTTGTTAATAAATATGTTTGCAATAAATAAGGTTGTACGATTTGAAAAGCTACTTAGTTCTAGCACAAGATCGTTTAAAAGTTGCTCGGTATTAATTAGAGTTCATAGCCAAGGCATAACTTATTAAAGCAGGATGCGAAGATTGGCGAGTGCGAAAAGGTCCTAACAAGGCATGAGTGCTACATTTTGTTGCTAAAGATCCCAAATGATGTGAAGAATCATTTATCAAAAATCAATATGAAGGATCAAGACACGCGACGAAAAGCAAATACTCCCCTAAAGATCATGGAGAAGTCTATACAAAAAGACCCTAGCAAGGTATGAGGATAAATAGATCCAAGTCCTAAAAGGAGGCGGATCGTTGTATATTAAAATCCCAAATAAAGATTGGAGAAAAATGAAGAAGTCGTGGTCCAAATATGAAGAATCTCTCAAAAAGTACAAGTGAAAAGAAATTCCTATTATGAAGAGAAGACCACTATTTCATGAACGTCTCTCAAGATTTGAAGTATGAAGTCAATGCCAAATATCGGTCCGAGAAAGGTCTCAAATCGTGAAGCGGGTTATGCCAAGATATGAACTTTATGAGGTCCCGAGAAGCAGTTTTAAATGATTTTGTCCTTTAGCTAACTATTGATTAAATCGTTCTACTTTATTTTCAGCCTAAATAATTATCGAAATAAGTCAACAATGCAACCTCGTGATCATTTAAGACGACAATAAAATATAAGAGATACACCTAGGAATAAGGGAGTCTAAGTGAATAATGGGCCCACATGAGTTTGTGTTAGTTTGCTAACTTATAATAACAATGATCTTGTTTTTAAGCTTGGTATGGGGAACGTGAAACTTGAGGATGATAAACTTTCATGACATTTCAAAACCCTAAGGTAAGTTTTTGATCTTTTTACTTTTTTTCTTCCTTTAAATAATTTGTTTATTTAATAAAGGCCAATGTGGATTGATTATGATGGAAAATATAAATCTTGCTTTGTAATTAATGCATTGCATGAGGGCATTGCAATGGTCAAGTGTAGGGGATTTTATAGGTGTGAAAACACACATCCTTTTACCATTTAATTATAATAATAACCAAGCCAAAACGTGTATTTTATGTCGTAAATGTCGGAATTATGCGTGGTTTGTGTTTTTATTGTGTTTTAGGACAAAAAGATGAAAAAGGAAGAAAACACGGGTTTTCACGGGCTTTTATCGAAGAAAACGAGAAAAGACGAAGTCAAAAGATAAAGAGTGCAAAAAGAACAGAAGTCCAAGACCTATTCTGAAGATTTATTGAAGAAAAAGTCTAAATACGGAAGTTTAATGAATTCGAAGAACCAAGTCTAATCAAAGAAGAAAATTATAAGACGAGTTCAAATTATATCGACAAATCCCGAGACGACGTCGAAAAAGACAAAGAATTTAAATCGAGTCAAGACAAGAAGAAAGAAGGAAGAAAGCACCAACATTTTAATCCTCCTATAAATACCCTCCTAATGTGTCATTAGGAGGTGTTAGTTAGTTTAGATTAGGAGTAGGGTAGTTTTATTTTCTCTCTCTAGTTTTTCACTTTATCTCTCTAGTTTTTCTTTAAAGTTTTAATCTTTAATCTTTAATCTTGTACTTTTGAATCTTTAATCTTCATCTTATTTCAAGCTTTTTACAATCATTCACATTCTACATTTCTTGATCTTTTTAATTATGTTTGATTCAAAATAATCTTTGATTTTTTTAATCTTGATGTTTGATTGATTAAAAAGTTTATCTTTTTATCAATCTTTAAGTTTTTATACAACTTAAGCTTTGAGCTTATCATGCTAATTGGCTTATTTTGTATTTAGCTTATTTGCTTTAAAGTTTTCTTAAAGGTTTAATCTTTTTAAATTTTGCTTATTTAGTGTGTTGATAAGTTTTAAATTCGTAGCTTATCTTTGTTCTTCTTATTATTGTTTTGGTTAAATTTTTTGGTTAAAGTGCTTATTTGATTTTTATGCTTATTTTTACTCCATCCGAATATTGTGATTTTTCCATCACAATAGGGTTTTGACATTGTGAAAGCTCATTGTGACAGCTCTTTCCGATAGTTTTTTTTGTGATCGCAATAACCCTAGGGGTTCTACTTTGCGATCGAAGTGTAATATCCCCTTATTCCGATCGAGGATTGCGATTGCCCTTGGCATCATGGATTGCGATCGGGATTTAAGGTTTATTGCGACGAAATGCTGCCCAAATTTTGACTAACATATTCCGATAGAATTTGGCACTTTAATTATTCCGACAATTTTTATTTTTAGACATTCCGATAGTTCTTTTTTTTAAACATTCCGACAGTTTTTTTTAATATTAGTATTCCGATACATTTCTTTAGCTTATATTCCGATGGTTCTTTCTTTTACACATTCCGACAGAATTATGCCATATTACATTTCGATAGTTTTCAACATTAACATGCATACCTGCATGCTTTACCCTTTTTTGGCGCCATTTTCACCTAGTAGGCTGCTAGCTTGAGCTAGCTGCCTGCTAGCTTGTTTATTTATTAGTTTTGTTCCGTAATTGTTTAGTTTAATCTGAAAGTTGTTCCGATTTTATTTCTGAAAGTTACGTAATTTTAGTTGAATTTTTCGTCTAATTTTAAAATTAATATTTTTTCGTAAAGTTCAAGTTTTATCTTTTATTTAGTACCCGCTTTAGGTTTTGCCTAGTTTAGCTTTAAAATACCATCTTAGTTTTATTCTCTCCTTTTTCATTAAGTAAACTTTATTTTCGAGTCGATAGTTAATTTCGTCTTTTAGTTTTATTTTTATTAATTGTTTCGCTTTAATTCACGTTTTATTATTTGTTTTATTAAATATTTTTATACAAGTCTTTTTATTAGTTCTTTTATTTTATTAGCGTTAGGCTTGCATTTACTTTTTACTTAAAAATAGATAACCAAATCTTCTTTTATTAACCCAAAACAACTGAGTCGCACTTTTAACCGAAAATCAATTCGATTAGACACCAAAAAAACGAACTTTTTCAACTAGCAAAATCTTAATATTACTTGATAACTTGTACATAAGTGTTCTATAATGACCTTGCATGAAATTAGTGTTTCCAAGTGCTTTTAGAGTTTTCAAAGGGTTTTGAGCATGATTGTCATAGTTGAGATGCTTCAATTAAGAATCTGTTTGTAAAGGTATATTTAGAACTTAGACGTGAAATATTTAAGATGTTTATATCATATAAACATGAGTTGAGTTGGCAATGGTGGTTGTGTGAGTTTGTATGTAAGTTACATTACATAGTTGTCATGAGAAAAGGAAAAATCTATCTATGAAATTCCTTATTGTGTAAATCATAGTACATAATACATATGTGAAATTTGTGGGTTGTTATAAAAGGTAACATGTTGAGTGATTAATATTGTGTTTGTGTTGAAGTCAAAGGATATCCCAAAAAATAAAAGGTGTAACACAGGGTTCAAATTTGTTAGTGGTTTCAATGTGAGGGTAACAAAGACATCCAAAAGTATGTAAGACACTATATCAAGTGTGGTTCCAAAATGACGGGTAAAAGCTAACTCATTGCAATGACACATTATGGTAAAATTATTAATAAGATAATGTTCATGTTAATTTCTTTAACCCAATAAAAAGGAAGTAAATGATCCTGATATAGTAACGTGGAATGATGTTGTTTATTGTGCAAATCATTCTTTCATATTTTCCATTTTGTTATGAGCTGTGTAGACAAGAAGAGCAAAAATGAATCCCATTATCAAGAAATAACTTATGGAAGGAATGATTGTCGAATTCACCACCATGATCACACTAAAAAGACTTTATCTCCCACTAAATTGAATGTTAAAGGTACGAAATAACACAAATTAAAGAAAACGTCAGATTTATTAACTAACACCTACACCAAACATACTGTGACTAATGATCTAAGAACAAAACATACTATATGAAACTAGAAAGACTCGAAAATTGAAAAGTCCATATATCCAAGTGAACAACGTTAAAACAATACTTGACTGACGCATCAGAACTAACAAACAAAAGCGTTGCATGTTGCAAGATGACAATCATGACAAATAACGGGGGATTTCTCTTTAATGCACAAAATTGAATTACTATAAAGAATGTCTTCTAACACCTCACTCCCTAGATTTCTAAGTGTTGGGAATAAATATAAGAATGGTAGTTCCCCCTGCTGGTTGGTCAGAGTTTCCCCTGCTAGAGTAAGTTCCCCCTGCTAAATAAATAAGGCAGGGGGATTGGTCCCCCTGCTGAACTCAAAGACCCTGCTACTAAGATAAACTTGGAAGAGGTTATAACGCGTTTCAGTTACTACTCCTAGATAGTTTCCTAGTTTGTTAGTAGTGATCTTGTACGTGAGTCCTTGTGCTATAAAAGGACTCACTAGGTTGTCATGTAAAACAGATATTTCTCTGTTCATTTCATTTCATACTTTAAGGTTTTGTAACCCTAATACCATTATTGGGTATTCGTATATCTATGATATATTAAAGTTCAACGTTTGATTTAAACACTTGTTCTTGTGCTAAACATTATATTCCGCATCTTGTTTAGTTACTTTGTGTTGCAAAGTTTCTCTAGTGTTAGATTGAATTTATTCTTTCTATCACAACCCTTAAACAAGCTAAGGTTTAAGATCAGAGTTTGGGATCAACAAGTGGTATCAGAGCTTGTTGAGAAACTTTGATTAAACCAAGAACAAAACATCTCTCACAACCGACATCAACCATGTCTTCAGATTCTCACTCATCCTCAACCAGCAACAACTCTCTCAAACTACCCATTCTGGATCCTAAAAACTTTGAATTATGGGAATTCAGGATTCAACACCTCAAGATGGAACACTATGTTCTAGGAGATCATAGAGTTTGGTGATCAATTTTCCAAAACTATAGCAGTTGAAGAAAAAGATAAGGGAGAGGAAAAAGGTGAACGCTCCAAAGGTGACAGCAAGAAGAAATCTGCTGCTCTTGCTGACAAGGGGATACTAGCAAGAAGGCATGATGTCAGAGCTCACAGTTCTTTGTTGTTGGCTCTACCTGATAGACATCAGCTAAGGTTCAGAAAGTATAAGACGGCTAAGGAACTTTGGGAAGCCATTGGTAATACATTTGGAGGAAATGAGGCAACCAAGAAGAAGAAAAAGAATCAGATGATAGACCAATTTGTTTCTTTTAAAGCAAATGGTGATGAAGCAATTGGTTCAATCTAGAATAGGCTTCAAGATCTAGTTTCCCAATCGGAATTCTTTGATATTGAGGTGTCTAGAGAACAAGTGAATGCTAGATTCCTCAACATTCTACAAAAGGAATGGTTTGTATACAAAGCCATTTGGCAAAACAGAGATGACATTAATGATAAGAACATTGATGACATCTACAACAACCTGAAGGTCTTTGAGCCAGTGGTCAATGAGATGAAGGCATTATGTACTATTCCCATAAATTCAAGTGGAACTGCTGATCCCCTGCTAACATGGCATTTATATCTCACAGCAGTGGGATCTCTAAAGGCAGTGGGATTAAAGTTTCCCCTGCTAACCATTCCCCTGCTGCAACATCTGGACCATCTTATGATGAAGAAAGACCTGCAACCTTCAGTCTTGATACTGCTTGTGCTTTCATAGCATCTTAAGGATCTCAAGGATCTACTGTGTTACATGAAGATCTGAATCAAATTAGCAAGCAAGGACTGGAGGAGATGGACATCATGGCTCTACTCAGCATGAGAGCCAACATATTTTACAAGAAGTATGTGAAGAAGATTTCCATAAATCCTTCTGATGTAGCTGGATTTGACAAAACAAAGGTAGAATGTTACAACTATGGCAAGAAAGGCCATTTTGCTAGGGAGTGCAGATGGTCAAAGAATGGAAGCAGCTATAGGAAGGAAAACAGGGATGATGATTCTGGTGCTAAGGCTATGGTAGCCATGCAAGAGATAGGGACAGCAGTGCTATGACAGAGAGTGTTAAAGAAATCAAGCATTAGTTGCTGAAGAGAAAGAGGAAGATTTTGCTCTTATGGCTATGTCAAGCTCTAGTTCAGACAATGAGGTATATGATGATTCATATTGTACCAAAGCTTGTAGAAAAAATACTGAGTCATTGAATGATCAAATAAGAAAGTTAAAAGTTGATTACATTACTTATGATAATGACCTATATAACTACAAACTTGCTTTAGAACAGTTAGAGTCCACCATAAGAGAGTATAAACAAAGAGAAAATTATTACATAGATCATATTGTTGTATTAGAGAGAGATGCTAAAGAAACTGATGATTCCATTAAGGAATTAACTGCTGAATTCGAAGTTTTTAGATCTAACAAGAAGATAGATGAACAAACTGTTGAAAATTTTGGAAAAGCTTCTAAAGATCTAACTAAGGCAGTTGAGATTGGGCAGTCTCCTAGGGACAAAGCAGGTTTTGGTGTCAAAATGAGCATGCTACTATTCCACCACCACCTGCCAATATACATACACCCATGCCTAGGAAAGATTTGTCTTGGACTGGTCTTTCTTGTTTCAAAAAGCAGGATAATATTGAATTTAACTTAAATGCATACATACCAAAGAATCTAGAAACAGAAGAACCTCTAGTAAAAATTAGTGCTATTAGGGACTTTGAAAAGGAACAAATTGCTTTAAAACAGTGGAAAATAGATAACCCTATTCTCTTTTCAAGAGAAGGATTATTTGGAAGTGATTCAAGTTCTAAGAGTAGTTCATCCAGAACCTCCAGCAGATCTGAATCAGGATCAAAGCCCTCTAAGACTACTGTTAAATATGCTGGTATGTATAGGCCTATTAGAGGTAATCAGAGGAATTGGAACAACCAAAAGTCTCATCAATTAGGAGAGGACTTTATGAAAAACACCAAACCTTGTTTTACATGTGGCAGTTTTAATCACACTTATCAAGACTGTCAAGCACCAATGGAAGTGGTGGCTGCAAATCCTTTAAAGGATATGAAACCAAAAGCCATTCTATTGAATGCAAGGACAAAATCTTTTTCCCCTGCTAAGTATGTTGCCCCTGCTTTGAGAAACAAGGTATTTGATAAGTATGTAGTTCCTGTACTATGAAAGGTGAATGATGCATGTCCCAAGTCTAGCTCTTATATGACCAAACCAGAACCTCGTACTGCATATAAATCTGTTTATAGACCCTACCAATACGCAAATAGAGGCCAAAACAAAAGATGGGTTCCCTCTGCTAAGCATAGGGATTCCCCTGCTAAGTCTAGGGTATCCACTGCTGGCAAAGTTTTGCCCTCTAGAAACATGGGAAGATGGGGAAAAGCTGTGAAAGCCTCAGCTCGTTGGGTTTAGGTACCCAAAGGGGTACTCAATCCAACGGTGTATCTCTAGTCTTTGACAAGTTATCTTACATTGATACACGAGGTAGATCCAAGTCAGTAATGGCTTGGGTCCCCAAGAGAAACTAAATTGTTTTTCTTTTTGCAGGTGACAAAGCAGACCAGGAATGATAAAGCCTATTGGGATAGTGGATGCTCAAGGAGTATGACTGGACATAAATCCTATCTGTCTACCTTTGTTCCCCTGCATGACAATGATGGTGTTTCTTTTGGAGATGGGCATGGAACAATCACATGAAAAGGAACTATTGTCACCAATGGAATGACATTTCATAATGTTTACTTGGTGAAAGAGCTAAATTACAATCTTTTCAGTGTGTCTCAAATGACTAATAACAAGAATTTTGTCCTTTTTTACTGATGCTGGATGTCTTATGTTGGGGAAGGAGTTTGTTTTACCACCAAACACTCCTATTGTGCTCAGAACCCCAAGATAGAAGAATATGTACACAATTGATTTAAAGGACATCTCTCTTCAAAACAATGAAAACTGTTTCATTGCCAAAGCATCAGTTGATGAATGCAAGAAATAGCATAGAAGACTTGGTCATCTTAACTTCAAGAACATGAACAAGCTGGTCAAGTTTAATCTTGTTCATGGTCTTCCTTTCAAGTCCTTTGTCAATGATCATACTTGTGTTGCTTGCCTGAAAGGGAAGCAACACAGAGCCTCTTGCAAGTGAAAAACAAGTATGTCCACTAACAAGCCATTGGAATTACTTCACATGGATCTGTTTGGTCCTACTTCTGTGGCAAGCATAATGAAGAAATGGTATTTCCTGGTGATTACTGATGATTTTTCAAGGTTCACATGGACCTTCTTTCTGTTTGAAAAGAGTGACACAACATATGTACTCATAGGTTTTATCAATCAGATTGAACTTTCCAAGAGTATGAAGGTAGTGACCATGAGATCATACAATGGTGGTGAGTTCAGAAACAAGAAGCTGGACACTTTCTGCACAAACAAAGGAATAAGGAGGGAATACAGTATAGCAAGAACACCTCAACAAAATGGAGTTACAGAAAGAAGAAACAGGACACTTATTGAAGCTGCAAGGACTATGCTGTCTGATTCCAAGCTTCCAGTTATCTTTTGGGCTGAAGCTTTAGCCACTGCTTGTTATGTTCAAAACAGGGCCTTGGTGGTAAAGGTACACAACAAGACCCCTTATCAGCTGTTCAATGGTAGACCCCCTTTGATTGACTTCTTCAGACCATTTGGATGTCATGTGATCATTTTGAACACAATTGACAATTTAGGCAAGTTCAATGAAAAGGGGGATGATGGGTACTTTATAGGTTATTCATTAAGCAGCAAGGGATATAGGGATTTTAATAAGAAGACAAGCAAAGTGACAGAAAATCTCCATGTAGATTTTCTTAAAGACAAGCCTGAATATGTACAAATAGGTCCTGATTGGTTATTTGACATTGAAGTACTTTCTAAATCAATGAACTATGTGCCTGTTGCTTTGTAGATTACTAACATTTCAGGTACAAAAGAACCAACTGCTGTGGAGAAGCCACCAATGAGGTCATGACTGTACCCTCATTGTTTCCCATTGATGATGTTGCTACAAAAATAGGTGAAGAAGATGACACATCTCAAAGGAAGGAGCAGTCAATCCCTTCCCCTGCGAATTCAATTCCTGAAAGCAGGGAAATGGATGAAAGTAGTGGAATCCAGGATTCCCTTGATGGACTAAATGTTTCCCCTGCTGCTAAAGAACCAGTTATCAATGATATTAATGATGAAGAAAGAGAGTCCGCACTCATTTCCTCATCTTCACCTATCACTTTCTCTAGTAGTGGAAGCAGAATAATTAGGAATAGAGGTCCAAGTTATTCAGAGCTGCATTCAGCTCATCAGCATCCATCCCTCGATCATGCAATATCCTTTGGAAGCTCTTTTGAGGATTTCTTTCCCAATCAAGATAGTACTATAAATCCTGATTTGGAGGAGGATGAAATAGAAGTAATCATGAGCATGCAGCCTACCTAAAGAGTCAATAAAGATCACCCCCAATCATAAATCATAGGTGATCTTGAGGCTCCCAGACAAACAAGGTATTTAACAAAGGAACACAGCTTCATTGCCAACATTACTATGAAGTTTAACCATGACAATATGTAATGTTGTCTGTTTACTGCCTTTTCGTCACAAGAAGAGCAAAAGAAGATCTTTCAGGCTCTCAATGATCCAAGATGGGTTAGAGCTATGCAAGAAGAACTCCTACAATTTGACATCCAAGAAGTATGGATTCTGGTAGATTGTCCAAAATGGGCAAGGACCATTGGGACAAAGTGGGTGCTCAGGAACAAAAAGGATGAGAGGGGCATTGTAGTCAGAAACAAAGCAAGACTGGTAGCACAAGGATATACTCAAGAAGAGGGTATTGATTATGAAGAGGTCTTTGCTCCAATAGCCAGAATTGAAGCCATCAGATTGTTTCTAGCTTATGCTTCCTTCATGGACTTCACAGTATATCAAATGGATGTTAAGAGTGCCTTCTTATATGGCACCATTGATGAGGAAGTTTATGTGATGCAACCTCTAGGGTTTGAAGACCCAAAACATCCAGACAAAGTTTACAAGGTGAAGAAGGCTATGTATGGACTTCATCAAGCTCCTAGGGCCTGGTATGGAACTCTTTCTAAATACCTGTTGGATAATGGCTTCAAAAGGGGGAAAATTGACCAGACCCTGTTTATTAAGAAACGAAAGGGTGACTTTCTTTTGGTGCAAGTATATGTATATGACATCATCTTTGGATCCCCAAACTCTATGCTTAGCAAAGAGTTTGCCAAGTTGATGCAAGATAAATTTCAAATGAGTGCAATGGGTGAACTCAACTTCTTTTTGGGGTTATAAGTTCAGCAGAGGATAGATGGGATCTTCATCTCACAAGACAAGTATGTTTCTGAAATTGTGAAGAAGTTTAGAATGTGTGAAGGAAAGAAAGTCTCCACTCCAATGGATAAGGAGCATCCTTGGGGAAAAGATGGCCCTGGGAAGCCTATTGATGTCAAGAACTATAGGTCCATGATTGGATCTCTCATGTACCTTACAGCTTCAAGACCTGACATCATGTTTGCAGTCTGCTTATGTGCAAGATACCAAGTGGCACCAACAGAGTGTCATCTGTTTGTTGTGAAGAGAATTTTTAGGTATCTGAAGTGTCATCCAACTTTACGAATTTGTTATCCTAAGGAGTCACCATTTGAGCTGGTATCCTATTCAGATAGCGATTATGCTGGTGACAACAATGATAGGAAGTCTACAACAGGTGGATGTCAGTTTTTGCGAAGCAGGCTTATATCTTGGCAATGTAAAAAGCAGACTATTTTGGCCACATCCACAACTGAAGCTGAGTATGTAGCAGCTGCTGCATGCTGTGGACAAGTTCTTTGGGTTCAGAACTAGCTGCTTGATTATGGGTACAGTTTTCTTAAAACCAAGATATTCATTGACAATAATAGCACCATTTGCATTACTAAAAATCCTGTTTTTCATAGCAAGACCAAAAATATTGAAACCAGACATCATTTCATTAGAGATTGTTTTGAAAAAGGATTGATTGTCCCAGAGGCAATTGATACAGAACTTAATGTTGTTGATCTTTTGACAAAAGCTTTTGATGTGGTGAGGTTTCAGTACTTGGTTGCAAGTATTGGAATGGTCACTCCCTAAAACTCGATGTCTAATTTGTCTTGTGTATTCAAGATTACTTTATTGCTGTTATTGTACATATGTTAGTCACTTTTTCCATTATTCTTCATTCTACTGCTTTTGAACAAAGATTCCCCTTCTGGGGTTCATCCCCCTACTAAGGCATTTTTCCCTAATAAGAGTTTTTCTCTTAGGTTGGGTTTGTTCTTTTTAAAGTGGTTATATGTGGTTTTTAGACTAACAATGCAGAGATTCAAATGGAGCATACTATATTATGGGAGGATCAGGTATATGCTCTATGTTTCAGGGGAGGTTAGGTCACACCTTTAGGATTTAGGGTATCCTTAGGATACTCATATATGCTTCTAGATCATATCCACTAGTGAGTAGGGGTCTGGGACAATGAAGACTTACTACAAAGCCTGTTGGAGTTCTGAAACCTTGAGGCACTGCAATGTGTACTTAAAATTATTTATTGAGCAGCTTGTTGTCTAATTTAAGATTTTTAGTGCATATTGCCAAGACAAACTAACCATAGTAAGGAAATGGTAGGGATGGAGTCTGGGGTATGCTTATTGTTGATGCAAAAGTTGGTTGATCCTTGCTAGACCCGAATTAGGCTTAATTCGGGTTGGCTGGGCTCCGGCTCCTGCACCAAGTGAATCGTTTGGTTGGGATCCTGCACACTAAACAGCACGCGTTAGGCTTACCGTGGGAATGTTTCCCACGATTAGACTCCGGCGTGAGAGTAAGTAATCGGTTTAAGGTTTATGTGAGTTTAGAGTACAAGTCGTCATACCATTGTGGAACCCTTGGGGGTTCCTTTTATAGGCAGTGAAACCCTAGTGGGCTTCCACTGATGCTTCGGCCCCAAGGAAGAGATAATCACTAGAATTTAGAATGATTGTTATCTTCTATTCTTGGTAGTGAATATCCTCTCTCATTGGGATAAAGATACTCTAGATAGAATATGATTCTGTCTAATCTTATGTCGGCCGCCTTGGGCCGTGGGCCGCACACATGTGCGGTTACTATTCACTCAAGCCCATAAGCTTGAATGACATTTATCCACCCATCTGTGATGGGCCGGATACGGGTAGTACCCGTAAGCCGGGCTCATGACCCGGTTGGGGACTATACGTCATCATGTCCCCCCAGTCTAGTTGTTACAGTCGTAGACGTAACCTCTAGACTATCAAGATGCTCTCCGGACATACCAAGGAAAGACAAGAAATGAGACATTGAAATTTTTGTTGTTTTGGCCGCACGTGGCACCCCTTCGAAGCATTTTTAATGAATACTACCTCAGCCGCACGTAACGGCCGAGACAACTTAAATGTAACATTAAATACGGTCTTACGTAAGAGCCGCATAACCCGACAAGAATCCAGTCGCATTAATGATAGTCAATAATCCAGTCGCATGTCTGCAAAAAGTGCATTTACTGCCCACCCTTGAGCCACGCAAAACTGTTGAAGAAGTGACCCGTGGGTCCCCCACTGACGTTGTAGAAATGTCAGAAACCCTATCCATTGGATAGGGAATGTGACTGACACGTGTCAAAGATCCACGGCACCTCGGAAACCGAGGCCACCCTATATAAGAGTGTGCATGCGTATATGTTACACACACAACTCACTCATTCTTCCACCATTGTTAACTTCAAGCTTTTATCTCCAAAAATATTTGACTTCTTTTCCACGGATACCCGTCACCGCAGGTTAGATTATCACGCCTTTGAAAACCTTTTTGTTATAAAATATGGTCAAGGATAATCCCCTCATCATGGACGTCCTGAACGTGATGTCTACGGAGAAATACCTCGACTTCCTGTCGAAGTATTATGTGCCCGAAAGTGTACACCCCACCTATCCGGGTGATGGTGAGGCTATTACGGATGCACCGGCGGGGAAAATAGGCATATATACACGTCTGTTTGACTCAGCCAACTACCGTATTCCGTTGTCCAAGTTCTTGGTAGACCTTCTTTTGTATTATGACTTTCATATCACCCAGCTCCATTGTATAGGGGCGTGTAAAATCAACCAGTTTGAGATTACATGCCATACCTGCAGAGTAACCCCCACCGTGAACCTTTTTAGGGCTTTCTACTTTCCCCAATTGGTGAACGGGTGGTTGTCGTTCAAGAAACGACCCGGGAATGCCCCGATGACATATAGGAAACCTCTTGACTCCCTTAAGAATTGGTACGACCAGTACTTCTTTGTAGATGAGAAAGTATTCCCTACCCCCTTCGTACTAAAAACCAAAGCCCCAAAAGACTATCCGCCCAAATCCAAAGATTATAGTAGCCGGGACCTGAAAATACTAGATACCCATCGCACGGAATTTCATAGAGGGTTGCCAGAACACTTTCTGTGCTTAGTAGGGATAAGCCGCCGTTACTTTGGGAGGGATGACTTATACCCGTGCTTCTTAACGGAACAGGGCGAGGGTAGGTCATATACATCTTGTAAATTTGATTTATCACATATGCGTAGAATTTTACTAACCCATATACTTATACAATCATTTGCAGATATGAACCTCCACGGACTACTTCGTCAGGGCGACCCCATGAAGGTGGCGGAAGGATTCTGGCCGTTAAAGCCGAACGAGCTCCCTTTGCTAGAAGCTTTAGCCGACCGGACGATGCCGCTTGAAGAGACAACCGAGCCCAGGTCGGACGAAGGAGAGCCTGTTATCGAGAAGTCCCCATTGGACTTTCATAACGAAGACGGCGACGACCCATTGCTGGAGGGAGGCACCATCAATCAGGAGGAGGATCGCGATCCCAATGAAGACACGACGCAAGCTTCCGGGTCCACCCCACTTACCTCTAAGAAGAGAAAGACAACCAGGCAGGTGGTGAAGAAAGGTGGGGAGGGAGCCGGAGTTGCAAATGCCCCCCCCCCCCCCCAAAAAAAACTGCGGAAAGACCACCCACAATACCAAGAAGGAAGCAGCACCACAACTGCCCAAGCCGACCCTACCCCGACTATGGAAGGGCCAATCTTGCAAGTCGCCCCTGTGAGCGCCGTGGCTCCTACCGGCCCAGACCCTGATATTGGCGCCCCGTAAGTACCCCTTGTAATTATGATTTATACCTTTGCATGAGGTATATAAACTAAATTTTTTTTTTAACAACAGGGTGAATCCGGCAGCCGCAGCACAAGAAGAAGTGGGGAGGAATCCATCCCCCGCGGCTACCAACAATCCCCCATCTCCTGTTACCGCACGTGCCAAGGAACCTCGCCCTGAGGGGCCAGAAGAGAGCTTGCGCTTAGCATGGAACTTATCGAGCTTGACACGGCTGGAGGCCGAATCCGAGTGTTCAGAATTCATCGAACACATCACCCCGCCTGCCCTCGCACAGGATTTAGATGAACTAGATCATGAGGCCCTGATTGAACAGTTTGATGTATCATCCGCACATCAGGTGACGGTGGGCGCCGCGTTAAGACGTCGTCTGATCCAGGCCCTCACTAATGTGAACCGTGCTGATAAGAGGCTAGCCCGCCGTGAGGCGATGGTCGTGAAGAACGAGAAGACCATCGCATCTTTGCATGCGGCTTTATTGACTGTCGAGGCGACGGTGAAGGAGCAGGCGCTTCACGCCGATACCAGGGAGAAGCGTATTGCTGAGTTGGAGGCCCTCGTAGCCGCATCCAATGAGAAGGTAAATTTTCAGAAATGTTGCTCATACACTCCTACTTCTTGTATGCACGTGGCCCAAAAAGTATATATCCTTGTAGTAACTCTAAATTTCATACGCAGGTGTCTGTGGCTGAGGCTGCTACTAAGGCGGTGACCGTGCAATCATTCAGCATTGCCCAGGAGCGTGTCGCACTGAAGGAGGAATTGACTCAGGCCCAAACCAACCTTGAAAATCAAGTTGCCGTAGTTGATGAAGAGTTGAGCAAGGTAGTTGCAGGCTGTGCGGAGAGAGTATGCCCCCTACTAACCGCGACAGCTGGTCGTAGGTGGATTATCGAGCAAGGACTGCGGCTTGCCGTAAGTGGGGCCCTGAACGCTCCACACCTACTGCAGGCATTTGCTGGGGTCGTATCCGATGGGATCGACCGTGGTAGGCATGAAGGCCTGGTCAAAGCTGCGGAGATGATCGCAAAAGATGAGGATATCACACAGCATCCGTATCACAACCCCTCCGCAGCGGGTAAGATGACTGCGTCCATGGATGCCTTGGCAGACCTCCAACACCCCCTCCTGGACGAGCTTGAAGCCATGAAAGATGCTCCCAATGAAGCAATAATGTCCCGGCTAAGTGCTGATCCAATTCCCTTGACGTTGGCTACTTATGATTCTGTATCCAAAGCCATGTCAGGTGAGAAGCCGCTTGGGGAAGCCCTAGATGCTCTTGCGGTCAAAGTTCAGGACGGGAAAGATGCGCGTGGGGAGGCCCTTCGTGCTTTAATTGAGGAAGGGAAGAAGGATCTAGGAGAATTCCTCCCCCCCTTGTAACTGATATGTTGTAAACACTTTTGATTATATCCGTCCGTGTATGTACACGGCTAAGACATATATGTAATAATTTGTCCTTTTATTTAGAAGTCCGTGACCACCACGGCCATTTTGTTTGTTGTTAACTTTGAAACTTGTGTATTTCATTGTATTTCAATGTCGCATGATGTATCACGTCGTACATATAAAGAAAAAAGGAAAATACATACAAGTCTATAATTTACTAGACATGCGACGTGCGTCTTTACTATGCAGAGTACCGTGTGGGTACGGTGCACAAGAAACTTACCACAACGTCTTGTGAGTAAGGCGTCTAGTAAGGATACATGATCCGTGCGGCTGGGGTTGCATCCCTCTTACGCGACAAGTTGAATTAGTAGGTTCACTTAATCCTCTTACCCCGCCTGGAGGCTTATAGTACATGTACAGTAATTTGAAAGAATGCATATGAATGAAACATGGCATATTACAAGTAAAATTCATACGACTAACAAAGAATCTAACAAAGAAAGGAAAATGATTTGCACGAAACAGGCCGTGGAGCTAGCTAGGCACCACTGCATTTTATTAGAACGTTTACCATTTTGTTTGAATAATGACGACAACTCCTAAAAAAGAGAAAGGAAACTAAACAAACATAAGAAAAAAAACAAACAAAACAAATAACCCGCATGGTTCTTTATTGAGACCGCCTATAGCGAAGTACCCATGCGGAAGCCGTAGCTTTCAAAGATAGCACCTTTTGAGATTGGAGATGTTCCATGTGCGCTCTAGGTCGCGGCCATCCATGTCACGTAACTTGTACGCGCCTCGTCCCAAGGTTTCAGTGACTTCATACGGTCCTTCCCATTTAGGGCCCAGTTTTCTTGTATTCTCCACTCGACTCGCTTCGTTAGCACGATAGACGTAGTCTCCCGGTCGAAAAGAAACACCCTTGACCTTGGCGTCATAATAAGCCTTCATCTTAGCCTTTGACTTAGCCTCATTGATGGCTGCTATTTCCCTTTTTTCTTCCAACAGATCCAGGTTGATTCGCAGTTGTTCATCGTTTGTGACGACATTAACCTCCGCCGTGCGGATGGTAGGCATCCCTATTTCTGCTGGTATAACGGCTTCAGTGCCGTAAGCCAATGCAAATGGAGTATCTCCGTTGGCTATTTTGATCATAGTTCTATGCGCCCATAGCACGTGTGATAACTCATCGACCCATTTGCCATTTCGTTCATCCAGACGCGCCTTGATTCCATTCCCCAAGCTCCTATTTGCTCGTTCGACAAGGCCGTTCGTTTATGGATGTTTAACGGACGCGAAGCGCCGTTTGATGTTCAATGATGCACACCAATCTTTGAATGGGTTGTCCGTGAACTGCTTGCCGTTGTCTGAGATGATTTCTCCTGGTAGACCAAAACGGCACACAATGTGTTCCCACACAAACTTCTTGACATGCTTACCTGTGATAGACTTGACTGCCTTAGCTTCTATCCATCGTGTGAAGTAGTCCATTGCAACAATCAAGAATTTAACCCCCCCCCCCCCCGCAGCTACAGGAAATGGTCCTGCAATGTCAATTCCCCACTTGTAAAATGGCCATGGGGACGTGATAGGTGTAAGCTCCTGCTGCGGGTGCCGCGGTACTGGCCTATGCACTTGGCAATCGCTGCACTTGCGAATCATGTCGCGCGTGTCTCTGTGCATGGTGGGCCAATAATAACCTGTTCGTAAGGCTCTAGCATCCACGGATCGTGGGCCTGCATGCATGCCGCACAACCCTTCGTGTATGTCACTGATGACGTAAGCCGCCTGGCGTGGTCCAACACACCGCAGCCACGGCTGCAAGAAAGAGCGCTTGTAAAGGATGCCTTCTCGGAGTTCAAAATGTTGTGACTTCTTTTTAATGCGCCTTGCTGCTTTTTCCTCGTCTGGAAGGGTTTCATTAGTCAAATAGTTAATGATTGGGGTCATCCACGTAGGCCCCTCCTCCTCAACTATAGCGGCTACCTCCCCTTCCGTGATAGATTTCTCCTTGAGTATTTCCACCAAAACCTGTTTAGACAAGTGAGCGAAGCTCGTGGATGCGATCTTGCTAAGAGCGTCCGCTTTCTTGTTCTCGCCCCTTGGCACCTGCTTGATGGAAAATTTACTGAAAGTCACAATTAACGCCTTGACTTTTTCCAAGTACCTGACCATGTTGTCCTCCTTAGCCACATACCCACCTAGAATATGGTTCGCGACAAGCCGTGAGTCCACGTAGGCCTCAAGGTTGCGGACTCCCATTCTAGCGGCGATTTTTAAACCCGCAATTAATGCTTCATATTCCGCTTCGTTGTTGGTGGTCGTGAACTCAAAACGGAGGGCGTATGTGAATTCCATTCCTTCTGGATTCGTGAGGATGAGACCTGCCCCGGACCCGTCTGTACATGAGGATCCGTCCGTGAATAGCACCCAAGGTTCCGTTGGGATCTCGTCTTGCTTAATGATTGGTTCTTCCTCATCCGGCTTCTCGATCAGGAAATCTGCCAAGATCTGGCCTTTAACAGCCGTCCTTGGTCTGTAAGATATATTATGCCCTCCCAATAGGATGCTCCACTTCTCTAGCCTCCCTGCCACGTCCGGTCTAGAAATAACCTGCTTTATTGGCTGATCCGTAATCACCACAATTGGGTGCGCCTGAAAGTACCGGCGCAACCGTTTTGTAGCAAATACTAGTGCTAACACCAATTTTTCCATGGAGGAATAATTCAACTCCGCCCCTTGCAGTGTTCTACTTATAAAGTAGACCGGAGTTTGTATTGTATCTCTATCCGTCATAAGTACCGCGCTTATTGCGCCATGAGTAGCTGAGAGATACATAATGAGTTCCTCCTTTGGCCGGGGAGCTACTAGCATAGGGAGAGATGCGAGATGCTGCTTGAGTTGGCCGAAAGCTTCCTCGGCTTCCTTCGTCCAGCGGAAGTCTCCCTTTCTAATACACTTCTTGAGTGTCTTAAATAGAGGTAATGACTTCTCTGCGGATTTAGATATGAATCTATTCAGCCCGGCTAACTTCCCATTCAGGGACTGCACCTCCTTCCGTGTCTGAGGGGATGGTAGTCGTATCACTGCGCCCGTCTTCTCTGGACAAGGTTTGATGCCGTTTGGGTAAATCAAATATCCCAGGAACATTCACTCAGTTGCTCCAAACGTACATTTCTTTGGATTTAATTTCATGTTAATCCTTCTCAGCGTGTCGAATGTCTCCTGGACATCCCGGAGAAGTGCCTCCTCCGTGTGGCTTTTCATCACCAAGTCATCAACATATACTTCCAGGTTGCGTCCTATTTGTGATTCAAAAGCTTTATCTACCAACCGCTGATATGTAGCGCCGGCGTTCTTCAATCCAAACGGCATTTTCGTATAGCAATATACGCCCTGGCTCGTATGGAACGCCGTTTTTTCTGCATCCTCCTCCGCCATCTGGATTTGGTGATACCCTTTATATGCATCCAAGAAGCATTTGAAAGGATACCCACACAAGGACTCCACCTTCCAGTCGATTTCTGGTAACGGGTAACAGTCCTGTGGGCAGGCCTTGTTTAGATCCGTGAAATCCACACACATGCGCCAACTTCCGTCATGTTTCTTGACCATGACCGGATTAGATAACCACTCGTGGTAGTATACCTCGCGCATGATGCCTGCGTCCACTAGTTTCCGTACTTCCTCCAGTATCACTTGGCTGCGCTCGGGCGCCTGGCCGCGCTTCTTTTGCTTAACGGGTTGGTACCCTTGGCGGATCTGGAGCTTATGCTCTGCTATCGCGCGTGGCATGCCTGTCATATGCTTTGGCTCCCATGCAAATATATCTAGGTTTGCACTCAGGAGAGAGCACATGGCCCTTTTGCCGTCATCCGAGAGCGCCCCTCCTATGGATACCTCCTGTTCCGGGTAGTCAGGGTGAATTGCTACCTTCCAATTGGGAGGTGGTGATCCATCCTTGGGTGGGACAGGTGGAGCCGGCGTTGTCACGGTATGACACTCAGATGTTGGTATGACTGTGTTGTAAATAGTAACGATTCCCCCCTCAACGGGGAATTTGATCATTCCATGCGCCGTAGAGGGTACTGCCCGGATAGCCAAAATGCCTGGTCTGCCTATGATCCCATTGTAGGGAGAGTGTGAGCGTATCACCATGAAGTTCATCCATGTTGTAGTGGAATGCTCCTCATTCCCAATGGTGACAAGCAAACGCAATTGCCCTATCGGCCAGATAGTGTCTCCACTAAAGCCAGTAAGCGGCGACGTGGCCGGTACTAATTGGCTTCTTATTTCTGGGCATAACTGCACAAAACAGTGTTCATACAGTACCTCTGCTGACGATCCTCCATCCACATACATGCGACGAACATTGTGTGTTCCAATGCTTATCTCAATAGTGAGAGGCGCATCAATCACATCGCTTGCTGTGATGGGAGGGAATGAGATTTCCCTGCCGCGTGAAAATTTTTGGCCAACTTTCTGCCTCGTGCGGCGCTGTCTGGATTGGATCATGTATATGGTCGAAGGCTTGTCCTTTTGGGGATCCTTCTTATCATACTTCTTGTTGCTTTCTTTTCCGTCCTTCCAATCCTTAACTAGGTGCTTGAGTTTGCCTGATTTGATCAGCGACTCAATATGCTTCTTGAGCTGGATACACTCCTCCGTGCCGTGTCCTTTGTCGTTATGGAACTCGCAGAAGCGACTTCCCTGCCAACGTTCTGGGGGAGTGGTCATTGGGGGAGGCCTTGGAAAGTTCGCCCCTTCAGTCAGCAAGATCTCCCGGTAGGAAATCTTTAGGGGGGTGAACTTATCGTCCGACCGTCCGCCTTTGCTTTGGCTCTTATAGTCTGAGCCCTTGTTATTGCTCTGATTACCTTGACCGCCCGACTGTCTCCGGGACTGGTCATTTGACCGGTACCCATTTCCTCGGGATGGGTAGGCCGCGGCAACAGCTGTTTCTCCCTCTATGAAATTTCTGACCCTTTCCATGAGGTCATCATATCTCTCTGGACGCTTGTCATTGAGGCGCCTGATCAGTTCTCTGTCTGTTATGGCGTGCATGTAGTCAGAGATTTTCAGGAGCTCTGGCATGGTTCTTGTGCGTGTGCACTCATCATTGAAGCGCTCAGTGAAGGCTTCTGTGGACTCCCCCGGCCGTTGCTTGACGGTTGCCAATGAGACCGGGTCTCTATTATATTTCTTCCTTTGAGTATAATTATTCTCAAAGGCCGTGCGTAGTTCCGTGAAACTATCAATGCTCCGTGGAGGGAGTGCTTCAAACCAGTCGCGGGCATTTCCGATCAAGGTTGAATTGAACATTTGGCACCATATGGGCATGGGCCATCGCTCAATTTTAGCCTGTGTATCAAATATTTTAAGGTGATCTACCGGATCACCGGACCCATCATAAGTCTTGATACACGCCGGCATGCGACGCTTGGTGTCCTCAGAATAGTTCCTTATGCGGAGGGTGAATGGATCTTCCCTGGGATCCGCCCATGGCCGGGTAAGCCTAGGGTCATCCCATGGTTCACACCATGGACGCGAAAGATCCTCCGCTTCCGCGTCTCGATAATAAGGACTATCATAATACCCATCATTGTTTGGTGGTGGTGGAGGGGTGCGCCTAGGTCGGCGACGCTTAGGCGGATGGTCATCTGAATCCTCTCCGGACGGATCCGGGGATGGCGGCGGTGCCCCATTCTTTGCATAGGGGCCACTTTTTTGGGATGAGCCAGGAGCCTTTTTCCCAGTGTTCATTCTGTCCCACACACTCGGGCGGCGTGTGGTTCTAGTCAGCTCTCGATCTGGCCGCTCGGGTGAGCCATCCGACCTTTCTCCTTCTTGAGACTGCGTTAATTCCTGTATAAGGCGATCTCCTATGCGCTCAAACACATTCCAGGGTTGAGGGGTTTCCTCAAAGGTTCCCTGCTCCTGAGGCCGAGTTCTCCTTTTTCTCCGGTTTTGGGAGGGGGTGGTTGGTCCACTGTCACCAAAGTTGAGTCTGGCTTGGAGGTTCCTCCCCAGATTCAGCCTGGATGCGATCCCTGGGACGATCCTTTCGAAGTTCTGCGTGAGAACTCGAGTAAGATCCTCCTCACTGAGTGGTAGGACTTCCACTTCTTCCTCCGTCGAGGGTCTGCGCGGTTCCTTGTTAGGAGGGTTTGGCGCACTCCCCGGATCAGGGTTGTCCAGGGTTGAGGTAGGCGGGGGTGTTACCGAGATCGTGCTCGTCACCCCTGCGGGCTGAAAAACGCTACGGTTACCCGGCCCGCCTGCTAGGCGGCTAGGTGATTGGTTGGGAATGAGAATCCCTTCCCCTTGGGACTTCCGGTTCCCAGGATTCACGTTCCTGGGGTTAGCTGGCGGATGCCCCTTCGTCATTGGAAATTCAGAATGAGGTTTTTGTTCTAGCTTAGTGTAATGGGTCCCACGGATGGCGCCAACTTGTTGATGCAAAAGTTGGTTGATCCTTGCTAGACCCGAATTAGGCTTAATTCGGGTTGGCTGGGCTCCGGCTCCTGCACCAAGTGAATCGTTTGGTTGGGATCCTGCACACTAAACAGCACGCGTTAGGCTTACCGTGGGAATGTTTCCCACGATTAGACTCCGGCGTGAGAGTAAGTAATCGGTTTAAGGTTTATGTAAGTTTAGAGTACAAGTCGTCATACCTTTGTGGAACCCTTGGGGGTTCCTTTTATAGGCAGTGAAACCCTAGTGGGCTTCCACTGATGCTTCGGCCCCAAGGAAGAGATAATCACTAGAATTTAGAATGATTGTTATCTTCTATTCTTGGTAGTGAATATCCTCTCTCATTGGGATAAAGATACTCTAGACAGAATATGATTCTGTCTAATCTTATGTCGGCCGCCTTGGGCCGTGGGCCGCACACATGTGCGGTTACTGTTCACTCAAGCCCATAAGCCTGAATGACATTTATCCACCCATCTGTGATGGGCCGGATACGGGTAGTACCCGTAAGCCGGGCTCATGACCCGGTTGGGGACTATACGTCATCACTTATTTTCTTGGGTTGACCAGGTGTAGGATTGCTTATGTGTTAAGTTTTTCTGTTTGGAACTTTGCTGAATGGAGAACTCTTTAGTTTCTATGTATCTAACTTGTTTTTACAAGGGTGTGCATTAGAGCAGAGCTATTTAGCATTGATCCATTCAGAATTAGTCTAATACCCTTAGGACAGTTTTCCCTGCTTTAATTTTTTATACCCCTGCTAATACAACTTTCCCCTGCTTTGCAAAACATTCCCCTGTTTGACCGTTGACCGACAATACCGTTGCCCTGCTAATAGCCGTTAGGCCTGCTTGCTAACTTTTTGGTTAGGGAATATTTTATTCTTTTCAAAAGATATTTAAGGCGCTTTCTTCGCTGATTGGTAACCTTTTTTTATTATTTCAAATAAATTACTTTCTTATCAAGATTTATTTCTGATATTTTGCAATATGAAAATTTGGTCCATTCACAGCTCTTCAATTCGCCTATATAAACTCAGTTCCCTTAACCAGCAGGCCTAAATCACTATTTCAATCAAATCCCACTAATTTTTCACAAACATAAACCTTTTTACTCTTAAAATGTCTTCCACGACTCTCAAAATTGCTGCTAACCATAATCAGATTGCTCTTTTATCACGAGAGCTTGCTGAATTTGCTGATGTTGTTGCTTACCTAAAATCTTCCTATTTCAGGTTAGCCCTTCTCATCAATCCTAGAATTTACAACTCATACATTCAGCAGTTTTGGTCTAATGTCAAGGTTGAAACAGTGAATGGAGAGGTAACAATTAAAAACCTTGTTGATGGCCATCCCAAGGTGGTTACACCTGTCTCCATTCGAGACAAATTATTCTTAGATGATGAGGGTGAGGTGGTTGTTTTCAAAGAGGCTAAAATTTTTAAGGGTCTTACAAACTTGGGGTACAACATTTCTGCTGATCAAAAATATAAATTTTCTAAAGGCCAGTTTGCACCCCATTGGAAGTTTTTAATTCACAATATTTTGCAATGCTTGTCATAAAAAACTACAGCTTTTAATGAATTTGGGAGTCAAGTTGCTTCTGCCCTGATTTGCTCGGAAACAAGGAGAAATTATTGTTTTTCTCAAATGATTTTTGAAGGAATGGTAAAAAATGTTTCAAGTCATTCAAAATTTTGTATGTATCCAAGGTTTGTTGAAATTTTGTTGGATATGAGACAACATGGTAAAATTCGGTACAAGGACTAATTTGAAGCTAACCCCATACAACTAAATTATTTACAACTCTTGCAGCACCTACACTATAATTTTCTGGCAGGGCGGTTCCCCTTACACCAATCATGATGGACCAAATCAGAAGAGAAGCTACTTCCAAACCAAGAGCAGTCCAAGCCCCTCTTGCTGATGCCCCTGCTAGAGATACCCCTGCCAGTCAACTTCCTCGTACCAACCCACAACATGAAGGGAGAACCAAAACCAGGTTTGCCAGGTCTCCCTTGCCTGGTGAATCTTCAAAAGTAGCAGAGAGGAGAGTCTCCAAAAGGTTGGAGCATACTGGGGGTTTGGCTGCCACTACTGTCTCATCCCCAAGGGATGAGCAGGATAGTGACACCATCAGTAAATCCTCTCCCTCCCTCAGTGATACTCAAAGAGGGGAGTAATCTTCTCCTAGGGTTGAGAGCAGAATGAAACCACTATCCATCTTGGAATTGACGAATATGTGCATTAGCTTGAAAGAGCAAAATGCACAACTTGTACAAAATGTCAAAAAGCAAGGTTCGGTTATCAACAATTTGGAGACCAGACTTGCTACACTTGAGGGGAGGAGAAGACCTAAGCTTATTGTCTCTACAGATGAGGATGCCTCCAAAGGGGAGGAAGTTCCTCAAACAGATAAGTCTGCTCAGTGGTATGCATTTCCTAGTGGACAGGATCTAGGACAAGAAAAGGTGGCAAGTGATGAGAAAGGAAGTGATAAGGGGAGTGCCACAAATGATATTACCCAAGCCTTGCTGAATATGGGCAATCAAGAAGAAGCCCCTGCTTCTACAAAAGTTTCCCCTGCTAAAGTTGATCCCCCTGCTGTAAGTCCTTCCCCTGCTAAACCTATTACTCAAACGTTTGTTAGGAAGAACAGAAGGCAACCAGATCAGAAGGGGATAAAAATTGGAGAAGCTGCACCCAAAGCAAAACCAGCAGTGGATCTAAAAGACAAAGGAAAGGGGAAGATGATTGAACATCCCAAGAGAAAGTACAAGCACAAAACGCTTGAACAACTAAGGGCTGAAGAGGAACATGATGAACAGGTAGCTCTCAAACTTCAAGAAAAAGAGCTACATATGCAAGAACAGAGAATGCAACAAATGAGGCCCAAAGAAATGCTTAAACAGGTTGAAATCATGCATAAAGAGCTGGATGACAAGGTACCTCATGTTCAAGAATTTCTAGACCAATGGGAAAAGGAGTTGGTGAATGCTCTTTTGGAAGACATGTATGAACTGAATCTTTTGGTTTTCAATTATCAAAAGGAATATTTGGAAAGAAGGATGAGTCAGATTCAGAAGGAAAAGTATGTGAGGTCTGAGAAGGGGAGGCTGGCGCACTACAAGGTTATGCTTAAAAGACACAAGAGGTGGACCGATGCTCACTTCAAAGACATGACTTTTGAAGAGATAGAGAAAGCAGTTAGGCCAGTACTAAAGGAGACAAATGTGGATGACTTCATAGGTGTAAACATTACTGAAGAGGTTGAGTATCTCAGGAGGAAAAATGAGGTGATACAGAAAGCTAGGGAGTCCAGAAAAAGAAAGGCTGAAGGAGTGGCAGTGGAAACAACACAAGGAGGTGCATCATCCCAAGCAGGTGCAACTTTTCCAGCAGTTGAGAGATCTGTTCTCAATGCACACAGAGCAGCCAAAAGATTAAAAAGGATGGAAAAGGTTGGTATAGTTACTAAGGAAACTCAACATCCTTCCAATGAAGAAATAGATAAGCATTTGATTGTGCAAGAGAATGACGAAATTCCACCAAGTGAGTTTGGAAAGAAGTATGCCATAGTAGAATATGTTGTTTATGAACACAAAGGGATGTCTTGGTGGAAGCTTACAAGAGCTGACAATACAGCACAGACCTTTCTAAGGTTAGATCTGCTATTTCAAACTTTAGACATTGAGGATTTGGATGATCTATGGAAAATTTTGAAGAAGACATTTGCTGCAAAACCTCCTACTTTGGATGGTGTAGAGAAGGATTGGGTGATTTGGGACTGCATGCACAGGATGTATGAGCATGAGATGTTTGATCCTATCTTTGATGCAGTGAATGGGGGAAATATGTTATATCGGAAGTTGTTTACCAGTTCTGGGGTTTATGAGGTAGCCATGGAAGGTGTAAGTGTTTATTTGCTTAATCATCGTTATTATCCTTTCACTCAAGAGACCTTGAAGAAGCTGGCACAGGCTGATTTAATTGTAGATGCTAAAGCACATGTTGCTTATGATTTGGTAAGGTTAATTCATAGTTAACTTTGGCCAGGAACTTTGTAAGCATCATCATCAACTAGCATTTATTCAAAAACTTGTCTTTAGGCTAAAGCACAAGTTTAGGGGATGATTGTTAGGAATAAATATAAGAATGGTAGTTCCCCTTGCTGGTTGGTCAGAGTTTCCCCTGCTAGAGTAAGTCCCCCTGCTAAATAACGAAGGCAGGGGGATTGGTCCCCGTGCTGAAGTCAAATACACTGCTACTAAGATAAACTTGGAAGAGATTATAACACGTTTCAATTACTACTCCGAGATAGTTTCCTAGTTTGTTAGTAGTGATCTTGTACGTGACTCCTTATGCTATAAAAGGACTCACTAGGTTGTCATGTAAAACAGATCTTTTTCTGTTCATTTCATTTCATACTTTAAGGTTTTGTAACCCTAATACGACTATTGGGTATTCGTATATCTATGATATATTAAAGTTCAACGTTTGATTTAAACACTTGTTCTTGTGCTAAACACTATATTCCGCATCTTGTTTAGTTACTTTATGTTGCAAAGTTTCTTTAGTGTTAGATTGAATTTATTCTTTCTATCACAACCCTTAAACAAGCTAAGGCTTAAGATCTGAGTTTGGGATCAACACTAAGGTGTTGGTGCCATGTATACTAAATTGAGATAAAACATAAGGTAGAGTGGAAGGTTTTGAGACCTGATAAAGATCTCAAGTGCTATCACACCGGAGAAGAACTTAACGGATCATGAAATCTTTAAAAGATAAACCAAAAGCATCAAGTTCAACGGTACAATTATTATCATGCACAAACTGACAAACAAAAATTAAATTTTAACTATGTTAGGGATGATACGAACATTATTAAGGTTTATGGGTGTATGAAGCATTAGTAGAACACTATGTCGTGAATTAGTGATGTGTATTATATAACCGTCACCAATTGAAAAAGGTGGATATATGTGCATACCGGAACATCACAAACGCATATCCAGAACATCTCGTCTGATACAAATAAACCGACTGGTCTTAACTGACCTAACTCGGTCCGTGAAACTGAACCGAATTGGTCTGGCCTGGCTCATTGTGTTAAACCAGTTGACCTGGAAAACTTGTAAGCAGATACAACTAACCCTCACATTGTTTAGTCGATTGAGATGAAACCAGGTGGTATAACTGATAGGCCAATGTGTATTAGACTAGTGGTTAAATTGTTGGGTTATGATCATTAGGTTGCAATGGAAACCCACATGGACTATAATAAAGATAGATGGACTGGATTGGTCCATTGGACTGTTGCTGGTTAACTTGATTAGTGTATCATATATTATAACTAAAGGCCATGGAGAAGAGTTCGTGGGCCTAGGAATGACACTGGTTAGCCTCAAAGTTGTGTATGATGTATTATAACTAAAGGCTATCAGTTGAACATTTAACGTATAACCCTAGGTTATCGACTCATAGGTTGAACCTTTAACGTATAACCGTAACATATCGACTCATCAGTTGAACGATTAACGTATAACCCTAGTACATCGACTCATCAATTGAACCTTTAACCTATAACCGTAACATATCGACTCATCAGTTGAATCTTTAACGTATAACCATAACATATCGACTCATCAGTTGAACCTTTAACGTATAACCCTAGTACATCGACTCGTCAATTGAACCTTTAAAGTATAATCGTAACATATAGACTCATCAGTTGAACCTTTAACGTATAACCCTAGTACATTGACTCATCAGTTGAACCTTTAACGTATAACCGTAACATATCGACTCATTAGTTGAACCTTTAACGTGTAACCCTAGTACATCGACTCATCCGTTAAACCTTTAAAGTATAAATGTAACATATCAACTCATCAGTTGAACCTTTAACGTAGAACCCTAGTACATCGACTCATCCGTTGAACCTTTAATGTATAACCATAACATATCGACTCATCAGTTGAAACTTTAATGTATAACCCTAGTACATCGACTCATCAATTGAACCTTTAACGTATAACTGTAACATATCGACTCATAAGTTGAACCTTTAACGTATAACCCTAGTACATCGACTCATCAGTTGAACCTTTAACGTATAACCGTAACATATCGACTCATCGGTTGAACCTTTAACGTATAACCCTAGTACATCGACTCATCCGTTGAACCTTTAACGTATAACCATAACATATCGACTCATAAGTTGAACCTTTAACGTATAACCCTAGTACATCGACTCGTCAGTTGAACCTTATAACATATAACCCTAGTATATCGACTCATCCGTTGAACCTTTAACGTATAACCGTAACATATCGACTCATCAGTTGAACCATTAACTTAAAACCCTAGCACATCGACTCATCCGTTGAACCTTTAACGTATAACCGTAACATATCGACTCATCAGTTAAACCTTTAACGTATAACCTTGTATGTCGACCTATCCGTTGAACCTTTAATGTATAACCCTAGTATTTTGAATAATTTATAATTATTTTAAATAATTTATACAGTAACTATTTTAAATAAGTTATAACTATTTTAAATAATTTATAACTATTTATAAATAATGTATAAAATGATTTTTATTTATGTACTAATAATTATAATATATTTTTTCATTTTTATTATTAATTTTAATTATTTATAACATAAAAATGGTTTCCCATAATTGGTTTTAAGGAGAAGAAAACATTTTATGTAAAAAACCTAGGTTCAACATTTTCGATCCTAAATTACAAAGAGAATGTCGACCCTAAGTTTACCCCCAAAATTTCAATTTTTTCACGTAAAATTCAAACCAACCGTCAGTTTAGAGTCGACAATGTCGACCCTAAGGTACATAGTGGATTTCGACCCTAGTGAATTAAAATAAAAAAAATATTACTGCATCTAAGGTCGACAATGTCGACGTACATTGTGGATGTCGACCCTAGAGAACTAAAGTAAAAAAAATTAATTCATTTAGGTTCAACAATGTCGACCCTAAATAACAAAGGTATGTCGACCCTAAAAAACATTTATACATCACCTCTTATCTCTTATCTCTTTCTTAGTGTTATCATAACAAAAAAAAGATCGAGCATCACCACTCACATCACCACCGTGCACCGCCACCGCCACAACCACTCCCCATCATCATCATCGACGCACCAAGTCATCAGGCCACTCAACTGACGCACCAGTCATGACAACCACCCCATCACCACCGACGGTAAGATCTATAATTTTCTTCTTTTGTCTGATGGGTTTTATATGAATTGTTGCTAATATGAAAACGAAAAAGTAGGTTAAGACTTATGAGCTTATTTGATTTCGGCTTATACGTAAGCTTATATAAGGACTTATGAGCTTATTTGATTTCAAATTATACATAAGCTTATGTAGGGTGTTTGTTTCTAATTATATAGGGACTTATGAGCTTATTTGCTTTCGGCTTATACATAAGCTTATATAGGGACTTATGAGCTTATTTGATTTCGGCTTATACATAAGCTTATGTATGGTGTTTGTTTCTGCTTATATAGGGACTTATGAGCTTATTTGATTTCGGCTTATACATAAGCTTATTTGAGAATTATGGGGTTATATAAGATGATTAAGATATAATTCTCAAAATAAGCCAGAAATTTATTGTGTACTATTAGAAACCAATTTATTTATTTTTTGAAATGAATAATTAGTTTATAACCACTGTTTGACGCATAATTATAAGGCACAAGTTTAATTTTTTTGATATGTTTGTCGTAGCCGAGACCTGAGTCACATCCGAGTCAACGGAGAACCGAGTCACTGCCGAGAATCGAGACCCACGTCACAATCGTAAAAAAGGTAATGTTTTTTTAAATCGTTTTTGTGTTTGTTTCAACTTATATAAAATTGTCCGTCAAATTATCGCAAAATATTACCCGCAAAATTATCCCCGTGTAGCTTATTCTAATAATAAGCTGTGTAGCTTATTCCTATCATAAGGTGTGTTTGTTTCAGCTTATATTTAGTTTATTGTTTTTTCGTACAGAGTACAAATAAACAATAGTGTGTTCATAATCATATTTAGTTACATTAGGGAAATATAAAATTAGGAAGGTGTGTTTGTTGTAGCTTATATAATAAATTGTGTAGCTTATTTTGATCAGCTTATCCGAATAAGCTGTTTGAAAACAGCTAATTCCGATAAGCTTATCGGAATAAGCTACACAACTTATTATATAAGCTAAACAAACACACCTTCCTAATAAGCTGTGATTATATAATAAGATGTGTAGCTTATTCTAATCAGCTTATCCAAATAAGCTGCTTGAAAACAGCTTATTCCGATAAGATTATCGGAATAAGCTGTTTTTTTTCTTTTTTATTTTTCTTTTACAATGTGTCAAATTTATGTTGTTTTAGAAATTGGTAAATTAGCAATTGGTGATTAGCAACCAAATAATTTATGTTGTTTCTTTGTGTTTGTGTTTGGTTAGCAGCGAGACAGTCGGGAGAGCCGCCTCATCCGGGCATCTTTTCCTATCTTTCTCTCTTTCTTTATTTCGGCCGTGACCCAGGTGTGTAATTAATATTATGCATATGCTTATTATATTATATGAATGATATTTGATTGTTAGTAAAAGGTTCTAGGATTTTAGGATTCTAGTGTGTAATTTTGGAAAATCCCCGTCCGAAGTTAATCAACCTATAGAAAACCCGTCAAAATTAATTTATTAGGAACATTCAGAAAGTCCCCTGTTTGGGACTCAGTTTTGAATGTTTTGTCTCATTTAAGATATGAATACGTATAAATGTTTTACTATTTGAGA
Source organism: Glebionis coronaria (assembly GCA_025667525.1). Classification (NCBI taxonomy): domain Eukaryota; kingdom Viridiplantae; phylum Streptophyta; class Magnoliopsida; order Asterales; family Asteraceae; genus Glebionis; species Glebionis coronaria. The sequence continues at coordinate 540,061,157 of CM046879.1, forward strand.
GAAATTCGACATTGTTTCCCCTCACTCCTACGAATATGTCCTTAATGAACATATTTGGGGAGTTGAGGGGAAATGCTGCTGATTTTTTTCAAGTAGTAAATCAGGTTATACACATTCATATGTGAAATGAAACATTCAAAGAGTGGGTTAGGATTGCCTTCCATAGTTGCACTAGGTAAACAAAACAGTTCATATTAATTTGGTTAGTGTGACCTTTTTCAGATAAAAAAATAATTTATTCGAATATGTTTATTTGCAACACAGTTATGACAATTGATAAGAGTTAGACCATTGTCTTCAGTCGTAATTCCAATGCATTTTTAGATTGTCTTTTGCATTCATTGCAGATAGTGAGAAATTTTTACACCCCTCACACGAAAGGCCCGTTGCCCATGTAGTCACTGTTGTAACTGTGAAAATTTGGTTACCCTCAAAACTCTTGAGGTACACATATCCGAACACGGGTTTGATAAAAATTACACCACTTGGAAATATCATGGAACCGATTCTTCCGCTACCTCCACCAGTACCATATTCACCTGATCGCATTCATATGGATGTGTTCTTCGAAGATATTTTTACAGATAATGTCCCAAATTCATCAGCTCAAACTCCACCAACTCAAACAACTGGTCCTCAACCAGCCCAAACATCGGGTCCTAATAATGAGTTTGAAGAGTTACTTTCTAGGTCTACCCAAAAGTTGTACTCGGGTTGTGATATGAGCACAATATAATTTACATCAAAGATTTCGCACATCAACGTTTTTAGCAAAATAAGTGATGCCGGGTTTAACAAGATTCTAGCTCTTCTCCAAAAGGCATGTTCCCCTAGTAAAATATACAATTTCCCATCGTCATACTATGAAATCAAAAACACATACAAAAAGATCGGGTTAGGATACGAATTGATCCATGCTTGTATAAATGATCGCTTTTTTATTTTGGGGATCAAAGGAAAACTTAAAGATGCATAATTGTCTAGTTTACAAAGCGAGTAGATGGAAAGACCCAAAGAAGAAAAAGGGGAAGAAATTAGTTGCCAACAAGGTGGTGCATTACTTCTCGATAACACCTAGACTAAAACGTATGTTCAACACAAAAGACATAGCAAAGTGGATGACTTGGCATGCGACTGGACAGTCTAAGGAAGATGGTAAGATGAATCACCCGTGTGATAGTAAAGCATGGAAATATTTTGACATGATGAAACCTGAGTTCTCTGGTGACCCTAGAAACGTTAGATTAGGGTTGGTTACTGATGGTTTTAATTCTTTTGGCATGATGAGCCAAAATTACAGCATATGGCCAGTTATATTGACAACATATAACACACCACCGTGGATGTGTATGAATGAAAAGTCTTTAGTGTTGACGATGTTAATTCCCGGTCCTAAATCACATGGCAAGGACATTGATGTTTACTTGCAACCTTTGATTAAAGAACACCAAGAATTATGGAAAGGAGCTTGGACAAAAGATGCTGCTACGGGTACTTATTTCCAAATGAAAGTGGCGGTTTTTAGGACCATCAATGATTTTCCAGCTCGAAGTCGTTTGCCTGGGTGGAGTGGGCAAGGCTACCACGCATGCCCCACTTGTAACAAGGACACTCCATCGATGGCTGTCAAGAATAAAATCATTTATGTTGGTTATAGAAGATGGTTACGCGCACACCATCCACTAAGGTGTAAATTTAAGGAATTCTATGGTTCTCCCGAACCGAACCCTTAACCTAGAAAGTTTTCGGAACTTGATATCTAGTTACAGATTAGTAGTCTTTAAACGTAAACCATGGAAACATCCAAAAATTGCTAAAAAGAACCATAAACATAATCGAACAATTGAATTGAATTGGAGTAAGCGTTCTATCTTTTGGGTGAGCATTGGCCTTTTCTTCTACTAAAACATTGTCACGATGCCATACACATTGAAAAGAATCTTCTTGAGGCATTACTGAATGCCCTGTTACAAAACGACAAATCCAATGACACGCCAAAGGCAAGGCAATATTTTTAAACATTAGGAGTTTGAGAGGAGATATGGTTAGTTAAAAAACCAAACAGGAAGTTCCTAAAGCCTCATCCAAAGTTCTCTTTCTCTCCAGAAAACAGAAAACGTTTTTGTAAATTCATTAAAGGAGTCAGACTACCTGATGGGTTTGGATCCAACTTCAAGAAAAAAGTGACCACTGATGATGACAATATAACGGGCATGAAATCTCATGATTGTCATTTAATGATTCATCGGTTACTTCCTTATGGACTGTAACAATACTTGCACAAAAACATTACAAATCCTATAATCGAGATTTGCTTATTCTTTAAGCAAATTTATGCTCGAAGTTTGACTGTGCAGGAAGTTAGAAGCTAAAAACAAATTGATCATTATGATGGTTAATTTAGAGCAAATCTTTCCTCCTACTTTTTTTCACTTAATTATGCATTTGGTTATACATCTACCCGATGAGGCTATTCTAGGTTCCGTTACTCGAGGCAGGTAGATGTATCGATTTGAAAGATATACGAAAAAGCTAAAGAATTATGTCTGAAATAAAGCAAAACCTGAAGGTTCTATTGCGGAGGGTTATGTTGCAGAAGAGCTATTAACTTTTTGTTCGCGTTACCTTAAGGATGTCGAGACGAGATTTAATCGTTTTGGCAGAAATGAAGATAGATTGCTTGAACAACCAGATAAATTCCAGGTGTTCTGGTATGTATGCATACTGACGGGTAGAATCAAAGAAATTCGTATGACTACATATGACATGCAGGCAGTTACGTGGTTTAATTACAAGGTAAATACATTAGATATATGACCTTGGAGTTATTTCTCATCTAAATCTTTTTGTATCTCTTTTGTGTAGACTCGTGGAAGAAAGAGAGAGACGACTGTAGTGACGAGTTATTTTCTTTGGCATGTGGACCTACTAATGCATGTACATACTCCGCTTGCATAGTTAACGGTGTGAATTATTTGGTACATGAACGCGATATACTTCATACCATTAAATGCAATAGAGTTTCAACACCCGGAGTTGATGGACAGATGTATTATGGTCAACTCGAAGAAATTCTGAAGCTCACTTATATTGACAACCGCAAGGTTGTGTTGTTTTGATGTAAATAGTTTGACACCATTAACCCTAAAAATTATATGCAACGCAACAAACATTCTTACATTGAGCAGGGCATACATCATATTTAGACTGATAGGTTATTTCACGAAAATAACCCATATATTTTTGTGATACAAGCAACACAAGTATTCTACCTTGAAGACCTTACTAGACGACCACTTCATTGGAAGGTTGTCGAACAGGTTTATCATCGAGATGTGGCAGAGTCCGATCAAGATGTTATACATGGTAGCAGTTCATCAGATGTTACACTGTTTGTTGTTTTGATTATTTTGGAGCATACGGATTTGAGTTTAAACACTCAATCGACAGAAGTGGATGCCCCATCGATTGATGATGATTTTATTAATAATAAACATGAGGTCGTTGTACATGTCCTTGATGATGATGACGCTGTTTTAGTGTCGAATGATGATGAAGTTAACCCTAGTAATGATGTTGAAGAATTTTTATCTAGCGATGATTCTGAAGATGACAATTGATCTTAAGTTGTAGTTTGAATGAAACAATTGTTATATGCTTAAATGTGTAATTTCGTATTTGTAACAATAGTTATATGCTTAAGTTATAGTTTGAATGAAACAATTGTTATATGCTTAAGTTGTAGTTCGAATGAAACAATTGTTATATGCTTAAATGACGATGAATTATTTTTATTTGTTTAAATGTGTAATTTTGTATTTGAATGAAATTGTTGTTATATGTTAAAATGTGTATATTTATATGAATTTGTGTATAAGCATTAATTGGTCAACTAAATTTTCTGTTCTTGTACTTGTTATTTTGTAGATGGCGTGTGTAGCTCGTAGATCAAACGGTGGGGATGCTGGTGGCAGTCCACCCAGAAGGCCCACAGGTCCAGTACCGGCCCAGTGCCAAAGTAAGAAATCGTGATTTTCTAATATAACACTGATTCTTTATAATATCTGTTACTTGAATTTTCATGACTCAATAACTTATCTTTGTAGGTTCGAATCTACATATTCAGACAAGAAGTACGTAATTTAGGAGGGCGTTTAGAAATAATAATGAACGACCTTTGTCGGTTAGCTTTGATTACACTGATCTTCGTACCTTCCATCCTCAAAGCAATTCTGCATCCCTGTTGAATCATCTTATGGGGGAAACATCCGGAAACTTCCCCTTGCTTGCGAGTGAAATGAAATTTCAGACGCTTATAAAGTGCATATTATCCTACACTTGTGGTACTAATTATTTATTTTACTTCTATTCTTAATGTTATCGACATTTAGATATGCATGTTATGTTTAAATTGTTTGTTTACTTAAATTCATATGTTTTTATGTAGAGCTATTTCGACCTCACGTCATGGTTCAATAATCGGGAAAAGCTGGTGTTTGATAGAAATGTGTATACGGTGGGGGGGAGGGTTAGGCTTAGGGTGGATCTTAAATTGAGGCTACTGTGGTGAAAACATAAGAACAAGATCAAGGCCGATCATTATTCAGTTTATGAGACGCCTGAACAGGCAAGACAGAATACGCCGCCGCCGAGAGTGTGGGACGGGAGAACCCAAGCCGACTGGGAGGAGTTGGTTGAATGGTGGTTACATCCAGATAGGGTGACAAGAAGTGCGACTAATGTAGTTAATTGATCCAAAAACACGATAGTAATGCATCAAGGAAAAAAATCATTCGCGCAAGGAAGGAATGAATATGTAAGATTGTTTATAATTTTTGTGATTTTGTTAAAGGTGTTTATATTGTTTATTTATTATAGCTCGTTATTAATTTATTTGATATTTTATAGAAATTCGAGAAAGGGTATTACGAGGACCTCTTTGAAACGTGCAGGAAGGGACACTCAAATAATGGCAAGTTTAAATCTGAAAAAACAAGGATGATATGTAAGTAATATAACTCTTTAATTACATGCTTTAGTAACTAATTTTATTGATTTTAAACTGTTTTTTTCTTTCATAGGTGAAGATGAAAGCCTTGCAAGACCAAGTTAGAGCCAGGAACATCCCGTTCATGACCGATCAACAAATAGTAGACCAAATCGTGCCTAGTCAAAACTGCCAGAATATGTCAGGAATGGGCAGGAAGTTACCACGTGGTAGCTCAACTTCTCATAGGTTACCCTCAATAAAACAAAATATAAAGCAATTTTTCATATTTATGTCTTATTGTATATAATGAAAAATTGTTGTTGTAACTTCTCGCAGACGCGGTGCATCAGCTTCACCTAACGTTGTGACTCGGGAAGAACTCCAGCAAATGTACAACCAACATGCTCAGGAGACAGAGTTGTTGAGGAAAAAAACTGAGGAGGCGCATCAACGGGCTTACTTGGCAGCGTTAAAGGCTGACGCGGCGCAACAATGGGCCAGACGTCGTACCAAAATGTGGCGCATCAGCATGCTCCAATGGGTGACTTTTTTCAGTACTTCAACTTGCCGAATACTGCTTGTCCATTTAACCCTTTTAATTTTAGCCTAGTACCCACACCCCAACCCGGTCCTATGCCCCAACTGGCTCCTAATTGGGCTCACTTACTCTAACCCCCTTTCCCTTTAATCAACCGTTCCAAGCTCCTTTCATCGCCCCATCCCAACCACCTTTTAGCGGCCAACTTCAACCACTCTAACCTCCATATACCGGCACATTTCCTATCCCTCCTGTCAATAACTTTAACAATTGTTATCGTCCCGTCCTTAACTCAACTCATTGTATCGCCTCTGCTTCAAATTCTTAACCCGAAGGTTCCCGTTGTATCATCAATCCCCATATGAATGACATGCGGAGCGTTGGAGAATTGGCTCGAGACTTGGAACTCTAAAACAATCGTGAGTACTCATCGGATGAGGGCGAGCAAAATGAGGATGAAGGTGACTTTTCAGATGAGGATAAGTAGATGTTGGAGTGGTAGTATATCTTAGTATGTGTAATAAATTAGAGACTTGTAGTGAGTTTGAAATATTGATTTAGCATTTTATCATTGCGTGGAATATTTGTTGAATGAACTTGTGAAACATTTGATTTAGTATGTAAAAGTGGATTTGATGAATTGTATCGTAACGTTTGATAATTTATCGTATTGTGGTATTCTAACGTTTTAATGATTTGTTATTATACCCTATTGTATATTTGCTGAATTCTGCCTTTTTGAAATGTAGATTTTTTTCCGGTCTCATTTCTGGAAAAAATATGGAAACTAAAAAACCACCCAGTTTTTTTTTCCGCCCAGGTACACCTAGGGTCGACATTGTCGACCCTAGGAGTTCTTTTTTTTCCAGGTGAAAATGTTTAGGGTCGACATTGTTGACCCTATGTGTGTCTATGCCAACGTTTATTTGTCACATCTAGGGTCGCCATCTGCTTTTAATCCTAGGGTCGACAATATCGATCCTAGGTGTTTATATATATATTTTTAAATTAAAAAAGTGTTTTTAATAAAAAATATATTTATTCTAGGGTCTACATTTATTTTTCAAATTTAGGGTCGAAAATGTTGACCCTAGAATTTTATATATTTATTTTATTTAATTGAAAAAGGTATTTTTAATGCATAAATAAGTTTATTAATTATAAATACTTAGGGTCAACATTGTCGACCCTAAATAACAAAGGGATGTTGACTCTAGGCGTGGTCAAGCCAATATATGAAAAAATGGTGGGTCCCAATTGTCGACCCTAGGTTCAAAGGGGCAAGTCGACCCTAGATTTCGAGGGTTAAATTTTTGGGATCGAAACGTTAAGGTCGACATTTTCGACCCTAGGAGCTTAGGGTCGATGTTCTTTGTATTCTAGGGTTGACATTGTCGACCCTAAGGGCTAATTTTGTTGTAGTGTTATCATAAAACCAACGATCTGACAATACTACACAACACAAATTGTGTCGACTGGTAATCTAGCTATGAAGCCTACAAACGATCCACAATGAATAGAAAATAGGAAGATGCATGTCTAAGGTTTGTTTGGAATGGAAGTTACGTGCTTTAAGGAGTGTTTAGGGATCAACCAAAGAGGCCTAATACCATGATTCCACAAACAAACACTGATACATACAGCTGCATTACACTTGAGATTGAGTCTAACACTTCATAGATATGGCAGGATAACTACTATGACACACATAATACAATATAAACAACTAATGACAACTATATGTCGACTTGGGTACAAATGAGGAGAGTTCAAATTCAGTAGTAAATGTGACAATTTTGGTGGACCTTTGTTCTTTAATGTGGATATATAGTCGTACCAATCATACCCTTATTGTTGAAAATTTTGAGAAGCTTGAAAGACTAATTATTGGTGGGAAAGGTACATTTGTGGATAATGAGGGTAAACTTTTGAAAAATGTTGATTATTCGAGTGATCATGATAGTGAGGATGAAATTGAACAAATTGACAATGAGATGACAAGTTATTTGGCTTCAAATGGGATTGGTTATGACACTAATAGTTTGCTGGAACAATAAGGAAAACTTTTATAAATATTGACTACGACTACGATGCATACGATGATGATATGTATGAAGGCCAGGAAAATCCTGACGACATTCAATGTATATGTGATAATTTGGATATTAAAATACGAGGTCGTAAGAAGAGTTAGATTATTTGGTATAATTAAGTCATGTGTAATCTAGTCGGTTTATGCACTTTCTTTTAAGGAAATAGATCCCTTATGTAACAGGCGGAGATGTGAGATTCGGTTTTATTCATTTGACTTAGCGGGTATTTATTAAGTTAAGTGAATACATTTGAGCTAAATATATAATTAGCCTCTTAGTAAATAGATGCTAGTTTTAGTAGTCATTCTCAGTAATAGAATCAAAAAATTGAGCATAGTTATCAAGTGGTTTAAAAGAAACTATTTTAATTGTCTTTTTGAAGTAATAAATTTACCGAATAACTTTTTATCTAAAAAAGATATCGTACACCATATAATTTAAGCAAAATTTCAAATAGTAATTAGCGAAGATGAAGAATGTAAACTGAAAATATGAAATGTATGATATTCTTTTATGAATATGCTCAAGTTTTACAGAATAATAAATTAGTAGTATCATTCAAATTCAAGTTAGACGAGATATGGTTTTGAATGTGTGATATTTGCATTGGCATAAGAGGTATATATACATGTACATAAGAGTGTTGCCCAAGGTATGGGCCAAACTCTAGCATACATACAATATGGGCTATACCAATATAATAGCTAACTACGGTCCACTATTACTCCCCCGCAGTTGGAGCGGGAGAAGGGTGTACACTCAAACTGAATCGAAACTCAGCAAATAAAGAAGAGGGTAAGCCTTTCGTAAAGATGTCTGCGTACTGGTACCAGGAAGGGACGTGGAGAACACAAACCTGGCCGGTAGAAACCAAATCCCTAACAAAGTGAATATCAATCTCGATATGCTTATTACACTGATGTTGAAACGGGTTTGATGGTAGATACACGACACTCACGTTATCACAATAAACGAGTGTAGCAGATCGAAGTGGTACACACAGCTCTCGAAGAAGATTTCGAACCCATGCCGTCTCGGCGACTGCATTAGCGACTGCACGATATTCCGCTTCTACACTAGAACAAGAAATAACATGTTGGCGCTTAGAGGACCAGGAAATGAGGTTGTCGCCGAGAAATACATAATATCCTGATGTAGACCGCCTAGTAGAAGGAGACAACCAGCCCAGTCTGCGTCAGAGTATGCGATAAGCTCAGAGGTAGGGGAAGTATATAACCGTAACCCATGAGATAAAGTTCCATGAACATAGCGCAGAATGCGCTTCATAGCGGTCAGATGTGGCACACGAGGATCATGCATATATAAACATACCGGCTGAACTGCATAAGATAAATCTGGGCGAGTGAATGTGAGGTACTAAAGAGCATCAACAAGGCTACGGTATAATGAAGGGTCAGATACAGGATCACCATCAGGGCCAAGTTTGGACTCTATATCAGCAGGTGTCTTTCAGAGGTTGCAATTCATCATGCCAGCTCGCTCAAGTAATTCACAAGCATACTTGGATTGCGATAAAAACAAACCAGAGGATGTGCGTGCGCAGAAATCCCAAGAAAATAATTGAGCGGTCCTAAATCAGTCATAGAGAACTCTGTGTGAAGCAAGGAGATGATCTTCTTCAATAACTCGTTGGAGGATGCAGTCAAGATAATGTCATCGACACAGATAAGCAAGTAAGCAATGTCATTCCCCTGTTGAAAGATAAACAACGATGAGTATGTCCGACTGTGCTGAAAACCAACGCGAATGGCATAACTGGAAAAACTTTGCAACCTTGCTCGAGGGGGCTGTTTGAGTCCATATAGTGATTTATGCAATAAGCACACATGATGAGGGTGTGCAGGATCAACGAACCCTGGTGGCTGGTGCATATATACTGTCTCTGATAGGTGACCATGTAGAAATGTGTTCTTCGCGTCAAGCTAACGAATAGGCCATTGGCGAGAAACTGCCAAGCTGAGAACAATGCGTATAGTGGCCGATTTAACAATTGGGCTGAATGTCTCGTCACAGTCAATCCCTTGCTACTGACTACGCCCATTAGCAACAAGTCGTGCTTTGTATCGGCTGAGAGAACCATCTGCATTAATTTTATGTTTAAAAAGCCACATAGAACGGACAACATTCACATTTTGCGGTCGGGGAACAAGGACCCACGTACCATTACTAATAAGAGAATTATATTTGTCTAGCATAGCATGTTGCCAATTAGGATCACGAAGGGTATGGATATGTGAGCGTGGGATGGAGGAGGAAACGGAAACATGGCAAGCGAATTTAGGATTCTTTTTAACGGTGCCAACTTTGAAGCGAGTGACCATGGGGTTAGTTTAGGTTGAGGCGTAGGTTTGGTTCGTTGTATTAGTTTGTTGAAGTGTTGTGGTTTGAGTATGAGATTGTGGTGATTGAGCCGAGGCTTGGGTTTGGTGATGTTGGGTCACAATTGGGGTTTCTGATTGGGAGGTGTGCTCATCATTGTATAACACTAGGACAGGTGAAGTAGGTTCTAGGTCGGGTGTGGTCGTATCATTTAGATTAGGAGTAGTATGATGCGTGTTTGGTTGGATGGTATTGTTTAGTGTGGTGAGAAGACGAAGGGCTATTGGTGATGGATCGTCGAGGGTGTCTAGGAAATGGTAAGGGTTTTGTTGAGTTGAGTTGGTTGAGTTGGTTGAGCCATAAGGAAAAACATTCTCTTCGAATGTAACATGTCGTGATATAATGACTTTATTGGTGCTAAGGTCAAGGCAGCGAAAGCCGCGATGTTGGGATGGATAGCCAAGGAAGATGCATCGAGTAGAGCGGGGTTCAAGCTTGTGTTTTTTGTAGAGGTGTGGGTAGCATAAGCACCCAAAAATGCGTAGATGAGTGTAGGACGGAGGTTTGCGGAATAATTTTGTAAATGGAATTTCGTTATATATGGAGGTGGAGGGTAAGATGTTGAGTAAGTGTGTGGCCATGTGTAATGCTTCAACCCAAAATTGAAGAGGAAAGTTTTCTTGAAATAAGAGGGTTCAGATGATGTTGTTGATAGTACGTATCATTCCTTCTGATTTACCATTGTAAAACCCGCATGCTCTTACCATGAATAGTACCCTTAAGATCGTACGTACTAGATTAAAACTTTCCTTTTATAGTATGATTACGTTCACGTGTTAGAATTTTACGTATTACGTACGTGTTAGAACACGATAAGTATTTATTACGTACGAACACATAGTAATTATTTAAACAATAATTAATCACGAACACGCGCTCATGAAATCATGAACGTAATTAAATCACGAGCTAATATTAATTACGTATATATATTTATTACGAACACGAATAAATATATTAAGTCACGGTTAATATTTAACGAGAACATATAAAACACGAACACGACAAAACACGAACGAACACTAAAATAAATAGACTCGGAAAAAGGTACGGGTACCCCATGTGGGGCCCCTACCCGCGGCTACACCAAGGCAATGGGCCAAGCCCATCAAAATTTTACTAACAAAGGGGGTTAAGGTGAAATCTTGTGTCACTTTTCACATTAAAGTAAAAACATCAAAAAACCTAAAAAGTTTTTCTCCTTCTCCTTGTCCTCTCCTTTTGGCCGCCGCATATAAACACAAGAAAGGGGGTGTTCGCTTGATTTTGATCTTGAATTTTGTGCAAGTGTTCGTGTGTGTTCATCCTCGTTTGATCCACGCATTTGGTATGCCTTTTTAATCCTTATTCTTTTTGTTTTGATTTAATAAATTAAGTAAGAACATGATGTTTTTAAAAAGCTAATTAAAAACATTAATTAAACATGTAAATGGTTATGGGGTAAATCAAAACATGGGATTTGGGGATGTTTGATGTGGCCGACGCCTAAACCGAACCCCAAGGGGGTCTCGGCTTGGCTTATGGACCACCACCGAGACCTCAAGGTCTCGGTTTGGTGGTGTGGGTCCCACGGCAGCAGCAAACAGGGGGAAACCCCGAAGTGGTTCGGGGTATGGTGTTGATTACGGGTCCGGTTCATGGTTTTTAGTCACGATCCGGTTCATGGTTTATGTTAAGGTTATGTTTTAATAATCATATGTTAAAATTAAATTAATAAAATATGACATGATTAATTTAATAAAACATGACTTAGGTTATAATTTAATTATTAGATCATGGATTTTTAACTTAAGTATTTATATTTTTCTAGAATTTATAATTAATTAATTATTAAAAACCATGGCTATAATTAATTAATTAACATGACTTAGGTTATATTATTAATAATTAATAATACATGTTTTAACCTAAGTATTTAACTTTATTTAATTAAAAACATGATATATTTAATTAAATACTTTTAACCTATAGTTTATTTAAATTGCATGTAATAATTAATAAACTATACCTTATATCAATATGACTTAGAAAAATAATCAGAAAACACTTAAGCTTATATACTTAGCTTATTTAACCAGCTTATATCTAATTATGGAAACTTTCTATTTTTAGAAAATTATTTAATTAAGGCAGCTAATCTATTTATGGAAACTTTCTATTTTTAGAAACTTATCTATTTTAAGCAGTAATTCTATTTTTGGAAACTTTCTATTTTTGGAAACTTTCTATTTTTGGAAACTTTCTATTTTTTGAAACTTTCTATTTTTAGAAACTTTCTATTTTTGGAAACTTTCTATTTTTGGTAACTTTCTATTTTAGGAAACCTGCTATTTTTAGAAAGTTACTTATTATTACACAGTAAGTATAATAATACATGAAATACAAGTAATACTTAATCAGAATAGACAGAATATAAGATAAACACAGTTTAAAGCTTAAAACAGTCTAAGATGACATGAACGTATAAAATAAGTTAAGACATGATATAAAACCAGTTGCGTATTTAGTAATCAGATACTTATACACGTATGTATTTATGTAGCATTAGTGATACCGAAGTAGGACTCTCTTCTGTTCGTCTTCTCGTTCACTGGACATAAGGTACGGATTCCCGTCCTTTCAGTATGGACATTCTTTCCTTACTAGGATTCCCCGTATGCAGCCAACTGTTTTCCCGTAGTATAAGTTTATATGTTTGATTTGCTTATGTTTAATTTAGAATACCTATAGCCATATACATGCATGACCAGTTTCACCTAGTTATGGAGGTACCATAACCATAACATTAGAGGCACTGGTGTTATGACTTCCCCACGGCGGAGTGATTGCTCGTGGCGTCACTTCAGCTTTTGGCCATATTATTATATTTATCATGTGGGGCGTATGGGTGCATCCTAGTTACATGTTTTCAGCAGATTACTCAGTGTGAATGTGGTGTGTGCCTTGCATCCTTCACAAGGAGCTGATCCCTCCTACCCAAGCCAGTATATTAAATTAGAGGCAGCCCCTCTAATTTGCATGATGAGGTCACCCCTCCAAATATTCATGCACGGTGGATTTTCATGACCTATATTGGCTATTGGTAGAATATGTTAAACAAAATTTATAAGATAAACATAAGGCTTTTCAAACTATAAAACCAGTTTTACCAAGACTTAACCGTGTTATTCGGGACTTAGTTTCTTCCGCTGTTATATGCTTATATGCTTATACTATTCATGCTTTATTGTACATCTGTGCACTGAGCGTATTGTTCAGCCGTTTTTCCTTTTCTATGTTTCCAAAACGGCAGGTACTCAGGGACGCTCGTAGACTTTAAACGTACGTGCATATGGACTGGAAGCTTTCTAGCCTTTCTTTACTTTATGCATTATCTTTACTTTGATACTCTTGCCATGGACATTGTTTAGTCCTTTCAATTACAGTACTTATGTTTGTGTGTGATGAGCTTTACTTTTGGACTACCGACGTTTGATTCCGGTATTTTCCTTTTATGGTCATCTAATGTTTAGACATTTATCCTTGTATGCTTTGATAACACGCCATAATTACGTGTGACATTCCATTATCAAAATGGGGTGTTACAATTATGGTATCAGAGCCAAGGCTTCGAGCTGTAGGCTCTCAAAATATGACCTGTGATTAGTGGGTAGTCACTATGGTCTTCCTAGAACTGACAGTTGTTTTCATGCATTCATCATTTTTATGCATACATATATATGTCATTGTCGCAGGTTTATGACTAAGTAATGGTTGGTACAGGACTGGACCTATTTAGTCGCATGTGTTTTATCGAAACTTTTAAATTTGGGACCGGCCCATAGGCGTCCCCTCGCCATGTCTTTTATTTTGGGTGAACTGACCATAGGCGTTCACTCTCGAGCATACAAAAGTTTTCATAAAACTGCATCATGCATTCATACACAAATTTTCTTGCATAAAATTTTTCTCTGGATTTATTGGTATAAATTTTTTTCATGTATATAGATTTTATGTTTTGATCTGTTAATCATATGTTTTATGTTATACTGTCAGATGGTTCTCACACGCGAACAGGAACAACTCAATGCTACAATCCAAGCTGCAATGCAAGCTTTGCTTCCTCAACTAAGGAACGACATCAGGGCTGAGGTTCAAGCTGCCAACAATCAGCAGCATAACCAAGCACCTCCTCCTCCTCCTCCAGTGACATTGGCAGTATAGCTGGAGAGATTCAACAAGCTCCGTCCTCGAGCTTTTGAGAAAACAGATAGCCCCAGTGATGCTGAAAGCTGGTTGGCTCACATCGAGAAGATTTTCAATGTTATGGGTTGTGACCCCGTGTTCAAGGCGAGGTTGGCATGTTACCGGTTCGAAGGCGATGTGTTAAATTGGTGGTTAGCATTGATGTAGTCTGAGGGAGGTAACGATTGGGTTGCTGGTTTGACTTGGGCTCAGTTCAAAGATAGGGTGATGGAGCAGTTCTTTCCCAAGGCTGAGCAAGACAAGCTCAAGAGGGAGTACCATGGGATCCGACAGAGAGCTGGGGAGAATAGCAATGAGTTTATGCAACGCTTTCTTCGCTTAGCTGGTTTCCTTGGTGCAACAGCAGGTACTCCTAAAGAGCAGGCACACCACTTTAGGTGGGCTCTTCGCACATCGGTCGCAAACAATCTGGTGTGTGCTACGTTCAGCACTGTAGCACAAGTGGCCGATGCGGCACGTAAGCTGGAGATGTTGCATGAGAGAGATGAGTTCGGGGAAGCTGAGAAACCCGACAAGAGGTAAACATTCGTATTCAAGCGGTAACTAATCCGTATTCTTTCCATATATGTCAATTATTCATCTCTTTAAATTGTATCTTCCAGGCAGAAAACTGGGGACCGGTCTCAACCGGCTACTCAGCAGCAGCCTCATCAGCCCAAGGGAAACGGTCAGACTAACGACTGTTCTGCTACGGATAGGCGTGGCGGTAATGATAATTACCGTAACAACGCTGGACACTCCAACGGCAGCAGGTCCTAATACTTACGCATTTTCTTATGATTTCATGTTATAACTCATATTCTGACACTTTAGCAAAACTTCTACCAGGAACCATGGAAACGGTAGGGACCAGAACTAGAGAGGTTCACAGCCGAGCCGTCCAGCTATCACTGGTATTCAATCCTACGATTATCCGCATTGTCCTTTATACCCTATTATCATGTCTTATGTAAAATGTTTTATCAGGTCCTCAGCCAACCAGAGCACCTGCTGGAGGATATACTCATCCTCTTTGCTCTACTTGCCACCGTAGGCACCCAGGGCCATGTCGTCGTAACACTGACGCATGCTTCAAGTGTGGTCTTCCTGGCCATATCATGAAGGATTGCCGTAAGGGCGAGATGGAGGGCACATCAGGACATGCTGATACCAAGCCGCCTCCTACCACTGGGCGTGTCTACACGACATCTCGAGACCAGGCCAACAAGTCTACAAGTACCATCATTGGAATCTTGTATATGTATGGTCAAGCTGCGTGTGTTCTTTTCGATACGGGTGCTACTCACTCGATCATTTCTACTGCTTATGCTAAGAACATTAGGATGCTCCCCATGCCACTAGAGAATAGTCTTACTATTTCCTCGCCTTTGAGGGACTCTGTATTAATCACCCATGTATACAAGAGTCTTCCCCTAGAATTTGACGATAAGATTCGCCCTGTTGACGCACTTCTGTTGGACATGAATAACTTCGACATGATTTTGGGCATGGATTGGCTATCCAAGTATCATGCTACAATAGACTGCCATTCGTATCGAGTTATCTTCGGTGATGTTAATGCACCAGATTACATTCATAACGGGTTCGTACCCGGACAGTCTGTACAAATCATATCTACCCCGCAAGCGCGTGCACTACTGTCACATGGCTGCGAGGGTTATCTAGCTACGGTTCACGACATGGATGCTGAATCTCCATCAATTCAGGATCAACGAATAGTGTCGGAATTCCAAGATGTATTTCCAGCAGAATTTCCGGGCATACCAGCTGCACGAGAAGTGGAATTCAATATCGAGCTTATTCCAGGAGCTAAACCGGTCTCCAAGGCTCCTTATCGCATGGCTCCCATAGAGCTGAAAGAGCTGCAGGATCAACTGCAAGAACTTATTGAACGAGGTTTCATTCGACCGAGCGCATCTCCATGGGGCGCACCGGTCTTATTTGTTAAGAAGAAGGACGGCAGTATGCGTCTTTGCATAGACTATCGGGAGCTCAACAAGATTACTATCCGGAATAGGTATCCACTGCCGCGTATAGATGATCTGTTTGACCAACTCCAAGGGGCCAAACACTTCTACAAGATTGATCTTAGGTCAGGCTACCATCAGCTACGGGTTAAGGAGCAAGACACTGCCAAGACTACTTTTCGTACCCGCTATGGCCACTACGAGTTTGTAGTTATGCCATTCGGCCTGACAAATGCTCCAGCAGTGTTCATGGACTTGATGAACAGAATCTTCCATGAATTTCTGGACAAGTTCGTCATTGTCTTCATCGATGACATCCTGATTTTCTCAAAGTCCAAAGAGGAACACGAAGACCATCTTCGTACAGTACTACAGATTCTTCGCCAGAAGCAGTTGTATGCTAAATTCTCCAAATGTGAGTTCTGGTTGGACAAGGTGGCATTCTTAGGTCACATTGTATCAACAGAAGGAATCACTATGGATCCAGCGAAGGTTGAGGCCATTACTAAGTGGTCGAGGCCGACATCAGCAACGGAAGTCCGTAGTTTCTTAGGCTTAGCTGGCTATTACCGTAGGTTCGTGGAGAACTTTTCCCGCTTAGCACTACCATTGACCAAACTGATGCGGAAAGGGGAGAAATTCGTCTGGACTGAAGAACGAGAGAAGAGCTTTGAAAACCTGAAGCAGAAGCTAGTATCTGCACCTATTCTTACTCTCCCATCTGGTACGGGTGGATTTCAAATCTATAGTGATGCATCGGGGAATGGACTTGGTTGTGTTCTCATGCAACATGGGAAAGTGATCACGTACGCTTCACGACAGCTTAAGCCATATGAAGAAAATTAGCCTACGCATGACTTGGAACTTGCTGCAGTCGTGTTTGCATTGAAAATATGGAGGCACTACTTATATGGAGAATCATGTGACATTTTCACGGACCACTAGAGCTTGAAGTATATCTTCACTCAACGTGAATTGAACATGAGGCATAGAAGATGGTTAGAGCTGTTTAAGGATTATGACATTAATCTACAGTATCATCCCGGAAAGGCAAATGTAGTAGCAGATGCTCTTAGCAGGAAGTCCGGAATGATCAACGACATTAAAATTGAGGAGGAAATCATAAGAGACTTGGAGCGACTAGACATCGAGATCATGGTACGTGGACAGCACGGTTACTGGGCTAATCTTAGAGTAGAACCCGAGTTACTCTCTAAGATCAAGGAAGCTCAGAAAGATGATGGAGAAATCTGGGCGATAGTTCAGAATTTGGAGAAACAGACGGAACTCAGAGTAGATGCAGATGGCATCGTATGGCAGGGCACGAGACTTTGTGTTCCTAATGACCAAACACTCCGGGAAGCCTTGTTAGCTGAAGCTCATAGCTCCCCATTCTCTATACATCCTGGTTCGACTAAGATGTACCATGACATCAAGCAATACTTTTGGTGGAGTGGTATGAAATAGAATGTGGCCACTTACGTCTCCAAATGTCTTACCTGCCAGTAGGTTAAGATCGAGCATCAGCGATATGGCGGTCTCCTTCAACCGTTAGATATTCCAGAGTAGAAGTGGGACAAAATCACCATGGATTTTGTTACTGGTCTTCAGCCTACCAAGAGGAAGCACGATGCAATTTGGGTTATCGTAGATCGACTTACCAAATCAGCTCATTTCTTACCGATCCGCAAGGAATATCCGGTAAGTAAACTCGCCGATACATATAGAAGAGAGATCATGAGACTCCACGGTGCTCCATCCAGCATCGTCTCAGACAGAGATCCTCGTTTCACTTCGCGATTTTGGAAGAGTCTGCAGAAAGCTTGGGGTACACAACTTAAGCTTAGCACGGCTTTTCATCCTCAAACGGACGGACAGTCGGAGCGAACGATTCAGACATTGGAAGACATGTTGAGTTCATGTGCGTTGGAATGGACGGGTGATTGGGAAGATTACATCTGTTTGGTGGAGTTTGCATACAACAACAGTTGGCACGCAAGTATCAAGTGTGCTCCTTTCGAGATGTTGTATGGCAGAAAGTGTCGCGCCCCAATCTGCTCGATTCAAGTTGGCGAGCGAACACTTGAAGGACCAGAAATTATAGAGATGACCAACGAAAGGATTGCAGTTGCTAAGCAGAAACTTCAGGAAGCACAGTCACGTCAGAAGAGTTACGCCGATAAGCATCGTAGGGACATACATTTTAACGTAGGAGATCACGTCTTCCTTAAGGTTTCGCCAGCACGTGGTGTTAGTGATGTAGTGTTTTTACTACTCTTTAGGAAAAGAGAGCAAAAGTGGCAAGTATTAAGTGTTGGTTTAGGAAAACCGAGCACTAATGACCAAATAAGTTCAAGTTCGTTTCCCAAGGAGGCAAGTGCGTTGTGTAATGAAATGATTAACTTTTGTGATTATATTGTTGAGAAAGAAAAATAGTAATGAGATTAGAAGAGAAAGACGGTTACGAAGATGAATTAAGCTAAGACGAAAAGGTCGTTCACGTAAAACCGTAAAAAGCTACAAATTAAAAATTTTAACCTAAGAATAAATTAAAAGTTAAAACTAAGTCTAAAATAATATAAATAAGAATAAAAATTCAACAAAAATATTTTAAAACCTTTTATTAATTAAATATTCAATTTTAAATGCTAATTAAAGCCCTAAAATTAAATATAATTAACAAAATGTCCAAAGTATTATTTTATTGAACAAATAACTCACTTATATTATTTAAAGACTAAAAAATATTTTTCCTAAATTTTAAAAGCTATTTTTCTATTTTTAAAACACTAAAAACTATTTTTAAACTAAAATAATCATAAAAAATAATAAAATAATGCTAAAAATAATTTGACAATATTAAAAATCCTAATTTATACTATTGAACAGTAGAAAAATGAAAAAGTTTGAAAAATATAAAATTTTGCACTAAAAGACAAAACAGTTTGAATTTAAACCCCAATTTATCTAAATTTAATTCTAAAAAATAATTAAAAAGTGAACAGTGAAATAATTTTTAACTAAAAATCTTAAACTATTTTTTTAAATATAAGAAAAATTTTAAAACTGAAAAATATTTAATTTTACCACTAAAAGACAAAATCAGAAATATTAAAAGTAATTAAAAATAGCAATTTAATCTAAAAAATACTAGATGAACAGTAACTGAAAATTTCTTTAAACTGAAAAATTAGAAATTAAATTAGAAAAATAATACAATTAAAATGAAACCCTAATTCCTATTTTCACCCACTAAAGACAAAAACCTAAGTTACAGATAGTGACATGTCAAGGACTTTTGTCCTTTTGTTGAGCAGTGGTAACAAATGCACAAGCAGGGGGAACTTGGTTCCCACTGTTAGTGCAAATTTAGAGGTCTGGTGGGTTTTGAGCTTAGGAAAGCTTAGAGTGAGCTTGTATGGTGATATTACTTGGATACAATGGCACCCCTACACTTAGTGGAATGTAGGGAGTCAATAAGAACAGAAAAACACACACTCACAAAGCAAAAATCACACAAAAATGGCACATTCAAGTGACTGATTAAGCTAAGCCCTATCTGATGAACAGTTGCTGAACTAAATGGCACAAAAGTGAAGTTTACAGCTTCAAATCTAGCACATAATCCAACCAAATAACATGCAAGCTATATAAAACCCTAGAATGGCAGTTCAACTAACAATTTCCAAGATTTCATAGTCTAGATTGCAATAAAACTGGCAGAAAATAGATTACTGATTTTTGCTAGGCTACTACCAATTTTTGCATGCAATCTATATCAAAACCAACTAAAATGGAACCTTATGACTGAATAAGACCCTAGCTAGCAAGTTAAGTGAACCTAGATTGATTTTTAACACCAAATGTTCTCACAATTTTCAGTTAAAACCCACATCCAAACACACCTTATATTTCTGAAATCAACTTTTTTCAATCCAAATGCTTTAAAAACTTAATCAAACTTGTCCTAGTTACCTCTAGCATGCATAATAACATTAAATAATCATAAACCAACAAGTTAAATGAACAAAAAGTAGATTTCTCACAAATATCACAAAATCACACAAAAAATATGTTAAACTTGAAAACAAGGGATTTCAAGGTTTATACCTTGTGGGACCCACATCCAGGCCCCACTATGGTAGCAATGCCATCTCCCATCAACTTATAGCTGGGCTTATGGCTTTTTGAAACAAGGTTGCTAGTAGAGATTTGCTAGTGGTGGTCACAAGGGACATACACACCCAATATGACTTCAAAATGGTTGAGTTTAATGTACCTGCCAAGAAAGAAAGCAAACCAAAAAGGATGACCTGTTCACAAGTCAAATAAGCTGATAAGCCAGCTTATCAGTTAAGCTGTTTATGGCTTATTTGACACAAAGAAAAAACTGATTTTTTTTTATTTTCTGAAAGTTTCTAATAATAACTAAATCAACAAACACTTCAAACCTCACTTGAGCTTGATATTCAACAAGACTATCAGGCTCATATGATCAGTTTGAAACACTTGGACGAATACTTAAGAATTTGTTTCACTTTAGTCTCCAAACAAACAAGAACAGAACATGAAATCGTAACTTTAAAATTAAAATATGCAAATGGAAAGTAAAATTTGGCTCTTTTGTTTCTCGTCAACAACTCAACACCATTTCATTTCACTTTAAACAAATATGGTTTTACAAGGCTGTGACCAAAGAGAAGGAAAAAAGAACAATAAATATGAAATCCTATTTGCCTTTATATAGAGGCTTACAAAACATTCTAGAACTGAAAAGAAGAATTAACCCTAATGGTGTGAACTTCCATCTTTGCCCTTGAGATATTAGGATATCTCATTGAAGATTCTTGTTTTTGAATTTGGTCAAGAGCTCCATGTGATGATCTTTTGGATTTTTGTGGGATGCCAAAAGTGTAGAAATGATCCTAGGCGTACAATAAACCTTTGGGGAACACGAAATTGCTATGAGCTGTTGATCTACTGTCACCCCTTTTGTTTGCTTGTGCAGGGGAGGGCCAGGGTGTCACATGGGTGATGGTGAGGGTTTTCTGGGTTATGGGTTTGGTGTAAGGTCGGGTTGATTATCGATCTGGAAACAATAGGACAAAACCCTTTTGATTTGTATAAATGGGGATTAGGGTTTATGTCTGAAGATTAGGGGGTGATTAGGGGTGGAGGGTGAATAGTATCCGTTTCCCTCCCTTAATATTATACTAAATTCAGTTTAAAAACTGATTAGTTAATATTAAATCGAGTTGGTGGAATGCTGATGTGGGAGTGGTGAGGTGTCAGCAGGGGTGAGGTGGCAGCAACTAAGTGGTGGGGAGAGGTTGTGTGTCTGGGCAATTATGGCCCTCAATCTTCCAAGTCTTGTTCACTTTGTGTTAAATAGCCAAAAATCTCTTTTCCCTTGTTTATAACTTTCAGCAACTTGTCAAAAATGGCACCACAAGTTTTTAAACTTGTATCAAGGACTAGACATGCAAATTTATGATATTTGAAGGACTGATTTTGGCATTTTCTTCATTCTTCAAGGTTTTGACTTGTTTGTTGACTTCTTGGAGGACCAATATTGACAATTTAGTTTTGTTGAGGGACTAAATTTGCCAATTCTTCAACGTTAAGGGTCCCTTTTGTAATTTTGACAAACTTTAGGGACCAAACTTGTAATTATGAAGATACAAGGGTATAAAGTGTCAATTCTTCCATATTGGAGGACCCTTCTTCATAATTCTTCAAATCTTCAAGGTTTTTCTTTGGAAAATGTTGGGTCAAAAAGTTGATGTGGCAGAAACTCAAAAACGAAGAAAACATGAAGATATTGTTTAAGCGTTGTCAAGAGCAATTTAGGCGTTGACAAGAACAAATCCAGCGTTGTTGGCTCAAGAGTTGTCATGTACAATCTAAGCATTGTTACATGTAATTCAAGAGTTGATAGAAACGTAGACAAGAAGCTTATGGAAGCTTCTATTTAGATAAACATGCAAGATATATTCTGCATAAGTTTATTTAAATAGAAGATTTACTTGTTTATTTGTTATTATCTCTTGTAAACCCTAATCCTTACACTATAAAAGGAACCAAGGGTCTTAGGTTTTATATATCAATTCATTCACAATGTAAACCTAAAAGCGTGTGTGCACTAGACGTGGGATTCAATGTATACACGTCTAGTGGTTGTTTATTATTAATAAAATGAGCAACCCTTTTGTTTTAATTCATGTTATTTGTGCCTAAACACCTTGTTAATGTATCATGTTCTAATTCCGCTTTGATTATCTAATCATATGAACATGGTGCATTCCTAGTAGCTTCAAAGATCCAGAAACCAAGGTTTCCACAATTGGTATCAGAGCCTCATGGCTCGTGATGCTAGGACCAATAAGGTGTTTGTGTATGGTGAAAAGAAGAAAAATCCGTCTAGGGTTTTTCTGGACGTTTTTGTGTGCGCAGAAGTATTCAGAAGGCCATAACTTTTTATTGAACCGTTGGATCGCCACGAAATTTTTTGTGTGTGTTCTACACACATATATATAGATATCCACTGGAGGGATTATCGAGATCTATCCCCAAGAAAACGTTATTAAGTGTCAAAGTCACCAGGGGTCATATACTGTTTTCTGTGAACAGTAATAGTAAAAACGCGATTTCTCCTTCGTTAACCGTTGGATCGTCGTGAAATTTGATCTGTATGTTCACTTGTGTCTAGGATCTCACCGAAGGGATCTTCGATCTAAGCTCTCATGAAGAAGATATTCGATGTCAAAGTTCACTGCAGTTTATGGTTTTCACATAAAATCATGATTTAGGGTTTATAAAACCCTAGATCTATTACCCGCTGACATATGTTATTTAGACGCTGATAGATGTTGGTGTGACGCTGATAGATGTTGGTGTGACGCTGAAAAGGCATGGATGAGACGCTGATGGCCAAGCGCTGACAGGTACAAAGTTGGCGCTGACAGGAATAAGTTAAGCGTTGTTGGGAAGCGCTGACACTTGTTGTCCGATATATACATTTTCAAATGCTGACAAGTGTTGTCTGATATTGGACAACACACAGTGTTGATATCTTGGATAGTGAAGGATATTGGACAACAAAAGTAATAGTTGCTGTTTGAGAAAATTGATACGTTTTTAGCACACAAAAAGGAGGATTATACACACGAAGGTACATGGAATCTCCGTTTTTATTCAGAATATCATGGTGATATTTATGGCTCGGATACTTTTAAAAGGGATTAATGATTTTAATGCGAGTTAGCAATAATTCGTGAGGTAATTTATTGGATTTTATTATGTAATCGGGGTAGCCTTGTAAAAGAGTTATCCGCCTAATAGCTTTTACATATGATATGAAGATTAAGAATCGTCATGAAGAGGTGTTAGCTTAAGGGGAAGAATTCTTATGGTAAGTTTGATGATTGAAGAAGATTTTCGCGAGTTTGTGTTCTATCATATCTTAAAGTCGTGAACTCCCAGTCATTGAATTTTAAGGTAACTTGTTTATGCTTACATGGTTACTGATGAAGTGATACAAGGTCTAGGAATATGTGATTTTTCTTATGGTTCTCTATGCACATATTTTCTATCACTTGAAGGAGTTACATTATCGTGCTCAGTGTCTCACAAAGGATGAGGATTTTTGTATCAGCTACATACTTCATCACATCATCGTACAAGATATGGAACATAGGTTTGGGTTACTCTACTTCTACATCAAAAATATTATATCAATTGTTCTTCAAGATCATTACATAGAGCTACATTTGGAGAATCTTCAAAGATTGCATATATTGTTTACTTTCCTGTTGATGTGACAAAAAGGGGAAGACATACATGCTAAACTTGAGGGGAAGCAATCTGAAGATCATGTACAACTTACAAGAGATACACATAGAGTTTTGCCACCATCAACTAGGGGAACATTGTTGGGTCAAAAAGTTGATGTGGCAGAAACTCAAAAACGAGGAAAACATGAAGATATTGTCTAAGCATTGTCAAGAGCAATTTAGGCGTTGACAAGAACAAATCCAGCGTTGTTGGCTCAAGAGTTGTCATGTACAATCTAAGCATTGTTACATGCAATTCAAGAGTTGATAGAAACGTAGACAAGAAGCTTATGGAAGCTTCTATTTAGATAAACATGCAAGATATATTCTGCATAAGTTTATTTAAATAGAAGATTTACTTGTTTATTTGTTATTATCTCTTGTAAACCCTAATCCTTACACTATAAAAGGAACCAAGGGTCTTAGGTTTTATATATCAATTCATTCACAATGTAAACCTAAAAGCGTGTGTGCACTAGACGTGGGATTCAATGTATACACGTCTAGTGGTTGTTTATTATTAATATAATGAGCATCCCTTTTGTTTTAATTCATGTTATTTGTGCCTAAACACCTTGTTAATGTATCATGTTCTAATTCCGCTTTGATTATATAATCATATGAACATGGTGCATTCCTAGTAGCTTCAAAGATCCGGAAACCAAGGTTTCTACAGAAAATTCTTCATTAGGGCTTGGTTCATTGTGCGGCTTCGTTTCCCGTGTTCGTTTTGGTATGATTCTTGTGATCTTTTGTCATTTTCTCAATATCCGTACCTAAAATACACAAGCAACAAACACAAGCATATATATGGGTATTTTAATGATATTTAATGCATTTTAAGCTTGATTTGGACGATGAGACTATGTATAAAAGCAGTCTCATCACTCCCCCATACTAAACCATTGCCGTGCCCTCACGCAATGCTAGAATTCATTTTTATTCTCTTTTATTGAATGATAAACTAGCTACACTACTACTATTACTACTACTTGTGTTTTAGACATAATGTATGATTTTTATCGCAAAATGGGACGTTTAGGTTCATAGAATAAGAACACATGAATGCTTCGTTAGAAATAATTTCATCGTCCTCGATTTTTACCTCAATTCCTAGCCAAGCGTGTAACGAGATCATTGTCATTATAAGTTAGTAATGCTAACACTACTCATATGCCCTTATCACGTACTTATCCTCCCATTATTCCTAAGTTGTATCTCTTATATTTTATTTTATCTTGAATGTTTCACGAGGACACATTGTTTGACTTATGTGATAATAGAGATTTAGGTCTAAAATAGAGTCCTAACGGTGTAATCAAGACCATCAAATCAATAACCCCTCCTAATAGACAACGATGTTAAAAAATTAAGTTGACAAGAAGAATCGATAAACACGGTTTTATAACGGTTTTGAACATGAGACTTATTACCAAGACTTTTATACGCCCCCTAACGGAAGGGCCTTATTATCTTTGGTTTACCTCCATCTTTTATTCAACTTTGCCATGAAGCTTTTATTATGACTTCGGTGTTGCCTTGCCTTTTATTATCCGCCTCATCGGTGGTTTTATTAGCCAAAGACGTATATCCTAACGCTAAGGCGAATTTTGGATCTTTAAAGCTTCAAAGATTAAGGCTTGATTCACTTTCAATTTTGCATAGATTTTTCGGCCTTGTGGGGCTTCAAATTGTTTGCTAGATTCAGGTGAGCACTTGAAATCTTATTATTGGGTGAAGCTTTTGATTATTCAGGTGCCAATACTTCAAAACCGCGACGCTGGCGATACCTTAATGTCTTCCCAATTTAATTACACGGAAGCTACTAGAAAAGACTAGAAACCCAACAATCCCAACTAAACCGCTAAGTCAATATTTATTAAGCAAAAAATATTTACATGCGAAGGGAGAATAAACAAACAACGAGAACACATGAGTTTTTGAAAGAATACGAGTACTCTACGTTTAGCATAGTAACTTATAATTAACCCTATCATTTCTCGCCCTCATCTAAGAGACTTAGCCTAATGTGAAGTTAAGGAATCAAAGCTAAGTGCTCAACACGCACGGTCGAGTCAAAAATTACTCTTATTCTCGCCATCGGAAAATCTACATTCGTGTCTTCAAACACTTACAAAATATGAGAAAAATTTTAAAATTTGGCCATTTTTAGCCTTATTTTGCAACAAAACGATAAACAAAACATAAACTTTGGAAAGCGTGAAGGTTTGGCAAGGCAAGTATCTATTCACCCCCCCATACTAAAGTTAAACATTGCCCTCAATGTTTCGAGTCTAGGGGTGCAAACACCCCCATACTAGAGACGTAGTTGAATGCCTAATCTAGCATGGAAAGGGTGTAACCAATAAATTAATAGCCGTTTATGAAGTGTGCTAATAACCTAAGGTTAAAACATCAAAAGGATATATCATGGATATTGAGAAAGTCTTCAAAGCAAACGATCGAGTGTTCCCATAAAACGAACAGGAGAGGCTCCAATCGTGAAGATCATGATCATCTAGAGTCCACAATTAACAAACAACCACGAAACAAAGGTTGGAAGGGCACAAATCCCCACACGTAAACTACATTAGAAAGCGATAATATGTACATGGGATAAGCATGGGACTCCCCCACGAGGCACCTCGTTTTTGATTACCGAGTCATGAGCTCGACTCGATCCCCTCAATACTAATTATCATTGGGGGAAAGTAACTTGGTCGAGGTAGTTCAAGGATGGAACTTCCCCGCCAAAGTAGTGCTTCAACCTATGTCCATTCACCTTGAAGTTAGGACCATCATCTTGAGCTAGCTCGATGGTCCCATATGGAAAAACTTGAGTCACGGTGAATGGGCCGGACCAACGGGATTTCAACTTACCGGAAAAGATTTTCAATCGAGAATTAAAAAGCAAAACTTGATCCCCAATGTTAAAAACCCGGTTTTTAATTTTAGAATCATGCAACTTTTTAGTTTTTTCTTTGTAAATCAATGAATTTTCATAAGCAATGTCTCTCAATTCATCCAATTCATTCAATTGCATTTTCCGGTGTTTTCCCGCGGTCTCCATATCATCATTACAATGCTTTAGGGCCCAATAAACCTTGTGTTCTAATTCGATAGGCAAATGACAATTCTTTCCATACACAAGCTTATAGGGAGTGCACCCAATGGGCGTCTTATGAGCGGTCCTAAAGGCCCATAAAGCATCGTCCAACTTATCCGACCAAGTTTGTCGGTTTTCCCCAACGGATCTCTCCAAGATCCTCTTCAAAGCTCGGTTTGAAACCTCTACTTGCCCACTCGTTTGTGGGTGATAAGCCGTAGAAAGCCGATGTGTAACCCCATATTTCCTTAGGACCCTTTCGAATTGGTCGTTACAAAAATGGGTTCCACGATCGCTTATGATCGCACGAGGGGTTCCAAATCGAGAAAACAAGCTTTTCAAGAACTTGACTACCACACGAGCATCATTAGTGGGCAAGGCTTTGGCCTCCAACCACTTTGATAGGTAGTCACCCGCAACAAGGATGTACTTATTACCACGAGATGATGGGAACGGCCCCATAAAGTCTATACCCCAAACGTCAAAGATCTCACACACTTGGATGATATTTTGTGGCATTTCATCTTTTTGTGAGGCTTTTCCTTGTCGTTGGCATGCATCACACGACTTCACAAGATCTTGTGCATCTCGGTAAATAGTAGGCCAAAAGAAGCCGACATCAAACACCTTCTTAGCCGTGAGATTAGCACCGTGGTGACCACCCGTGGGTCCCTCGTGACAAGCTCTAAGGATGTTAGAAGCTTCGCTGCCAAATACACAACGTCGGATGATTTGATCCGCACAAGTTCGAAACAAGTAAGGGTCGTTCCAAAAGTAGAACTTGACGTCACGAAAGAATTTTCGTTTTTCTTGAGTCGTCATACCCTTAATGATGAAGTTACCCGCATGGTAATTTGCAAAATCCGCAAACCATGGGGTGGAAGAATCAAGCTTAGAATTCACTACACCAAGTGTCTCGAGCGGAAATTTTTTGGTGATTTCCTTGGGCTCGTAAACACTTTGGTGAGGATCTTCCAAACGAGAAAGATGATCGGCCGCTAGATTCTCGGCTCTTTTTTTGTCAACGATTTTGTGATCAAATTCTTGAAGGAGGAGAATCCAACGAAGTAATCAAGGCTTAGCATCTTGCTTTGCCATGAGATACTTAATAGCCGAATGATCCGTATACACTATGCATTTCGTCAAGACGAGATAAGGTCAAAATTTCTCAAATGCATACACCACGGCAAGGAACTCCTTCTCCGTTGTAGTGTATTTAAGTTGAGCCTCGGTCATCGTCTTGCTAGCATAGTGAATAGGTAAGAAGTGCTTTTTATGACGTTGCCCCAAAACGGCCCCAATAGCTAGTCACTAGCATCACACACGAGCTCAAAGGGGAGGTTCTAATTGGGAGCAACAAGGATGGGAGCTTTGGTAAGTTTCCTTTTAAGGATTTCAAAGGCTCGTACACAATCTTCGTCAAAGACAAAACGTGCCTCTTTTTCAAGAAGATGTGTAATGGGTCGAGAGATCTTTGAAAAATCCTTGAGAAATCGAGGATAAAAGCCCGCGTGGCCTAGGAAACTCCTAACTCCCTTAACGGTTTTGGGATGAGGTAATTTGGCGATGACGTCTACCTTAGCTTGATCTACCTCAATCCCCGCTTTCGAGACCTTGTGCCCTAAGACGATTCCACTCTTAACCATAAAATGACACTTTTCCCAATTGAGCACAAGGTTGGTTTCCTCACAACGTTTCAACATTCTCTCTAGGTTCGACAAACACGAAGTGAACGAATTACCAAACACGGAAAAGTCATCCATGAAGACTTCCATCGTCTTCTCGATCATATCCTGAAAAATAGCGATCATGCACCTTTGAAAGGTTCCCGGTGCATTGCAAAGTTCGAATGGCATTCTACGATAGGCAAACGTTCCATATGGACACGTAAACGTAGTTTTTTCTTGATCACGAGGATCGATGGGAATTTGGAAGTAACCGGAAAAACCATCTAAAAAGCAATAGAAATCATTTCCCGCAAGACGCTCCAACATTTGGTCCATGAAGGGCAAGGGAAAATGGTCTTTACGAGTGGCTTCATTCAACTTACGATAGTCAATGCACACTCTCCATCCGGTCACGAGTCTAGTGGGAAGTAACTCGTTGGCATCGTTTGGCACAACGGTCATCCCTCCCTTTTTTGGGACACAATGAATAGGACTCACCCAAGGGCTATCGGAAATAGGGTAAATCATTCCCGCGTCAAGGAGTTTAAGGACCTCCTTTTTGATGACGTCGTGAATTTTGGGGTTCACCCTCCTTTGGCATTGGATTGCGGGCTTGTAATCCTCCTTCATTAAGATTTTGTGGGTACAAAACTTGGGATCGATTCCCTTAATGTCAGATAACTTCCACGCAATTTCCCCTTTGTGATCCTTTAGAACATCGACAAGTGCGGTTTTTTCATCATTCGAAAGTTCCTTCGCAATAATAACCGGAAACTTGTCGTCCTCCTACAAATAGACATATTCGAGGTGAGGAGGTAAATCTTTCAACTCGAGGATAGGTGGTTCCTCAAGTGAAGATTTGGGCTCGATACTCATAACCTCCTCGGGTGGAGGAAATGGGAAATCGTTAAGAAAATCCTTGATAATTGAGAAGTCCTCATCGTTGTCGAGGTCTTCGTTACAAGTACGTGGAACATCGAATTCTTCAAATGTAAAACCACCGCCTTCAAATAGAGTGAAGGTTGGTGTCGAATTATCAAGGATTGGATCCAACATAGTGGGATTGTCACTATTTTCAACATCACCAAAACCTAGAACTTCTTGTGAAAATTCCTCGCAAACAACGTCGATCATATCAACGAGGTTTATGGTAGCAACGGAATAAACATGAGAAAGTTGAGAATTTTGAGTTGCGTTTATAACAAGTTCCTCGTCGTTGAACCGTAAGGTGATCTTTCTAGCATGCACATCAATTAAAGCCATAGACGTATCTAAAAACGAACGACCTAAAATGAGAGGAACTTGAGGATCCGTGGGAATATCGACAACGATAAAGTCTACGGGATAGTAGAACTTTCCCACTTTCACAAAAACGTCTTCCGCCAATCCACATGCACGAATCGTGGAATGGTCGGCCATCTCGATAGACATTAGTGAAGGAGTAAGATTAGGAAGATTGAGCGACTTGAAGATTGCAAGTGGCATCAAATTAATTCTAGCACCAAGATCGGCCAAGGCATAGCATTCTTCCATATCTTGGATTGCACAAGGGATCAAAAATTTACCGGGATCATCGACTTTTTGAGGTATGCGATTAAGATAAACCGACGAACAACTAGACAATTGTTGCAATTTCTCCTTGTTGTTCAACATACTCTTAAAGTTAGCGGCAAATCGAGGCATCATGACCAAAGCATCGGCGAAACTCACATTAAGGTGCAAATCACGAAACATTTTCATAAAAAGCTCAAATTGATAATTATCGCGCTCTTGTCGTTTCTCCTTCCTAAGTCTCGATGGGTAAGGTAAGGGTGGTGTGGGTTGGGGCATAGGCATAGCCTTTGGAATCTCGGGTTCCAATGTTGGTAAAGGGTCGACCATAGGTGTGGCATGAGCGGTACTTTTTGGGCTTGAGATATGCTCCTTTTCGACCACCACATCGGGTTCTTCCTCAATTTCCTCCACCGTTGGAGTAATTGGTTGAGGAGTCGGTTCTTTAAGTGTCTTACCACTTCGTGTGGTAATCACTTTCATCTCTCCCTTCGGGTTTGATATGGTGTTACTAGGTAAACTACCCGAAGTAGAGGCTTTGTTCCCCGTGACCGTTTCTAAAATAGCATTAAGCTTAACATCTTGACTAGCGGCTTTTTGGTCAATTCTTTGTTCAAGCCTAGCATGACTTTGCTCAATTTTATTGTTTTGACCTCTAATTTGATTAGCAAAATTATTTTTCAACTCATTTCTCATGTTAACATTTTCCTTAACAAAATTAGCTAACTCCTTTGTGTTTTTAGCCGTGTCCCTAGCTTCACTAGCCAATTGCTCTTGAATGTTTTCCAAAATCTTATCATTTGCCGTTGCGTAATTCAAAAAGTCCATTGGAAGTTCTTTAGTGTAAACATTTTGAAGACCTTGACTTGTGTTTTGAAAATTACGGTTTTGGTTTTGATTTTGCAATTGGCTACTACATCCTTGATTCCCATAGTTGTTCTTACCCTTGTAATTGTTTCTTTGATTGTTTTGGTAACCAACTTGATTGTTTCGATAATTGTTAGCATTTTGATTTGGTGGAAAACCCGGTGGAGTCAATTGATTAGTGCGGGTAACTTGACCGTTTTGGTTATAAGTTCCCGCGGCCGCGTAGGCACTCGAAGTGTTACCACCGTTGGTAATGCACTCGGAGTAATCGTGAGCTCCACCATAATACATACAAGAAACCTCAACCGCTTTAGCCGTAGCGGGAGTGGGTTGTTCACCAACTTTAAACTTAATTAACAATCCTTTAAGCTTATCAAAAATCTTGTTCTCCAAATTAGCCTCGATTTGGCAAGCATCAACGGTATGTGACAATGAAGGTGAAGGTGAAGACGAAGTCTTACGAACACTCGACGTGCTACGAGGACTATAGACCTTAGACCTATTCTCAATGATTAACAATGCTTCCTCGTCCGTTTTACACAAAAAAATTACCACCCGCGGAGGCATTAAGATAATCACCCTCATGATCGTTCAAGCCATTGTAAAACGTGTCAATTTGATGCAAGTCGGAAAAACCATGATGAGGACATTCGTGCAACATTTCCTTAAACCTATTCCAAGCCGTTGAAAAACTCTCATTATACTCTTGTGAAAACTTTGAAATCTCGTTTTTCAAATGCGTAGTCTTAGAGGGCGGAAAAAATTGGTTCACGAATTTTGAAACGAGATCCTTCCACGTCAATATAGAATTGGGTGGCTCTTTCTCTAACCAAATTTTTGCGGGCCCCGCTAAGGAATACGGAAAAAGCATCATCTTAATCGAGTCGTTAGAGACGTCCTTAAACTTACAAGTGGCGGTAAGACGATTAAATTGGCGAATGTGGTTATGAGGGTTGTCCTTTTCGTCACCTCGAAACTTGTTGTTTTGAATCATGGACAACAAACCCGTCTTAACCTCAAAATTATCCGCAAGGATAGCGGGAATCACAATCGCTTCTCCATAACCCTCGGTGGGTGCTTGAAGCAACTCCATCATAGTTCGATTAGCCATGGGTGCTTCTTTCACTACGATGGGTTCGACAATAGGAGATTCTTCACTAGAAGATGTTTGGTTTCCTTCCTTTTGACGAAGTTTACGTGCACGTATTGCTTTGGAGCGAGTTTGCATAAACGTCACGTACAACGAAAGGGTGAGCAAAGAAGATTCTTTTTGGTGTTTTTACTTTTTAATTTTTTTTGTGGTTTTTGATTGTTTTTACTTTTTTGGATTTTGTGGAATGTATTAAGTGACAAAAATCTAGAAATCTCCTCCTTAATCAAATCTCTCGATTAAAGAAGCCTCAAGGAATGAAAACGATCACGTGAAGTGAACGCCTTCGATGACTTTAGAACGTTGGTGGAACACCAAAACGTTCAACAGGGTTTAATCAATTAAAACCAAGAAAATATATATGATACTTAGTAATACTTTGGGCGGCAAAACCCTCGATTAGCTCTCAAAATCAAATACTCACAAGCAAGCGGGGAAACGAGGCGGCGCGAAGCACTTAAGAGCCTTTTTCCTTAGGATATATTTTATAATATCCGCCTTATACCCACCTTATAGTTTGTATTTTCAAAATCGAGCTTCACGAAAGTATTTATCTATTTTTACCTTTTTTCTTTGGTTTGAGATTTGAATACAATGATTGGGTAATGACCTCCCAAGTCAAGGTTGTGATTTCTCATGTATTTGGAGTACTTGTGAATTTATTGTTCTACGTATACAATATAGTAATAGTATTCACAAAAAAAAACGAAAACCGATAATACGTATTAGTAGAGTGCTACTAATAAAAATACTATTATGGCTATATATAAAAACAAAAATTTCCAAATCAAAACACAACACGCCTCCCCGGCAGCGGTGCCAAAATGATGTAGTGTTTTTACTACTCTTTAGGAAAAGAGAGCAAAAGTGGCAAGTATTAAGTGTCGGTTTAGGAAAACCGAGCACTAATGACCAAATAAGTTCAAGTTCGTTTCCCAAGGAGGCAAGTGCGTTGTGTAATGAAATGATTAACTTTTGTGATTATATTGTTGAGAAAGAAAAATAGTAATGAGATTAGAAGAGAAAGACGGTTACGAAGATGAATTAAGCTAAGACGAAAAGGTCGTTCGCACAAAACCGTAAAAAGCAACAAATTAAAAATTTTAACCTAAGAATTAATTAAAAGTTAAAACTAAGTCTAAAATAATATAAATAAGAATAAAAATTCAACAAAAATATTTTAAAACCTTTTATTATTTAAATATTCAATTTTAAATGCTAATTAAAGCCCTAAAATTAAATATAATTAACAAAATGTCCAAAATATTATTTTATTGAACAAATAACTCACTTATATTATTTAAAGACTAAAAAGTATTTTTCCTAAATTTTAAAAGCTATTTTTTATTTTTAAAACACTAAAAACTCTTTTTAAACTAAAATAATCATAAAAAATAATAAATAATGCTAAAAATAATTTGACAATATTAAAAATCCTAATTTATACTACTGAACAGTAGAAAAATGAAAAAGTTTGAAAAATATAAAATTTTTCACTAAAAGACAAAACAGTTTGAAATTAAACCCCAATTAATCTAAATTTAATTCTAAAAAATAATTAAAATGTGAACAGTGAAATAATTTTTAACTAAAAATCTTAAACTATTAATATAAGAAAAATTTTAAAACTGAAAAATATTTAATTTTACCACTAAAAGACAAAATCAGAAATATTAAAAGTGATTAAAAATAGCAATTTAATCTAAAAAATACTAGATGAACAGTAACTGAAAATTTCTTTAAACTGAAAAATCAGAAATTAAATTAGAAAAATAATTCAATTAAAATGAAACCCTAATTCCTATTTTCACCCACTAAAGACAAAAACCTAAGTTACAGATAGTGACATGTCAAGGACTTTTGTCCTTTTGTTGAGCAGTGGTAACAAATGCACAAGCAGGGGGAACTTGGTTCCCACTGTTAGTGCAAATTTAGAGGTCTGGTGGGTTTTGAGCTTAGGAAAGCTTAGAGTGAGCTTGTATGGTGATATTACTTGGATACAATGGCACCCCTACACTCAGTGGAGTGTAGGGAGTCAATAAGAACAGAAAAACACACACTCACAAAGCAAAAATCACACAAAAATGGCACATTCAAGTGACTGATTAAGCTAAGCCCTATCTGATGAACAGTTGCTGAACTAAATGGCACAAAAGTGAATTTTACAGCTTCAAATCTAGCACATAATCCAACCAAAGAACATGCAAGCTATATAAAACCCTAGAATGGCAGTTCAACTAACAATTTCTAAGATTTCAAAGTCTAGATTGCAATAAAACTGGCAGAAAATAGATTACTGATTTTTGCTAGGCTACTACCAATTTTTGCATGCAATCTATTTCAAAACCAACTAAAATGGAACCTTATGACTGAATAAGACCCTAGCTAGCAAGTTAAGTGAACCTAGATTGATTTTTAACACCAAATGTTCTCACAATTTTCAGTTAAAACCCACATCCAAACATACCTTATATTTTTGAAATCAACTTTTTTCAATCCAAATGCTTTAAAAACTTAATCAAACTTGTCCTAGTTACCTCTAGCATGCATAATAACATTAAATAATCATAAACCAACAAGTTAAATGAACAAAAAGCAGATTTCTCACAAATATCACAAAATCACACAAAATATATGTTAAACTTGAAAACAAGGGATTTCAAGGTTTATACCTTGTGGGACCCACATCCAGGCCCCACTATGGCAGCAATGCCATCTCCCATCAGCTTATAGCTGGGCTTATGGCTTTTTGAAACAAGGTTGCTAGTAGAGATTTGCTAGTGGTGGTCATAAGGGACACACACACCCAATATGACTTCAAAATGGTTGAGTTTAATGTACCTGCCAAGAAAGAAAGCAAACCAAAAAGGATGACCTGTTCACAAGTCAAATAAGCTGATAAGCCAGCTTATCAGTTAAGCTGTTTATGGCTTATTTGACACAAAGAAAAAACTGATTTTTTTTTTGATTTTCTGAAAGTTTCTAATAATAACTAAATCAACAAACACTTCAAACCTCACTTGAGCTTGATATTCAACAAGACTATCAGGCTCATATGATCAGTTTGAAACACTTGGACGAATAATTAAGAACTTGTTTCACTTTAGTCTCCAAACAAACAAGAACAGAACATGAAATCTTAACTTTAAAATTAAAATATGCAAATGGAAAGTAAAATTTGGCTCTCTTGTTTCTCGTCAACAACTCAACACCATTTCATTTCACTTTAAACAAATATGGTTTTACAAGGCTGTGACCAAAGAGAAGGAAAAAAGAACAATAAAAATGAAATCCTATTTGCCTTTATATAGAGGCTTACAAAACATTCTAGAACTGAAAAGAAGAATTAACCCTAATGATGTGAACTTCCATCTTTGCCCTTGAGATATTAGGATATCTCATTGAAGATTCTTGTTTTTAAATTTGGTCAAGAGCTCCATGTGATGATCTTTTGGATTCTTTTAGGATGCCAGAAGTGTAGAAATGATCCTAGGCGTACAATAAACCTTTGGGGAAAACGAAATTGCTATGAGTTGTTGATCTGCTGTCGCCCCTTTTGTTTGCTTGTGCAGGGGAGGGCCAGGGTATCACATGGGTGATGGTGAGGGTTTTCTGGGTTATGGGTTTGGTGTAGGGTCGGGTTGATTAGCGATCTGGAAACAATAGGACAAAACCCCTTTGATTTGTGTAAATGGGGATTAGGGTTTATGTCTGAAGATTAGGGGGTGATTAGGGGTGGAGGGTGAATAGTATTCGTTTCCCTCCCTTAATATTATACTAAATTCAGTTTAAAAACTGATTAGTTAATATTAAATCGAGTTGGTGGAATGCTGATGTGGGAGTGGTGAGGTGTCAGCAGGGGTGAGGTGGCAGCAGCTAAGTGGTGGGGAGAGGTTGTTTGTCTAGGCAATTATGGCCCTCAATCTTCCAAGTCTTGTTCACTTTGTGTTAAATAGCCAAAAATCTCTTTTCCCTTGTTTATAACTTTCAGCAACTTGTCAAAAATGGCACCACAAGTTTTTAAACTTGTATCAAGGACTAGACATGCAAATTTATGATATTTGAAGGACTGATTTTGGCATTTTCTTCATTCTTTAATGTTTTGACTTGTTTGTTGACTTCTTGGAGGACCAATATTGAGAATTTAGTTTTGTTGAGGGAATAAATTTGCCAATTCTTCAAAGTTAAGGGTCCCTTTTGTAATTTTGACAAACTTTAGGGACCAAACTTGTAATTATGAAGATACAAGGGTATAAAGTGTCAATTCTTCCATATTGGAGGACCCTTCTTCATAATTCTTCAAATCTTCAAGGTTTTTCTTTGGAAATTCTTCATTAGGGCTTGGTTCATTGTGCGGCTTCGTTTCTCGTGTTCGTTTTTGTATGATTCTTGTGATCTTTTGTCATTTTCTCAATCCGTACCTAAAATACACAAGCAACAAACACAAGCATATATATGGGTATTTTAATGATATTTAATGCATTTTAAGCTTGATTTGGACGATGAGACTATGTATAAAAGCAGTCTCATCAGTTAGACGCTTCGGGATTAAAGGGAAGCTCAGTCCTCGTTTCATCGGACCGTCTGTTATCATTGAACGAGTCGGTGAAGTATCTTACCGGTTAGTGTTACCTACGCAGTTTTCGCATGTACACAATTTGTTTCATGTGTCCTTACTCAGAGGGTACCAGTATCATCCCATTCACATGGTTCAGCATCCACTGGAACAGATACGTGAAGATCTCACCTTCATAGAAGAACCCGAACGAGTTCTTGACAGGCAAGAACGAGTCATGAGAAGGAAGACGATTCCATTCGTAAAAATCCTTTGGAGGGATCATACCGAGCGGGAAGCCACTTGGGAAACAGAGGAGTCTATCCGGGCTTCTTACCCTCATTTCATATTTTGAATTCGGGTATGTTCTTCTTTTCCAGTTTACGTTATCTATAATTCGGGGACGAATTATTCTTTTTAGGGGGGAAGAGTTGTAAACCCCGCATGCTCTTACCATGAATAGTACCCTTAAGATCATACGTACTAGATTAAAACTTTCCTTTTATAGTATGATTACGTTCACGAGTTAGAATTTTACGTATTACGTACGTGTTAGAACACGATAAGTATTTATTACGTACGAACACACAGTAATTATTTAAACAATAATTAATCACGAACATGCGATCATGAAATCATGAACGTAATTAAATCACGAGCTAATATTAATTACGTATATATATTTATTACGAACACGAATAAATATATTAAGTCACGGTTAATATTTAACGAGAACACATAAAACACGAACACGACTAAACACGAACGAACACTAAAATAAATAGACTCGGAAAAAGTTACGGGTACCCCATGTGGGGCCCATACCTACGGCTACACCAAGTCAATGGGCCAAGCCCATCAAAATTTTACTAATTAACAAAGGGAGTTAAGGTGAAATCTTGTGTCACTTTTCACATTACAGTAAAAACATCAAAAAACCTAAAAAGTTTTTCTCCTTCTCCTTGTCCTCTCCTTTTGGCCGCCGCATATAAACACAAGAAAGGGGGTGTTCGTTTGATTTTGATCTTGAATTTTGTGCAAGTGTTCGTGTGTGTTCATCCTCCTTGTCCTCTCCTTTTTCTTTTTGTTTTGATTTAGTAAATTAAATAAGAACATGATGTTTTTAAAAAGCTAATTAAAAATATTAATTAAACATGTAAATGGTTATGGGGTAAATCAAAACATGGGATTTGGGGGTGTTTGATGTGGCCGACGCCTAAACCGAACCCCAAGGGGTCTCGGCTTGGCTTATGGACCACCACCGAGACCTCAAGGTCTCGGTTTGGTGGTGTGGGTCCCACGGCAGCAGCAAACAGGGGGAAACCCCGAAGTGGTTCGGGGTATGGTGTTGATTACGGGTCTGGTTCATGGTTTCTAGTCACGATCCGGTTCATGGTTTATGTTAAGGTTATGTTTTAATAATCATATGTTAAAAATTAAATTAATAAAATATGACATGATTAATTTAATAAAACATGACTTAGGTTATAATTTAATTATTAGATCATGGATTTTTAACCTAAGTATTTATATTTTTCTAGACTTTATAATTAATTAATTATTAAAAACCATGACTATAATTAATTAATTAACATGACTTAGGTTATATTATTAATAATTAACAATACATGTTTTAACCTAAGTATTTAACTTTATTTAATTAAAAACATGATATATTTAATTAAATACTTTTAACCTATAGTTTATTTAAATTACATGTAATAATTAATAAACTATACCTTATATCAATATGACTTAGAAAAATAATCAGAAAACACTTAAGCTAATATACTTAGCTTATTTAACCAGCTTATATCTAATTATGGAAACTTTCTATTTTTAGAAACTTATTTAATTAAGGCAGCTAATCTATTTATGGAAACTTTCTATTTTTAGACACTTATCTATTTTAAGCAGTAATTCTATTTTTGGAAACTTTCTATTTTTGGAAACTTTCTATTTTTGGAAACTTTCTATTTTTGGAAACTTTATATTTTTAGTAACTTTCTATTTTAGGAAACCTGCTATTTTTAGAAAGTTACTTATTATTACACAGTAAGTATAATAATACATGAAATACAAGTAATACTTAATCAGAATAGACAGAATATAAGGTAAACACAGTTTAAAGCTTAAAACAGTAAAACATGACATGAACGTACAAAATAAGTTAAGACATGATATAAAACCAGTTACGTATTTAGTAATCAGATACTTATACACGTATGTATTTATGTAGCATTAGTGATACCAAAGTAGGACTCTCTTCAGTTCGTCTTCTCGTTCACTGGACATAAGGTACGGATTCCCGTCCTTTCAGTATGGATATTCTTTCCTTATTAGGATTCCCCGTATGCAGCCAACTGTTTTCCCGTAATATAAGTTTATATGTTTGATTTGCTTATGTTTAATTTAGAATACCTATAGCCATATACATGCATGACCAGTTTCACCTAGTTATGGAGGTACTATAACCATAACATTAAAGGCACTCGTGTTATGACTTCCCCACGGCGGAGTGATTGCTCGTGGCGTCCCTTCAACTTTTGGCCATATTATTATATTTATCATGTGGGGCGTATGGGTGCATCCTAGTTACATGTTTTCAACAGATTACTCAGTGTGAATGTGGTGTGTGCCTTGCATCCTTCACAAGGAGCTGATCCGTCCTACCCAAACTAGTATATTAAATTAGAGGCAGCCCCTCTAATTTGCATGATGAGGTCACCCCTCCAAGTATTCATGCACGATGGATTTTCATGACCTATATTGGCTAATGGTAGAATATGTTAGACAGATTTTATAAGATAAACATAAGGCTTTTCAAACTATAAAACCAGTTTTACCAAAACTTAACTAGGTTATTCAGGACTTAGATTCTTCCGCTGTTATATGCTTATATGCTTATACTATTCATGCTTTATTGTACATCCATGCACTGAGCGTATTGCTCAGCCATTTTTCCTTTTCTATGTTCCCAAAACGGCAGGTACTCAAGGACGCTCGTAGACTTTAAGCGTACGTGCATATGGACTGGAAGCTTTCTAGCCTTTCTTTACTTTATGCATTATCTTTACTTTGATACTCTTGCCATGGACATTGTTTAGTCCTTTCAATTACAGTACTTATGTTTGTGTGTGATGAGCTTTACTTTTGGACTACCGATGTTTGATTCCGGTATTTTCCTTTTATAGTCATGTAATGTTTAGACATTTATCCTTGTATGCTTTGATGACACGCCATAATTACGTGTGACATTCCATTATCAAAATGGGGTGTTACAACCATTTTGTTGAGATGTTTTTGGGCATGAGAATCAGAATTGAATGCCATTTTCGTTAAAAAAATGAGTGGAATTGGTGGTTGTCGAATTCACCACCATGGTCACATTGGAATGATTTTATTTCGGTTTTGAATTGGGTTCTCACATACATACGAAAGTGTATAAACTTATCAAACACTTCATTTTTCTTACGCAACGGATAAACCTAAAGAAAATGGGAAAAATGATCTAGAAAGAGCACATAATATTTAAAATCACTTACACTCGGAATTGGGGAAGTCCAAATATCTGAATGTACAATGTCAAATATACTCTCAACGCGAAAATTAGAAACAGAAAAAGGTAGTCTAATGTGCTTGCCAATTTGACAAGCATGACATAAAGTTGTAGACTTTATTTTATTACAATCAATCATTTTATTAGCAACTATAAAACGAAACACTTCATTCCTCGGGTGACCGAGTCGTTGGTGCCACGTAGATTGATTGGTTGACAAAAGAGCGTTAGGTAATGAAGTGGATGGCAAGACAGGGTATAAGTCTCCGGTGCTATTACACCGGAGGAGCAGGTGCCGGGTCAACAGGTCCTTCACAGAAAAACCCAATGGATCAAATTTAATGGAACAATTATTATCACGAGTAAGTTGTCTTACGGATATAAGGTTCTTTATAATATTTGGTGTGACAAGAACGTTGTGGAGGTGTAAGGGTCTATTAAGCGTAGGCAATATGCTATGACCGGTTTGTGTAACGGGAATAGAATTACCGTTACCAACATATATAGACGAAATACTACTTTTATTAGAAATGGAAGCGAGGATACCTGTGTCCGAGGCAAGGTGTGAAGTGGCGCCCGTATCCATATACCAGCTCGAGTCTCCATAATCTTGGAGTGTCATGGTATTGAATGCTTGAGGTTAAGTAGTTGCCTGGTCAACATACGGTCCATACACGATCTGAGGACCCCAAGAGGTCGGGCCAACATTATAAGCAACAGGTCCAGTGGGCCTAGAAACTCCAGTAGAGCCAAAAGCAGCTGAGACACCATGCGTTTGAACTTGCCCAAGAGGTGGGCCAAGCACTCCACGTGACCCAAATGAGATAGCATGTGATGGAGCTGTCCATGAAATTGTGGGCTGAATTTGTTGACCTAGACCACATGGTAAGCCATATTCATGCTGGTATCCCATTTTAATACTCTCTGACCACGCATGGTATTATTACCAGAACCATGCACTACATTATTTGTTCCAATACTAGACCATTGTTAACCAGATGCACGGTTATTTTGATTGCCATTTATTACACCATTTGGAGTCCCATGCAAGTACCTACAACGATCAACAAAACTAAAAGAGCCACGTTGGAAATTACGACATACCGGAGTTTGTGAGGTGTTGTTGCGGTTGTTGTTGTTTGTTTCTAGCAAGACAGTTGAAGAGGATGACGAGTCGCGAGCAGCATGGCGACTATTCTTGCGTTCAAGACGACTCTCCTCCAAGAGTAACATGGATTGGGTTTGAGAAAAGGTGGGTGGTGGATCGCGATGGCGTAGATGGCATACATGACTAGATTCTTCTCATCCACGGGTGCTTCATTGTTAGCTAAGAG
Organism: Glebionis coronaria; assembly: GCA_025667525.1. Taxonomy (NCBI): domain Eukaryota; kingdom Viridiplantae; phylum Streptophyta; class Magnoliopsida; order Asterales; family Asteraceae; genus Glebionis; species Glebionis coronaria. Next base: position 540,103,011 of record CM046879.1, read on the forward strand.
ATGAACGATGCGATTGATCTTGTGAAAGTACTCGGTGATAGAGAGACTACCGAGTTCAATGGTTCGTAGGTCGTTGTCAAGCTGCATAGCACGGGCGTTTTTGTTGTCATGAAAAACATCCTTAAGGCTTTTCCACACGTCACTTGCACTCACGTTCTTTTTGAGAACGCGCTGAAGAAGGGTTTGCTTATTGTGCCAAAGATCCATAATTTGATAAGAGAGTCAAGTTTTCCCCATTCTTCCGTAGCTTGATCTGAGCTTGACGATGTGCCTTTGATGATATTAAGCACACCAAAACTGTTACAGTAAAGGGTAAATAGCTCACTCTAAGAGTCATACTGTAACTCGTTAAGATCGAGCACAATGGGTATGTAGGTTTTGATATTGGAGATACCAAAAGGTTTTTCATTGGTAGTTTGTGTTTTTGGTGGGATAACATTGTCGCCCGACATGATAGATAATTAGGGTTTTGGTTGAGGGTGGGAAAGAGGCGGCAGAGAAAGGAGAAAAAAGAGGAATATTTTTGGAAGTTTGTTAAGGGGATTAGAATGAAGGCTCTGGTACATATTAGACGAGATATGGTTTTAAATGTGTGATATTTGCATTGACATAAGAGGTATATATACATGTACGTTAGGAACCGTTTTCGTTGGTAAATTTGTTAGAAATTGGTGATTTTTGTATGATGGGTATTTGTTGAAATATATAGGACAACATAACAAATATGAGTGTTGGAAAAACTGATTTTTCTACGACAAATGTTTTAAGAAGAAAAAGACGTATCAAATATCGTGCATGATAAAAATTGTTGACTTAACTATCTGAATTAAGCATTGTGTTGGGAAATAAAGAAAAATTAAGGGAATTAGGAAAATGGAAAAATCAATTAAGTATATTTTACTCTAATATTATCTTGAAAAGATTTGATTAAGTTAAATTAGTTGGATATTGTATATAAAGTAATATTTTGATATACAAAAGTTGTTTAGCAATCTAATTATGAATTTGTTAATGCACTATTTTTTTTTATATAAAGTACTGTTTAGTAATTTAATATGGACCAACTTGCATTACTACATTTAACCCGACCAGTGTACACATATTCATCCAACAAGACCCCGCCAAATATATAAAAAAATCCTTAATATTAATAACATATCAATGACAACGAATAATGAAAAGGTATTTTCAAATATTCCATTTTTCTTCCCAGGTCTATTAGTGGACCGTAGTTAGCTATTATATTAGTATAGCCCATATATATGTATGCTAGGGTTTGGCCCATACCTTGGGTAACACTTTTATGTACACACTAAAAACTCACCCTTTTTAGAGGTGGTTGTTTATACAATCTTTCTAAAAATATCTAACAAAAAAACAAGCAAACATGACATAAAAGTAAATGTGACGTTTAGAAGATTATGGTGTTAATGACTCGCTAAAAAGTAACAAAGCTTCCATATAATCCACGCCCAAATCCTGAAACACCACCGTACGTTTTTCCTCAGTCGCCACTTTCGGCTTTTCGGCCTTCGGTTTTCGTATTTTTCGCAAAGAGTGTCTTTTCTTGAGTGTCATAACAGGAGAACACCCTTCTTCGAACCCATATTTCATTTCTTTTAATGATTCCTTAACTCTCTCAACAGGAAAATTCAACACAGCTAGTGTGCCTCGTGTTGAAAATGCGGCTTGATCATAAGCCATAGCAGCTGCTTCAGCACTATCAAATGTCCCGAGCCATACACGAATTCCATTTCTTGTCGAGTCTCTTATTTCAGCAGCAAATTTGCCCCATGGACGTTTTCTTACACCGCGATATGACTTTGTTTTTTTAGGGTTTTTGCATGTGGTTTCTTCCTTTTTTAGGGTTGGATTGGATATTATAGGGTTTTCTATATTTGGAAAGAATGTTTCGATGGAATTGAATAGATCATTAAAAGGGTGTGCATTGTGTTGGTAGAGAAGTTCATCCCAAGAACACGATGATTCCGATGAGTATTCAGGTGTCGGGTACTCGAATTGCACGAAAGAGGTACTCATTTTCCCGGTGGATTACGATGGTAGTGGTGATGATAATTGTAATAATGTGTTGAAGTGATAATGGAGGTTGGTCTTGGTTTTATATACCTCCTCAAAAAGTCTAATTCCTTTAAGGAAATATTAAATAAATGGATATTTTTATTTTATCTTTGTATAGTAGTGATTATTAGAAGGGTTAACCAATGACAGTAGATTTGTTGTTTAATATTGGGCAAATGGTATGAAGAGGGGTTAAAATAAGTCACGTGACGCAAGGCGGCCGGTCCAACTCAGATCGTAGGGTCTGCCAACCTGGACGTAATTAGGCAGGTCAGCATGAAAGAAATTACAAAACACACACATAATACCCGATTCTATATTTTTCTCGATTTTGTCCGATTTAGCGTGCATAAGTGAGGTGGTGCGAGCCAAATCATACAGGGAAAGCCGGATACACGTGTGTGTGTAACGATGTGTAGTTACATGACGTGTAACTACACATTCGGGACGTGCCACGTCACTGAGCATGGTAATGTAATACTTCGATCGCATACAATCCTACACGGTTACGCTATCCTCATTGTATGATATGTAATATACTAATATGTAATTTTGATTAGCCTTGAACCCATAACGCATTTAGTTTTGCCTATAAGTATTATTAATGTTTAGTTACATGACGTGGTAATATGTAATTGTTCGTATTCTATACCAAGTTTTAGTAAGTTTTTCTTTTGTTACCTGAGTTTTCGATTTCATGATACGAGCCGATTAATGTTAGAGCAATTTGATAGCATGAAGTGAATACATGTGAACCTCGTGCCACAATGAAATTTCTAACAAGTTCAAACATGTTCTTAATTGATAGTATCAAGTATGCAGTATCTATTGTCATACATTGTTGACATGAAGGACTAGGTGTACCAAGAATAGAAGTAATCAAAATAGGTAAGCTTGTATTCAAAGGAAATGTACTAAAGCCTACATAATGAAGGTCTACCAAAGTTGCCTAATAAAGTCCAACTCCAAAACAAATGACCTAAGAGATTGTCCTAACAAAATGGACCACATAAACTTTAGAGCTTAGTTAAGATAAAGGAGAATAATCATCCCACATTACTTTAGCAATGTTCTAGAGAAGAGATTACTATTCAAAGATCAAGAACTAAGCAATAAAGATCTATGATTTGCATTCATTGAATCCAAACAAGCATTTTCATATTCAGTTATGACAAACGTGCGTCAAAATGCTTATACGTGCCCTGTTTATCCAAACATGATTACTAATTATAACTACTTGCATTAAAAATATTGACGGCTCGGTATGAAATACAGTTAACCTTACCAAGTTACTAGAGTAGTACGTGTGGCGTCCAGATACAAAGGTATCATTTTGCGGTAATATTTATGACAATATTGACAAAATTAATAACTCTTAATTATATCCACTTGAATTAAAAAAACTAAAATCATAGATAATTAATTTGTAGGCCACAGTGCAGCCGTCAAATGCAATTCCCTATTATACCCTTTACAATTGTACGATATATATACCAAGATGAAATTGAAGGTGAATTGTTTTATAAAAAAAAAGTGTAAATTAACGGGATTAACAGGAACACTTTGATTTGGGTATCTTTTGGTACTAGTTATTGTATATCTCACAAATAATAGCTCCGACACTTCTTTTGGCTTAGATGAGCAACATCTAGAGTAAGATGAGATAAGACTCGACCTTTAAAATCATATTACACGAAGTCTCTCTAATGTACTTATATATTTTGTGAAGACGGGTATCTATCTGAAACAAATGCCAAGAATAGGACTTCAACCTAGGTCAATTAACTCAAACACAAAACCTCCACTCATTAGACTAATGCTCCAAGTGGTTTGAAGGTGGAAATGTTGAAAGACGAACTATAAGAGCATCTACAATGCTCAAACTACAAAAGACTTTCTACAAATTTGAAAAGCTTTTGAAAAAGCTTTTTACCATTGTTGCATGAACTTTTTGAAAAACTTTTAACCAAAGACTTGACTAACTCCAAGCTTTTGTAAAAAGCTATAAGCATAAATGATTTAGACATTAATTGCAATAAATGAAAATACAAAAAAAATGTATGGTTTAAATGTATAAAGTCTTTGAATAACTTTTTGCAATGGATATGCTCTAAGTATTGTACACCTATATATATAGTTACTAATTAGTTATAAGGTTTGTAGCAACTAGATCGACCTACAACCTGAATATTAGATGCAAAATTCGAACTTGTGAAGAACATGATAAATTTTCACAGTTATAATTGACGGAAAAAAACACAAAGTATATTAACGATTAATTCATAAAAGAATGACGTATAAGAACTTTCCCCTTTCATCTCTATTTATAAAAATGAGGGGAAATTCTAGTCCTATAAAGATTAGTAAACATGCTTTAGAAGAAACCGGCTAATACTTAGACTAATTGTTAAGCTTTACTCTTAATCTTCTAAACTTTAACATTAAATACTGAACATAACAATTTCCATATTAGGTTTTATATTAGCTTATATAAGCGCTCAACAACTTCAAGCGGTGTTGTAAATTGATATCAGGTATCACATTCGTCAAGGCACCCAAACATTGTGTTTCGTAACCACCTTCAGTACCTACGTTCGCTAAGAGTAGGTGAGTGTGTGTTAGCCTCAAAATATTGAGTCAAACAAAAATGTTCGGTCATAGGTTTCTATTGTATTATTTATTAGAACGTTGTAATAAGTAGTTATTTAGTCGTGATTCACGGGCTTGGATTTAAACTAATTAAAGTCCAAAATACAAGCCCGGCCCAATATATAGTCCATTAAAGCCCGCATGTGGGTGGACTATATATACTACCCTCCTAGCATGTTAGGAGGGTGGATGGTCATTTTTGTATTTCTCACTTCTCTCTAATCTAATCTCACCAAGTTCACACACTTCTCTCTCCTTTCTCTCTCTAGTTTCTCTCTCTAGAATTCTTCTCATTTCTTCCTTTCTTTCTTCTTTAATTCGTGTATAACATCACATATATTAGGGACAACAATTGGTATCAATCGCCACGGGGTAGATTTGTTATTGGTTGTTCTTCTTATATTTGATTCGTGTGATTTCTTCCATAAATCAACTCGAATTCAAATTTTTTTGTGGTTTTCGTGTTCTTTATCTTGCTACAAATCATCTATATACTTGTTCTAGAGATTTGGTTGTTTTGGTTTGGTAAAAATCACGAATTTGTTGCCTAAAAGTTGCTAATTTGTTGCCTAAAAGTTGGCAAAAACCGTTGCCTAAAAAGTTGGAAGAAAAAGCACCATTATTGCAACAGCTTGAATTTAGGAAAGGTAAGTACGGTTTCGATCGCAATAACCCTAGGGTTTTACTTTGCGATCACATTGCGATACCCCATATTGCGATAGATATTGCGATAGCCATATTGCGATAGATATTGCGATAGCCATATTGCGATAGATATTGCGATACAACATTGCGATAGCATTGCGACAGAACATTGCGATAGCATTGCGACAGAGCATTGCGATAGCATTGCGACAGGATATTGCGATGGGTGATATTGCGATGGGTGACATTGCGATGGGCTATATTGCGATGAGTGACATTGTGATGCTAAAATTTGTTTGAGCAATTTTGTGACTTAGCCACTATCTAGACTAGTTTCGGACCATAGTTTACACGAAGATCAAAAAAAAAAAAAAAAAAAAAAAAGAGTTAAAATTTTTCCGCCATTTAAATTCAAATTTTTTCCATACTAGTTTTAGGCTATTTCTAGCTCGATTTCAAATTTTGGCGATTACAAAATTTTTCGGTCTACCGTTGTGTCGGACTGGGGAATTTATTGTCGGACTGAAGAAAAATCGCAATTTCGGAATTTGAACCACAACAACAATCACAACACATCTACTTAAGATCCATATTCACTTCATCATTTCAGAGAATATTGAGATGGATTCTACTGCCGAATATCGTGTGACGAACAACAACATAATGGTGGCATGTAACAAAGAGAGACCACCAATGCTTGTATCTGGTCGGTATGCTCAATGGCAATCACGTTTCATACGATATCTTGATACAAGACCTAATGGTGATGCCTTGAGGAAATGTATTACTCATGGACCATATATATTTAAGAAGATCTCAGTTCCTCCAAGAGCAGCCACAGATACTACTGATCCAATACCTGCAAGTGAATGTGATGAGACAAGAGCTGATCTCACACCTGAAAATTGTGCTTGGCATGATGCGGAGAAGGAAGCCATCTATATGGTTTTAAGTGGGATTGGAGATGATATTTACTCCACGGTTGATGCATGCCCGACAGCACATGAAATGTGGACTGCTATTGAACGCTTGCAACAAGGAGAATCACTCAACAAACAAGATGTCAAAACAAACTTGTTTTGGAATTTTGGCAAGTTTACTTCAAGGGATGGAGAATCAATTGATTCATACTACTCCAGGTTTTATAAAATGATGAATGACATGACAAGAAATAACCTGCAAGTATCCACCATGCAAGTCAATGTCCAATTTCTTCAACAAATTCAACCTGAGTGGACACGGTTTGTCACTTTGGTGAAACAACAAGAAAAGTTAGACGAGGTCTCATATCATCGACTCTTTGACATCTTGAAGCAATTTCAGAATGAAGCAAATGAAATTCGAGCTGAACGTGTTGCCAAGACGGCTAATCCACTTGCTTTAGTGACTACCACTCAACATGTTCAAGATCCTCACTCTCGTGCTCCTAAGCCATACTCCAATACATCATCTTCACCACGATATTCCACATCATCTAAGTCTTCATCTTCCACAAAATCTCGAGGTAAAGCGCCAAGAGCACCATCACCACCATCTGATTCCTCATCTGAAGAAGATAGTGATGAAGACCAAGCTCAAAAGAACCGAGAGATGAAACAACAAATTGCTTACATAATGAAGACTTACAAGAAAATCTACAAACCCACCAACAACAATCTTCGCACATCATCTAACACAAAGAACCGATATGTTGAGAGTCCTCCAAGGTATGACACACGTTGACGTGGTGAAAGTCCTTCTAGGTATGATCGACATAATCCAACACATGTTGAGGGTTCTGCAAGATATGATCGACAAACTGCTAAGTATGATGCTCAGAGGATTGCTGCTGCTACTGGGAATAGGGAAACGGTTGGAAGTCAAGTGGTTCAGCAGAGTGGGATTCAATGTTTTAATTGCCAAGGTTATGGGCATATGGCAAAGGAATGCAGGAAGCCGAAAAGGGTTAGAGACTCCAGCTATCACAAGGAAAAGATGCTGCTATGCAAGAAAATGGAAGCAGGGGTTAAATTGTCAGCTGAGGAAGGAGCCATGCTTGATGATACTGATGATGAAGATTCTGATCAAGAGCTTGATGCACATTACTCGTACATGGCAAAGGTTGAAGAAGTTCTCAAAGTCACTGAAGATGACAATGGTCCTATCTTTGACACTGAGCCAATCGATAAGGTACACACTACTGATGAATATAATGTGTTTGGTGATATTCCTGAGCATAGTGATCTACCCAATGCCACTAATGACACGTGTATGATGGAAACGGTTGATAGCAATACCACACCCGATTCATCAGACATGTGCAATAATGAGTCTGAGGATGATCAACATGCAAATGAATATGATGAAGAGGAACGTATTGCGCTTGCTAATTTAATTGCTACTTTACAAAAAGATGTCACTGAAAATAAAAAGAGTCAAAAGCAATTAAAGAAGGCAAACGCTACGCTCACTCAAAGCTTTGAAGAATGCAAAGCTGCTCTTATCAAATCTACTGAGATGACTGAAACCTATAAAGATGAGCTCCTTCAGAAAACCAAAGAGCTTGAGGGGTACAAGGGAAGTGCGTTAAAAAGTCAAAAGGACGATTTTGAAAACAAATATAATACAACTCTTGAGTTATTAGCTAAAGAGAAGCGTCAATATAATGTTTTCTTAATGGATGAACGTCAAAAAACGTACCTTGCCAATACCAAAGTTAATGAACTTGAACAAAAGCTCTCTATGACCACTACCGATTCTGCTAAAATTCTAGAGGATAAGAAACAAGAGGTAGATGCGTTAAAACAAGACTTCAAAAGTAGATATGATAAAGAAACCGAAAAAGTTACAAAACTAGAAGCACAAGTCGACTTTTTGAAGAACGTTGTTTATAAAACGCATGATTCTATTCAATCCGTAAGAATGCTAGCACCTCCATCGATGTTTAAGGGTCAAGCTAGCTTTGCAAGTCCTGAGTACCTTGCCAAAGCTCAAGCTGCGAACCCGCATCTTTATCTTGATGAGACTGAAAGGACCGATCTTGATTGCATGCCTGTTAGTGCCAATAGTGAAGAGACTGCCCTTTGGGATGCCGATAGTCAACCACTTGTTAATAAGGAGTTTGTGAAACCTTATAACTATGCTTATGAGAATAGTCTCTATGGCTTGTTCAACAAACAAACTCAGAAAACTCGTGATGAAGTGTTCTTAGAATGCAAACAAAAGAGAATTCAATGGAAGAAAGCTTTTGCCCCTAAGAAATCTAATGTTTACAAATACATAAACTACCTCCCTCTAGATGAATCTAAAAGCAAGAGTAGGAAAACATTAGGTATTCTTAAACACCACATAGATAATGTTAAATCTATTGTTGAACGAGACTGGGCAAAACGTGAAAATGCTGAGTGGACACGTCCGATTCCTCAAGATATTACCTTGCTTGTCAAAGAACTCTTAATTCCAAACACGGCGTTGATTAAAGAAACTGTTCTTCAACTTGAGGAGTTCATTCGAACTGAAATGTTTGATGACTTAAAATATGTTGAATCTATTGAGAAACACATTGATGATCTTCAAATGGAGAAGTCTGATTTCTCAGATGAATATGATTTACTCTTGCAAGAATGCGTTTCTAAAGATGTTATGTGTGCTTATTTTACATCTTGTGCTGATATTGATGAATATTCTGAAGTTGCATGCCAATATCTTGATAAGATCAAATAATGTGAACGTCTTGAAATTGAGCTTTCGAAACGTAAAGAAAATGTTGACAAAAAGGCTTTTGAGTTACTTCAACACAAAACTGATTTCCTTCAAAAACATTGTCATTCACTTGAACTTGCTTTGCAAAAAGATGTTGGTCGTTTTCCACATGATAATAAATTGCAAGAAAAACTTTCCCAAACATTTCGAGAAATGAATGAACAGAATTTGGAAATTAAAGGGTTGAAAGCTCAATTACAAGACAGGGACAGAGCGATAGCAGAGTTGCAGAAACTCATTGCTAAAATGGGTGGGAAAATTGTGGAACCTAGCATTAATAAAAATGTTGTTAGACAACCCAATGCCTCTAAAGAGAATAGATCCTCTATCTTGGGAAAACCATCTGCTTTATCTAATTCCTCGTTTGCAAAACCTGTGTTTGCCCCCAAGATGGATGGAAAGGAAAGGTTACCACAAGCTCAACCCATAAGGAATCCTGTAGCACCAAGCGTTAAGCACAATAATGTGATTAAACCAGGGATGTATAGAATGCCCACTAAGCCCACAAACAAAGATACTCACTCGCCTCAGACTTCTAGAAACACTAATATTCGTGTGTCTTCTACTACAGGAATAGTCTCCACTACTAGTGTTAGCCGGTCTCAGCTTAAGAGCACTCAAGAGAATAATAAGGTCTGGAAACACAAGAATCAAGGGAAGATGAAGCAAGTAGAAGAACACACTAGGAATTTGAATGTTTTTAAGAATAAAAAGTCTGTTATCGCATGTAATGACGATCTGAATGCTGTGAATGATTTGAATGCTATGAATGTGAAATTTGTTTGTGTCAAATGTGGCAAGTGTGCTAATGCTAATCATTCTATGTGTGCTATAAATAAAGTCAAAGGCGTAGATACTAGAACTAAGAAGCAAGTTGCAATGCCTATTAGAGCTAGTAAACCCAAACGCAAAGTGAACCATTCTGGTGTAACCCCCACTAAAAAAAGTAATGCTTCAGACTCCACCACTAAGAATCCTAGAAGCAAAATTAAGGAATTATATGAGTCTGCCAGTAAGTCTTGGAAATGGTGGTTTGCTAATCAATGTCCTCCCGGATATAAATGGATGCCTAAAGTTAGGACAGAAAATGTGAAAACGAGTGTTAGTTTGCCTTTAAATATCGATAAGGACACTAATGATTCTACTCTCACAACTAATGTGGTATCCAATTTAGCAAATGCTCCATCGTGTTCTAACTCTTCTGCAGGTGATACAAATAATTCTCTTCATAATGGACTCCGGATGCATGAAGCACATGACGGGGAATCTCAAGCTTCTAATTAACTTCGTGGAGAAGTTCCTGGGTACGGTCCGATTCGGAAATGATCAATTTGCACCGATCCTAGGATATGGAGATTTGGTTCAGGGGAATATCACGATTAAACGGGTATACTACGTCGAAGGGCTCAATCACAATCTTTTCTCGGTTGGTCAATTCTGTGATGCGGATTTGGAAGTTGCTTTCAGAAAGAAGACATGTTTTGTTCGTGATTATGATGGGAATGACTTACTTACCGGTACACGGGGTACTGATCTTTACACAATTTCACTTCAAGACACAACTTCATCAACTCCAATTTGCTTCATGGCTAAAGCTTCAACGACTCAGGCATGGTTATGGCATCAACGTCTTTCTCATCTCAACTTTGATACCATTAACTTGCTTTCCAAGAAAGATATTGTGAGAGGCCTTCCAAGCTTGAAATTCATCAAAGATCATCTTTGTTCTTCCTGTGAACTTTGTAAAGCTAAACGAAGTAGCTTCAAAACAAAGACCACACCAAGCTCTAAAGGACGGTTAGATCTTCTTCACATGGATCTGTGTGGTCCCATGCGTGTTCAGAGTATCAATGGAAAGAAATATATTCTGGTCATCGTTGATGATTACTCAAGGTACACATTGACTCACTTTTTGAGGTCCAAGGATGAAACACCTGATGTTCTCATTAGCTTCCTTAAATTGATACAACGTGGTCTTCAAGCTCAAGTTAAAGTGGTTCGTACTGACAGAGGTACAAAATTTTTGAATTCAAATCTGAGAAAGTATTTTGAAGCCGAAGGGATTGAACATGAAACATCTATTGCTCGAACACCCGAACAAAACGGCGTTGTTGAAAGACGAAACTGTACTTTGGTTGAAGCTGCTCGAACATTACTATCCGCTTCAAAACTTCCACTATATTTTTGGGCCGAAGCCGTGTCAACCGCTTGCTACACACAAAACCGATCCTTAATTATCCCAAGACATGAAAAGACACCATATCACATAATTCATGATCGAAAACCTTCACTCAAACACCTTCATGTTTTTGGATGTACTTGCTACATTATACGAGATGGTGAAAATTTGGATAAGATGAAAGAAAAAGGTGATGCATGTATTCTTGTGGGATATGCTACTCAGTCTAAGGGATATAGAGTGTTCAACAAAAGAACAAAATTGATTGTCGAGACAATTCACATCCGATTTGATGAATCTCAAGAAATGGCACTTGAACAAAGCAGTTTAAGTCCCGATCCACAAGGACAAACGACTTCCGTTCAAAACCGCACGGAACTCGGAACTCAAGACCACAGCAATGAACCGTCAAGTTCAACGCTGGTTCCAGAAAATGTTCCTAGAGCTGATATGACAGTCGATACGACAATTGAAGAGTTGGAAATGTTATATGGACCAATGTATGATGAATATTTCACGGGGGAGAAACAAGTTGTATCGAAGTCTTCCGCTGTCACTCATGATATGAATGATGATTCCGATCATCATCAACAACCGGATACAACTTCATCTACTTCAACACGGGTTGCAGCAGATTTACCTCCTCAGAATATTACTTCAACAATCGATCCTACAACATCCACAACTACTGTCATTGCTCCAGAGAACATAAATCAAGCAGACAATGCATTATCTGACGAAGACGAATTTATCAACCCATTCGGTACACCGGTACACGAAACTGGAGAGTCTTCTACTCGCCATGTTGATCCGTCAAATATGCATACTTTCTATCAACGACATCCTTCAACACATCATTGGACCCGAGATCATCCTCTAGTTCACGTAATTGGAAACCCTTCACAGCCCGTTCGCACAAGACGACAGCTTAACACCGATGCTGATGTTTGTATGTTCGCACTCGCCGTGAGTTCAGCAGAACCGAAAAACATCAAAGAAGCATTAGCTGATCATGCTTGGATTGAATCGATGACGGATGAACTTCAACAATTTGAAAGACTTAAAGTCTGGGAACTTGTTGACAGACCATCCGATGTAACACCATTAAATCTTCGATGGATCTGGAAAAACAAGATGGATGAAGAGAACACGATCATTAAGAACAAAGCTAGGCTAGTGGCTAAGGGGTATGGACAGAAAGAGGGTATTGATTTCGAAGAATCATTTGCACCAGTAGCTCGTATGGAAGCGGTCAGGATTTTTCTTGCTTATGCGGCACATAAGGGATTCATTGTCAATCAGATGGACGTAAAGACGGCGTTTCTTAACGGTCCTTTGAAGGAAGAAGTCTATGTCACGCAGCCAGAAGGATTTGTCAATCCTCATTATCCTGACAAGGTGTATCGTCTCCACAAAGCACTTTATGGACTCAAGCAAGCTCCAAGGGCGTGGTACGACGAGCTCTCGAAATTTCTGGTATCCAAAGGTTTCTCAAAAGGTTCCATTGATCTAACTTTGTTCACTTATAAATATGGGGATGACATTCTGCTTGTGCAAATTTATGTTGATGACATTATTTTCGGGTCTACAAACCCAAAACTTTCAAAATGGTTTGAAAAAGTAATGCACAGCAGATTTGAAATGTCTATGATGGGAGAACTAAAATTCTTTCTAGGAATTCAAGTTCACCAATCCCCAAGTGGTATCTTCATTAACCAAGCTAAGTATTGTCAAGAGATAATAAAAAAGCATGGTATGACATCATGTGACCCCGTCGGGACACCATTATCAACCACATCCCTAGATGCTGATTTGGAGGGATTACCTATAGATCAAACGAGATATCGTTCCATGATCGGGTCCCTCATGTACTTGACAGCGAGCAGACCTGATATACATCATGCTACATGCTATTGTGCACGATATCAAGCACGACCCACTGAAAATCACCTCAAGGAGGTTAAACGGATCTTTCGGTACCTTAAGAATACCATTCACATGGGACTCTGGTATCCGAGGGAAACCGGTTTCTTTCTAACAGCCTATTCAGATTCTGATCATGCAGGGTGTCTTGATACACGTAAAAGTACTTCTGGTGGTGCACAATTTCTAGGTCAAGACAAGCTTGTGGGATGGTCTTCCAAGAAGCAGGATTGCACGTCACTGTCATCAGCCGAAGCGGAGTATGTGTCTCTATCTGCGTGTTGTGCTCAAGTTCTTTGGATGAGAACACAACTCACGGATTATGGCTTCCATTTTGATAAAGTACCTATGTACTGTGACTCAAAATCGGCCATAGCCATCTCATGCAATCCGGTTCAGCATTCCCGCACGAAGCACATTGATGTCAGATATCACTTCATTAAGGAACAAGTTGAAAAGGGTATTGTTGAGTTATACTTTGTTGGAACTGATTACCAATTAGCTGACTTGTTTACAAAAGCTCTTTCGAAAGAGAGGTTTGCGTATCTAGTTAGGCAAATTGGTATGAGATGTTTGACTCCAGCAGAACTGGAGGTTCTGGCAAAGAAGCCTGCTTGATTCATCTATCAAACATCTACCTGTAAATATTAATGAAAAAGAAAATACAAAATTAAAAAATCTTTGATAATCCAAAAAATATTCTTCTCGACATGTCTTTCAGTATCGATAATATGGACGTACCTAGAAATGTCGCTCAATAACGACACGGGTGTGTACATAAAGCTCGAATGAAAGTTGTAAATATTTTTCAAAACATGTCATTTCTATTTTTTTTTCAAAAGGAAATTGTCTATTTTGGACAATATTTCCAACAACGGGTAGAGCAATCTATCTTGGGTTGAGCTTGTCACAAAACATTCAACGTTTTGAGCTCAACACAATGGCTTGTAATCACTTTCAGATTGCAACCCCGATCAATATTTACGGGGGAGTGTACGATTTCGTGCTCTTACCCTTAGCAAAAGAAGTTAAATCTTCTTACACTTGAGTGGATTCGTCAAGACATTCAAAGTCTGTGAACTCAAGTTTATGCTTTAGAAAAACCTCTTCGACAAAAAGAAATAGGATTTTTTAAAAAGCGTTGAACACAATTTTTTCAAGAATTTATCAATGATTATTCAAAATCTTTCAAAAATTGTGTGTTCAACAAACTCCCATCCTCAAAAAGCGAAATGTGGATCATATCCTCATAATGACAATTCAATTGGATCAATTTTTGAGGGGGAGCATTTCAACTTCATGCAAAAGCTTAACACATCTTTCTCCTGGAGATTTCAAGACTATTTTTCAAAATATATTTTAATCAAATTTGGTATCTCTAATATCAAAAGATTTTATATATTAGAGATAGGGGGAGAAAATGTGATTAAAATGTGATCTAATATAAGACTCATGCACTTTAACTCTTACCTACATGTGCAAAACACTTTCGATTATCGATGCACATGTGAAGGGGGAGCATTTCTAAAACGACAAAACTAGCAAGGTGTTAAATGTTTTTCAAACACTTTGTTAGAATTTAAAGTGGTTTTCATGGTTACGATCAAATACCCACAACATCTTTAATTCACGACGTTATTGGTGTCAAAAGGGTGGATAGGTTTAAGTCCTATGATCCAACCAGAACCGGAGGGATCTTCCCAGGGACAATCCAATAGATTATTAGAAGTCCTTAGGAAAGATGGAGTAGAATGTAAACGTAGCTGAATGCCGACTAAGTACTGATGCTAGCACTGGAACAATCACAACAAGGTGCTAGTAATGATGTCTTGGTAAGCATTGAAGGGGTTGAAGAATGAAAAAGAAATGTAAGGATAAAGGGTCTAAAGAAAGAAGCCCTCCATACAACTTAGGCAGAAACCGGGTCAACTCATCATGAAGACAAACTCATCATGGACCCAGTGATGTGAAGCACAACCCTTTCCTAGCTACTCAGGCTTCTCTCAAAAGAAGTTTGTTTTATTGTCACGGAGATCAACACGAATTCTATTGACTTTCTCACTCCGAGATTGTTGATATTGAATAGGTGGCATCTGCTCCAGCCTCCGACCACTAAAAGTGCACAAATCGAGTCTAGAGCCAAGAGATCAATCAAATCTCGTTAGGACACACGGATGAAGATCAAGAGAGTCCTACGCTATATCCTTGCGATATTGCTAGAACACTCAGAGTGATACTATTTAGTATTCACAATGATGAGTGGAAATCCTTCCAGTGTTAACATCAAACAGCACTGCGGTAGGTCATATGTAAGATTCTTTATGAATTGAACATATGTAAAACTGAAAAGCAACAGTGGTTTGATTCTGAATTGATTCAAACTCGTTTCAGGCTTCTACGCAATATCTTTATGGTCTTGCCAGAACATTCAGAGTGATATTTATTAATATTCACAGTGACGAATGGAAATCCTTCTAGCGTCAACATCAAACAGCGCTACGGTAGGTAACTTGTGAGATTCTTATGAATCAAACTTGTTTCAACTGGAAAGCAACAATGGTAAGATTCTTTATGAATCAAACTTGTTCCAGGAACCTGAATTGACGACTTTAATCAAGCGGATATTTTGTCCAATTGATTCACTCTTTATGTTCACAGTCTTGCTTTGAGACGGTCGAGTAAAGAGAACGGCTAGTACTGCCGCGAAACCCTGTCAAGGAGATTCTTAATTGAATCTACCTGATCACAGGTACGATATTTAATATCGTATAACGGTCTTCACCGACCGGAGGTAAAACGCTACCGATTTAGGACGAATGTCAAAGCCATTCAGTCCGTGTCTATGTTTTGTCTCGAGAAGGTGGCGTCACGGTGTACTCAGCAAAGTCAGATATACACAACCACATATTCATGCCCCAAAGACTTATCCAACAATTGATAGTGTGAGCATGTGGATAAAGACACAAGATTACAAGATGGCAAAGACAAGTCAAGAATGATTTGAAGATCTCAAGACTTAAAGACAAAGTCGAAAGACAACGACAAAGGCTCAAAGATCACAGCATGAAGGAACAAAACTACTGTTACACGTTCAAGACTCATTTATGACGAAATTCATAAATCTCCATTGAAATCCAAATATCAAAGAGGAATGACCTCACATTGGGGGAGATTGTTAGCCTCAAAATATTGAGTCAAACAAGAATGTTCGGTCATAGGTTTCTATTGTATTATTTATTAGAACGTTGTAATAAGTAGTTATTTAAGTATTATTTTTTTGGTGTGGCTGTGCGTTATGATATAACCATTTTAGGGTTTCTTTATTGCCAACTGATTGGTGATGAATCACTATTCGTCATCTGTCTTTTTTGGGATGTAATGGCTGTTGCGTATCTACAAGAAAAACCCTTTTTAGGGTTTGTACTTTTTTTTTTTTTTTTTTTTGCCATGGGAGGTCTATGTGATGGTGCTATATAGCTGCGATTGTGAGTTTTCACAGGTGATGTTTATGGACGTGGGTTATGGGAGAGGTTTGCTTGCTTGTTCTGGTCTTGGTCTTTACCAATCATGTGGTGCTGCTAGCTTGTGTTCTCTAACGGTGTTACTCATCCTCATCAGTTTGGAGATACATTATTTGGCTGTGGGTTAGGGTTTAATAACCTAGTGTTTACTAGGTTCATGTTGCGCATCTCATGGTGCCTGGTGTTTCGGCGGTTGATTGTTAATCAACCTTGTGTGTGGCATGATGTTTGGCGTCTTGACGATACCCTAATTTCTAGGGTTCTAAATTGTATTATGGTGGCTGTTCTAGGTCATATTCGTGGATGCGACATCATGTTGGTAATGCTTGGGGGATGTTAGCAAGTATGTTCTTGGTGTGCATACTTGTCTATGATGTTCTTCGTTCGTTGCATGTAATGTAATGAGTTGGATATGAATCCTTTGCAAGGGTTCTTGGTTACGCATGGTTTATGCTGTGCATGGAAGTCGTGTTTACTTGTTATGATACACATGTGGATTCTCTCTTGAAACTAGGGCTAATTCTTGGTCCTCGTACAATCTCCGTCTTTGATTAGCATTCTTATTCTCCGAGAAGGTTGTTACGGACGCCTTGGGGTTCCCCAAGCGTCGTATTTTTAAGAGTTGGGAGTGAAGATGAAATACTTGGATTTATGGTTCTTCAAGTTTATATTATAGTTTTTCTTCTTATGTAAGTCATGAGAGTGACAAGTCACCCTCATGTTAGTTGTTGCATATTATTTATATTATTTATGTGCATTGTATTGCCCATGTAACGGGCTGTGATATAGGACATCACCTATATCCATTGTACTTCAACGGTTTTTTGGTGTAATGCATTTTACCGGGGTATTGATTCCCTTTTACCCAAAAAAAAAAATAAGTAGTTATTTAGTCGTGATTCACGGGCTTGGATTTAAACTAATTAAAGTCCAAAATACAAGCCCGGCCCAATATATAGTCCATTAAATCCCGCATGTGGGTGGACTATATATACTACCCTCCTAGCATGTTAGGAGGGTGGATGGTCATTTTTGTATTTCTCACTTCTCTCTAATCTAATCTCACCAAGTTCACACACTTCTCTCTCCTTTCTCTCTCTAGTTTCTCTCTCTAGAATTCTTCTCATTTCTTCCTTTCTTTCTTCTTTAATTCGTGTATAACATCATATATATTAGGGACAACAGTGTGTTTTTTAGAGAGAGTAAGAGAAGTACAACAGATGACTATCATCTCCCCTACATGGAAGTATGTAGGGAATATTTATAGCCCGCACGGTACTAAATTATACTAGCTTAACACATATGGTCCATGGGTATCCGGCTAATAATAACTTATGTAATTTTGTAAATGACGCTCACATTTTAGGGCTAACAATCTTTCCCCAATGTGGAGACATACGAAATTACTAAATGTTCCTAACGAGTACAAATACAACAAAATAAAGTCTTCCAAGGTGCTTTGAATGCTAAGGAAGTCTTCTAAATCTTCTAATTTTCATAACTTGTTCCCCAACTTGAATCATCTTTATCTTTGCTTGTTCAGGAACCACTGTAATAGGCATGAGTTGGATTAACTTCCTCCAATTCATGCATAATGTCTTAAAAAGATTTCTTAATAGTTTTCTTTTTGGCGAAGTTTCTAAATCAGCTCCCCCCCCCCCCCCCTATCCAATATTTGTAATTTAAGCAATTCTGACACTTTGATGTAGTTTGAACGCTCTTCTAAATCATCGGTTTAAGTGCACAACAAAAATTTATAAAAGAACCAATAAGACACACCAAGCAATACTGATTTTATACAGTTTCACGTCATTCTTTAATGATAATACATTCCGGGGAACATACAAGAAATCATCAAGAATTCTTCTCAGGTTTGCAAAATACTTCACACAAACCATACAAACTAAAGTAGATTTAATTTCGTGTACACTACATCCCCTTTGACGTTGACCTGCTTACTACAAAGTACACGATTTCCCCCCATGATGATTTCGAACTCTCGGAAGCATTACTGTCGTGGACGTCCATATACTCGAGAAGTTCTAGTCTTAAGCAAATGTCTTGAGAAGCTTTCAAAGTCATTGAGAAACTTTGAAATTTTACTTAGACTGTGAACTACCATTATTGATATGTAGCTTAAAGTATACCGTAAGAATTGATTGATGATCACATCTCTCTGTCTAACTTACCAACCTCGTATTCTATCGGCTATTTGTCGCAACCACATGACGAAGTAAACCTGATTTTTCAAAACTTGAAACTAAAGTACAACCCCCAAATTTGTTACTTAAGCTTGCACTATTGTAGATTGAAGAACGATGCAGAAGCAAATCTATAGGTACTATAAACCCCAAGAATAAAGTATAAGAAGTACAACACCCCTTAAAATATTCACATCTACAAATAAGTGTGACATTGAGCACTAAAACATAACTCCTTTAAGGGATTATCTATGTCTTCAATCAACCACCTCGACTAATGAAAACTAGATAATCCAAGTCTCAATCATAAATTCTATTTACTCAAGCAAGTCATCAATTGATAGAGAGGGTATAAAGAAAATAGGTAGTAAATAGAAGGAAGTCTCGATGATGAAATAAGTAGACGCCTTTGTAAAATTCCACTTCAACTTTAAATAAAAAAAATCAAATCAACTCCGTGATCACTTGTCTTCAAAATATCTAAACTAGTCGTTTGTCACTTAAGTGAATCCTATATCGGATCTTATTAAGCGTCATGTGTTTTGTTTGCTTTGATGTTGTTTGAGAATGCCGTTAACTAGCACAAATGATAAATGAATTGGTCGGTAAAAGATAAATTTATCTAGATAGCTTTTCGTTAAGTACCAATTCAGTCTTATGCCCACCTAATACGTGGATCAACCCAAAGCCACTTAGAGATCATAAGCCATTTTTTATACTCTAATGATAGCTCTTAAACGACCTTACGCAAACTGGTCTATGAATAAGGGAATTTACATGATCGGGTTGCTAAATTGCGTTTGGAGGTGGATACAGTTCAGAAAGCTTTAGATCTTAATCTGATTGATCTAGTGCTTCGGAAAGAGGAGACATATACATTCAAGCGTTTAGCGAAGCTAAATCGGATGAAGAGAAATTTTTGAAACAAAATACCAAGGTTGCATGGCTTGAAGCAGGAGACGCCAATACTTCTTATTTTCACAAATCGCTAAAAAACCGAAACCACTGTAGTCATATTGATATCATTAGAAATATGGGGGATGTGGAGTTTTCTAGTCCGAACGTTCCTACGGAGTTTGTGGAACATTATAAAAAATTTCTTGGCAGTAGCATGGAGTGCGAAGATCTTAATTCTAACAATCTTTTTTGTAAGCAGGTTTCAGATGCGGATGCTATAGTTCGTGATGTCACTAATACTGAGATTAAAGTAGGTTTATTTGATATGGAGATGATCGTGCCCCTGGTCCAGATGGGTTTACTGCTGCGCTTGCCAAAAAGAGTTGGGACATCATTGGTATGCAAGTGTGCATGGTCATTAAACAATTTTTTGAAAATGGGCAGCTTCTAAAGGAAGTTAATCATACATTCCTTGCTCTTATCCCTAAGGTTACTATAGTCATTAATTCTAGCAGGATTAGTAACCTTAGGGATAAGAGCAAGGAATGTATGATTAACCTTCAAAAGGAGGTTAATCACCTTGGCGTAAACCTCTCTTATCCATAAGGACATAATCCATTGATGTCCCAACTCTTAGGATAATATCCTTATTACGCAGGAGCGTATGCATAATTATCACCCTAACCGTGGTCCTCCTAGATGTCCTTTTAAGGTCGATATCCAAAAGGCATATCATACGGTTTATTGGAGTTTTTTAAAGACGGTTCTTGGCTGCTTTGGCTTTTATGCAAAGATGATCCAATGGATTATGACACGTGTTACAACATCCTCTTTCTCTATTAGTCTCAACGGTGATACTCGTGGTTTTTTTCAAGGCAATAGAGGTTTACGCCAAGGTGATCCAGTATCACCTTATTTGTTTACTTTAGTGATGGAGGTTCTTACCTTAATTCTAAAACGAAGGATGCATTCATCCAATACTTTTCGGTACCGTCACTTGTGTGACGATTTGAGGATTATTAATGTGTGCTTCACAGAAGATTTGTTTATTTTTTCTAGAGGTGATGTTAGTTCAGCGTCTCTTATTATGGAGGCCCTTGAGGAATTTAAGCTTGTGTCAGACTTGTTCCTAGTATTCCTAAAAGTATGGTCTCCTTTTGTAATGTTAATAATGCGGTTCGTGCTAAGATCCTTGGCATTATGCCTTTTCTTGAGGGTGTGTTGCCTGCTATGTACTTAGGTGTTCCACCTGTTTCGTCAAGGCTATTGAATAAAGATTATAAGGTGTTAGTGGAGCGGGTGAAAAATAGAATTAGGGATTGGAAGGGGCGCTTTCGTTTGCGGGACGACTTCAGTTATGTAAGTCAGTTCTTTCTTCTATGCATATCTATTGGGCGTCGGTGGTTATGATTCTTATAGGAATCATTGATGATATTCAATAGTTTATTATGTGTTTCTTATGGTGTAATGGTGACCTTAAGCGTGGTAAAGCCAAAGTTGCATGAAATAATATTTGTATCCCTACTAATGAGGGGGGACTTGGCTTAAGGAGTCTTGAGGTGTTCAATGTCGCCTTAATGACTACTCACATATGGAACATTGTTTCTAATAAGGATTCCTTATGGGTTCGTTGGATTCATGTTTATATGTTGAAGGGGAGAATGTTTTGGGATGTCCCGGTTAAATCTACGATGAGTTGGGGCTGGCGTAAACTTCTTCATATACGACCTTTAGTTAAACCATTCATTCGGGTTATTTTGGGTGATGGCAAAACTACGTCGGCCTGGTTTGCTGCAGGGCTGATTAGTGCCCGTTATCCCAATACTTGTCTCCTCGCGACATCACGAGGGAAGGGTTTGCTTTAACTTCTAAAGTGGCAGATCTCATTTTAAATAATCAGTGGAGGTGACCGTAAGCCTGGTTAGGAAAGACACCTATCTTATCTACCATGGTGACCCCGATCCTTGATACATCGCGCATGGATGTTGTTCAATGGCAGGATAGTCATGGCAACATGCAATTTTTCTCGGTGCATAGGGCGTGGGAAGAGTTTTGCCCGCATGGGAATGAGGTAGATTGGGATAAGATTGTTTGGTTTTCACATTCAATTCCTCGTCATAGTTTCCATTTATGGTTGATTATGCGACAAGCGCTGAAAACACAAGACAAGTTAGCAGCTTGGGTTTTTAATGTTGGGTCTTTAATTAACAAGTCAACATGTACATTGTGAGAGGTCTAGCCAGACTCGCAAGTACATTTGTTCTTCTAATGCCCTTTTTATGCTAAAGTGTGGTGTGGTACTCGCTCTTATGCTTGTATGGACCAGGTTCAACCAAAGCTAGTGGATATCGTTCGTTTTCTCAAACCTTTGGCGGGTAAAAGGATTGTTTAGAGTATCATTGGCCGTCTTATCGTGGCTGCGTGTGCATATGCTATTTGGAGGAAGCGTAATCTTCGGCTCTTCAAGAATGACAAGCGAACTCTGGAAGAGGTAAGTGACAGTATTCTGATTACTATTTGGCTAAATTTGCTTACTTTTTGTTTCAAGAACAAAGATGCGATGAAACAATTTCTTGCTCGATGGAACATGCCTAATAACTTTCGAATCTATGGAGAGTGATTGTTTGCAATTTATGCTTGTTAGGGTTTAAGTTACATGGCCTGTCATGGACTTAACTTAGAATTTCAAGTATTGGCTTGAGGTTAATGTGGTATCTCAACCACATTCTATTGTACTTCATTGATTTATGTTATTAATACATATTTAACGGGGTAACCCTTTACTCAAAAAATCGATACCTAATCAAAACCCGCTAACAATTGTTTAATCCTCAAATTTGTCGGCTCAACTCAGTTTGTCATGTGACAGTGTCGACTCAAGACATAGATCCAAAGTGAACCCACGCCTATCCACCCCCTCAAGCCAATCACCCAAATCAGTGGATTTAACCATTGTTGACTTCAGCGTCATTTGGATATATGTTATAGAGTATATATTATTTTTTAACTGTTATTTCAATTTAAGGATACATAAGAATTTTCCTTTACAACTAATAATTACTCACACGCTTTTATATATTAATGTTCGAATAAAATTATTGATATCATATTGTACACAATATATGATTTTATTAGCAAATAATGATTGTGGGCGAAGCTAAAGTTTAAAGTCGTTTAATTTTTTCGTAGATCCTTATACAAACTTTAAATACTAATTACATGAATCGTTGTTATAATTACAATCATTTATATTTATTTTCATACTACCTCCGTCCCACTTTTATTGTCCTCATTTGACTTTTTGAAGTCTTACCTTTTAAATTTTAATCTTTAATAATTTTATTTGTGTTATATAATAATTTATAAAAAATTATATTAATGAAAATACATTTAAAAACTAATCCATGCATATATATTTCATCAAGTATTACATAACACAAACAAAATTATGTAAGATCAAAGTTAAAAAAGTAAGACTTTAAAAAGTCAAATAAGGACAATTAAAGTGGGATGGAGGGAGTATATGATATTAGACCGTGTTTAGATTTGGTATTCGTATTCCTGTTCATAATAATCTAGCAGTACTTAAATTTCAAACATGTGTACGTAGCGATGGCAATTCGTCTCGGGTTAGGGTTGGTGGCTTTGGGTTTACAAGTTGGCGGGTCAGAAAACCTCAACCTGAACTTGAACCATATATATAATCTGGTCAGCTATGACATAACCCAAACTGACCTATTTAACATGTATTTATACTTGGGTTAACCAATTAAATAAGTAACACAGGTTAAATATGTTAAATGGATTTTAGGTTGACCTATTTAACCCGTTTTCTATACAAACGTTGGCACCTAATAAGGGTTAAGCATGCTAAACATATGTGCATTCGACCCGTTTATCTCATTTAACCCATATAAAGAAATATAAATAATTTTTAATTCAAGAAAAAATCTTAAACGGGTTGACTGGTCGACCCGCTTAATTTATTCTCAATCCGAACCTGCCTAATTTATTAAACGGTTAATTCGATCGAAACCCGACAAAAATTTCGTTTCTTCTCAAGAAAAACATGTTAGTTTTCGTGTCGAGTTTCGTGTAGGGTCATATTTGCTACTGCAATGTGTACACATGGGTTAAACTCATTAGGAGTAATAATGATGACTATCTTCGCCATGAACCACAGGTGCGGCACACGACTCGGTCGTCGAAGTTTTACAACCCGAGGTAGTGTACCCGGTTGATGAGACTGCTTTTATACATAGTCTCATCGTCCAAATCGGGCTTAAAATGCATAAAATATCATTAAAAGTGCCAAATATATGCTCGTGTTTGTTGCTTGTGTATTTTAGGTACGGATATTGAGGAAATGACAAAAAGATCACAAGAATCAATCAAAAACGAACACGGGAAACGAAGCCGCACAATGAACCGGACCCGATTCATGAATTTTCAAAATGGTCCTTGAAGAATTGAAGATTGTCAACTTTAGTCCCTCATTTTTGAAGATTTGGCAAGATAAGACCTTGAAGAAATCATCATTGGCAAAAGAAGACCTCCATGTTTGAAGATTATACAAGTTATGCCCTTGAAGAATCCAAATATGTATTAATGGTCCTTTATAAAAGTATTTGCAAGTTGTTGTGCCAATTTTGACAAGTTGATGAAAGTTGTAAACAAAGGAAAAGTGGTTTGTTGCTGTTTATTACAAATTGAAGAAGACATGGAACAATGGGGGCCAAAACTGCCAGACAACCAAACTCCCTCCTTCCACTCACATCCTGCCACATCACCCACAATCCACCATCAACCAATCAGATCACACCATCTACCCACGTCACCTTCCACTAAGTTTAAATAACTTATTAACCGGTTATTTAAATGTTTCCCACCTAAACACTTAATTTAAAAACTCTTATCCCCAAACCAGATTAAACAAACTCTAATCACCCCTTAAACCCTAAAATTTCCTAGGATGAACAAAGATCAAAACAAAGGGTTTTTCCCTAATAATCTTCAGATCCTTAATTAATCTCCTCCTAATCAAAACCCACCACCCAGATTCTTTCCCCATCACCTTGTGGACCCCATCCGTACTCCCCTGCAACGTCCCTTTCTTCCCAAACCCAACAAGGGGACAAAACCAATGGCTAGATGATATTACTTGGTCCCCAAGACCATTTTAACGTCCCTGATCAACTCTAACAGCTGGCAACATCACATGAATCCATTTTGACCAATTTCAAGATGAAGACCAAGGGAAAATTCGGATTTTCTTGTATTAGGGTTTTGTTTTGTATTATTTTATTCATAGTATACTAGAACCTTCTAAGTAGTAGTATAAAAAGGATGCTAGCATGTTAGCATACCTTTGTTCCAGTTTTTAGCTAAAATTCATGTAATACCTTTTTATCAAATATAAAGTTGGTGTTTTGTGTTAAATTGTAATTCCTTTTATCTTTTATAAAAGTTGGTATTGATTTAGCTAAGTTCTGAGTTCCACATTTGCGATTTAAGTAC
Source organism: Glebionis coronaria (assembly GCA_025667525.1). Classification (NCBI taxonomy): domain Eukaryota; kingdom Viridiplantae; phylum Streptophyta; class Magnoliopsida; order Asterales; family Asteraceae; genus Glebionis; species Glebionis coronaria. The sequence continues at coordinate 540,128,363 of CM046879.1, forward strand.
AAGGATTTTCAAAAATCAGTCTCATTTTCAAGGTTTCTGAAAAAGGTGATTTTTTGGTGAAATCTTGTTCCAAAGATTTGGATCTCCAAGTTTTTAAGTGTTTGTTTAAGTGTTTTGAAAGGAAAAGAAGTTGAGAGAACTTGGTGAAAAAGGTTTAAAAAGTCTTAAAAATCAGAAATTTATGTTATTGTGTTGTTGTTCTTAGCAGGAAAGCACTTGAAGCTTTTGATTGTTATCCAAGGATCAGCACAAGCCCGGGCTTGTTTGGAGGTGACTTTTCAGTCACTGTTGGACCTGGATTGTGGGTCCAACAAGGTAAATCCCTTGTTTCTATTTTTCAGTTTTCAAAAATTTGTGGTTTATATGATTTGGTGAAAATGCATGAAAGGTGTTTAAATGTTGATTTTTTCTGTTTGTTCATGTTTGTTTAGGGTTGTTATGCATGTCTAGATAGATTAGGATCAGTTTGAGTAGAGTTTGATTAGAATTGGTTTGATAATTTTTAGTTTCTGAATAATAAGGAGTGTTTGGATTAGGGCTTAACTTGGGATAAATGATATAAACCTTGTTTTAAAACCTGTTTAAAAGACTTCTTTGGTTGTTAGTAAGTGATATATGTTCTTAGTTTTTAGTTTGGTAGAGTTTGAAACTCATTTGCATGTTGAAAAATTGGTAAAAACAGTCAAAATCAGAAAGTCCTCTTTGTGCATGTTTTTGTGTGAATTTGCCCATCAAATTTTGCAAGCTGATAGAGGTTAGGTTAAAGCCGGGTTTGATTGCTTATATGTGATTTGGGTAGCTTGTGTGCAAGATTTAAGCTTTTAAAATCCGTTTTTGTGCATGTAACAAGTTACCCTTCATCAGTAAGGGTTAAGCTTCATCAGTAAGCTTTTTGTGCAATTTGTGATTGATTTTGTGAAGTGATTGTTTGATTTTTGTGTTTACTTAGACTCCCTACACTCCACTAAGTGTAGGGGTGCCTTGTTGTCCAAAAAGAAGCCCTCCAAAAGCTTTCCTAAGCTCAAAGGTTAACTGACCTTGAAAATACACTAGCAGTGGGAAAAAAGTTTCCCCTGCTATTATACAAGTTACCACTGCTTGACTAGCAGACAAAAGTGATCAAGGTGTCACTATCAGATTTCAACTTTTTTGTCTTTAGTGGGTGAAAACAAGAATTAGGGTTTAAATTTATGGCATTATTTTTCTAATTTAATTTCTGATTTTTCAATTTAATTAGTTTTTAAGTTACTGTTCATTTGGTATTTTCTAGATTAATTAGCTATTTTTAAATACTTTTAAGTTTCTGTTTGTTGTCTTTTAGTGACAAAAACAATTATTTTTCAGTTTTGAGATTTTTCTTGGATTTAGAAAATTAATTTAAGATTTTTGGTTTAAAAAGTTTTTACTGTTCACCTTTTTATTTATTTTTTAAAATTAATTTAGTTTAATTAGGGTTTTATTTATTAACTATTTTGTCTTCTAGTGAAAAATTTTATATTTTTCAAACTTTTTCATTTTTCTACTGTTCATTAGAGTAATTTAGGATTTTTAAAATTGTCAAATTATTTTTAGCATTATTTTATTATTTTTTATAATTTTTTAATAAATCATCACTTTATTAAAATAATAAGATTTTACAAAAAATTAGTGGGAAGCCTAGAAACAATTTGGGCTCCCACTCCTCTAGCAATAAAATAGTTTTTAGTGTTTTAAAAATAGAAAAATAGTTTTTAAAATTTAGGAAAAATACTTTTTAGTCTTTAGATAATATAAGTAAGTTATTTGTTCAATAAAATAATATTTTGAATATTTTGATTAATTATATTTAATTTTAGGGCTTTAATTAGCATTTAAAATTGAATATTTAATTAATAAAAGGTTTTAAAATATTTTTATTGGATTTTTATTCTTATTTATATTATTCTAGACTTACTTTTAGCTTTTAATTAATTTTTAGGTTTAAAATTTTTAATTTGTAGCTTTTTACGGTTTTACGTGAACGACCTTTTCGTCTTAGTTTAATCCGTCTACGTAACCGTCTTTCTCTTCTCACCCCATTTCTATTTTCTCTTTTTCTCAACAATAAAATCACAAACAAAATCAATTCATTACACAACGTACTAGCCTCCTCGAGAACGAACTCACTTCACACTTTTTGGGTCATTTACACACGGTTTTCCTAAATCGTCGTGCCCCTACTTCCCTATATTTTAGTTGCTTGTTTTTCCTAAAGCAAGTATCTAATTTTTACTACATCAATTTTTGGCGTCGCTGCCGGGGAGGCGTGTTGTGTTTTGATTTGGCATTATTGTTTTTATATACTAACCATAATTAGTATTTGTATTAGTAGCACTCTACTAATACGTATTATCGGTTTTCGGTTTTTGTGTGAATATTATTACTATATTATATACGTAGAACAATAAATTCACAAGTACTCCAAATACGTGAGAAATCACAACCTTGACTTGGGAGGTCATTACCCAATCATTGTATTCGAATCTCAAACCAAAGAAAAAGGCAAAAATAGATAAATACTTTCGTGAAGCTCGATTTTGAAAATACAAACTATAAGGTGGGTATAGGGCGGATATTATAAAATATATCCTAAGGAAAAAGGCTCTTAAGTGCTTCGCGCCGCCTCGTTTCCCCGCTTGCTTGTGAGTATTTGATTTTGAGAGCTAATCGAGGGTTTTGCCGCCCAAAGTAATACTAAGTATCATATATATTTTCTTTGTTTCCATTGATTAAACCCTCTTGAACGTTTTGGTGTTCCACCAACGTTCTAAAGTCATCAAAGGCGTTCACTTCACGTGATCGTTTTCATTCCTTGAGGCTTCTTTAATCAAGAGATTTGATTAAGGAGGAGATTTGTAGATTTGTGTCTACTTAATACATTTCACCAAATTCCAAAAAGGTTAATACAATCAAAAACCACAAAAAAAATTGGAAAATACAAAACACCAAAAAGAATCTTCTTTGCTCGTCCCCTCGTTGTACGTGACGTTTATGCTAACTCGTAATCTAGCAAGATGTGCACGTAAACGAAAGAACAAAACTCCCACTCCAAATCATTCTAGTGAGGAGTCTCCTATTGACGAACCCATTGTACGAGAAGCACCAACCATGGCGAATCGAACTATGACGGAGTTACGTCAAGCACCCACCGAGGGTTATGGAATGGCTATTGTGATTCCCGCTATCCTTGCGGATAATTTTGAGGTGAAAACGGGTTTGTTGTCGATGATCCAAAACAACAAATTCCATGGTGATGAGAAGGACAATCCCCACAACCATATCCGCCAATTCAATCGTCTTACCGCCACTTGCAAATTTAAGGATGTCTCGAATGACTCGATTAAGATGATGCTTTTTCCGTATTCCTTAGCGGGGCCCGCTAAAATTTGGTTAGAGAAAGAGCCACCCAATTCTATATTGACGTGGAAGGATCTCGTTTCAAAATTCGTGAACCAATTTTTTCCGCCCTCTAAGACTACGCACTTGAAAAACGAGATTTCAAAGTTTTCACAAGAATCAAATGAAAGTTTTCAACGGCTTGGAATAGGTTTAAGGAGATGTTACATGAATGTCCTCATCACGGTTTTTCCGACTTGCACCAAATTGACACGTTTTACAATGGACTTAATGATCATGAAAGAGATTATTTAAATGCCGCCGCGGGTGGTAATTTTTTGTGTAAAACGGTTGAGGAAGCTTTGGTGATAATTGAAAATAGGTCTAAGGTTTATAGCCCTCGTAACACACCGAGTGTTGCCAAATTGGGTTCATCATCGTCACCATCGTCTCGTAGCATTAATGCTTTTCAAGATGAACCAAATGAGGAGAATCGATTTTTTGATAGATTTGCTAACCTTATGACTCATTGGAAAAATCAAGAAGCTTCAAATTCCGCTTCGGTTAAAGCGGTTGCTAACAGTTGTTTGTCGTGTGGTGGAGCTCATGATCTTTCCGAGTGCATTACCGCGGATGGTAACACTTCGAGTGCTTATGTAGCCACGGGAACTTATAACCAAAACGGCCAAGGTTCCCGCCAGAATCAAGCTCCACCAAATCAAAATGCTAATAACTATCGAAACAACAACCAAGGTGGTAATTATCAAGGCAACCAACGTAATTACAACAAGGGTAATTATCAAAGTGGAAATGGGCAAATTTCAAACCAAAACCAAAACCGTGATTTTCAAACTACCACACAAGGTTTTCAAAATGATCACACCAAAAATTTTCAAGGAGAATTTTTGAATTATGCTAAGGCAAACGATGCTAAGTTTGATAATATGCAACGTGAAATGGTTAGCTTAAGATCCGAGTTGAAAAACGAGCTTAAAACGAACTTGCTAATGAACTTAAGACTCATGCTAATAAAATGGAAGGAAATGTTCAACGTCTCCAACAAAATCAACAAAAAATGGAGCAAGGTCAACATGAGATTAAGCAAGAGTTGTTAAAAGCGGATGCTAGGCAATCTAAGTTTGAAGACCGAATGGGAAAAATGTTTGAAGCTATCATGTGTAAACCGTCTTCTTCGGGTGGTCTTCCTAGTGATACCATCGTGAACCCGAAAGGAGAATTGAAGGTTATTACTACTCGTAGTGGTAAAACTTTTAAAGAACCCACTTCTCGTCCAAGTACTTCTATGGAGAAGGAAAAAGAGAAAGAACCCGAGGTGGTGGTAGAAAAGGAGCAAATTCTAATCCCACGAAGTACCGCTCATACCACACCTACGGTTGAACCAATACCAATAGTGGAACCCGAAATTTCAAGGCCGATGCCTATGCCCCAACCCACACCACCCTTACCTTACCCTTCAAGACGAGACAAGGAAAAGGCACAAGAACGAAATAATTATCAATTTGAAATTTTTATGAAAATGTTTCGTGACTTGCATTTTAATATAAGTTTTGCCGACGCCTTAGTCATGATGCCTCGATTTGCCGCGAACTTCAAAAGTATGTTGAATAACAAAGAGAAATTGCAAAAATCGTCTAGTTGTTCATCGGTTTTTCTTAGCCGCATACCTCAAAAAGTCGGTGATCCCGGCAAGTTTTTAATCCCATGTGTTATACAAGATAGGGAAGAATGCTACGCCTTAGCCGATCTTGGTGCTAGTATTAATTTGATGCCTCTAGAGATTTTTAAGTCGCTCAATCTTCCCAATCTCACTCCTTCAAGAATGTCAATCGAGATGGCCGATCATTCTACGATTCTAGCTTGTGGAGTAGCCGAGGACGTCTTCATGAAAGTTGGAAAGTTCTACTATCCTATAGACTTTATTGTTGTTGATATTCCCATCGATCCTAAAGTTCCTTTAATTTTAGGTCGATCATTTTTGGATACCTCGAGAGCACTTATCGATGTGCATGCTAGAAAAATCACTCTTCGTTTCAATGAGGAAGAACTCGTCATTAATGCAACTCAAAACTCCACACTTTCTCATGTGTATTCGATCACGTCTTTGTACAATGTCAATCCCATCAAAAACATTTGTAAAAGGATTTCAAAAAGAGTTTTAGAAGTTGATGATAAAAATGAAGTTTCGTCCCCTCCACCGGTGGAGGTTAAGAGTGTTAAGCCTACGATTCCAATTGTGAATGATTCTTCGGATGATGAATATGTTGATTCGGATGGGGGAGTTTTCTTTGCTAACAAACGTTTTGAGAACTTACCACCACCTTTACCAAAACGGTTTTCAAATGTGAAAATTTTTAGTGTGACTAACATTGCTTTAGAAACACCAAATATTTTTGACATAATTAAGTCGGGTTTTCACAAGGAGAGTTTAAAAGATGAAAATGGGAAAGATTTGAAATTGAATTTAAAAGATTTTTCTACAACTCTAACTCCGTCATCACCACGTGTATTGAGTACTACAAGCTCGTCTTCTCCTTTTGACGATGCTTTGTGTGGACTAAGTGTGGGGAAAGCCCCTTATGTCCCCTCCCCTTTCTCCACCGAGGACGAGATATTTGATCCCGGAATTGCTTATAGAGGGAAATCTCGGTCTTCCACCGATGCAATAAATGGAAAATCTTTTCATTTTATTGGTGCGAGTCTACCTCGAGTAGCTCATGTTTTTTATGACCTACCCATTGTCCCACCCTTCTATTTCTTCTCATCTATTTTCTTTAAACCCTTTGGGTTTTTGTTGGCACATGATGAAGTGACGTTGATTTGTTTTTCCAATGAAAACGAGAACGCCATCTTCGATCCCGGTATTTTGTACCATCAAAGGACTTAGTCCTTAGTACCGGTTGTTTTTGGGCCTTGTTTATCATGTAAGCCCCACCAAAAATTGACAACACCAAGATAATCCCTAAATGATCACATTTATGGGGATTCGAGTCGAGATTTTGACTCGGTTATCAAAAACAAGGTGCCTCGTGGGGGAGACCCATGCTTATCCATGTACATATTATTGCTTTTTAATTAGTTTAATGTGAGGGGATTTGTGCCCTTCCAACCTTTGTTCCGTGGTTGTTTGTGCATTATGGTTTTTAGATCATGATCTTCATGATTGGATCCTCTCGTGTTCGTTTTATGGGAGCACTCGATCATTTGCTTTGAAGACTTTCTCAATATCCAAATGATATATCCTTTGATGTTCTAACCTTAGGTTTTTAGCACACTTCATAAACGGCTATTAATTTATCGGTTACACCCTTTCCATGCTAGATTACGCATTCGACTACGTCTCTAGTATGGGGGTGTTTGCACCCCTAGACTCGAAACATTGAGGACAATGTTTAACTTTAGTATGGGGGGGTGAATAGATACTTGCCTTGCCAAACCTTCACGCTTTCCAAAGTTTATCGTTTTGTTTACCGTTTTGTTGTAAAATAAGGCTAAAAATTGCCAAATTCTAATTTTTTTTTTCATGTTTTATAAGTGTTTGAAGACACGAATGTAGATTTTCCGATGGCGAGAATAAGAGTAATTTTTTACTCGACCGTGCGTGTTGAGCACTTAGCTTTGATTCCTTAACTACACATTAGGCTAAGTCTCTTAAATGAGGACGAGAAATGATAGAGTTAATTATAAGCTACTATGCTAAACGTAGAGTACTCGTATTCTTTCAAAAACTCATGTGTTCTCGTTGTTTGCTTATTCTCCCTTCGCATGTAAATATTTTTTGCTTAATAAATATTGACTTAGCGGTTTAGTTAGGATTGTTGGGTTTCTAGTCTTTTCTAGTAGCTTCCGTGTAATTAAATTGGGAAGACATTAAGGTATCGCCAGCGTCACGGTTTTGAAGTATTGGCACCCGAATAATCAAAAGCTTCACCCAATAATAAGATTTCAAGTTCTCACCAAAACCTAGCAAACAATTTGAAGCCCCACAAGGCCGAAAAATCTATGCAAAATTGAAAGTGAATCAAGCCTTAATCTTCGAAGCTTTAAAGATCCAAAATTCGCTTTAGCGTGAGGATATACGTCTTTGGCTAATAAAACCACCGATGAGGCGGATAATAAAAGGCAAGGCAAGACCGAAGTCATAATAAAAGCTTCATGGCGAAGTTGAATAAAAGATGGAGGTAAACCAAAGATAATAAGGCGATTCCGTTAGGGGGCGTATAAAAGTCTTGGTAATAAGTCTCATGTTCAAAACCGTTATAAAACCGTGTTTATCGATTCTTCTTGTCAACTTAATTTTTTAACATCGTTGTCTATTAGGAGGGGTTATTGATTTGATGGTCTTGATTACACCGTTAGGACTCTATTTTTAGACCTAAATCTCTATTATCGCATAAGTCAAACAATGTATCCTCGTGAAACATTCAAGACAAAATAAAATATAAGAGATACAACTTAGGAATAATGGGAGGATAAGTACGTGATTAGGGCATATGAGTAGTGTTAGCATTACTAACTTATAATGACAATGATCTCGTTGCACGCTTGGCATGAAATTAGGGTGAAAATCGAGGACGATGAAATTATTTCTAACGAAGCATTCACGTGTTCTTATTCTATGAACCTAAATATCCCATTTTGCGATGAAAATCATACATTATGTCTAAAACACAAGTAGTAGTAATAGTAGTAGTGTAGCTAGTTTATCGTTTAATAAAGTGAATAAAAATGAATTTTGGAGGTGCTACGATACTTTATTCTAGCATTGCGTGAGGGTACGACAATGGTTTAGTATGGGGGAGTGATGAGACTGCTTTTATACATAGTCTCATCGTCCAAATCGGGCTTAAAATGCATAAAATATCATTAAAAGTGCCAAATACATGCTCGCGTTTGTTGCTTGTGTATTTTAGGTACGGATATTGAGGAAATGACAAAAATATCACAAGAATCAATCAAAAACGAACACGGGAAATGGAGCCGCACAATGAACCGGACCCGATTCATGAATTTCCAAAATGGTCCTTGAAGAATTGAAGATTGTCAACTTTAGTCCCTCATTTTTGAAGATTTGGCAAGATAAGACCTTGAAGAAATCATCATTGGCAAAAGAAGACCTCCATGTTTGAAGATTATACAAGTTATGCCCTTGAAGAATCCAAATATGTATTAATGGTCCTTTATAAAAGTATTTGTAAGTTGTTGTGCCAATTTTGACAAGTTGATGAAAGTTGTAAACAAAGGAAAAGTGGTTTGTTGCTGTTTATTACAAATTGAAGAAGACATGGAACAATGGGGGCCAAAACTGCCAGACAACCAAACTCCCTCCCTCCACTCACATCCTGCCACATCACCCACAATCCACCATCAACCAATCAGATCACACCATCTACCCACGTCACCTTCCACTAAGTTTAAATAACTTATTAACCGGTTATTTAAATGTTTCCCACCTAAACACTTAATTTAAAAACTCTTATCCCCAAACCAGATTAAACAAACTCTAATCACCCCTTAAACCCTAAAATTTCCCAGGATGAACAAAGATCAAAACAAAGGGTTTTTCCCTAATAATCTCCAGATCCTTAATTAATCTCCTCCTAATCAAAACCCACCACCCAGATTCTTTCCCCATCACCTTGTGAACCCCATCCGTACTCCCCTGCAACGTCCCTTTCTTCCCAAACCCAACAAGGGGACAAAACCAATGGCTAGATGATATTACTTGGTCCCCAAGACCATTTTAACGTCCCTGATCAACTCTAACAGCTGGCAACATCACATGAATCCATTTTGACCAATTTCAAGATGAAGACCAAGGGCAAATTCGGATTTTCTTGTATTAGGGTTTTGTTTTGTATTATTTTATTCATAGTATACTAGAACCTTCTGAGTAGTAGTATAAAAAGGATGCTAGCATGTTAGCATACCTTTGTTCTAGTTTTTAGCTAAAATTCATGTAATACCTTTTTATCAAATATAAAGTTGGTGTTTTGTGTTAAATTGTAATTCCTTTTATTTTTTATAAAAGTTGGTATTGATTTAGCTAAGTTCTGAGTTCCACATTTGTGATTTAAGTACAAGGATTTTCAAAAATCAGTCTCATTTTCAAGGTTTCTGAAAAAGGTGGTTTTTTGGTGAAATCTTGTTCCAAAGATTTGGATCTCCAAGTTTTTAAGTGTTTGTTTAAGTGTTTTGAAAGGAAAAGAAGTTGAGAGAACTTGGTGAAAAAGGTTTAAAAAGTCTTAAAAATCAGAAATTTGTGTTATTGTGTTGTTGTTCTTAGCAGGAAAGCACTTGAAGCTTTTGATTGTTATCCAAGGATCAGCACAAGCCCGGGCTTGTTTGGAGGTGACTTTTCAGTCACTGTTGGACCTGGATTGTAGGTCCAACAAGGTAAATCCCTTGTTTCTATTTTTCAGTTTTCAAAATTTTGTGGTTTATATGATTTGGTGAAAATGCATGAAAGGTGTTTAAATGTTGATTTTTTCTGTTTGTTCATGTTTGTTTAGGGTTGTTATGCATGTCTAGATAGATTAGGATCAGTTTGAGTAGAGTTTGATTAGAATTGGTTTGATAATTTTTAGTTTCTGAATATTAAGGAGTGTTTGGATTAGGGCTTAACTTGGGATAAATGATATAAACCTTGTTTTAAAACCTGTTTAAAACACTTCTTGGGTTGTTAGTAAGTGATATATGTTCTTAGTTTTCAGTTTGGTAGAGTTTGAAACTCATTTGCATGTTGAAAAATTGGTAAAAACAGTCAAAATCAGAAAGTCCTCTTTGTGCATGTTTTTGTGTGAATTTGCCCATCAAATTTTGCAAGCTGGTAGAGGTTAGGTTAAAGCAGGGTTTGAGATTGCTTATATGTGATTTGGGTAGCTTGTGTGCAAGCTTTAAGCTTTTAAAATCCGTTTTTGTGCATGTAACAAGTTACCCTTCATCAGTAAGGGTTAAGCTTCATCAGTAAGCTTTTTGTGCAATTTGTGATTGATTTTGTGAAGTGATTGTTTGATTTTTGTGTTTACTTAGACTCCCTACAGTCCACTGAGTGTAGGGGTGCCTTGTTGTCCAAAAACAAGCCCTCCAAAAGCTTTCCTAAGCTCAAAGGTTAACTGACCTTGAAAATACACTAGCAGTGGGAAAAAAGTTTCCCCTGCTATTATACAAGTTACCACTGCTTGACTAGCAGACAAAAGTGATCAAGGTGTCACTATCAGATTTCAACTTTTTTGTCTTTAGTGGGTGAAAACAAGAATTAGGGTTTGAAATTTATGGCACTATTTTTCTAATTTAATTTCTGATTTTTCAATTTAATTAGTTTTTAAGTTACTGTTCATTTGGTATTTTCTAGATTAATTAGCTATTTTTAAATACTTTTAAGTTTCTGTTTTTGTCTTTTAGTGACAAAAACAATTATTTTTTAGTTTTAAGATTTTTCTTGGATTTAGAAAATTACTTTAAGATTTTTGGTTTAAAAAGTTTTTACTGTTCACCTTTTTATTTACTTTTTAAAATTAATTTAGTTTAATTAGGGTTTTATTTATTAACTGTTTTGTCTTCTAGTGAAAAATTTTATATTTTTCAAACTTTTTCATTTTTCTACTGTTCATTAGAGTAATTTAGGATTTTTAAAATTGTCAAATTATTTTTAGCATTATTTTATTATTTTTTATAATTATTTTAGTTTTAAAATAGTTTTTAGCGTTTTAAAAACAGAAAAATAGTTTTTAAAATTTAGGAAAAATACTTTTTAGTCTTTAGATAATATAAGTAAGTTATTTGTTCAATAAAATAATATTTTGGACATTTTGATTAATTATATTTAATTTTAGGGCTTTAATTAGCATTTAAAATTGAATATGTAATTAATAAAAGGTTTTAAAATATTTTTTTTTGGATTTTTATTCTTATTTATGTTATTTTAGACTTACTTTTAGCTTTTAATTAATTTTTAGGTTTAAAGTTTTTAATTTGTAGCTTTTTACGGTTTTACGTGAACGACCTTTTTCGTCTTAGTTTAATCCGTCTACGTAACCGTCTTTCTCTTCTCACCCCATTTCTATTTTCTCTTTTTCTCAACAATAAAATCACAATCAAAATCAATTCATTACACAACGCACTAGCCTCCTCGAGAACGAACTCACTTCACACTTTTTGGGTCATTTACACACGGTTTTCCTAAATCGTCGTGCCCCTACTTCCCTCTATTTTAGTTGCTTGTTTTTCCTAAAGCAAGTATCTAATTTTTACTACATCACCGGTCATGTAGTTATAGTATAGCCAAGGACTCAAGATTTTTATTGTTCTCTCGAGGAATCGTGTGTAAGGTAATGTTGAACGTACAAAATGTCTAGAGCTGGGAAGAAGATTCTTTTTGTATTTTTATATTTTATGAAAGTAGTAAATTTACCAGGTATCAGAGTTAACAATCTATGGTTCGATTTTGAGAATTTCACTAGATAAACAAACGTGTTCACCTAATCATGTACTACTCCTTAGAATGCTTTACCTACATGTTCATACCCGTCACATCTTTTTGATTAAATGTGAAAGTGTTTTCGTTGGTATTAACTACAAGTCATGCGTGAAACAAGTCAAATCTAGCATAGTGGTATGGTGCCGTTTAGTAGATCCTACCCACTGACGAATGCACCTACAATCGTCTATGTACTAAAAAAACCTAGAGACCTAGATCTACTCATTAACACATGCGTTAACAAACACCTAAATAAATCCACGTAATCGGCACATAAACGCACACTACGATCGAGGCAATGCCCAAATACGGAAAATAGCATGCACTCAATGGTCGAGGATCATCTATGCAACTACGTTTCCCAAGGCATATCAACATATAAACTATGAAGATCTAGAGTATGGTTTTCTAGAGCCTAGTGTGCACACAATCAATCAAGAAGCAACAAACATCAAAGAATCACATCATAAGTTTCATGAAATTATAGACAAACACTAATCGATCTAGCCAAGCATAACAAATGACTTAAAGATAGAATACGTACATAATCAATAAACACAGACATAACTAATAAAAATTTGTTCTTCACTTGATGTAGGTGTTAAAATAGAGTTCCCTAAGGTTTTGAAACCTTAAAAATGACCTACAAATGTTGCTTCAAGTTAAACCTAAAATTCCACACATAGTTGTACAAGGGATTTCACTTAATAATACAAATAATCAGAACATAATAGATAGACTTTTGTTAGTAATACACTAAAATTGCAAATGCTAGCACCTCAAATAAGTTTTTAATCACACATCTCTCAAGTGTATGGTTCATGTAATACAAGGGGAAACAAAAACAAAATTATTCACTCATTACCTCACGTAGCATATAGATTACCATATGCTTGATAAAGGATCAAACCTCAACCGCTTTGGCGTAAGCACCTCGCATTGACTATCAAAGAGGAATTTACAAAGGGTTTAAACATTAGGTTTAAGGGTATGTAAACACGAGAAGGGACAGAACATGGGAGTTTAGGGATGACAAGTCAACCGTATGCACGATACTAAAAATGTTTCTCAAGATGACCTGTGACTACCATCTAATACAATATACAACACCTTGATACATACAATACTTTGCAATGCAACTATTTTTTTCTTTTCTATTTTTCTATTTTTTAATAATGAAAATAAATATACGAAGGAGATGTGTAGCATCCTCACACTTGAGTTTTACTAAAACTCATTTCTACTCCTATGACCCAAATTAGAAAGATCAACTAACATGAAGTTCTTCAATAAGCACATATGAGGTAATAAGGACTCTTCCTCGTTATTCTTTATAATATAAATTCCATGGTTCATAGATCAATCCAACACTATATATAATGCTTCTTGACTTGGCAGCATGGTTAACTTGGGTTTTATACTAGGGCTATCACAATAATGCACTAAAAATGAGTGCATATACAGAAGGCTGGGCGAGTTGGTTGTAACACTTAGTGGGGTGTAAAAAATGTTATCCATTAACAAGCAAGATTAACCCAAATTTAAAGAGAATCGGGAAAAGGTTAGGCTTGGAGAGTTGTACTAGGGGTGACTTGCACTATAAAGGAGTGCTAAGTATGGGGTGTCGGGAGAGTTATATGACTGATGCGATCATTATAACTTACACATATATCTATAGGTTTATCCTAGTTATTCTAATGCCTCCTATCACTTAGTAAAATACCAATTTACATGAATGTGATCTCATTTGCGGTCTTGGATTGTATCAACTAAATCAAGTTCTAGAATAATACACTACTAGTACACTCACATTATCTCAAATTGATCTTCAGCTTCATAAAAGGCGATGAGAAACAAGCATGCTACAATCATAACAATTAAAGAGATACGATGAATACACGGACCCTTAATTAGAGAAAGCTAAACATTATATTGACTATCTTGAACACTGAAAATGTGTGTTCAAAATTCTTAAAGATCTAATGGTTTAAACCAAGCTTCTAAATAGCGCGCTATAGCGGGATATAGCGTGAAGCATGACCTCCACGTAGACTAAAGCGTCGTCTCTAGGCGTGGCGTGTTAAAAAGTGCTATAAAGCGTGATATAGCGTGCTATAGCGTGTAGCGTGACGCTTCTTTTTGAATCTTTTTGCAAATTTACGAGAATTTGGCTTGTTTACTAGCTTTGGGTTATTTACTAGACTTAGGCTTAGTAATTTTAATATGTAGATAAATTATTGAGTAACTACAAGTTGGTTTTGTTTTAAATTTGAATTACAGTCTTGCTCCATTGTGTATCATATAAGGAGTAAGTTATTAATTAAGAGATTTAGTTTCTTATGTATGCCGTCTTTTGTAAACTCGCTATATAAATATTAAGTTACAAAAATTTTGTGCCGCTATATATCACGCTTCAAAAAACTTCGTAACTTCGTTATAGTTTCTGTAGCTTGAAGCTTGGCAATGTCGCTACGCTTCTGTTTCACGCTATTTACAACCTTGGTTTAAACTCATTGATCACGATCAAAGTGAGTATGTTTTTATAGGCGTTATCCATGGCTTTGTAAAGAATGTTTGGTTAATAAACGAACTTATATCGCTAATATTAAGTTGAGTTTTGTGTTCGTAGCTAGCTAAGACGAAAAAATGTGACCAAAAGAATAAAAGATGAAGAAAATGAGAGAATTAGAGAAGTGAAGGCGAGAAAGAAGGAAGAACCATATCTTCGTGTGTTAAAGAATAAAGTTTTGATAAAGTTTTTAATAAGTATTAAAAAAAATAAAGAGAAAGAAATAAAGAGAGTGGTGAAATGAAAGATCTAGATAAGGAAAAAGGGTGGAAGAGCCACCATCGAAGAGGAGCACCCACTGACTGCTGAGCACGACGGAGTCGACGGTTTCCTATGCCCGTCGTGGCTGCCTAGTCATATGTTGCTAAAAGTTGATAATATGAAGCTAATAAGTGAGAAATTTAACGAGGGTTCGATCATTTCCCTCTCATGGCAGTCGCGATCTTTTAAATTTTAGGAAAAAAATAACTTGTATGTTGCTTGTATTGCAAGTGCATACAGACCTCCACGACAACGCGTGTGAACATCATATTTGATTAATAATGATTAAATTACAACAATAACAATAAATGTTGTAGTTTAAAATAAACGTAAATTTTAAGAGGGATAAGGTTGTATAAAATCTTATGTTGAATAACCTTTTAAAATTTTGATTTGAATGTAAACTTTTTTAATTATTATAATTATTTATTAAAAATTAACTTTTTAACTTTAATTATTACCTTTATCTTTTAATTTTCTTTATTGTCAGTTTGTAAGTTTTTTTCTTCTTCAAATTACAAAGTCGAATTTATTTCGTAATTTTTTCTGCATTTTGATACATGTACATTTATGAAATTTGTATGGTTTTAAAGTAAACCATACCCGAGAAAATGAATTCCCGTTGTGAGCCAACGTTTTCGAAAGAAATACGCAAATAACTGAAAAGGGACGCCACGAGCTATCACTCCGCCGTGGTGAAGTCATAACACTAGTGCCTCTAGTGTTATGGTTATGGTACCTATTTTTGGTAAGCAGGGGGAACCCACCGCAGGCAGCAGGGGGACCACTGGCTGCTGCCAGTGAGAACCTTGGTGGTCAGCGGCTGGGCCGAGCAGGGGCAAGACCACTGGCTTAAGCCGGTGGTAGCAAACTGAAGGCAGGGGCGTATCGTGTTGCTAAAAGTCAACGATCCACCAACTCATCAGCTAGTTCCGGTTCAAACCCGGAAGTTTATCAACAAATGATGAAAGAGCACACTACAACAATTTTCAACCCTAGGGACGACTTATTCGTCCCTAGGGAGGCCATATTTCGACCCTAAACACCTAGGGACGACTAAGTCGACCCTAAGTTTTTGTGCCTAAAAAATCGTCTCTAGAATTCTAGGTACGACTCACTCGTTGAAACCTAGGGACGACTTTGTGGGTCCCACTATCCACTACGTTGAATATATTGACTACCCTAGGGAAGACTTGCCTTTGCAACTTAGGGTCGACAAAGTCGTCCCTAGGTTTTTAATAAAAATAACCTTTTTAAAATTTTTAATAAAAATTCTTTTTTTAATTATTTTTAATAAAATCTTTTTTATACAAATTAATAAAAACATTTTCAGAAAAAAAAAGTTAAATATAATCCTAGGGACGACATAGTCGTACCTAGGCTTTTCAAAGTTATTCAGGTATTACACCTGGGGACGACTTAGTCGTCCCTAGGTTTTGATACGTGGAAAACTTTGAAACCTAGGGACGACTAAGTCGTCCCTAGGGTTAATATCTGGTGGAATTTGGCTAACCTAGGGACGACTAAGTCGTCCCTAGGTGTACCTGGGGCTAAAAAAACTGGGCTGTTTTGCAGTTTCCAGATTTTTTCCGGAACTTTTTCCGGACAAAATCCACAATTCAAAATGGCAGAATTCGACAAATACAGAATAATAACAAATCAATAAACGTTAAAATACCATATTAAGAAAAATTATCCAACATCACGATACAATATTCATCAAATACACTTATTCATCCTAAATCAAATGTCTCACCCGCTACAAGTCTCAAACTTTATTAAGCATGCATAATAAGAAATAATACTACCACAACCTCTACTCCGCATCCTCGTTAGGTGAAAAGTCACCTTCCTCCTCGTCACCCCCCTCGTCACCCCCCTCATCATCCCCCTAGAAATAACCCTCGTCATCCCCCTCGTCATCGCCTGATAAGTCGTCACCACTGTTTTGTACATTCCTATCTCGACCCAACTCGTCAACGGACCGGTAATCGTGTTGATGGGGATTTATGATTACACGAGAACCTCCGGGTATGGATTGTGAAGTAGAGTCGATCTCATGAGTCGAGTGTATGGTGGGACGATAACAATGGTTAAATGTGTTGTTGGTGACGGGAGTAATAGGATAAGTGCCGGTATAAGAAGGTTGGAGTGGTTGGAGATGGTCGGGAAAAGATGGTCGGTATGGGTCAATGGAAGGAGGTTGCAATGGTTGTGCCCAAGGATAGGGGGTTGGACAAAGGGTCGGGGCGGGGGTACAAAAGTAGGAGGGTTAATTGGGTGATCAGTATTTGATGAGTTGTAGTTCTGGAAAAACTCACCCAATTGACTCTGATATTGCGCCATATGCTGGTACGACGTCTGAGTATATTGTTGCGTCGCATCTGCCTTTAACGCTGCCAAGTAAGCCCTTTGTTGCACCTCCTGATTCTCTTTCCTCATCAGCTCCATCTGTTGCTCATGTCGTTCCATCATTTCCTGAAATTCAACACGAGAGGGAAAATCCGATCGAGCTGGAGCACCGCGCCTGCGATAAGTTACAACAACAATTTTTCATTATATACAACAAGACATAAATCTGAACAATTGATTTATATTTTGTTTTATTGAGGATATATAACCTGCAAGAAGTGTTATTGGCACCACCCGGTAACTTCCTGCCTTGTCCCGACACATTTTGCTTATTTTGACTTGGCATGATTTCAGCCACTATTTCTTTATCAGACATGTGGGGGACGATCTTGGCTTTCACTTGGTCATGGAGGGCTTTCATCTTCAGCTGGGAAAGAAAAAAAAGCGGTTTAAAACAAATGAAATTAGTTACTAAGGCATGTAAAGAGTTATATATTACTTACATATCTTTCCTCGTTTTATTTACTTTTAAACGTGCCATTACTTGAGTGCCCCTTCCTCCATGTTTCAACCAGGTCCTCGTAGACCCATTCCTTGACTTTCTGTAAAATATCAAATAAATTAATAACGGTCTATAATAAATAAACAATATAAACGCTTTGAAATAAAATCACAAAAATTATAAAGAGTCTTACGTATTCATTTCTTCCTCGGGCGAATGGTTTTTTGCCAACATCACCTTTGGTGGTGGTGGTGGCTACTGCTGCTGCCGGTGGTGGTGGCTACTGCTGCTGCTGCCGGCGGTGGCGGTTGCTACTGCTGCCGCGACGGCAGTGGTGGTGGTGGTGACGGCAGTGCTAGGAAATAAAAAATAAACATTAATAATAATTAAACATAAACAAATTTAAACAAAGTTAATAGATTAAAAAAATCATTTACCTTTATATTTATTTAAAAAAACAAAATTAAACAAAATGTGGTGGTGCGGTGGTTGCTGCTGCCGTGACTGCTGTCGTGACTGGTGGTGGTCCGTTGGTTGACTGGTGGTTCACTGGTCGAGTTAAACTAGAAAAAACAAACACAAAATCATTTTTAATTAAGCATTATACCAATTAATCAATTAATCATACAAACAATTAAACTACAAAAATTAATCAAAATTAAAAAATATATAATTCGAAATCAAATACCTTAACTGAGAAATATATATAAATTCATGATGATTAAACAATATATAATCCAAAATCAAGTGGTGGGTCGAATTGGTGTGCTCGTGTGCAAGTGGTGGTGGGTCGAATTGGTGGTGGTGGTGGGTTGATGAAGATGAAGATGATGGTGGTGGGTTGGTGATGATGAAGATGAGGATGAAGGTGGTGGTGGGTTGGTCGAATTGATGAAGATGAAGGTGGTGTTTGCAATATCGTCCCCGGTTTTTTCTTTTTTTTCACAGTAAATGAGAGAAAGAAGAGATAAGATACCTGATCTATATTTACACTTAGGGACGACCTGTTGTTTGCAATTTAGGGACGACTATGCCGTCCCTAGGTTAATAATATATGTATTTTCTTTTTTCGCATATTAATTCAAAGGGACGACATATTGTTTGCAATTTAGGGACGACTAAGTCGTCCCTACATTTTTGTGTAACTTAGGGACGACTAAGTCATCCCTAGGTGTATACCGGGAAAACTCAAACCCAAAGCGGGTTATTTAAATTTTCACGAAATTTTTCACGTTTTCCAAAATTTTGCTAAGTGTTTTGGAGGGTATTTTAGGGACGACTTTACCTTTATATTTAGGGACGAAAAAGTCGTTCCTAGGTGTTTTTCATACATTTTTACATTATACCTTCTATGTAATAAAATTGATAATATAAATTAATAATAAAAATCAAAATAAATTATTATAGTTAATATTAAAATATACGTTATACTTAGTTTGTAATAATTAATAACCGATGAGTCGATATGTTATGGTTATACGTTATAGGTTCAACCGATGAGTCGATATGCTAGGGTTATACGTTATAGGTTCAACTAATGAGTCGATATGCTAGGGTTATACGTTATAGGTTCAACCGATGAGTCGATATGCTAGGGTTATACGTTATAGGTTCAACCGATGAGTCGATATGTTACGGTTATACGTTAAAGGTTCAACTGATGAGTCCATATGTTACAGTTATACGTTATAGGTTCAACCGATGAGTCGATATGCTAGGGTTATACGTTATAGGTTCAACCGATGAGTCGATATGCTAGGGTTATGCGTTAGAGGTTCAACCGATGAGTCTATATGCTACGGTTATACGTTATAGGTCCAACCGATGAGTCGATATGCTAGGGTTATTGATAGGTGTGAAAACACCAATCCTTTTACCACTTAATTATAATGAAAACGAGACCATAACGTGTATTTTATGTCATAAATGTCAGAATTATGCGTGGTTTGTGTTTTTGTTGTGATTTTAGGATCAAAATGTATAAAGGGAAGAAAACACGGGCTTTCACCGGCTTTTATCGAAGAAAAAGACAAAAGACGAAGTCAAGAAACCAAGAGTGCTAAAAGAACGGAAGTCCAAGGCCAATTCTGAAGATTTATCGAAGAAAAAGTCTAAAGACGGAAGTTTAATAAAAGCCGAAGAACTCAAGTCTAAATTAATGAAGAAATTACAAGACGAGTTTATTAATCCCAAGACAAAGTCGAAAAAGTCGAAGAATTAAGAAGACGAAAAGACGTGAAGAAGAAGAATAACCAACACATGCTTAGTCTTTCCTAATCACCTATAAATAGACTCCTAATGTGTCATTAGGAGTTGTTGGCTAATTTGACACATTAGTTCTTCCATCTTAATTACTTGCACCTTTACATTAATTGCACCTTTAATTACTTGTCTCACACCTTAAATTTTTAAGCTTTTAATTCTTGTCTTTACTTTAATTGTTGAATCTTAATCTTAATCAAGTTTTTATTTTAATCTCTCATTCTACCCTTCCTGTTTTGCTTAATCTTTGTGCTTATTATCTTATTGTCATGCTTATTTGATTACTTGTTATGCTTTTATGTTTTTGATCTTGTTAGCTTATTGATTTTATAGCTTATTGTGTTTATCTTAAATTTAATCAAGTGCTTATTAGCTAACTTTTATAAAAAGTTGATTTTTAACATTTTTATCATTTAGTTTTCTTAAAAGTTTTTAAATTTTGGCTTTATAGCTTTTTTCTTAAAAGTATTTTGGTTAAAGTTTTAGATAAGTGCTTATTTGTGTTTAGCTTAATTATAGTTTCTAGCTTATTAGATTTTGATTGTTATCCGTGTTTCGGTAAAACCCTCTTTTTCCGGATAAGGGTTCAAACCTTATTCCGGATAAGCTCTATAACTAATTATTCCGGATAATCATTCGATCCTGCATTCCGGATAAGGTGACAGTTTGTCTCGGATAAGGACTCAATTGTTATTCAGGATAAGTACTCGGAAAATATTCCGGATAAGCTAACCAACAGGGTATTCCGGATAAAGGTTCGGACGTATTCAGGATAAGTACTTGCTCTTCATTTCAGGATAAGGGTTCGGTAAATCACATTCTATATAAGCACGAGAAAGTTATTCCGAATAAGAGAGTGAAGATTTATTCCGGATAAGGACCAGGAAGTTATTCTGGATAAGCGTCTTTGCTTATTCCGGATAAGCATCTGAAGATTATTCAGGATAAGCTTCAGGGAAACTTTATTCCGGATAGTGGTCTGCTGAGGATTCCAGATAAGGTGACTTTCGAGTATTCGGGATAAGCCGTCTAACCATTTATTCCGGATAAGCTACTTGAAGGTATTCCGGATACGCATCTGGATATTATTCCGGATAAAGTGACAATATTCCGGATAAGCTGTTGGGCATTCATTTTGGATAAGGAGCAGAATCAGATTTCGGATAAAGGTGACAGCTTTATTCCGGGTAAGCAGTATCTTGTTGTGAATTCCGGATAGTGACAGTATTTCGGGGTCCAACTCAGGTTTTGTTTATCCTCTGTTTTAGTCTCAAGCATTTATTTTCCTGTATTTTTCTGAAGTGTTATTTTAATTGCTTTGTCTTAGATTAATTTTAAAGTTCACATTTTTATTACATTGTTAATTTAATTTTTGTCACGCTTTAATTTTCTATCATTTAATTGATTTTCTTTTAAAGTTTTAATTTTGCACCATTTACATTTTAATTAGTTTTAGATTTAATTAACCATCAATTTACTTTAAAGTTTCACACTTTTAATTATACTACAACGACAACCTTTTATTGTATCCACCAAAAGACGACTGAGTCGCACATTTTACCAATAATCAATTCGAAGAGGTCGGACGATAAAATTTTGTACTAGGTAAAACCCATGTATTAAATGGCGCCGCTGCCGGCTCTTTTCGTAAAGATTAACGGTTTTCTGTGAGAGACGCTTTGCTTTTTGGGATCCGTTCATTCATGAGCGTTATTTTTCTTGCTTAAAATTTTTTAAAAATCCATAAAAATTAAAAAATTTCAAAAATCCAAAAAGATTTTATTTTTATAGTGTATATATATTGTCTATTTCTTTGGTATTGTTTTCTTTTGCTTTCGCAGGTGTATGCGTACTAGATCTTCAACTTATCCAGAGCCCGAGACTCGTGAAGATTTAGCCATGGCAGGTGTGAACAACAACAATAGCCCACCGCACCTCAATAATAACAACAACAATGTTCCACCACCCATTCTTCGGACAATGGAGGAGCTTTGTCAACCCATAATGTTTGGACGAGGAGGACCGATTGCGCCGATGCAAATCACGGCTCCGGAGTTTTCGTTGAAGCATCACATGATCCAACAAGTGCAATCTAATCTATTCTGCGGAATACCAGATGATGATGCCTACAAACACCTCGACAAATTCATTACTATTACTCAAAGCATGAAGTTGCCCGGTGCTACTATGGATGTCCTTCGCCTTCAACTCTTTCCACATACTTTATCACACCACGCCGAAAAATGGTTTGATCGTCTCCCGAAGAATTCCATTCATACTTGGGACGACATGACTCAACGATTTTTGTCGCGCTACTTTCCACCATCCATGGTCACGAGCCTTCGAAATCAAATCAGCGGTTTCATGCAAGAACCCGATGAATCTCTCTTTGATGCTTGGGAAAGATATAATGTTTTGATCGATCGATGTCCAAACCACAACATGCTCCCCGTTACCTTAATTGACACTTTCTACAATGGTTTAACTTTTCGTGATCGTGATACTATTAATGCAGCCACCGGTGGCACATTTATGAAAAGAAGACCCGAGGAGTGTAGAGAGCTTATTGAGAACATGACCACTCTCACAAAAATTGGGATTCCTCCGCTTCTTCAAGGAACAACCCGATAGTCAATGTTTCTTCTACTTCAGCAAACCCCGATATAACCGAATTCACCCGCATGATGGCCGAAATGAACAAAAATATCTTGCTCATCGCTACAAACCAACAACAACAAGTTAAAGCGGTAGCCATTTCTTGTGAGACATGCGGCGGTCCTCACTCATACACTGATTGTCCTTCTACTCAAGGCAATCCGGAAAACGTGTATGCGGCTTATGGTAACTATTCACCAGAAAATTACCAAGCCCGACCTCAAGGGGATCGAAATTTGCTAAGTTACAGGCCTAACAACTATCTTTCACCCGATTTTTCTCCTCAAAACCACAACCCCAACAACAATTACAATAGAAGCAACCAAATCCCACCTCGAGCTTCTAATCCTTATCACCCACCCGCTCAACAAGCCCCACCCATGAATCAAGATGTTGAAACCTTAATGAGAACCCAAGGAGAGCAAATCAAGAATCTACAAAGCCAAATTATCAATTTGAAAGGGGATATCACTAAGCAAGGGAATGACATTAGATCCGAGCTTCGCAATGATATACAAACCTCCTTCAGCACTCAAACGAATGATTTGAAGAATATGTTGGCTAGTTTCTTACCAACCACTCAACCCTCTACTTCGGGCTCTCTACCTTCAAACACCGTCACCAAACCGAGAGCGAATGTGAGTGCTATTACTACCCGTAGTGGAGCAACTTTAGTAGGACCATCTATCCCACCACCATTTACACCATCTACACCTCCTCCACCACCATTTATCCCTACTACTCCCACGCCTAGTATTAGTTCTCCATTACCGTCTCCGCCTCGTCATGAAGAAGTGCCCAAGAAGAACCCTTCACCAACCCCACCTCCCACCATTAAACCTTCAACATCTCAACCTTCACCTTCTACACCTACACCACCTAACCCCAGCATTCCTTACCCTTCTCGACTCAACAAGGCTAGAATTTTGACTGAGAATGACGTTCAAGTCTCTAACTTTTTGAACAAGATTGCTGGCATGACCGTCACCTTTACCCTTGTTGAAGCTCTTTCCTAAATGCCACAATTTGTCAAGATATTTATGGAATTGCTTAATTAGAAGGAGAAGATGGCCGAGTTTGTTAATACTCGCTTGAATGAAAATTGCTCTGCAATCCTTCTTAAAGAACTTCCGGAAAAACTTGGAGATCCCGGTCGTTTTGTGCTACCATGTACTTTTAACCAAACCGACGAATTTACTACCTTAGCCGATCTCGGGGCAAGTATTAATTTGATGCCTTTAAGTGTTTGGAAAAAGTTATCATTACCCGACCTTACACCAACAAAGATGACTCTTGAGCTTGCAAACCGCACTCTCGCTTACCCCGTTGGTATTGCCGAAGATGTGTTCATTAAAGTTGGCACCTTCACTTTTCCGGTCGATTTTGTTGTTGTTGATTATGAAATGGACCCTCGTATTCCTTTAATACTTGGTCGGCCATTCTTGAGAACCAGAAAAGCTCTTGTTGATGTTGCCGAAGCTAAGTTAATCTTAAGGGTCGGGAATGACGCACAAGTGTTCGAAATGGGGAAGATCACAAACAAATCCTATGGAAGAGAATCGGCGAATATGATTAATGTGCTTGATGATTTTGTCGTCTACAACAATCCTCTATTCGATTCTTGCAATGATAATCCACTGTTTCAAGATGATGTGGATGATTCTCTCTCCAATTTGGAACCTCCACCCATATATGATTCTCCACCGATCTATGATGGTTATGATGATGATTCTAGCTCTGACGGGGATGATTATGATGATTTTACTTCTGAGTATCCAGACATGCCCACTTATGATGATTTTGATGAGGCCAATACTCTTTCGAGTGATTCTTCTCATGATGAATATCCTCCGCCTACAACACTTGATCCTACTTTGGATGACTACTCATTTGAGGAAGACTTTGTTACCTTTCTCAATACATACTTCCCAAATGAGAGTGATGCTCCTCCTTTAGATTTTGATGATTATGGTCTTTATCCTTCTTTGGATATGAAGAAACCCGCTTCAAAGGAGAAAAAACCGGCCGACACCGATATCAGCAGCACTTATGTCTTGACACCTCTATATCCACCTTCGTCGGATGAGATTGTACGATTTATGATCGGATCCTCTTCAAACTCTGCTGAGCCTGAGTGTTATTTTCCCCTAAAGGAAAAGGTGTTCGATCCCGGTATTGGAATTTTCAAGCCATCTCAGTATCCATCTGATGAAATAAAAGAAAAATCTTTGGAACTTATGTAGATATGCTTGCACCCCAGCACCCTTGCTACCACCGTGCTCCATCTTTGCTTAAGGGAACCTTGCCTACTCTTCTTTGGCTTGCCTTGTTCGCCTTAAGCTTGTGCTACTTAATATACGAAAACCATGTATTTGATCCCGGTAGATGTGTTTCAAGCTTCTTCCTATGCTAATCAAGGTCGAGTCAGGCTCACGACTCGGTTAACAAAAACAAGCGCTTCTCAGGAGGCAACCCGCAGTATCTATCCTTTTTCTCTTATTTTTATAATAAGTGTAGGGGAGACCCTTGTATGTGTTTGTGGTTTTATTTCTTATCATGTGCAGGGATTCGAGCTTTCAAATATACATTCTTGATGACTTTTGACGACCCGTGACTCTGTGTACCCGTCTTCCAAGTTTTATCCTACACTCTTTTGATTCTCTATTTTATATTTTCCAATATTAAAATAGGAATCACTTTAGTTGTCTCTTCCTTAGCAAGATTTAAACAACGTGCACAATGCCCTAAGTGTAGGGGAGGTTACTTCCACATGCTTAAACATTGAGGACAATGTTTATATTAAGTGTAGGGAGACTTCTATCGAAGTTAAGTGGTCTTTTCCTTGTTTTTGTCCTCATTTTAACCGGAAAATCAACTTTTCGACATTTTTCAAAATTTTTGATCTATTTTGTCCTATTAGTTTTTCTTTTGTTATAGATATTTTCTTTCTTTGCTAGAATAAATTTTAATAAAGTGGTTTTAATTTTTAGACGTTGTGAATCTTTTGACTCAACCCGAGTTTACTTATCTAAGTTTACTTTAGGTAGTATCCTTAACGTGTTTAAGTCAAGTTTTGCTAGGCTTTTATATAGGGAGCTTTAAAACGCGAAAGTCTTAACTCTCACGGGTTAAGAACAAGAACTTTTCGCAAGTTCCTATAATTGATCCTAGAGAGTCGTTTATCAAGGAACTTTAAAATGCGATCTCTAAACTTGAAAAAGTCTAAGAGTTTGCAAGATCCTATAGATGACTCGAAAACCCAAAACTTTGATTTAATTGGCTAAGCATCCACGAGTCTCATTCCTTGAGATTTTAAATTGTGGAGAACGAGAGATGATAGAGTCAATTATAAGTTTGGTATTCTTTCATGAATTTATGTGAGTTAATTATGAGCTTTTTCTCCCATCGCTTGTTAATAAATTTATCTACAATAAGTAAGGTCGTACGGTCTGAAAAATTACTTAGCTTCTAGCCCAAGATCGTTTAAAAGTTGCTCGGTATTAATTAGAGTTCATAGCCAAGGCATAACTATTGAAACAGGACGCGAAGATTGGCGAGTCCGAAAAGGCCCTAACAAGGCATGAGGATTCCATTTTGTTGCTAAAGATCCAAGATGATGTGAAGTATCATTATTCCAAAATCAATATGAAGGATCAAGACACACGACGAAAAGCAATCACTCCCATAAAGATGATGGAGAAGTCTATCCGAAAAGACCCTAACAAGGTATGAGGATAAATAGATCCAAGTCCGAAAAAGAGGCGGATCGTTGTATATCAAAGTCCAAATAAGGATTGAAGAAATAATGAAGAAGTCGTGGTCAATATTTGAAGAATATATCAACTATCCCAAGTGAAGATATACACTATATTTGAAGAGAAGACCATAATTTCAAGATCGTCTTCTCAAGATTTGAAGTATGAAGTAAACACCAAATATCGGTCCGAGAAAGGTCTCAAATCGTGAAGCGAGTTATGCTAAGATATGAACTTTATGAGGTCCCGAGAAGCAGTTTTAAAAGATTTTGTCCTTTAGCTAACTATTGATTAAATCGTCCTACTTTATTTTCAGCCTTAACAACTATCTAAATAAGTCAAACAATGCATCCTCGTGATCATTCAAGACAACAATAAAATATAAGAGATACACCTAGGAATACGGGAGTCTAAGTAAATAATTGGCCCACATGAGTTCATGTTAGTTTGCTAACTTATAATAACAATGATCTCGTTTTTAAGCTTGGCTTGGGTAACGTGAAACTTGAGGATGATTAGTATTCATGACACCAAAGCCCTAATGTAAGTCTTAGATTTCTTTACAAGCTTCTTCCTTCTTGCATTTTGTGATTTTCTATCTTTTAAATTTTCCTTAGTTCCTATTGTTTAATAAAGGCCAAGGTAGGTTGATTATGATAGAGAATGTAAACCTTGCTTTGTCATTAAGCATTGCATGAGGTCATTGCAATGGTCAAGTGTAGGGGATTTGATAGGTGTGAAAACACCCATCCTTTTACCACTTAATTATAATGAAAACGAGACCATAACGTGTATTTTATGTCATAAATGTCGGAATTATGCGTGGTTTGTGTTTTTGTTGTGATTTTAGGATCAAAATGTATAAAGGGAAGAAAACACGGGCTTTCACGGGCTTTTATCGAAGAAAAAGACAAAAGACGAAGTCAAGAAATCAAGAGTGCTAAAAGAAGGGAAGTCCAAGGCCAATTCTGAAGATTTATCGAAGAAAAAGTCTAAAGACGGAAGTTTAATAAAAGCCGAAGAACTCAAGTCAAAATTAATGAAGAAATTACAAGACGAGTTTATTAATCCCGAGACAAAGTCGAAAAAGTCGAAGAATTAAGAAGACGAAAAGACGTGAAGAAGAAGAATAACCAACACATGCTTAGACTTTCCTAATCACCTATAAATAGACTCCTAATGTGTCATTAGGAGTTGTTGGCTAATTTGACACATTAGTTCTTCCATCTTAATTACTTGCACCTTTACATTAATTTCACCTTTAATTACTTGTCTCGCACCTTAAATTTGTAAGCTTTTAATTCTTGTCTTTATTTTAATTGTTGAATCTTAATCTTAATCAAGTTTTTATTTTAATCTCTCATTCTACCCTTCTTGTTTTGCTTAATCTTTGTGCTTATTATCTTATTGTCATGCTTATTTGATTACTTGTTATGCTTTTATGTTTTTGATCTTGTTAGCTTATTGATTTTATAGCTTATTGTGTTTTTCTTAAATTTAATCAAGTGCTTATTAGTTAATTTTTATAAAAAGTTGATTTTTAATATTTTATCATTTAGTTTTCTTAAATTTTGGCTTTATAGCTTTTTTCTTAAAAGTATTTTGGTTAAAGTTTTAGATAAGTGCTTATTTGTGTTTAGCTTAATTATAGTTTCTAGCTTATTAGATTTTGATTGTTATCCGGGTTTCGGTAAAACCCTCTTTTTCTGGATAAGGGTTCAAACCTTATTCCGGATAAGCTCTATAACTAATTATTCCGGATAATCATTCGATCCTGCTTTCTGGATAAGGTGACAGTTTGTCTCGGATAAGGACTCAATTGTTATTCAGGATAAGTACTCGGAAAATATTCCGGATAAGCTAACCAACAGGGTATTCCGGATAAAGGTTCGGACGTATTCAAGATAAGTACTTGCTCTCCATATTCAGGATAAGGTTTCGGTAAATCACATTCCGGATAAGCACGAGAAAGTTATTCCGGATAAGAGAGTGAAGATTTATTCCGGATAAGGACCAGGAAGTTATTCCGGATAAGCGTCTTTGCTTATTCCGGATAAGCATCTGAAGATTATTCAGGATAAGCTGCAGGGCAACTTTGTTTCGGATAGTGGTCTGCTGAGGATTCCAGATAAGGTGACTTTCGAGTATTCGGGATAAGCCGTCTAACCATTTATTCCGGATAAGCTACTTGAAGGTATACCGGATACGCATCTGGATATTATTTCGGATAAAGTGACAATATTCCGGATAAGCTGTTGGGCATTTATTCTGGATAAGGAGTAGAATCAGATTTTGGATAAAGGTGACAGCTTTATTCCGGGTAAGCAGTATCTTGTTGTGAATTCCGGATTGTGACAGTATTTCGGGGTCCAACTCAGGTTTTGTTTATCCTCTGTTTCAGTCTCAAGCATTTATTTTCCTGCATTTTTCTTAAGTGTTATTTTAATTGCTTTGTCTTAGATTAATTTTAAAGTTCACATTTTTATTACATTGTCAATTTAATTTTTGTCACGCTTTAATTTTCTGTCATTTAATTGATTTTCTTTTAAAGTTTTAATTTTGCACCATTTACATTTTAATTGTTTTAGATTTAATTAATCGTCAATTTACTTTAAAGTTTCGTACTTTCAATTATACTACAACGACAACCTTTTATTGTATCCACCAAAAGACGACTGAGTCGCACATTTTACCAATAATCAATTCGAAGAGGTCGGACGATAAAATTTTGTACTAGGTAAAACCCATGTATTAGTTATACGTTAGAGGTTCAACCGATGAGTCAATATGCTAGGGCTATACGTTATAGGTTCAACCGATGAGTCGATAAGCTAGGGTTATACGTTAGAGGTTCAACCGATGAGTCAATATGTTACGGTTATACGTTATAGGTTCAACCGATGAGTCGATATGCTAGGGTTATATGTTATAGGTTCAACTGATGAGTCGATATGTTACGATTATACGTTAGAGGTTCAACTGATCAGTCGATATGCTAGGGTTATACGTTATAGGTTCAACTGATAAGTCGATATACTAGGGTTATACGTTATAGGTTCATCTGATGAGTCGATATGTTACGATTATACGTTAGAGGTTCAACTGATGAGTCCATATGTTACGGTTATACGTTATAGGATCAACCGATGAGTCGATATGCTAGGGTTATACATTACAGGTTCAACCGGTGAGTCAATATGTTACGGTTATACGTTATAGGTTCAACCGATGATTCGATATGCTAGGGTTATACATTATAGGTTCAACTGATGAGTCGATATGTTACGGTTATACGTTAGAGGTTCAACTGATAAGTCCATATGTTAAGGTTATACGTTATAGGTTCAACTGATGAGTCGATATGCTAGGGTTATATGTTATAAGTTCAACTGATGAGTCGATATGTTATGGTTATACGTTATAGTTTCAACCGATGAGTCGATATGCTAGGGTTATACGTTAGAGGTTTAACCGATGAGTCAATATGTTACGGTTATACGTTATAGGTTCAACCGATGAGTCGATATGCTAGGGTTATACGTTATAGGTTCAACTGATGAGTCGATATGTTACGGTTATACGTTAGAGGTTCAACTGATGAGTCGATATGTTACGGTTATACGTTAGAGGTTCAACTGATGAGTCCATATGTTACGGTTATACGTTATAGGTTCAACCGATGAGTCGATATGCTAGGGTTATACATTATAGGTTCAATCGATGAGTCAATATGTTACGGTTATACGTTATAGGTTCAACCGATGAGTCGATATGCTAGGGTTATACGTTATAGGTTCAATTGATGAGTCGATATGTTACGGTTATACGTTAGAGGTTCAACTGATGAGTCCATATGTTACGGTTATACGTTATAGGTTCAACCGATGAGTCGATATGCTAGGGTTATACGTTATAGGTTCAACCGATGAGTCGATATGCTAGGGTTATACGTTATAGGTTCAACCGATGAGTCGATATGCTAGGGTTATACGTTAGAGGTTCAACCGATGAGTCGATATGCTAGGGTTATACGTTAGAGGTTCAACCGACGAGTCAATATGCTAGGGTTATACGTTATAGGTTCAACCGATGAGTCGATATGCTAGGGTTATACATTAGAGGTTCAACCGATGAGTCAATATGTTACGGTTATACGTTATAGGTTCAACCAATGAGTCGATATGCTAGGGTTATACGTTATAGGTTCAACTGATGAGTTGATATGTTACGGTTATATGTTAGAGGTTCAACTGATGAGTCCATATGTTACGGTTATACGTTATAGGTTCAACCGATGAGTCGATATGCTAGGGTTATACGTTATAGGTTCAACCGATGAGTCGATATGCTAGGGTTATACGTTAGAGGTTCAACCGATAAGTCAATATGTTACGGTTATACGTTATAGGTTCAGCCGATAAGTCGATATGCTAGGGGGTTCAACGATGAGTCAATATGTTACGGTTATACGTTATAGGTTCAACCGATGAGTCGATATGCTAGGGTTGTACGTTATAGGTTCAACGGATGAGTCGATATGTTACGGTTATACGTTAGAGGTTCAACCGATGAGTCCATATATTACGGTTATACGTTATAGGTTCAACCGATGAGTCGATATGCTAGGGTTATACGTTATAGGTTCAACCGATGAGTCAATATGCTAGGGTTATACGTTATAGGTTCAACTGATGAGTCGATATGTTACGGTTATATGTTAGAGGTTCAACCGATGAGTCCATATGTTACGGTTATACGTTATAGATTCAACCGATGAGCCGATATGCTAGGGTTACACGTTATAGGTTCAACCGATGAGTCGATATGCTAGGGTTATACGTTAGAGGTTCAAACGATGAGTCTATATGCTAGGGTTATACGTTAGAGGTTCAACCGATGAGTCAATATGCTAGGGTTATACGTTATAGGTTCAACCGATGAGTCGATATGCTAGGATTATACGTTAGAGGTTCAACTGATGAGTCGAAAATATTAGCGAGAAAATGTTGGCGGGAAAACCTTGGCGAGAAAATGTTGGCGGGAAAGCTAGGGTCGACTAAGTCGTCCCTAAATGTGTCGACCCTAAATTTTTATCTTTATTTATGGTAGCTCTTATCCTAACAAACTCTTATCCTCTCATACCAAACTCACCACCACCACCACCCGATGAGTCGATTTGCTAGGGTTATACGTTATACGTTCAACTGATGAGTCGATATGATACGATTATACGTTAGAGGTTCAACTGATGAGTCGATATGCTAGGGCTATACGTTATAGGTTCAACTGATGAGTCGATATGCTAGGGTTATACGTTATTGGTTCATCTGATGAGTCGATATGTTACGGTTATACGTTAGAGGTTCAACTGATGAGTCCATATGTTACGGTTATACGTTATAGGTTCAACCGATGAGTCGATATGCTAGGGTTATACGCTATAGGTTCAACCGATGAGTCAATATGTTACGGTTATACGTTATGGGTTCAATCGATGAGTCGATATGCTAGGGTTATACGTTACAGGTTCAACTGATGAGTCGATAATGTTACGGTTATACGTTAGAGGTTCAACTGATGAGTCCATATGTTACGGTTATACGTTATAGGTTCAACCGATGAGTCGATATGCTAGGGTTATACGTTATAGGTTCAACCGATGAGTCGATATGTTATGGTTATACGTTATAGGTTCAACCGATGAGTCGATATGCTAGGGTTATACGTTAGAGGTTCAACGGATGAGTCAATATGGTACGGTTATACGTTATAGGTTCAACCGATGAGTTGATATGCTAGGGTTATACGTTATAGGTTCAACTAATGAGTCGATATGTTACAGTTATACATTAGAGGTTCAACTGATGAGTCCATATGTTACGGTTATACGTTATAGCTTCAACCGATGAGTCGATATGCTAGGGTTATATGTTATAGGTTCAACTGATGAGTCGATATGTTACGCTTATACGTTAGAGGTTCAACTGATGAGTCCATATGTTACGGTTATACATTATAGGTTCAACCGATGAGTCGATATGCTAGGGTTATACGTTATAGGTTCAATCGATGAGTCAATATGTTACAGTTATACGTTATAGGTTCAACCGATGAGTCGATATGCTAGGGTTATACGTTATAGGTTCAACTGATGAGTCGATATGTTACGATTATACGTTAGAGGTTCAACTGATGAGTCCATATTTTACGGTTATACGTTATAGGTTCAACCGATGAGTCGATATGCTAGGTTATACGTTATAGGTTCAACCGATGAGTCGATATGCTAGGGTTATACGTTATCGGTTCAACCGATGAGTCGATATGCTAGGGTTATACGTTAGAGGTTCAACCGATGAGTCGATATGCTAGGGTTATGCGTTAGAGGTTCAACCGATGAGTCAATATGCTAGGGTTATACGTTATAGGTTCAACTGATGAGTCGATATGCTAGGGTTATACGTTAGAGGTTCAACCGATCTGTCAATATGTTACGGTTATACGTTATAGGTTCAACCGATGAGTCGATATGCTAGGGTTATACGTTATAGGTTCAACTGATGAGTCGATATGTTACGGTTTTACGTTAGAGGTTCAACTGATGAGTCCATATGTTACGGTTATACGTTATAGGTTTAACCGAGGAGTCGATATGCTAGGGTTATACGTTATAGATTCAACCGATGAGTCGATATGCTAGGGTTATACGTTAGAGGTTCAACCGATGAGTCAATATGTTACGTTTATACGTTATAGGTTCAACCGATAAGTCGATATGCTAGGGTTATACGTTAGAGGTTCAACCGATGAGTCAATATGTTACGGTTATACGTTATAGGTTCAACCATGAGTCGATATGCTAGGGTTATACGTTATAGGTTCAACTGATGAGTCGATATGTTACGGTTATACGTTAGAGGTTCAACCGATGAGTCCATATGTTACGGTATACGTTATAGGTTCAACCGATGAGTCGATATGCTAGGGTTATACGTTATAAGTTCAACCGATGAGTCGATATGCTAGGGTTATACGTTATAGGTTCAACTGATGAGTCGATATGTTACGGTTATACGTTAGAAGTTCAACCGATGAGTCCATATGTTACGGTTATACATTATAGGTTCATCCGATGAGTCGATATGCTAGGGTTATACGTTATAGGTTCAACCGATGAGTCGATATGCGAGGGTTATACGTTAGAGGTTCAACCGATGAGTCTATATGCTAGGGTTATACGTTAGAGGATCAACCGATGAGTCAATATGCTAGGGTTATACGTTATAGGTTCAACCGATGAGTCGATATGCTAGGATTATACGTTAGAGGTTCAATTGATGAGTCGAAAATGTTGGCGGGAAATGTTGCCGGGAAAATGTTGGCGGGAAAACCTTAGCGAGAAAATGTTGGCGGGAAAGCTAGGGTCGACTAAGTCGTCCCTAAATGTGTCGACCCTAAATTTTTATCTTTATTTATGGTAGCTCTTATCCTCACAAACTCTTATCCTCTCATACCAAACTCACCACCACCACCACCACCCGATTTGGCATAAGATGGATCCGCTTGAAGCTTATAAGTGTACATGTAGAAAGGGATATATTGTGTTGAGACAGTCACATCAACCTCAAAGCTTTGGTAAACTTTACTATGCATGTCCTCTTTCGAAGGTAAACAGTCTAATGTTTTTTTTATGTAATACGTGTGATTATTAAAATGACATGTCATGTTATTTGTTTACTTTGTAACAGCCAAAAACAGATGATTATGGATGTAAATATTTTAAATGGAAGGATGATTTTGATCTCGAACACCGTATAAGATCTTCCCCTGGATCTTCAACACCTCAAGGTTCACATCCAAGTTCTTCTACAGGTCCTTCTCAATCTGCACCTACTGAGTGCTCTAATTGCAAGATCAAAGATCTAAAGATAAAGATGCTAGAGGCAAGACTAGAAATGGAAAGGCATCCTGAAGACCACGCATGTCCATCGTCTGCAATACTTCATGAGCTTTTAAATGAAATGAAAAATCTTAGCTTTGAGTAGTAATCTATTTGTTATTTTAATGTGTTAATTTGTATTTTATTATTATGTGTTAATCTGTATGTTTAGTATTAACTAGTTTGTGATGTGTTTTTTTTTTCTTATTTATGAATCTATTATCGCTGTAATATATATGTTTAATTAAGCGCGTGTTTGAGTGTTAAATATACATCTAATGTTTTTTTTAAATACGTATAAGTTTTTTTTAAATAAATATAAATTTATGTATAAATATGTATAAAGTTTTTTTTTAATATGTATAAAGGTTTTTTAAAATATGTATAAAGTTACTTTTAAATATGTATAAAGTTTTTTCTAAATATGTATAAAGTTTTTTTAAAATATGTATAAATTTTTTTTAATATGTATAAAGTTATTTTTAAATATGTATAAAGTCTTTTTTAAATTTGTATTAAGTTTTTTTAATATGTATAAAGTTATTTTTAACTATAATAAAGTTTTTTTAAAATAAAATAATTATATTAATTTTAAATAATTTTAAATAATTACAAGTGATAAAAAAAGGGAAAAATAAATTTGCCTTCACCTAGGGACGACTTAGTCGTCCCTAGGTTACATGGGCCCCTCCTTAATTTTAAACTTTTAAAAAAAAAAATTTATATTAATTTTAAATAATTAAAAGAGATAAAAAACTAGGAAAAATAAAGTTTCCTTCACCTAGGGACGACTTAGTCGTCTCTAGGTTACACGGGCCCCACCTTAGTTTTAAACTTTAAAAAAAATATTTATATTAATTTTAAATAATTTTAAATAATTAAAATAGATAAAAAACTGCGAAAAATAAATTTCTTCACCTAGGAACGACTTAGTCGTCCCTAAGTTACGTGGGTCTCACTTTAATTTTAAACTTAAAAAAAAATATTTATATTAATTTTAAATAATTTTAAACAACTAAAAGAGATAAAAATATATTTTCTTCACCTAGGGACGACTTAGTCGTCCCTAGGTTGCGTGGACCCCACTTTGTCCCTACAGCCTTCATGACTTTGTTTTTCTTGTAAAACTGGTGGCCCCCTTTAATCTAGGGACGACTAAGTCGACTCTAAAAAAAAGACGACCCTTAACTCAAAATTGTTGTAGTGGCAATACGAACATAAGATATTTGACTAAGTCAATTCAATGTTTTTCTTAATTCGTATATATAAATTCCTTAATTTTAAAATGGAGCTCGTCTTTTATCAAATATTGTTGATGCGAGCAACTCATTTTTAATTTTAATTTCGTTAGCTTTCTGATATATAAATCATCTACATTGTTTTTCTAAATTTTATTGATAACAATAGTATACAAAAAAAAATCATATTATCTTCTTCCTACATTGTGTTCCGTGACAGTCAATGAAGATGCCACTAGCAGAAGACTGAAAGACCAAGTCAGTCAATCAGTCTCGGTCATTCGAATACTTCCTATTTTAGAAACTTTTTTATGACCAACACACGTGCACACCGTACCATGCAGTACTATTGAAGTTTCCTAGAATACCTTTGAAAAAAATTCAATCCACAACATACGACCCACATTAATTGCTTTTATCCGTAACTTGCCTAAAATGACACTTATATATTGCACGTACTTGATTGAATCAAATACATTCCATGCATAACCATGAACACAAACAAACAAACAGGAAATGTTGAGAAAAATGCTGAGAAAAATAGGAGAGATAACAAGTATCGGGGCATAAGGAAGCGTCCATGGGGGAAGTTTGCAGCCGAGATACGTGACCCGACTAGGAATGGGGCAAGGTCGTGGCTAGGAACTTTTGACACTGCTGAAGAAGCTGCACGGGCTTATGATAAGGCAGCTTATGCTTTAAGGGGTCATCAAGCTATGCTTAACTTTCCTAATGAAGGGCATTACTGTGAGGGTAGTAGTAAGGAGTTTGGATCGAGTTCTAGATCTTCTGTTGAGGGATCGTCTACCCGAGAGAATGGTGGAAGATCGGATAATGGGAATATGCCGGTAATTGAGCTTGAGTGTTTGGATGACAAATTGTTGGAAGAGCTTCTTGGAAACTAAATAAGTTGAAGTCATGTGAATTTAGTTAAGCGTCTTAGCTTTCTTTATAACAATGTTTAATGTTTTAGTATAAACTTTGTTTAATTTCTTTATAACAATGTTAAATGTTTTAGTATCAACTTTGTTATAAGAGCAAGCTTATAAGCTCAAATCTGTCTTACTACAATAAAAAGTTAACAAATTTATATTGCTCTACATATATCTCCGTAAGTAATAACAGTTTATAACGAAATAGTTTGACATAAAATAATAGACTTGCACATTGCAGCCTTGCATGTACTAGTCGAGTGTTTCTTTTTTTAGTTGCTAAAGAGTTTTTTCTTTTTTCTTTTTTTTTTGTAAAGATTTAAATCTTGGTAAAAGGTTTGTAGTAAATCTTATTATATGAAAAAACATTTAATTACAAAAGATGTATACGAGTTTTACATCTTCACACGTTAAATAACTTTTTAAAAGAAGAAACACGTAAAACTAGACCGCGACATCACATAAAACACATAAAAATCCATGCTTCCTAAGACATCGGACCATGATTACATGATTATCACTGTTTAGACTTCGTGGTATCCTGATCTTTATACATATTATAATTGTTTCGGTCTTAGTCGACATCAGTATTTTCATAAAAGTCTCTCTATTATTTCACAAGACTATTAGTCTTATATTTCATATCAGATGATTTGTCAACTTAAAATTTTGTCATATCATTATCCAGATGTTTAACTACATCTTGTGATCTTCATCATCAGGATTACTCGAATATTCAATCATTTTTTTAGATAACGGCTCTTCATCCACAAAAATAAAGTTTCTTTCAATAATATGTCTTTGGAGCTTATCTTTTTTATCAATGATAAGGTAGTACTAATACCACTATATTCCGCATGAAAAGAACCATCAATAGACCGAAACCCTCCCAAATTGTCTAATGAACCAACTAATTCAGAAGTCATTCCATTAATACTCCAATCATCATCATTCCAACTAAATTAAGTGCATCAAAAAGATTTTTTTACCACTGCGAGTCGAATGTTGATATGTATTTGGTTGTATCAATAGTAAAAATCAGCTTAAATATCGATAAATCATTAACTTGCATGACAACTGTGGGTATAGAGACACGCTCGTGTAGTCGTGTGACATGCAATTCATGCGACGTTGATTCCATTGCCTCGTTTCATTTCCTAAACGAAGTGAGACCATGCCTCGTTGTGTTCTTTATGACATCTCTACAATTTTAACTTTCTGTGTTAGGCATGTCTAATGAAGTCTCAGTCACCGCATTGCCAACACCAGAGTACACAACCACAAAACTAGAGCGAGGACAAAGTATATATACTACCTCTTAGATGGCCATGACGATCGATTGTCGCAAAGGAGAACACAATAACTTCATGTTCATGTAGAACGCGAGTGGTTGGGCAAACTGCCCAATGTGCATCTGCATAAGCAACTAGTGAAGAAAACGAGAAAGAACACTACATAAGACCATATATAATCCAATGTACCGGAAACACAATCGTCTTAATAGTAGCGAAATGAGGCTCTCCAAGATCATGTATATTGAGACAAACCTTATGAACCACATAAGGCAAATCAGGTCCGGTAAATGTGAGGCACTCTAACGCCCCGACAAGGCATATGTAATTCCAGGGGGTACCATCAGCTTCTAACTCGGGTGTGAGGTCCTAATGTGGTTACTACTATCTTGACTGAGGATGTCTTTTACCAAATTCAAAGGTAAGCATTACTTTGGATTTTGGAGTAGGTGCTCTATCGTAAGAGTTGACTGGTGTTCATGGATCACAACACGTTTAGTTGTTTTCTCTGATTTTGTGTTACGTTGGTGTAATCTCTATTTTGCTTTGGTGTCTTTTTGTTTTGCCTCCTAATTGGAGTGTGTCATACATGCAAGGACGGAACAAGAATAAAATATCGTCGAGTGAACAAAAAATTTTGAACGATACTGATAGAAACATATTTCGATGAATCAAGTGTATTTAAATTACATTTAGGAAAAAAACAACGCTTTTCTTAAAAATTAACATTATATCGAAAAAAATCTGTAAAATTTTCAGGCACCCGCATGAACCCTCTTTCTCGACCCTTTTTGTGGGTGTGAATTTCTTTCTATGAATAAATTACGGATTCCAAAAAAATGGGCCGGTTCACTAATTTGGAAATAAAACACATCCGTCATTTTCAGAATTACGTAACGGTGTTCTACTACTAGGCACACTTCATTAGAACAGGGCCTGAATAATGGGATGGGCCGGTTATTATCTTGGGCTTAAATAAATATACAATTATGAACCATCACTTTAACCTAAAGATGGTTAGCGGCCCGCTCATATCTTTACATTATTGAAATTTTTTAAATTCTACTCATTCCGTCTCATATTAATAGTCCACCGATAAAAAACGCGCAGATTCATAAAAACATTATTTTTTCAGATTTTTATTTTTTATTTTTTATACAATATAATTTTACCTTTAACCAATTAATTTACAACTTTTTTATTATTTGTGATAATACCCTCAAATGAATGAGATATAATAAACTTAATTTACATTTCTTATCTATTTTTGGACTAAACTATTAATTTGAGACGTTCAAAAATAGTAATCTGAACTGTTAATATGGGACGAAGAGAATACTATTTAATATGTTTAACAAGATTAAAGAATCTTATATTAAACTTTTGATTCTACATTTCCTAACTCTACCGTTTTTGTTACCCCTATTTTTTATCCAAGAGTTAACAATTTTACTCGATCCTGGACGGAATTTTAAAGGGCCAAAGTGAGTTGTGGCCCTCCAAAATTTTTTATCTCATATAGATTTTGTAACTTTTTCAATATGTTTTTAGTTATTTTTAATAGAAAAAATTGAAACATAGTGTATATCGCCTCCGTAAAATAAATATTTTTCAAGTTAACTTTTCCATTAAAAAACGTTCAAATTTCATCCCTAACTATGATATAACATCATCTGATACTCGTAAATATGTCAAATTATCACCTACTGTTAGTTATGATGTCCTGTCATTGTAGATGTAAATAAGCCAATAATATTGTTGAATACTACTCTCTTTTCAACAAAAATTAAAATGTCGTTTAAGTACGGATGCTATTTTTATAAGTCAACAAGTGTGTCATTGAAATAGACATTATTAAATATTTATTAGTAGTAGTTAATACAGCTTAATAAGATAAACAAAATTTCAAACTTTGATTAGATCTAGACCACCAATTTAGATCCTTGAATGAGTCGAACCAAGATTCCTTTTTGCGGCTTAGCAAATTTAATTAACAAACATAACCAAAAAGTCCAAAAATATAAAAGCATAATGTTAAAAACAAAGATCCAGATCATTTCAAGATGATATGTGTTAATACTTAATCGCAATGTTACCTCACAAAAAAATACAATGAAGCCTGCTAAGAGACCCTGTTTTCGTTTGAGTTGTGAGACTATGGGAATTTCTATTTGAACAGTGTTTCTAGTTGTGTTTTCAGCATTGGTCATGTCGACAGTTTGTGCTTGTAAGGCTGCAGCAATGCTATTGTCAATCATTTGTTGGAGTTCTTATGGGGTTATGGTGATTGTCACAGATGTTGATACTCTTGTGCGAGACAGTTTACGAACAAAATAATAGGGAATTAGAATTACTATATATTCGTTTCAAAAAACACTTGTGAGATATGTATATGGATACATATAAATGCTTACTGAACATAAGTTAAAATGAAAAGTACATCTTCTAAGATTATATAGGAAAATGAAGATGAAAAATTTAATAAATAGAGATAAGAATTGTAAGTAAGGATATAGGAACTCAATGTATTGATTATTATTCATATCTGAGGGTAATAAATTCATGTAAACTCTGGATTTATAAAGATATGACATAACTATAACATAAATAACCATGATATCGAAGAATTACAAGGTATTGTAACTTGAATTTAATCATAAAACTTTGTTTGTATCATCATAAAAATGAATGAATTGACAAGAGTTAACAGAAAACACAGCTTTTATTTATCAACAACTTGTTTGTTTATATTTACAGGATTAGCTTCACCGTTAACATAAAAGTAAAGACAGAAAGCTGGAAATATTTACAAAACTGGAAAGCTGAAAATATTTACATATTATAGTCTAATGTTTCGGACAATTTTCATTTCTTTTTTTGAGTTCTTTGATGGCATCCTAGAGACTTTTGATATCTGCTCGATGTCAAACTTGGATGTCCTCGCTGATTAACTCTAGAGTAGAAATCCTTACTCGAGCTAGAACGATTTCTTCATCGTGTATTACTTGCTTTTTCTACAACTTAGCCTAAGCTTCTTCAAGATCCTTCTTTAGCATCTCAAATCTCATTGTATGATTTTTCGGTCATCCCTAAGACCTTCAATTTCAAATTCTAGATCTTCAATACGTTAAAGGAGAAGTTCTTAGATAGTGTAGGATGTTTTTAATTTGTTGTTCATGTGTGTTTTTAGATGAAACTTCAAATTTAGACATATGTGGTGGAGTATTAATAGAGGAGTGTGATGGATGAGTTTGATGTTGAGGTATAATAGGTATATCTTTATTATATGCTTGCATGACTTGCATATATGGGTCGTTGTGAAAAGGTGAAACAACTATCGAGATTATCGGATTCTCAAATAAAGCTTCTGAGGTATAATGAAGATTATTTATTGATAAGGTTAAAGTATAGTTTGGGAGGTTGTTAGGAAAATTTGCAAAATACGTATCTTCATAATCCGTTAGGACGACAATAAGATGAAGATAGGAATTCTGGAATAACCCGATAATAAAATAACATAAGTTATTTATATAGTACTTATATAATATTTTGCATCTATTATTATGGAGTGTAACCGCACTAGCACGGAAGACTTTCTTGAAATTTAGAAACATAGTAATAGTTTCTTTCGTTCTCTATAACTATGGCTCTGAATACCATTCTGTAACACCCTCATTTTTTTACATATAGCAGCGGAAGCTAATTTTGGGTATTACTTCATGGAAACACATGCACAATAATATAAAACAACCTAAAAGATTGTTGCATGAAAATTTGGTTATCATTCACTATAATTTCAGAGTTTTATAACGGAGAGGTCTCAAACATCTATTTGAATACATAAGTTTGAGTGGTAATAACTTCAATTTTGTGCCACTGCATGCCACCTCATGCCATAAGTTGCTAATTACATGAGATACATGCTTAAAGGTTAAACAAAGGTTGAGTGAAAATCATAGGTTTAAGTAAAGTTTGGAATACAAGTAAAGTAGTGGTGATAATTACAACGAATACAATCGTCATAGAAAACAGTATTATTTGCACTAAGCTCCTGACGTCAAAGGTTAACATGGGAAATCACCTTTGGTGACATTGGTAAGGAATCAAGTCCTTATGGAAAGGTGGCTTGCCAAAGCTACCCATTGGGTCAAATATAGTGCATTTGATTCCCGGATAGTCAGATACACAAATAGGATACGTCAATCCTGATAGATCTATCCACAATATTCTCATTTATACGTATATGATTACTGATTCATGAAATTTGGGAAATGGTGGCAGACAATTGGTACTCGTGCAATACTATATATCAGGGAAGCATATAGTTGGAAAAAGTACTTGTAATTGGTTTTAGCATGTATCCTCCTCACGAGATTTAAAAACATTTTTAAACAGTAAAAGTGAGGCTATGAACTCACTTTTAGTTCATGAAATCTGAGTTACATCAGAAGTTGTTCAATGGAAAATAAACGGCTTGGTCACGATACTTGAGTTTGATAGGTATGTCAAGTCTTAGTTGTTTGTTCAAATATTTTTGTAAAGTTTAACCTTTGTTGTTTGAGGTTTATAGATTTATAAAGATGTCGTATCATTTTTCTGGCCATCATATTTCAAATCCCATTCAGTAAACGCTTGGAGAGATAGAACACTTTAAATCATAAATCCAGCAACTCGCCAATACGTAATACCAAGAAGAAAAACTCTTCATATGAAGCTCCCTGCTAACATGGTACGTTTAAACTTTTAGTAGTTTCTTCAAAATTTGGTGGGTGATAAATATAGAATATATACTCTACATAATTTCATTTTAGACCCTTAGGTTTCAAAATTAGCAAAATTTACCCTTATAATTTTAAAAACAATTCTCTTATATATTTTAAACTTTTAACTTTTGAAAATGACAAAAATAACTTTTAGAGTTTATAAGTTTGAGATATTTACATTTTCAACCCTAAAAGTTATAAGTTTAGGTTATTTTCAATTTTAACCCTAAAGTATATAGTTTTTAGAATTACACTTTTAACCCTTCAAATCTTAACCTTTAGCTTTGAAACTTTACAAAATCAATACATATGGTTTTAACTTTAGGAAAATGACATTTTCAACCCTTAATGTTTATAAGTTTTAAAAATGACAGAAATGAGCCTTAAACTTGCATATAATTACATAACAAATTCAAATTTATAGAAAATATATAGTAACTTATAAATGAGTTATGAAAGTTATTTCTAATCATAATAATAATTATTTTCCAAAATTATAGCTCATAAATTTATTCTAG
This sequence comes from Glebionis coronaria, assembly GCA_025667525.1. Taxonomy (NCBI): domain Eukaryota; kingdom Viridiplantae; phylum Streptophyta; class Magnoliopsida; order Asterales; family Asteraceae; genus Glebionis; species Glebionis coronaria. The sequence goes on from CM046879.1 coordinate 540,171,252, forward strand.
CTCATTTTTTCGTGCGAATGACAAAACTAGGATTTATGTACATGTTTGGTTTAGGAAAACCAAATGAGATGATTTTATGAATCAAGGATTATTGAAAGTAATTATTTAGATTATTAAAAAGCTTATTAAAGTTTTAGAACATTAAAAGACCATATAGAACAAGGTGATAACTTACAAGCAACAAAAAACAGAAATCTAGGACTTGTAATGGGGCTAATGTCTTGTAACTTCTTCAAAACTTTTCAAGGACTTATGGATTAATTTCTAGAGCTTGTTAATGATCTTAAAAGACCTTAAAGGACTTCAATGAAGGTGTGGAACACAGAATGGGCATAAGGAGAGAGTTGGGGATGAAATTAAGATTAGGCTATTTCGCCCCTATTTATTGTATAAGGAGGTATATGAAAGCTATAGATGACTTATAAAGCTGTAAAAAGAATATATTGATGAATATTGAAGTCTAATGATGAGTAGTGAAATCTAGATTCAAGTTTATCAATGGTAAAGTGTGTATAAGAAGTTACAACTCAAATAAGGTACAATAGGCACATGTTCTTGTCAAGGAGGTGATGCACCTATTTGATAGGTTGATTAAGTTAGTATATATCCTGATTTATATAATTTGAAATTCTAAATAATGGAGGAAACAAGTTTGAACATGATTTTAGAGGGAAAACCTTGTTAGATCTCGTTGGGAGGGTCTTGAGTTTAGTACTTGTATAGGGTTTAGGATTATGATTCAGGATGTATTTGGGTGTATTTAGGGTTTATAAATTGTAATTAAGGAGTTTGTAACCTTTGATAGTTTGTACATTTTTGAAGTGATTTTGGGAAGGAAAACCTAGTTAGAGTCATTTTTGAGAGGTCTAGGGTTCAATCCTTGTTATGGTCATTCTTTTAGTCTTTACTACTTACATAAGCTTAATTTATATCTTATACATTATTATTAACGTGCTTAAAGTGTTTCTAATCTTGGTTTAATTAGTTATACAAGGTAAACATGTCTAAAGAGAAAAAATATCTAGTTTGACCTAATTTAATCCTATGCATTGACATATTGTACATTGTGCATTAAGGGTGTTGTAGTATGTATTATAATGAGAATATAACCTAAATGTTATGCTAATATGGTTTGTACACTTGTCTTAAAATTTTATGCATTGATTCCAAGTGAAACGAGTAATATGGAGATCTTGACTATTATTCTTAAGTAACTTGTACCTTGTGCTTAATAATTTGTACGTTGGATTGTAGAGTAAAAACCTACTCATGAGTGATGTATTATATATTGTAAATATTCCTTGATAACATTTACATAAGTGTCTTATAGTGATCTTGCATGGAATTAGGGTTTCTTGGGGCTTTTTAGGGTTTTCTAGGGTTTTGAGCATGATTGTCATAGTTGAGATGTTAAATCAATAATGTATTTGTAAAAGTAGATTTATAACTTAGACTTGACATATTTAAGATGTTTATATCACATAAAATGAGTTGAGTTAGTATTGGTGGTGGCGTGAGTTTGTTTACTTTGATATTTAAGTCATTTTACATAGTTGGTACTTAAAAAAGGAAAAAAATTAAAAATGGCTTATAGTAATATTCAATGTAGAAAATATTGGGTTGTTATATTAAAGGTCATATCTTTCCATGGCAGATCTACTCTTTTACTACCGTTGTTACATATCCACAAAGCTCTTTGTTGGGACGCCCCCCACTCAGCACATAATTCTTTATGTGGATTGCAAGAGGCACAAGGTCCTCGTTCTTCTCCTTTTTCTGTCACACCCCACCATGGCGGAATATGGGGCGCGACGCATGGATATCATCGCAACAATAGCGTGTCCATAGGGAGAACTATATGAATTAGAAATGTCATAAAAGGTGACACAAATGTTATGACAATATCTCATCAATGCAGGAGTCTAGGTAAGTAGGTAACAGTCCTACCTCTTACCCAAGACAAACAAATAACACAAAAAAATCAACATATAGGTGTCAACGGTATCACTTATTAAACAAACAAAAGAAACTAAGAAGGAAGGGGGATCTCCTTCTAAAAGCATTCCTACACAACTCCAAATCCTAGCCACTTATGTTCTCACGCTTAACCATAATATCACCTGAAAGAGACACTAAAACACGTCAACATAAAGTTGGTGAGAGTCATAGGTTTAGACTCCAACGGCAAAATTAAACCATAAGCTGTGAACAACAACCACTAACAAATGAGCATATGTACAATGTGATACAAACATGCATTAACAACTAATATTCAAGATTTAACAAACCAAACCAAATCCAAGGCTCCCAGCCTTACCAAACACCATGATACCATAGGCGCCCATACACCTATGTACCAATCCCAAGGCCCCGCCTTGTCATTATTAATGCTAGATCTTACTAGTTTGAAAAATTCGTTTCTCGGAATCTTCTCGAATTGATTTCCGGTTAATTGTGCGACTCAGTTGTTCTTGGTGAATCAAATAAAAGAGTGTCGTTGTCTACACTAATTAAAATAAAGACTTGAAACAAATAAAAATAAAGTAAAGACGGTAAAAAGAAACAATGAAAGATAAAAACTTGACGGGAAATGAATGACGAGAAATTAAAAGCAATAAAGGTAAATAACTCAAACGTAAACTTAAACTAAAAGGAAAGCAAGTAAAAGTGCAAATAAAGAAAAAGGCGGGAAAAATAAAGCTTAAAACTAAAAACTGAAAAACTCATTCGGAATAAAACCTTCATCCGGAATAAACTTGTTCATCCGGAATAATTGTTTATCCGGAATAAACAGCTCATCCGGAATAAGGCTTGATCCGGAATAAAAAGAAAAGAATGCTGATTCGGAATGAACGACTGATCCGGAATAACATTCCGGATGAACCACTTGATTCGGAATACTAGGTATTCCGGATGAAGTCCTTTATTCAGAATATTAGATATTCCGGATGAAGTCCTTTATTCGGAATACTAGATATTCCGGATGAAGTCCTTAATTCGGAATACTAGATATTCCGAATGAAGCCAGTTGATTCGAAATACTCAGATATTCCGCATGAACAACATAGAAAGCAGTTGATCCGGAATCTGGGCAACAATAAGAACACGAAGAACAGTAAAGAACCACAAGTCACGAATTTAACCAAATCTAAACAAGATTAATCAAAAGATTAAACCAAAACAACCACAAATGATCTACTAACAATAACCAATCAATCCAAATCAATAAAACTAACAATCATAACCAACATAATCAAAACTCACTTGATCAAAACCATAAAACTCAAGAACATGAACACAAAGATTAAGAACAAATCAAACAAGAAAGGTAGATGAGAGATTGAACAAGAAAAGTAAAGATTCAACAATAATTAAAATGTAAACTTACTTGGAATTAAAAGGAATTTAAAGGTGCAATACATGAAATTAAGGTGCAAGAAATAAAAGTGCAGGGAAATGAAAATGGTGGAAGAGTGGGTTGTCAAGCCACCAACAACTCTCAAATGACAACTACCTAATCTATTTATAGGGAGATTAGGGAGGAGCTTAGGAAGCTTCCTCCCTCTTTCTTCTTTCTCTAGTTGCATCATTAGTCCTTAATCTTCTTTAATCTTTTGACTTCAATGACTTTGTCTTGGGATTTCTTTAAACTCGTCTTGAATTTTCTTCATAAATAAGACTCGAGTTCTTCGGCTTTTAGTCAAACTTCCGTCTTTTGACTTTTTCTTCGATAAATCTTCAGAATTGGTCTTGGACTTCCGTTCTTTTCGCACTCTTGATCTTTCGACTTCGTCTTTCGTCTTTTTCTTCGATAAAAGCCCGTGAATGCCCGTGTTTTCTCCACTTTTCACAATTTCGTCCTAAATCACAACAAAAACACAAACCACGCATAATTCCGACATAAATGACATAAAATACACGTTTTGGCTCGGTTATTATTGTAATTAAGTGGTAAAAAGGATGGGTGTTTACACACCTATCAATTATCCATTGCTCCCATAGACGCTCACACATCTATGTACCTCCCCAAGGCCCCGCCTTGTCAACATCCCCTTGGTACCAAGTCAAACCACAATAACTGAGACGGTACGTGTCCCCGATCCAAATCATAAACACAATCAAGAATCACATAGCAGTTATCACATAAGTGCACACACAAGTCCATAACAAACCATAAAAACATTCACAACATTAGTTACAAAAACCATACAGTGTCTCTTCCATCCCATCTGGAAGTGAAAATCATTAAAAGATATGGGACTATGAAACTCACCTGATTGAGCTTCTCCAAAAGTACGCGCACTAGCAAAAAGCTAACAAACAAAAGCACACAATCAAAACATGAACCAAACACTAAGATGGCTCATCAACCTATGATGGACATCTAACCTTCTCCCATATATAATACCTCATTTATATGCTCTAAGCATCTCATTACACCCCTCTATAAAGCCCTTAACTCAGTTTACTTCATAACCCGTCCCGTTAACATTTTACCCAAAATAGTCCCAGTTTTTAGGTCTCCAAACTATAAGCCAAACGCCCACCTAAACATACCCATGATCTCTGTAAAGTAAACCCTATTCCCTTACATATGTTAGCTAACACCTACCCTTTGTCCCAACCTTAAAGCTACTGTTAAGGCCCTGTTATATATATATATATATATATATATATATATATATATATATATATATATATATATATATATATATATATATATATATATATATATATATATATATATATATATATATATATATACTTTTGTCTACCCGGATTTTACTGATTTTGAACATACAAAAAGTTTGTTATGATTAGGGGGTCTTACCCTAACCCATTTGCTTAGCCACCATTCAGGTCTCTTATTTAATATATAAACAAACTCCCATGCTCATTAGAGGGCTCAAGTGTACTCATAAATACCCCAATCACCCTAAAACATTAATTGAAAACCTGCTGATTTCAAAACTGTTTTGACCTCCGACTATTGTAACCTGTTTTTGACCCACTTCACTACCTCCAATTTAGTTCTCGTTTCTTGCATTTGAAAGCCAACTCAATTACGTTTCTAGGGATACTTGGATCTTAAAATAGGAGTTTGTAGAACTCTATATATGGTCAAAACAATTGACCTAAAATTCTGCCCAGTTTTTAAAAAACGATTTTAACATAATTAGTCTAATTAATTATACATAAACCATAATTAAAACCTAAAAACAATTTCCAATGATAAAAACCTATTAATTACATCATTAATTACATCATTAATTACAGATTATTAACATAATCTAGTTAAAAATTATGAATGTCAAACCCTAATCCATCATATTAGGTTACATACGTAAATTAAACGTTAATTAAGCATAATTTTAGCGCATACCTTAAACCATAATTGAATAATTGGGTTTTCTTCATCCACCATTATTAATCACGACTCATATTAGGTTTGGGAGAAAGAAAAATCGTTTTGGGGGCTAAAGAGAGTAATATGGGTAATTAAAACTAACAAGGAAGCCTAATAGTACTCAAACTGGGCTCCCCTTCCTTTCCTTAAGCAAAATTAGGCCCAAAACCAAGCCCAACACCCTATGGACGACTTTTTTTAATTATATTACTGTAAATTAACTATTAATTATTATTACCTTAAATTCCCTTAATTTATTTCAGCTCCTAAAGCCTCCCGAACCTCAAAACCGTAAAACTAGTCAAATTTACGCGTATACCGTAAAAGACGTAAAATATACAGTTTTATAAAAACTCTTGAATATGAAATAAACTAATTAACTAAGTCCAAAATGACTTAAAACCATCCCAAAAATACTCCCGTGACTAAATACCTCTTCCGAGACCCCGAAATGCAAAACCCTAAACCGTAAAAATACGATTTTCTATAATACTTATACGTATACGTAAAACACCAAAATAACACCATTTCATTTCATAGTCACTAATTTGTGAGCTCATGAACATGAAATGACCGTTCCTCAATTTACTTATGAGTACTTTATACCCATAAACGATATCCACGCCAACCTCGTTCACGCAAAATAACATGTAAACACGCAAATCACATAGTCACACATAAATTAACCTTAAAATAAGACCAAGTGACGAACCTCAAAACCACGGTTGTCACATCACTCCCTCCTAATAGAAATCTCGTCCCGAGATTTACTCCTTAGGATCGTCATTATCAATTAGCTGAGGATACTTGCTCCTCATAAATCCTTCCCGTTCCCACGTGAACTCTAGTCCACGTTCCAAATTCCATCTACCCATAACTATGGTATATTACCCTTTTTATCCAACGTCCTAGCTTCACGACCCAAAATCTCTATCGGCTCTTCGATAAAACGAAGACTCGTATCCATACTAATATCATCTAACGGTACTTGCAAGTCAGTTCTTGCTAAGCATTTCCTCAAGTTTGATACATGAAATACGTCATGCACACTACTCAATTCCTCCGGTAATCTCAACCTATACGCCACTAGCCCAATCCTTTCAAGGATTTCAAATAGACCCACAAATCTAGGTGTTAACTTCCCTTTTCTTTCCAAACCGCACCACCCCTTTCCATGGTGAAACCTTTAGCATAACTTTATCTCAAATCTCAACGGCTTACGCCTCTTGTCCGCATAGCTCTATTGTCGGTTCTTTGCTATTTTCAACCTCTACTTAGTCACTTCCACCACCTCCATAGTTTTTCGATCCACCTCCGGTCCAATACGTTGGCCGCTTCTAACTTTATCCCACTGTAACGGTGATCCACCTCATCTCCTATGACATAACTCCAGCAGTTTCTACTACAATTCTTATCACCATACCTAACGACTTCTATCCTCTACGGATTTTCCATCATTCGGAAGTTCTCCCAACCTTAAACACATCCAATGGTATATGCATGATTGCATAACCATAAGCTTCCCATAATATTCACAAGAAACATGTCATAACCACCACCTCATCCTTGCTTTCCCATGCTCGGCACCAAGTAACTAACCATCCTTCATACTAACATATGTTACACCTTTTCTCTAGGTGGACGTTCCTTTGTTCGTGACTACTAACCTCTTTCTCTAAAGGTTTCTCTTCAATATCACCCCACTATCTTCACAACCTCTTGTTCCCTCGAATCATTCTTCCTCCATACTACTTTTCGCTTGTCTCTCCACAATCTTAATTTCCATACCATCTTATATCCCGTCTTTAGCCTATAATTTAGGTGTTTCCTCCTTTATTCCTTACATCCTCGTCAATGGGGAATATGCCCCTCTCACCGGTGACTCTCTCTTTGTAGGAGAATTCTTCCTAATATAATGCGTTCTCCAACTATCTCCAAATCTCACGCCAATGCTCTAGGCGTCTTTCTCAATTACCCATATAGTATGCTCATACCAAACATTAGTCTATCAACGGTATACTACGCTTGCTTCCCATCGTTTCTTCCCTTGACATAATCCTTCATAAGGCATTCCATACATATTAGGCTAACTTTTACGCAAAACCCTCTATTCCATCACATCCGTACGCAATCCTTCCAACTTCTAAACTACGTGACTTCTCATTCCTCTTGAAATATGAGATGAATTAGTCAGTCTATCAACTATCACCCAACTCTCGTTGTACTTATTCCTCCACCCTATTATGTATCCTTTTCACCAACTTCGTCCTTGCATCGCCCTTTCTAAGCTACTCCTATCTATGTAGGAAGTATAGTCTACGTCCCTTTTCTCCATATGATTGTCCAAGCCACGCAACATACATGTTGACGCGTTCTCTGCTTTAGACAACTCAACTCGTGCAACCTACATCCTTCATCCAAACCACCCTAATACGTCATCCATATAGTTCAAGTTCGTCTCAGCTTCACTTCATTCTTCTTATTTCATGTCTCATCAACCATGCTTGCCTTTCCCAGATGGTACTTGGCCTTGCAATTTTCTTTCATCACTTAACTCCACCCATCACCTTTTCCAAATGTTCAATCAAGATGATTAAATATGTGTTGGAGACGTTCATGATCTGTATAGATCATTCCCTACGTCTCGTACCACAAATGCCTCTAGCATTCTAGGCAGATATTACAATCCAGCTCCACTAACTAAGTCTATCTAGTTCTTCCAAATCTTTCATAATACCTTCACAAACCCGACTCTCTCTACTCACTTGTCCACGAATTTATTCAGCTCCAGCTTCACTACTCGTCCCTCGATATCGACTACCTAGAGATTCAATCTTCGTGTAGCACGCGACTCCCTCTTGTTACCTCCATAATTCCTTTAACTCATATTTTGTGTAGTCACTCCATCACGATCTATTGGTCCAGCTCTTCGTAGCTCCACTCTGCCACCCGATTATTTTTTCCTCCTTCATCTGTAACTGTAAGGAAATTTTTCCATACTTGTACTTGTCACTAATCCAGTACAAGAAACTTCTGCGGCTCCTCCGAGATCTCTTGCATTCTTCTTTCAGCCGGCACGTAGTCCTTGCAGCTTCTTACTTCATGATCTAGCTCCTCACGCACTCCTTCTCATCTCCATGGTGTTAACTAGGAACTTCACACTACGCAGTAGCTTCTAACTTCAACTCCTTTATCATAATATTTCTAAAGGTACTTTGTAACACCCCCAAATTTGTACAACTCAATACAGCGGAAGACTAGTTGGTGTTACGGGATAGCACATTACTCACATCATAGACAACGCATAAAAATCGCGTCGTTTAATAATAAATCATTTCCATTCATAAATATCAAAGTTACATCGGTCCCAAGTCATTACATTTCATACAAAAGTTTTACAAAGTGTTTGAATGGAAAAATATTGTTTAAGTGCGGGCCATGAATTCTTGTCGTCTTCCCGAGAATTACCTTCAAGTACCTGAGATAAGACATGTTAAAAGAAAAGGTCAGCGATAACGCCGAGTGAATTCATAGAGTTTAATAAATGCCATCAATGTAATATCAGTATAAAAGTATTACTGAAAATCATTTTGTACAAATCGTTTTGATAGGCCATGAAATAGCCAAAATCATTTTATACAAATCTTCATCAAAATCATAATATAGGCGTTTGCCTTAAAAATCATTATACGAGCCAATGTCGTAAAAACGTCATACAATACGTCTTATGACGTTGTATGAAAATAAAAACCGTTATATGAATATGGTTATGAAAACCAAAATACAAACATAATATCAATAGTATGACCCTGTATTGCTAGTCAGGCAATACATCGTACTTCGGAGCGTCAAGTAGTATTTCGTTAGTTTTGGATTATTATAAGCCGCATGACATTGTTACCTTACTAAACCAACAACGGGTAGCTAACCCGATACTCAATTTGCCCATCTAAAGTAGCGTGTCGTCACAAAGGTCACGCTATGGAAATCTTCTCATACATAAATTCGCTTACCAATCAATGTGGCACGACGGGGATCAACCGTCAAGGCGCGAACTGGGGTGATCGTCCCCAAATAGTACTATTAAATGCATAAGCGTCTACCAAATCCCGGTAGTTCACAATTCATGCTAATGGGACTTTTAGTGACATAACCTAACTTTAATAATCCTTTTATTTTCATCTATCGGGTTCTTTAATCATTCATCGGGTCATACAATCGGGTCATTCAATCATTCGGGTCCAAAAATCAATAAACAAACAATCGGGACAAATGGTGTCCTATTTTATAAAAACTAACATGTTATCTCCCTCGCGGGTTTATAAAACATTTATAAAAACATTTAAAACAGTGCGAGGCAATGAACTCACGTTGATGTGGGAAAGCGGGTTATCGGCAATTCGGACGTACGGTACGCGCTTCAATCACGGAAACCTAGACAAATAATACTCGGTCTTAGACGTTTGTCCAATGACTTTATAAAAATATCCATTATGTATACATATGATGATTATATATATATGATGATCAAGTGGGTTTGCATATTCTCATTTACTCGTTTTTGTGTTATGTGTCGATAACTTTTTATACTAGTTTTCTCGTTTTACCTATTTACGTGTTTTAGGTCCAATAAGCTTATTATAAGTTCTTAACTTATTTTAATCCATTTTGTACTTATATTATCAGTACATACACTTTCAAGTTGGGCCCAAATGGGTTAAGCCCAATAAGTTCTTTTTATGGGTGTTTATCTTATTTAGTCCAATTATTAGTCCAATAACGTTAATTTAGTCCGTTAACGTCCGTATGTCCTATAGTTCGGGTTTTATCGATTTTTACTTGTTATACATGTCTATATATCAGTATATAAGTTTTATAAAGTTTTCATTAGACGGGTCCAACCATCTAAGTTTTATTTAACAAAAACGTTAATTTTACGGCAATAGCCGAAAAAGTCGTAAAAATCATGTTTATAGTTTTTATAACTTATAAAACATAACAAGTTACTATTTTTATAAAATGTCCACTTATTTAACCTTTAACATATTTATATAAATAAAATTCATGAGTTAGTGGGTTTTAACTTTACATTATATATAATAAAATTGTGAGTGCTTATATAATAGTAATATACTTTAATTTCAAAAATCTGATTTTTAACTTCATCTTCACCAAAACTGCCATATCTTGAGTTCTATATGGAGATAGAAGCTCAAATTTTTATCACATAAACTACATGATATGTGCTACATTTAACTCTTCTATAGCTACTGTTGAATCATCTTCTAAATATTTTCTAAAAATCGTCCAAAACAGTAACCTCAGATTTATACCCTAAACTTGTTTTGATCATATCTCACTCATTATTTTGATTCCATTGCATGGCCAACTCTCACATGTGTACAAGACCCATAGCTTACTGTAAATCCATTCTACTTCATCATTTTATCAGTTCATAACATGTTTCTTTACTGTTTTATACAGCCATGTAAATTAATCAAGATTTTAACCTTGTTTCTTATAGTTTTTCACCTTTTTATCCATGATTATCAACAACAAATCCCCACATAACATTTTTATCATCATATAATCATCATAAATATATACAATAGGAAATAAAATACATGTTTACATAATCAAAATAACAAGAAGATGAGGAGGACAATCTTTATACCACCAAGTTGATGTAGGTTATGATTTTGACATGGTTTTTGATGGAGAAACTTGTAGACAACCATGACCATCTTCAAGACCACCATGCTCCATGAACTCCTTGTGGAAAATCAGCCCTAAGACATCATAAAAACTCCTCCATGGATGTTATAACCACCACCATTCAAGAGAGCTTCAAGAGGGCTTCAACATATGTAGAAATAACATAGGATTTCATGGTTGATTTTTGATAAAAATGGTGTTTATGGGTGAGGATGGGACGAACTAGGTGAGAGAGTTGAGAGGATTTTGAGGGTGGTTTGCATGTTTCAAATGGTGAAGTGGTTTTGGTTGCTAGTTTTGGTAAGTGGAATGCTTACAAAGTAAGCTTGTTACATGTGTAACTACTAAGCTAACACCTTGACACATCAAGTGTTAAGGTGTAATGTTGTAACCGGTTTTGAGTGGGGGTGGGGCAAGTGTCCCACTTGTCTCATCCCCATTTATTTACGGGTACTCCTCGATTCTAGTTTCCTCGATTTGCGTGCCCTCGGGTCGTTTTACGAAAAACGTTTTTATAAATTATGAATCGACGTCACAAAACGAATCCAATAAAAATTGTCTCATCAAAAACGGAGTTCGAAAACGTAAATACGTAATCCTAAGGTTTCCGGTTTAGTCGTAAAGGACGTTAAAATAAAATCGTAAGTCCTAATCTCATCTCGTTAATTTGTGAGTTTATGAACCAACACAAATTTAAAACTCCAAGATAATATTCACGAATAAATTTATTTTCTGAAATGTCAGACTGTCACCAAGGACGGTGTATGTAAAAGTAAGCACGTAACGTCGAATCCTCCGGTTTAGACGTAGTCGATGCTACTCCAAGACGTAAATGCAAATTTCTTCCCAAAAATATGTGAGTTCATATTGTAACATTAAAATAATATTTTTAAATAATATTCAAGAATAAAATATCAACCATAAATTGACGGATTGTCACAGCATTTACCCCTAAACAGGATCTTTGTCCTCAAAGATCATCTTACCTTACTACTCGCTTCTTATAGAGTTAAAGCCATGTGGGTATTTCCTCCACATTCGATCTTTTCTCACAAGTGTAATCCATTATAATACGCGAGTTTCATCAAACATAACTACGGGAATAAGATCAGGCTAAATGTTGACTTACTTTCTCTATCCATGATGTTCACGGGTTTCTGATGAATGCAACTTTTCGCCGATCTAAGCTCTACTAAGAATAATCAGAATTTCACTTGATAGATATTCCATCAAGTTTGATTTACGAAACATAATTCACGCAGTCTTTGAAGTCCTAGGGTAGATCCAGCTTATATGCCTTTCAATCCCAACTTTTACATCATCTCAATGGTCCCATATAACGGGGACTTATATCCCATGATTTGTCAGATCATGAATTCATTTTTCCCAAGGTTAAAAATTGCGGCATAACTTCGCTACCCATTTGGCACTTCAAGATCTACATTCCACATTCACATAACCTCTTGCCCACTACCGGCATTCAATAATCAAATCCTAATTTCAACAATCATTTCAGATCTCGCGGGTCGGGTATTTTGCAAGGATAGGTTCGCCATCATAGGAAACCTTAAACCTAAGAGACATGTCCAACTCACAATGGGTGTATGTCGGATGTCTTCATTTCAACTCCTGCTTACAGATGCTCTAAGATTTAGATCCTAACAAGATTTGATCTCAATCCTAATATGATGATTATCAATGATAATCTCTCCAAAGGAAAACGATTATATGGTCTATTACCAAAGGTCAATCATTAAAACATAAAACAACACTTATATTACTCTGTATCGTTACTTCACCTCGTCCCTTCGATTTGGGATGGTACATAGTACTCTCATCAAGGTTCGTTCTCAATGAATTCTGAGCAAATCTCTAGAAATTCGATGCGAAGCGAGGATCTTGATATATAGATGATCGATACAGGCACACTATGTTTACATAACTCTTTTAAATAAAAGAGTCTATTTCTTCATCAAGATTCTATCATTAACGAGAATGATATTAGCAGATTTGGTCAGTCTGTCGACGATGACCCAAATCGAATCAAATTCAGATGATGACCTTTGCAATAGCTAGACGTTTACTAACGTATGAGGCGATGTCTGCCTTCATAATTTCCATTAGTACAACTTCTTCAGACAAAGATACTTTTAGTCAAAATTGACATACATATAATACTTATACTTACAAATTCCAACATAACTATATCTCGCAATCTCCATATTTAGACAATCATAAGTGGTCTTTAAAACATTTAACGCTATTGGCTTCTCAATTCTAATGGTTCACTTTAGCCGCGAACCACTTTTTATTATTTATATTATCCTTTTTACCAACATCGTTTATTTTTATATTGTTCGGCAATTTAGTTTTCACAATCATTATTAAGAAATATATCTTAATTGGTTCTTTATCCTTTTTATATATAATATGTCAGTATCCATATTCACTTCTCATGATGATATAATTATCATGTCCACAATTCACTCAGATATTCTTTCTATATTATGCGTCAGTAATTACGTTCACCTTTCTTCATATTTTCTAATTTTCAGTTTCGTCTCATCTATCATTTTTATCCGTTTTACTCAATCTGTCGTCTAAAGCGTCGATAATTATTATAATTAATTAACTAATAAATTTTCAAATTTTTTTTTTATGAAATGTAAACATAAAGATTTTAAATTTCTTAGTTCGACCAATTATATAGAATGTTCAAAATAAATTTGAATTTAATTAACAAGATTTTCGTTGATTTATCCAAAATATTTAATAAGATTCGTAATTGTTCGAAAAATCTTTGGTTTATACTTTAGTCAAAATTTTCTTATTTGAAAAGCAAAAATTGTCGTTTCAAATTTCAAATCATGGTTCAAATGGTTTCCTCAATCCCTTTTAGGTTATCTTGAGGTATACACAAACATTTACCCCTAAACAGAAGTTTAGTTAAATGGTTTGTGTATAAGGGAATAATCCCTTTAAAAATCCTTTGTTAAAACATTTGTCAAAACATATTTCCATTTCTTTTTGGTAAAATCCAAAGTCTTAAAAGGGCTCTTAATTTTTGAAGAGTCTATATGCATACATCTTATCATTATTAATCCAACGGTCATTTTATGTAAAGGGTTAAGTTTTTAATCCCTAAGCGTTAATGGTTCTAATCTTTGAAAAGTCAATATAGCTTCCATTATTTATTAATCACACGGTTAATTAATATAAAAGGATTAAGTCTTTAAACCTCATGTTATATATTCAAGGTACATGTTTTAATTGTTCGGCCAATTCAGGGCAATCTATAATTAATTATTAACTCATTCTTATTCTTATAAACAAACAGATGGTTCTTAATGATCACAAGCATGAATTTATCAAATTTCAGCCTACACACGTGATTCACCAAATTTATGAATGCTACATGTGTATTAGTCAATACAAACGACATCACGTGAAACTCATAATGTTCATTACAAGTACCGGATGTAGTGATTGAAATACATAATCTTTTTCGCGGACGCGAAGTTGACGATAATCATGCTATGGATCAAATTTTCTAGAACCCTGTAAATGATCGAACAAATCTTCCATTTCGAGTTATGTATATCGCTTTCGATTGTCAATTTACTCAGTTCACAGTAATCTATAAATATAAGGAATGATAACACCATAGCTCTTCAGGATGACAGGCTTGGTATAATAAAATCTTTCTCCGACAACTCTCTAAGTTGTATGGTAATTCCTTTAATTTAGATGGTGCTGACGTACAGTGCACAAGCCACAGGTGCAGCACCGGGAATATAATCAATACCAATTTCAACTTGCCTTAATGGCGAAAGTCTAGGTAATTTACCAACAAATACTTACTAAAGTTTCAGATAATAGAAACATCTTTTAAAAAATTCATATCAGGTTCTTCTATATTACAATATCTATAACTAGTTCACAACCATTCACGGTATAATTTCAAGTCTTAACACAAGATATGGTCATCCATCAAGAATTATTTAGATCACTTTTGATAATCAACATCTTATCATTTAGGGGAATTCAATTCGAGTTCCCATCAATTAAGACAATATCGTCATGTCATAATCAATCAATCCATTCTACTGGCTTTATCAACTTTCCAGTTTCATTGCCGTTGATAAGATGTGAACTTCTCAAAAATCTAATAATAACTCATAATCCTTCACAAATTCAAGGATATATGGAGACACAACTATCATCTAAAGAGTAAGGTCAACGTATAATCTACGGGAGAGAATTTCAAATCAGGTACATACGAAAACATTTAACGAATATGAATATATCCCATGTTTTCATAATTTGAGTACGCATTCGAAAGCTCCTCGGATCGTTACCCAGGTCATTCAATTGAAATCAAATCAAATGAAATGATAAGAACGTCAATACATCCAGTAGGGTATCAACACTCGGTAATCAAATACTTTTCCTAAGAATCTCACTACGGGAGAATTGGACAAGAAACAATTGTCAATTGTCAAATAAGACAATTTCCACAGATGAGTAAATTCGACTCAGAAGAATAGATGCTACAGGCACATATGTAGATGTCTCTAACATTATGTCCTTATTTTTCACTTCTTGCAGATCTCATTAAAATTTTATCTTTCACAATCTTCGAAGAAAATGTTGTGTTTATTAATCGGTTTTATGGTGACTACTAATCAGCCTTGCATAGTCCATTCCAAATTGTATGTAGGCGCGCAACTATATACAATTTCAAGATTAACGATGCAATACTCAGTTCGTCAAAATTTTATCATCATGTTTATAATAAAAAAAATTTCATGCTTAATTCTTAAATAAGAATCAAAAATAAATTTACAAAGATTTTCCTTGTTATGAAAACAACTAAGTTTTCCAAAGCGTCTCATAACCAACTTCATTTTGATATCAATCACTTTATAATTCTCACTTTGAATAATCCTTATTGTGATGAAAATTAAATTTTCTCAAAGGATACCGTTTTAACTTTATAAAAACAATGTGTGATCTGCAAAAGAGTGATGAAGAGTTGTTCATCAAGAACTAACTATAGTAAGATAGGAAATGAGCTTAGCCAATTAATCATGAGGTTCATGACCTCTATGGCACTCACGAAGAATAATTCACAACGTAACTCAAATCGAGATGAGTACTTGTTCAATGGTTGCATCACTAATGCGAGCATTAGGATGAAGCAATAAAAGATAGATAACATCGATACATGTAAAATTTAGCGATCAAAGGTAGTCTTTTCATTAATCACAAACAAGTCAAAATTGTACCGTAACACATTACGTGTCACTATGTCATACAATTCTCAGAACTCATCTTACCAACTGATATCTCAGTTAAGTTAGGGATTATTTTTAAAAGATACCACAATGAATACTAATCTACAAGAGTCATTAGGTGTTTCACATGTCCCAGAAGATCCATCGGTCTCAATTCAGAAGAAGATTTCTTCAATTTATTTCTTGGACACTGGGCATCCTCGTTAGTGGACAATGGCCTAGGAACAACCCTTAACACAAAACCTACAATCAATTAAAACCTTATAATTCAATCACAAAACTTAACGACTTCTATTAATAATCTCATATTCCATATGGGTTAAATTTTACTTTATTCAAGTTTTAACCAATTTTATACTCAATTCAATATCCTACCTCATATTCCAATACTTACAACCTTATTCTTCAGCCTTGTAAAGGCAATACAGTCTCAATATGAATCAACACTTAATTTCCAATCCTATTAGCTCTTACAACAACAATTATCAAATGAGTCATTAATATGAAATGACTTGATCATTCCACTAGACTTCTCGGAAAGGTATTAGTGGCATGAGGCTTTTGGGTAATGGTTCCAATGACAGCCTCAAGTGCAACATTCACACTTTCGATTTCAAATTTAAGAATTGGATGACAACGAATCAGATGACATCTTTCTAGGTGGTAGCGTTTTTTTCAAACTCCACTCTATAAGAAAAGATCGTCATGACATCGATATCAGATTTAATCTCGCCAATTCTTTTTTAATATCACAATCAACTACTATCTACATTCCTACGAGTATAGCTTCGATTAATTTACTAGGGGATTTAGGGTTACTTGTGACAATCGACGTCGTATAAATACCTCATATAAATATCAAAATAATCATCAAACAATCATGTAAAAAAAAATTACATCATATATATATAATCCAAGTTATATATATATTAAAATAACACTTCTCAGTCTGGCCTTGTCGGTAACTCGGGAATTCTTCGGCACCGTTATAGTCAAAAGATTTTTAGACATTTTAGAAAAATGTTTATAGTTAAAAGATTTTGAAATGTTTTATCAAAACCTTAGTTTTAAAAATCTTTCGTTCTCTATAACGAGAGCTCTGATACCAAACTGTAACACCCCCAAATTTGTACAACTCAATACAGCGGAAGACTAGTTGGTGTTACGGGATAGCACATTACTCACATCATAGACAACGCATAAAAATCGCGTCGTTTAATAATAAATCATTTCCATTCATAAATATCAAAGTTACATCGGTCCCAAGTCATTACATTTCATACAAAAGTTTTACAAAGTGTTTGAATGGAAAAATATTGTTTAAGTGCGGGCCATGAATTCTTGTCGTCTTCCCGAGAATTACCTTCAAGTACCTGAGATAAGACATGTTAAAAGAAAAGGTCAGCGATAACGCCGAGTGAATTCATAGAGTTTAATAAATGCCATCAATGTAATATCAGTATAAAAGTATTACTGAAAATCATTTTGTACAAATCGTTTTGATAGGCCATGAAATAGCCAAAATCATTTTATACAAATCTTCATCAAAATCATAATATAGGCGTTTGCCTTAAAAATCATTATACGAGCCAATGTCGTAAAAACGTCATACAATACGTCTTATGACGTTGTATGAAAATAAAAACCGTTATATGAATATGGTTATGAAAACCAAAATACAAACATAATATCAATAGTATGACCCTGTATTGCTAGTCAGGCAATACATCGTACTTCGGAGCGTCAAGTAGTATTTCGTTAGTTTTGGATTATTATAAGCCGCATGACATTGTTACCTTACTAAACCAACAACGGGTAGCTAACCCGATACTCAATTTGCCCATCTAAAGTAGCGTGTCGTCACAAAGGTCACGCTATGGAAATCTTCTCATACATAAATTCGCTTACCAATCAATGTGGCACGACGGGGATCAACCGTCAAGGCACGAACTGGGGTGATCGTCCCCAAATAGTACTATTAAATGCATAAGCGTCTACCAAATCCCGGTAGTTCACAATTCATGCTAATGGGACTTTTATTGACATAACCTAACTTTAATAATCCTTTTATTTTCATCTATCGGGTCCTTTAATCATTCATCGGGTCATACAATCGGGTCATTCAATCATTCGGGTCCAAAAATCAATAAACAAACAATCGGGACAAATGGTGTCCTAATTTATAAAAACTAACATGTTATCTCCCTCGCGGGTTTATAAAACATTTATAAAAACATTTAAAACAGTGCGAGGCTATGAACTCACGTTGATGTGGGAAAGCGGGTTATCGGCAATTCGGACGTACGGTACGCGCTTCAATCACGGAAACCTAGACAAATAATACTCGGTCTTAGACGTTTGTCCAATGACTTTATAAAAATATCCATTATGTATACATATGATTATTATATATATATGATGATCAAGTGGGTTTGCATATTCTCATTTACTCGTTTTTGTGTTATGTGTCGATAACTTTTTATACTAGTTTTCTCGTTTTACCTATTTACGTGTTTTAGGTCCAATAAGCTTATTATAAGTTCTTAACTTATTTTAATCCATTTTGTACTTATATTATCAGTACATACACTTTCAAGTTGGGCCCAAATGGGTTAAGCCCAATAAGTTCTTTTTATGGGTGTTTATCTTATTTAGTCCAATTATTAGTCCAATAACGTTAATTTAGTCCGTTAACGTCCGTATGTCCTATAGTTCGGGTTTTATCGGTTTTTACTTGTTATACATGTCTATATATCAGTATATAAGTTTTATAAAGTTTTCATTAGACGGGTCCAACCATCTAAGTTTTATTTAACAAAAACGTTAATTTTACGGCAATAGCCGAAAAAGTCGTAAAAATCATGTTTATAGTTTTTATAACTTATAAAACATAACAAGTTACCATTTTTATAAAATGTCCACTTATTTAACCTTTAACATATTTATATAAATAAAATTCATGAGTTAGTGGGTTTTAACTTTACATTATATATAATAAAATTGTGAGTGCTTATATAATAGTAATATACTTTAATTTCAAAAATCTGATTTTTAACTTCATCTTCACCAAAACTGCCATATCTTGAGTTCTATATGGAGATAGAAGCTCAAATTTTTATCACATAAACTACATGATATGTGCTACATTTAACTCTTCTATAGCTACTGTTGAATCATCTTCTAAATATTTTCTAAAAATCGTTCAAAACAGTAACCTCAGATTTATACCCTAAACTTGTTTTGATCATATCTCACTCATTATTTTGATTCCATTGCATGGCCAACTCTCACATGTGTACAAGACCCATAGCTTACAGTAAATCCATTCTACTTCATCATTTTATCAGTTCATAACATGTTTCTTTACTGTTTTATACAGCCATGTAAATTAATCAAGATTTTAACCTTGTTTCTTATAGTTTTTCACCTTTTTATCCATGATTATCAACAACAAATCCCCACATAACATTTTTATCATCATATAATCATCATAAATATATACAATAGGAAATAAAATACATGTTTACATAATCAAAATAACAAGAAGATGAGGAGGACAATCTTTATACCACCAAGTTGATGTAGGTTATGATTTTGACATGGTTTTTGATGGAGAAACTTGTAGACAACCATGACCATCTTCAAGACCACCATGCTCCATGAACTCCTTGTGGAAAATCAGCCCTAAGACATCATAAAAACTCCTCCATAGATGTTATAACCACCACCATTCAAGAGAGCTTCAAGAGGGCTTCAACATATGTAGAAATAACATAGGATTTCATGGTTGATTTTTGATAAAAATGGTGTTTATGGGTGAGGATGGGACGAACTAGGTGAGAGAGTTGAGAGGATTTTGAGGGTGGTTTGCATGTTGAAAATGGTGAAGTGGTTTTGGTTGCTAGTTTTGGTAAGTGGAATGCTTACAAAGTAAGCTTGTTACATGTGTAACTACTAAGCTAACACCTTGACACATCAAGTGTTAAGGTGTAATGTTGTAACCGGTTTTGAGTGGGGGTGGGGCAAGTGTCCCACTTGTCTCATCCCCATTTATTTACGGGTACTCCTCGATTCTAGTTTCCTCGATTTGCGTGCCCTCGGGTCGTTTTACGAAAAACGTTTTTATAAATTATGAATCGACGTCACAAAACGAATCCAATAAAAATTGTCTCATCAAAAACGGAGTTCGAAAACGTAAATACGTAATCCTAAGGTTTCCGGTTTAGTCGTAAAGGACGTTAAAATAAAATCGTAAGTCCTAATCTCATCTCGTAAATTTGTGAGTTTATGAACCAACACAAATTTAAAACTCCAAGATAATATTCACGAATAAATTTATTTTCTGAAATGTCGGACTGTCACCAAGGACGGTGTATGTAAACGTAAGCACGTAACGTCGAATCCTCCGGTTTAGACGTAGTCGATGCTACTCCAAGACGTAAATGCAAATTTCTTCCCAAAAATATGTGAGTTCATATTGTAACATTAAAATAATGTTTTTAAATAATATTCAAGAATAAAATATCAACCATAAATTGACGGATTGTCACATACTTCAACCCTTCAATGGCTCACTCTTCTTTACTTGTTTTACTTCACCATTAATTAGCTTCCTACCAATCATTCTTTCACATCCATGTTTTCCTTCACGTGTCTACTACTACCTTGCCTCCAAAACTATACCAATTCCTTTGCGTGTTATTTTCCCAATCTTACCATTAGTATAAACTTTCTACTCTACCGTCACATCTTCTAGTACTTTCATCAATCTCCTAATGGTACTTCAACCAACTTCTCATACTATGACATCTCGTTCCCATGACCACTCAACTAACCTTACTTACTCCCTTATTCCCGTAACTAATCTAAGTTTCAAAACTCCACAAATCTTAATCATTCCTTCAACACAACCTTTAAACCAAAACACATCTCTCCATTATAGTATCTAACCATAAGTAATACTACCCAACTCTATCCTCTCATCCTAACGTTCCCACAACCGCATAAATAAATCAACCATGTCGTGTACCAAAAGAATTCCAAACAATCATGTCCCAAAGTAAAATATAGGGTAAAACGAAACCTAGCGAAAACAACTGAAAACAAAACAATGTAATCCAAAAGATCAACGGAGTGTGCCAACAACAAAAGATAGACTCATCACTATTTGTATTACCAAATTTCAATATCTTAGAAAATTTTAAATTTTCATCTCAATTAGTTACTTCACAATAGGACCATATTTTAACACCAATAAATGAAATCATAGTCATATTTTATCATCTTCATTACTATCAAAGAGCACAACTCAGTTAGTGTACTAAAACTCACTTTATCTATCATCTCCTTTAACAATAAACTCATCTTTTATCTTCATTATTTTATCAAAGGTGTCCACTAGTTAGTATAGTATAACGTTATTCTAGCCATTATCTTGTTTACTCACATTAAACTCATTTCACTTGTTATTATGAAACCAATACGTGTTTATAAAATATGGTGTTTTTATTCATTTTATTCTATATTATAATTATTTTATATAATCCATTTATGCTTGTTATAACTAACTATTACACGTTTACAAGGTGTGGTGTTTTTATTATCATTACTATAATAAAATCTCCCTTTTTACTCTTGCCGTCTAGTTAAATACTTCTAAAATTTTAACTACACTTAAGAAATTTTTTGTAAAATTTCTTTACCCCTTCAAAATGTATTATCACATGTTACATAGAAAACTAATCCAATTATTTTTAAGACAAAATTTTTTTAGCTTACTACCACAAACTTAAAAAAATATGTAAGTCACGATATCATACCATACACTTACAAATTTTTTTCAAAACCGTTTTCTATAATCAGCCACACTTATTTGTAAGAAAATTTAGTAGTTCTCATTAATTAAATACATACCCGAATGTAGACACACATCAAAAGACTCAAAACGTCGTTGGAATTCCATTAAACTCCAGCACCATAAAACACGAGCAAACACAAGGTACGTTCAAGTTATAATAAGTTAATAACTACTGAACGACCATATATCATAACTTAACACATACTACTATATATACATCCACATATATATATCTATTAAATCACCCAAAACATACTCGTTACCATACATGTCAGATCAATCAATCGCGTCATACACTCGTTTTTTCATACGAGAAATCACCATCTTACCACAAGGCATAAAACCCATCACTAAAAACGAGTCCATATCGTGTGACCCCATAATCACACAACATGACCCAAAACATATAACACACTAAAAAATAGCCATATCATAGGCAGCTGTTACATAAACCCATATATTATAAATATACCCACAATCCACATCTCATCATATACAAGCATGTACTAACCCTCTTTCATGCAATCATACTTGAGAACCCATTAAAGTTGTGGTACTTGTATAACTATGTTGGCCACATACTTATATAATTACCATTTCCCCAATGCACTCCCTCCTATGATGACACTTATAAGAATCAATACAACATATAACACATAAATCCATCTACTCACATAAGCTCATAACCACATAACAAAAAAAATAGTCCAAAACTCCATCCATTAAAATAACCTAGTCAAACTCTTGAAATACATAAATCTATAGTCTAGCTAAAACAGCATAGACTAAATCCAAAACGAAAACATAATCAGTTATAAGTCATGTCACCCATAAGAGTGGAAACAGCTTAAAATCCTTCATATCCACCTACTCCTAATAACTCGAACCACCACATGATTCTTAGGGAACATGACTTAAACATCAAAAGAAAAATACTATACCTCAGGTACATAAATTAACCCAACAAAAGATAGAAACTACCATGTACCAAATTATGTACTATAATGTACAATTTAAGCAAAATACGACAATGACTAGCGTGGATGATTATGGTTCAACCAGCACTAGTCACACCCCGAAAAGAAAAATAACATGTGGCTAAGTATGAACTACTATGGTTCAACCCATACTAGTCAAAACTTAACAAACATCGCAAGTAAAAACAAATAACATCCAGAAAATTTTAATTAATATAAAATGCACACATACTCCTTTGACGCCTATATGCAGGGACCCTTAAGCTATAGACTAGGTTACAAGACTAGGAAACCTAATTCTCTATAACCATTGGCTCTGATACCATTCTGTCACACCCCACCATGGCGGAATATGGGGCGCGACGCATGGATATCATCACAACAATAGTGTGTCCATAGAGAGAACTATAGGAATTAGAAATGTCATAAAAGGTGACACAAATGTCATGACAATATCTCATCAATGCAGTAGTCTAGGTAAGTAGGTAACAGTCCTACCTCTTACCCAAGACAAACAAATAACACAAAAAAATCAACATATAGGTGTTAACAGTATCACTTATTAAACAAACAAAAGAAACTAAGAATGAACGGGGATCTCCTTCTAAAAGCATTCCTACGCAACTCCAAATCCTAGCCACTTATGTTCTCACACTTAACCATAATATCACCTGAAAGAGACACTAAAACATGTCAATAAAAAGTTGGTGAGAGTCATAGGTTTAGACTCCAACGCCAAAATCAAACCATAAGTTGTGAACAACAACCACTAACAAATGAGCATATGGAAAATGTGATACAAACATGCATTAACAACTAATATTCAAGATTTAACAAACCAAACCAAATCCAAGGCTCCCAGCCTTACCAAACACCATGGTACCATAGGCGCCCATACACCTATGTACCAATCCCAAGGCCCCGCCTTGTCATTATCCATTGCTCCCATAGATGCTCACACATCTATGTACCTCCCCAAGGCCCCGCCTTGTCAACATCCCCTTGGTACCAAGTCAAACCACAATAACTGAGACGGTACGTGTCCCTGATCCAAATCATAAACACAATCAAGAATCACATAGCAGTTAATCACATAAGTGCACACACAATTCCATCACAAACCATAAAAACATTCACAGTATTAGTTACAAAAACCATACAGTGTCTCTTCCATCCCATCTGGAAGTGAAAATCATTAAAAGATATGGGACTATGAAACTCACCTGATTGAGCTTCTCCAAAAGTTCGCGCACTAGCAAAAAGCTAACAAACAAAAGCACACAATCAAAACATGAACCAAACACTAAGATGGCTCATCAACCTATGATGGACATCTAACCTTCTCCCATATATAATACCTCATTTATATGCTCTAAGCATCTCATTACACCCCTCTATAAAGCCCTTAACTTAGTTTACTTTATAACCCGTCCCGTTAACATTTTACCCAAAACAGTCCCGGTTTTTAGGTCTCCAAACTATAAGCCAAACGCCTACCTAAACATACCCATGATCTCTGTAAAGGAAACCCTATTCCCTTACATATGTTAGCTAACACCTACCTTTTGACCCAACCTTAAAGCTACTGTTAAGGCCCTGATATATATATATATATATATATATATATATATATATATATATATATATATATATATATATATATATATATATATATATATATATATATATATATATATATATATATATATATATATATATATATATATATATATATATATATATATATATATATATATATATATATATATATATATATATATATATATATATATATATATATATATATATACTTTTGTCTACCCGGATTTTACTGATTTTGAACATACAAAAAGTTTGTTATGATTAGGGAGTCTTACCCTAACCCATTTGCTTAGCCACCCTCCAGGTCTCTTATTTAATATATAAAAAAACTCCCATGCTCATTAGAGGGCTCAAGTGTACTCCTAAGTACCCCAATCACCCTAAAACATTAATTGAAAACCTGCTGATTTCAAAACCTTTTTGACCTCTGACTGTTGTAACCTGTTTTTGACCCACTTCACTACCTCCAATTTAGTTCTCGTTTCTTGCATTTGAAAGCCAACTCAATTACATTTCTAGGGATACTTGGATCATAAAATAAGAGTTTGTAGAACTCTATATATGATCAAAACAATTGACCTAAAATTCTGCCCAGTTTTTAAAAAACGATTTTAACATAATTAGTCTAATTAATTATACATAAACCATAATTAAAACCTAAAAAAAAATCCAATGATAAAAACCTATTAATTACATCATTAATTACAGATTATTAACATAATCTAATTAAAAATTATGAATGTCAAACCCTAATCCATCATATTAGGTTACATACGTAAATTAAACGTTAATTAAGCATAGTTTTAGCGCATACCTTAAACCATAATTGAATAATTGGGTTTTCTTCATCCACCATTATTAATCACGACTCATATTAGGTTTGGGAGAAAGAAAAATCGTTTTGGGGGCTAAAGAGAGTAATATGGGTAATTAAAACTAACCAGGAAGCCTAATAGTACTCAAACTGGGCTCCCCTTCCTTTCCTTAAGCAAAATTTGGCCCAAAACCAAGCCCAACACCCTATGGACGACTTTTTTAACTATATTACTGTAAATTAACTATTAATTATTATTACCTTAATTTCTCTTAATTTATTTCAGCTCCTAAAGCCTCCCGAACCTCAAAACCGTAAAACTAGTCAAATTTACGCGTATACTGTAAAAGACGTAAAATATACAGTTTTATAAAAACTCTTAAAATATGAAATAAACTAATTAACTAAGTCCTAAATGACTTAAAACCATCCCGAAAAATACTCCCGTGACTAAATACCTCTTCTGAGACCCCTAAATGCAAAACCCTAAACCGTAAAAATACGATTTCTATAATACTTATACGTATACGTAAAACACCAAAATAACACCATTTCATTTCATAGTCACTAATTTGTGAGCTCATGAACATGAAATAACCGTTCCTCGATTTACTTATGAGTACTTTATACCCATAAACGATATCCACAACAACCTCTTTCACGCAAAATAACATGTAAACACGCAAATCACATAGTCACACATAAATTAACCTTAAAATAAGACCAAGTGACGAACCTCAAAACCACGGTTGTCACACTTTCCACTAGTATTGGATTGCACCAATTTACTTTTCCAAATTTAACATGAAGGCCAAGTTCTTCCAAGTCTCATGGATCTCCTTGATCGACTAGACTCCACCGATTAAGTATCTCATCATATGATTAGTTTACTACTATCTTATGATGTAACAGGTCATATCAATAGCTAGTAATCGATTAAGTTCATCGGTTGCTGAAGCATAATCGAAAAATTCAGGATCTATGGATAATTATTCATCGTTATTTCCCTTTTCCCTAGAAATTGCATAAGCAGACTCTTACTAAGATTCATCTCTATTAGTGATTTTCCATGACTCCAAATCTCGGATGCCTCACCGTTGCATACAATATCCTCATCTTTTTCAGGGAATTGATTCTTAAAACTACTTTCTCAAAAGGGATCGCCCAAAAGTTCGTTAAACTGCGCGTATACTCGTCCAGTGTTATTTCCTCTTTGGCTAGCTCCTTAATATCTATTTCCGTTTTCCGTTGGAAACATCCTTCTTCTTTCCCGATTGAATCACCAACGATTTCAATATCTTAGGCTTATCATTTTTATTGTTCTTGCGGATAACTTCTTCATTTCCATTGATCAAATCACCAAAGAGTTCATCTAATTCCATATCATATTCTTCTAATGACTTTTCCTCTTTTTTACCTTCATTATTTTCCTTATTAATCAAGTCCCCAAATAATTCATCGAACTCTTGAGCATATTCTTCCAATGTTTTCTCCCACTCTTTTTCTAATGGTCTTGGTCGTTCATGGAAGTTATCTACCAAATCTCCCAAAAGGTCATCAAAAGCTTGTGCCAACTCATGATCTTTCATGGTTCTACCAAACCTATTAACTTCATCATCCCTGTGCCAAGCTTTATTCTTGGCAGATTGCGATTTTACTTCCAATTTTTCATAGTATAGGCTATCCTCATACGCTGGATAACCAAAATAAAGCTTATTTCGGTGAACAAGGTTATAAACTCTTAATAGGCTTCTTCTTCTCATGGCTTCCTTCAACACATTTTTTCCATTTATCCTTGATAATCTTGGTATTCGTTAAATGTCACCCAACTAAGAACAATTTCTATGGTACCTACAATATGTTTAATTCAAACTAAAAACAGAAATAAGCTCCCCGACAACGACGCCAAAAACTTGATGCGTATTTTCTTTAATAAAAAGCACATCATGTTTTAAATTTATAAAACCCGATCTACATATCACGCACTAAGGAACAGAGAACCCGTTCATTTGTGGTATAGTTGGTAAATATGGGGTCGTCCCAAGAGCTAGAGTATTTGTATTTAATTTGAAAATGGTTTATCGCGTTTTAAAATAATAATTATAAAGAAATAAGAACTTCAAAAGAAAAAATAATCTGAATTAAAAAACATATAAAATTCGTCTAACACCCCACCAAATGCTATGCGCAGCGGAACTACAACATTTGGGTGCTAGGCAGTTATCATCGCACACAAGATATATCGAACGAATCCAAAGAGACGCCAATTTAAAACTTAAATTAAAAATTGTTAAAAGATACATGTCTACGGTTTTTCCAACCCCAATTGATACAACAGAGTTTTTCGTTTTCGGTCCCCATGAATCTCAACCCAAAAGTTACAGTTTTCACAACAACATGACATCAAAGTTAAAAATGTTTAAGTAATAACGGGAGGAAAAACAAGCAGACTCCAAGCAATACACACAACATCCATCCAATGCACGCTCCATGCTACACTTCAGCAGCTACCTGAAACACATGCTAAATTTGGTCAACGAAAACGTTGAGTGGAATTCATAGGTTTTACAATTCATTTTGAACATATGTGAAATAAAAACCATTCACGATCATTCATAGACTTGTCGATCAAACAATCTATATTCAAGATACTGGCAATTGTGTTTAAGCTCATGACACTAAACCGTTAACTCAATCACCCGCGTAATATTTACCGGCGTGATTCAGATGAAACCAGTGCCCCTACTAAGGCATCAGTTGCAATTATACCTTATCTCTTATCACAAATTATCCGTCCGCAGGGGGTATCAACGTACTAGCCCTCGTCTCGGATAGGGTAGTCAACCCCATAGTACTATCACTTTGTATAAGCGGCTATTTCTAATCCACGCTAGGACTAAACAATAGTTAATAGTTCATGAATTTAGGGACTTTTGCAACTAGGTACTCAACACAATTTCAAAGGCAACATTCGGGTCCAACAATCATTCATGACATATGTTCATTTTGAAAACTAGCATGCATTTCCCTCGCGGGTAAAACAGTTTGAAATAATAATAAGAGAGGCTATAAATTCACACCTTATATAACAAGTAGTCGATAGTTCGAGAGACGGTCACTGACGACGATACGGATGCCCGGGTAATTCAACACCTATCAAACCAAATAACGCGTAATGAGTAATCTCATTTTAAAACCTTATGGTACTGTATAAAATACATAAATACTAGTCACTTATGACAATTACAACTCACGCCAAAACAAAACAACAAGTGTTACTCGTTTTATACCATTTGTCCTTATTATTAACGTTATCCATTTTTACTCATTTTCGCCGATACTTACCGAAAGTACGGACTATTTTACTATACTTAACCATTTTTATAAAATTTGAGAAAATTCTCAAAAATACTATAAGACCTGTAGAAAACACATATCTAATCCCAACAAAAGTTTTTACTTCTACGACCCGTTACTCAACACTTTTCCAAAACTACGTTTTTCGGCTAAAATTGTACTTTGACCAAGTCGGACTCATTTGACTCGTTTAAAATACTCCATTGACCCATTTGACACCTAAGTCCTATAATAGACTCAAATGTGCAGGTTTGACACCAAAATTCAGCCCTTGACCATTTACCAAACTAGACTTATAGTCCCCGGGATTTGACCTAAAACCAAGCATAATTTCGGATTATGACGGTTTTCATCTCCCGGTACACGAATTTCAAAACGTCGTAACTTTTGACTCGTTAGGAGTCGTAAGCTCTACCTTATACCAAATCGAAGCTAAGAAGATGCTCTACAAATCTATCCTATCCACAAGACCTGTTTTCAAAATAATTTTTACGAAAATGCCTTAAACTTTCTGCCTAAAATCAACCATACCAAAATCACACTAACGCTCGTTTCCAAACCCATTTATCATCACTAGACATCATCCTAAGCATCCCTAATCACAACCAAACAATGTTTTCAGTCCTAAACCCCTATTGATCATCAACCTCATAGAATCAAAATCCTAAAAACAAGCATGCAAGTAAATGTACCCATCTAAAACATCTATAAACATAATATTAAACACAAAATCAAGCTCAAAACATGAACCACCATGATCCCCAAACACCCCCCATTGAGCCGTGGGGTTTGGGTGATCAAAACCCACCAACCAAATTAATTTTGGTTGATTTGTTTGGTGTTCTAGCATCCTTTTAGCATGAATTAAACATGCAAATGCTCAATTAACATCAAAAACGAATTTGAAAAATCTTGAAATTTTTGGAAGAATTTTTGTTAATGCATGTGTGAAATGATCATGGATTAACACTCACTAGATGATTTTAGAAGGTGGTCTTTGATTAGAATGGATCGAAACTCAAAACAAATGGTGTGGTGGTGGTTTGGGGTTTTGGCCGTCGGCCTAAGAACACAAGGGAGGGGGTGTTTGATCTTTTTTTGTAAAATGTTTTGTGTGTGTGTTGTTAGCTCCCTTTTGTGAAATGGGAAGGACCAAAGTGCAATAATAGCATTCTTTTGGCCTTAAGCAAAAACGACACCAAAACTTTGCGGGATTGACTCAATAGTCATTTCAGAAAATTTTACGGGAGTCGGGAATCATCCCAAACACTCCAAAATACTTTTGGGATACTTTAAATGTACCCGGAAAGTAATAAAACTCACCCGACTCGACTTAACACGAACCGTAAGTAAAATTCTCGAAAAATTACATTATCGATAAAACGTCAATAATTATAGAAATTTGGGCATCCATCGGGATCGTATTCGTCATCGTCCTTCTTAAATCGTCAATCATCAAAATTATAACCTCGAACATCGGTTTCAACCAAAATACTAAAATATATAGCAATTAAAATTTATTAAAAATTTCAAAAATAAGCGTAATTTAGGGTAATGTTAGTGACCTCGGTTCTAGGGTATCACATCCACCCCTCCTTAAAGAGAGCGACGTCCCGGCGCTCGCCTCTTCTTATACTCACATTTTGTGCCGCTGGAACAGATGAGGATACCTTTCCTTGAAAAAGTCCTCACGTTCCCAAGTGTATTCCGGTCCACGCCTAGAATTCCATCGAACCTTCACAATGGGAATTCTACTACGCTTCAGCCTCTTGACCTCTCGGTCCATAATTTCCACGGGTTCTTCCACAAAATGCATTTTGTCGTCCAGTTGAATCTCGTCCAAAGGAATCACCAATTCCTTATCCGCCAAACTCTTCTTCAAGTTCGATACGTGAAACGTGTCGTGAATAGCACTAAGCTCGCTCGGCAACTCTAACTTGTACGCTACTGGTCCAATTCGTTTAACGATCTTGAATGGTCCAATATATCTCGGACTCATCTTTCCTTTCTTCCCAAAACGAATTACACCCTTCCACGGCGATACCTTAAGCATAACCATATCTCCGACTTCAAATTCCAACGGTTTTCTTCTGTTATCGGCATAACTCTTCTGTCGGCTTCTCGCAGCAAGTAGTCAGTTCTTGATTTGCACAATCTTCTCTATCGTTTCTAAAACCATTTCGGGTCCAGTCAATTGACTTTCTCCTACTTCACTCCAACACACAGGCGATCTACACTTCCTTCCATACAATGCTTCGAACGGTGCAGCCTTGATGCTCGCATGGTAACTATTATTATACGAAAACTCCACTAAAGGCAAGTGGCGTTCCCATCTTCCTCCAAAATCAATCACGCAAGCTCGGAGCATGTCCTCCATCGTCTGAATAGTTCGTTCACTCTGGCCGTCAGTCTCCGGATGATAAGCCGTACTTAAATTCAATTCAGTGCCCATCGCACGTTGAAGCGATTTCTAAATTCCGAAGTAAATCTACTATCGCGATCCGAAATGATCGATAACGGTACTCCATGTCTACAAACGATCTCCTTCACGTACACACTGGCCAACTTTTCCATACTGTTCGTCTTCTTCATAGGTAAGAAATGAGCAGATTTCGTTAATCTATCCACTATTACCCAAATCATATCACATCCACTAGGAGTTCTGGGTAAACCCGTCACGAAATCCATAGCGATTTTCTCCCATTTCCATAGCGATTTTCTCCCATTTCCATTCTGGGATCTCTGGTTGTACCAAAAACCCAGACGGTTTCTTATGTTCGGCTTTAACCTTCGCACAAGTCAAACACTTACTAACGTAACGAGCAAAATCCGCCTTCATATTCGGCCACCAATAAACTTTCTTCAGGTCATGATACATTTTATCCGATCCAGGATGTATCGAATACTTCGACCTATGAGACTCGTTCATAACCAAATCTCGTACTCCAGGCTTTCCTTCCTCGGATGAACACAACGGTAACCAAATCCGATTCTCGAAATATCTCAGTCCGTCTGACCTAATCACAAAAAGAGGTTTCAACATTCTTCCCAAGTTCTCAGCATCAACATTCTCTTTCATTAATCCCCTCTCTTGAGCCTTCAATATATTTTCGGTTAAGTCAACACTCTCAGTCATCACTAAAGCTCTGAATCTCAATGGTTTCTCTCGCTCCTTTCTACTAAGTGCATCCGCTACAACATTCGCCTTGCCAGGATGGTAGCGAATTTCACAGTCATAGTCACTCAGTAATTCTACCAATCGTCTCTGTCGCATGTTCAACTCCTTTTGATCTAAAATATGTTGCAAACTCTTGTGGTCAGTGAACACAACACACTTCGTCCCATACAAATAATGTCTTCACAATTTCAACGCAAAGACTACAGCTCCTAATTTCAAATCATGCGTCATGTAGTTCTCCTCATTCTTCCTTAGTTGTCTCGACGCGTAAGCTATCGCCTTTTCACGCTGCATCAACACCGCTCCATAACCCTTACGAGATGCGTCACAATACACTACAAAGTCTTCGGTTCCTTCAGGCAATGACAAAATCGGTGCTGAACATAACTTGTCCTTGAGCGTTTTGAAAGCGAACTCTTCCTCATCTCCCCATTCATACACCCTATTCTTTTCGGTAAGCTTTGTCAATGGCTTCGCAATCAACGAAAATCCTTCAATGAATCTCCGATAATACCCAGCTAAACCAAGGAATTGTCGAACTTCAGTCGGCGTTGTCGGTGCCGACCATTCCCTGATCGCTTCGATCTTGGCAGGATCCACGCGAACTCCTTTGCTATCAATCACGTGACCAAGGAATTGCACAGACTCTAACCAAAACTCACACTTCGAGAACTTTGCATACAGCTTCTCTTTCTTCAGCAGATCCAATATCTTTCTCAGGTGCTTCTCGTGCTCCTCCTTACTCTTAGAGTAAATAAGAATATCATCGATAAAAACAATGACAAACTTATCTAGATACGGCTTGCATACGCGATTCATAAGGTCCATGAATACAGCAGGCGCGTTTGTCAACCCAAACGGCATCACTCGAAATTCAAAGTGTCCATACCGCGTACAAAAGGCAGTTACAGGAATATCCTCCTCTCTTACACGTAGTTGATGATACCCTGATCTTAAATCGATCTTTGAGTATACACAGGAACCTTGCAATTGATCAAACAAATCGTCAATCCTCGGCAACGGATACCGATTCTTAACCGTCAGCTTGTTGAGTTCTCTATAGTTAATACACATCCGAAATGAACCATCTTTCTTCTTTACAAACAACACTGGCGCTCCCCATGGTGATGAGCTCGGCCTAATAAATCCTTTGTCCATCAACTCCTTCAGTTGATCTGATAACTCCTTTAACTCGGATGGTGCTAATCGATAGGGTGCACACGCAACCGGCGCAGCTCCTGGCACCAAATCGATTCGAAACTCGACCTCACGGGTGGGTGGTAAACCCGGCAACTCGTCTGGAAAAACTTCCGGATAGTCGCAGATTACAGGTACCTCTTCAATCCTCGCCTCTAAATCACCATCACTCGAAACTTGTGCCAAAAACACATCGCATCCACTTTCTACATACTTCATCATTTTCAAACAAGAAATCACTTTCAAACGAGAAGTACATTCGTCTCCCTTCACGGTCAAGACTTTATTCCTCAACGGGATCTGAACTAATCTCTCGCCACAGACGATCACAGCACTGTGCGCCATCAGCCAATCCATTCCCACAATCACGTCAAACGATCCTAGCTCTATAGGCATCAAGTCGATTTCAAAAGCGTAATTTCCTAACTTCAAGGTACACCCTTTCAGTATAGAATTCGTACTAACGATTTTCCCATCAGCTAGTTCCACATTATAACTAGTCGCTAACAACACCGGTTTTCTATCGATATGACGACTAAATTTAACATCTATGAAACTCTTGTCGGAACCAGAATCAAACAAAACACTAGCATAACAAGCGTCTAGCAAAAACGTACTGGTAACCACGTTAGGACCCTGTGGTTTATCAGCCGTCCCTACTTGATACACGGCAGCAGCATTGTTACCTCCTTGCTTGTTTCCTGCCTTCGGGCAATTTCCTTGATTATGGCCTCTCTCTCTCCACATCCAAAACAACTCATCACTCTGGTAGCATTCGCCCCAGTGGCTACCCCCTTTGTTCGGCAATCAGACATCCTGTGACCCGCTTTTCCACATTTGCCGCACGCAGGCAGGCAATGCCCTACATGATACAAGTTGCATCGACCACAGTGGGGATTCACCTTCGCTCCTCTGGGGTTTGTCACAGCTCTCATCCCTTCATTCCTTCGCTGGTTAAACTGCTGATTGTGGTTCTGACCATTGTTGTTTCGGTTTCCACCTCGGCTTTGACCCTGGGATTGATTGCTCTGTGCCGCTTCCCACTTCCTCTTATTTCCTTCAGCAATGAAGTTCTTCTTGTCTTGGAGTTTGACATCCATCAACGCGTGAGCCATCTGGACTGCTTCATCAAATGACCCAGGTTTAGATGAAGTCGTCTCACCCTTGATATTACTGGAGAGACCTTTGATGTACTGTTTCATCTTCTTGGTATCATCGGCAAAGGTGTCTGGACACAAAAGGCTTAGTTCACTAAACCTCCTGGTGTAAGCAGTGATATCATTGTTTTTCAAAGTCAGGTGCCTCAACTCATCTTCCAATTGACCTAACTCCTCTTCAGGACAGAACTTCTTGGTCAAAAGAGCTTTAGTAGCAGTCCATGTTCTTGCATTCGCTACTGCCAATCCAACAGTGGCTACTTGGGTGTTCCACCAACTCAATGCATCGTCAAGAAATGTAGCAGCCGCAAACTTGACCTTGTTCGCTTCTGAGCAACCACTAATCTCGAAAGTACTTTCGACCTTTTCTAACCATCTCCTGAGTTCTAGAGCTCCACCAGTTCCACGAAATTGCGTGGGACCATATTTTATGAAACTAGAGTAAGTACATTCTCTTGGGGCTTGCTGTCTCCCCGCATTTCTGCCCTGGTCTGGATTCCTTCCTGCTCGATCTGCTTCTAGCGCATTCGCAATGGCTTCCTGAATCATCGTGTTCACACGGTCGGCGGTTAGTTTTGGAGGCATGGTGCGTTGTCAAATACACCTCTCTGCAAAGACAGGGAAAATAGAAAAACAATGTAAGTATACACATCAAGATTAAGATGGATTTCTCTTTCAAGACATAATATAAATACAACGACACATCACTACAAAGTTACTAATATTCATCAATTCACATCACAAAAGATCAAATTAAAGACATATCACAAATCATGAAAGGTAAGCATGGATTGTATTGATAATCAACCAAAATTGTGACAAGTATTGCCACTACAACCATTCACCATAAAACTTAAGTCCTCAAGTTTTTCGTCATAATGCCATCATACAAAAGTCTAAAACAGTTCTATTACAACGATCAAAGATAAAATACAAGACAAGCAACTAGGCATGTGGTGATCCACACGGCCTTTTGGATGGCGGTTCATCATCATCTTCCTTGGGTTCCTCATTGCTATCATCCTCATCCACTTCATCCATTTTTCTCTTTCCTTTGTCGTTCGGCCCACATTCAGTCTCCTTTTCGTCCCTGACATAGACCCACACTCAACCGCTACATGATTTCCCACAGTGATACAAGCACCTCTGGCAGGTGGCTGGATCATGAAGTCATTAGCTTCCATTTCCAAATCGTCCACAAATCTCCAATCTGGGGGCAATGATGCTCTCACTCGATGCTCCCAACTCTGCATCCTAGACAATCTTGCTTGATCTTCCCTAACACGATCAAGACTGGCGCTCAAGTTCGCGATCATCGATCTTAGACTGTTGATATCACTCTTGTTTACATTTCCATCATACTCGATTCTTGAAGTCCTTGCCAACAATCCTCGGTGTGCCCTTTCATTCTTATCAAACCTCTTAATTACCCTGGTCTCTACCACAAACCACTCATACATCAACCTATCCATCCTCCTCAAATGACCCTCGGGATCCCAGTAGTGTCTTGGTCTCGGAAAGTAGACCCTAGCGATATTCTCATGAATAGATTGTGATTTTGATAAATTGCTGGACTCTGCACCACTCCCATTACTTACTCGAACAAACCCTGGCACTGTCCTCAGGTAGTCTTTACAATTGTCCATCGGGCGACTAAAAGGTTGCTGCTCATATCGATCAGTCGGAGGCACTTCATAACCCTTTGGCGAATTTGGAGATTGAAATAATTCAGGTTCGGTCTGACCGACAGCATTCTCGGGAATTCCATCATCCATCAGTTCCTCGGGCTCTTCCTCAGAATCCTCACTCTCATCACTACTGATACTGAAGTTGTCCACGTCACTTTCACCACTGTCATTTTCCGGCCCTATTGCTTCTTCTGGAGCGATCCATCCATTGTCATTATCCGGCGGGTTCGGAGGAAACGGTCCCCTTCGTGACCCACGACGTAATCGTTTCCATTACCATTAGGCGGTACCTCGGCCATTCCTGCAATAACAGAGAATTTTGGAGGGTACGTAAGATAACTATACAATATTTATAAATACATGCATGCAAATGCAATGCAAAGGTGGTACATATGCCCAAAATGCAATAATATGATGCTCATGCATGATTAATACAAAAATTACGGTGTCGGATATTCCACGTATAATTTCAACGTTTACTTATAGTAATTCCATACTTACGTAATAAATACCCTCATATATACTTCAACTTAAAAGTATACGTCAAATGCCATGAATACAAAAATAAACCTTACCGGAGCCATGCAGGATAGTTGTGTGCGCTTGGACAATTTCTTACGACACTAAAAGTTATAGTTTAGGAATTTTTAAAACGACCTAGTTCTCTATAACTCATGGCTCTGATTACCAATCTCTAACACCCAACCAAATGCTATGCGCAGCGGAACTACAACATTTGGGTGCTAGGCAGTTATCATCGCACACAAGATATATCGAACGACTCCAAAGAGACGTCAATTTAAAACTTAAATTAAAAATTGTTAAAAGATACATGTCTACGGTTTTTCCAACCCCAATTTATACAACAGAGTTTTGCGTTTTCGGTCCCCATGAATCTCAACCCAAAAGTTACAGTTTTCACAACAACATGACATCAAAGTTAAAAATGTTTAAGTAATAACAGGAGGAAAAACAAGCAGACTCCAAGCCATACACACAACATCCATCCAATGCACGCTCCATGCTACACTTCAGCAGCTACCCGAAACACATGCTAAATTTGGTCAACGAAAACGTTGAGTGGAATTCATAGGTTTTACAATTCATTTTGAACATATGTGAAATAAAAACCATTCACGATCATTCATAGACTTGTCGATCAAACAATCTATATTCAAGATACTGGCAATTGTGTTTAAGCTCATGACACTAAACCGTTAACTCAATCACCCGCGTAATATTTACCGGCGTGATTCAGATGAAATCAGTGCCCCTACTAAGGCATCAGTTGCAATTATACCTTATCTCTTATCACAAATTATCCGTCCGCAGGGGGTATCAACGTACTAGCCCTCGTCTCGGATAGGGTAGTCAACCCCATAGTACTATCACTTTGTATAAGCGGCTATTTCTAATCCACGCTAGGACTAAACAATAGTTAATAGTTCATGAATTTAGGGACTTTTGCAACTAGGTACTCAACACAATTTCAAAGGCAACATTCGGGTCCAACAATCATTCATGACATATGTTCATTTTGAAAACTAGCATGCATTTCCCTCGCGGGTAAAACAGTTTGAAATAATAATAAGCGAGGCTATAAATTCACACCTTATATAACAAGTAGTCGATAGTTCGAGAGACGGTCACTGACGACGATACGGATGCCCGGGTAATTCAACACCTATCAAACCAAATAACGCGTAATGAGTAATCTCATTTTAAAACCTTATGGTACTGTATAAAATACATAAATACTAGTCACTTATGACAATTACAACTCACGCCAAAACAAAACAACAAGTGTTACTTGTTTTATACCATTTGTCCTTATTATTAACGTTATCCATTTTTACTCATTTTTGCCGATACTTACCGAAAGTACGGACTATTTTACTATACTTAACCATTTTTATAAAATTTGAGAAAATTCTCAAAAATACTATAAGACCTGTAGAAAACACATATCTAATCCCAACAAAAGTTTTTACTTCTACGACCCGTTACTCAACACTTTTCCAAAACTACGTTTTTCGGACTAAAATTGTACTTTGACCAAGTCGGACTCATTTGACTCGTTTAAAATACTCCATTGACCCATTTGACACCTAAGTCCTATAATAGACTCAAATGTGCAGGTTTGACACCAAAATTCAGCCCTTGACCATTTACCAAACTAGACTTATAGTCCCCGGGATTTGACCTAAAACCAAGCATAATTTCGGATTATGACGGTTTTCATCTCCCGGTACACGAATTTCAAAACGTCGTAACTTTTGACTCGTTAGGAGTCGTAAGCTCTACCTTATACCAAATCGAAGCTAAGAAGATGCTCTACAAATCTATCCTATCCACAAGACCTATTTTCAAAATAATTTTTACGAAAATGCCTTAAACTTTCTGCCTAAAATCAACCATACCAAAATCACACTAACGCTCGTTTCCAAACCCATTTATCATCACTAGACATCATCCTAAGCATCCCTAATCACAACCAAACAATGTTTTCAGTCCTAAACCCCTATTGATCATCAACCTCATAGAATCAAAATCCTAAAAACAAGCATGCAAGTAAATGTACCCATCTAAAACATCTATAAACATAATATTAAACACAAAATCAAGCTCAAAACATGAACCACCATGATCCCCAAACACCCCCCATTGAGCCGTGGGGTTTGGGTGATCAAAACCCACCAACCAAATTAATTTTGGTTGATTT
Organism: Glebionis coronaria; assembly: GCA_025667525.1. Taxonomy (NCBI): domain Eukaryota; kingdom Viridiplantae; phylum Streptophyta; class Magnoliopsida; order Asterales; family Asteraceae; genus Glebionis; species Glebionis coronaria. The sequence continues at coordinate 540,210,220 of CM046879.1, forward strand.
GTTTGGTGTTCTAGCATCCTTTTAGCATGAATTAAACATGCAAATGCTCAATTAACATCAAAAACGAATTTGAAAAATCTTGAAATTTTTGGAAGAATTTTTGTTAATGCATGTGTGAAATGATCATGGATTAACACTCACTAGATGATTTTAGAAGGTGGTATTTGATTAGAATGGATCAAAACTCAAAAAAAATGGTGTGGTGGTGGTTTGGGGTTTTGGCCGTCGGCCTAAGAACACAAGGGAGGGGGTGTTTGATCTTTTTTTTGTAAAATGTTTTGTGTGTGTGTTGTTAGCTCCCTTTTGTGAAATGGGAAGGACCAAAGTGCAATAATAGCATTCTTTTGGCCTTAAGCAAAAAGGACACCAAAACTTTGCGGGATTGACTCACTAGTCATTTCAAAAATTTTTACGGGAGTCGGGAATCATCCCAAACACTCCAAAATACTTTTGGGATACTTTAAATGTACCCGGAAAGTAATAAAACTCACCCGACTCGACTTAACACGAACCGTAAGTAAAATTCTCGAAAAATTACATTATCGATAAAACGTCAATAATTATAGAAATTTGGGCATCCATCGGGATTGTATTCGTCATCGTCCTTCTTAAATCGTCAATCGTCAAAATTATAACCTCGAACATCGGTTTCAACCAAAATACTAAAATATATAGCAAATTAAAATTTATTAAAAATTTCAAAAATAAGCGTAATTTAGGGTAATGTTAGTGACCTCGGTTCTAGGGTATCACAATTCGATAGGAAAAAATCTACTAGCCTAGCTAATTTATGTTATCTAGTTGTGATTATGATTCTAGTGAAATGTCTAGTTTTACTGTTTGGTGGTCATAGTATCGACACGTCCGTTTTGACCTCGTTCGTTTCCCTATGTCTTCTAGATCCTAGTTACCGCCATCGCGATTAGTAAGGTGTAAATTTAAAAGTGATTGAACCAGAACTACCTTTATGACCAAATTACTAAAACCACGCCACTAGGTTTATAGAATTTTGTAAGTATTCAGTTTATTAAAGGAAGTGATCCACAAAACACCTACAGGCAGAAAAGTTGCTAACCTTCCCCTAGTAAGCCCCTTTCCAAAGTTTCCAACGGTCGGTTTGTATACACCAATCATATAGGCCATGTAGAATCTCTAATAAACCAAACACTACCAAACTAAAAAGATCGCATAAAGGCATATGTGTATCTTAAACATATAATAACACCAATCAAGAAACTATTATGACATCAATAACAACATATAACTAGGAGAACACCTAAGTGCTTAGCCACTCATAGCAAAAACACATCAAGATGACATAAAGATAATGGTCATATTCATTATGAAAGTCTTATAAATTTAGTGGACTAGAGTGATTAATACAGATAGAGGATGATATAAAATCTCCCTTAATAACGGAATCTTGGTCGAAACCATACCTTCAAAGCCCTCCAAAATCAACCCTAAATCGGCTATGATGTTGTGAGAAAAGTTTTGTGTCGGATTTGAGAGAATAGGCCTCTATTTATAGTTTTTGAACCTTCTACAACATAGACAATATTTAGGTCCATGATGTAGAGACAAATATTCAACATTCCTCTCTTGAATCGTACTACCTACGACGTAGATCCCAGCGTTTCCGCGGCCGAATCCACTTTGAATTTGATAAATGCACTTTCCAACTGACGTGTAAAGGATCTGCGACATAGAGGGACAAGCTCCTACGTCATAGACATAATCTGAATCCATGATGTAGAGACAAATACTTACGCGATAGGCTTTCATTAATTACACTTTCCAACTGACGTGCAAAGGATCTACGACATAGAGGGACAAGCTCCTACGCCATAGACATAATCTTGAAGAGCTTTCCTTGAAAAGCCTTGATCTTGCCGCCTTGAGTATTAATGACAAAATATTTACTCCTACGACATAGAAGATGATCATGTCTACGTCGTAGAGCCTTTAATTTTGGAAACTTCCGACATCATTTTGTCTACGGTGTAAGATAGAATTGCATCTACGCCGTAGACACCTTTGAGTTTCTTGAACATGGCGCCTTTTTATGTATAATTCCACCATTTTTCTTCGTTTTATGTTACTTGCTCGTTTTTACACACAAAATAAAAAATAGAGGTTTTCTTGCAACATTGGGTGTTCTTAGTATCAAAATCGAGCAAAATGGCAGGGATGTTACTAAAAAACATTGAAATGTTTTATGTCATCAACTCTACAAAGATAGATGCCTCATCCTCCGACGATGGAACCCAATTACCATAAACCCACTCCATGTGTAACCTAATGTCACGCCTACCAAAATCTAACAACTCCCTGATTGCATGAACAAACATTTAATACCTTTCATCGGGTTAAAATAGCTGCAACAATACCTTCCCACTAGCCATCATAATAACTATCAACCCTATCACGTGACTCACGTACTGGGTTGGGTTTTACGTGAATAATGTCTAGTGTTTCACGATGTGGTTTGGTATTGGCTTCATCGATTTGTTTGTTTTGGTTGAATTTGAGTTTTAGTTGTGAGTGGAGCCGACGATAAGGCATACATTAACAGAGCATGTGATAACTATCAAGCTGAGTACATGACGAACTTTAGGTATTGTTATTGTTGGGAAGTTTTAAAAATTAGTCAGAAGTTTATGGGGGGTGAGATGAACAAGTGGAAAGCAAATGATGACGAAGAAAGCCAAGGCAGCAAGAGGTCTAAGACATCGGAGTCTTGGGATGCTAGTTCTTTTCAAAGTGCTGGCGAAAGCCAAAGCAGTGGTGTTCAACGACCAATCGGCGGGGATAAAGCCAAAGCTGATGATGCGAGGAATAAAAAGGGCCAGCTGTCGTGATCGTCAACTGAGTCCCAAGAAGACGAGTTTGCTAGGTTGATAGTGTCCGAGATGGTCAATGCAGGCAAAGACGAACGCACTAGCTAGGTTTTTGGACTTGAAGGATAAAGAGTTGGAGTGTCGTCGTCTCGAGTTGGCAAATCAAGCCAAACAATTGGAACTTGACGCCGAGTATCAAAGAATGGAAAAACTCCGAGCAAAACGTGAAGAAATGGCATTCTATATGGCGCCCTATGATCACTTGAAAAGGGGGGGGGGGGGGGGGGGCACGACCATTTCATGAGTTGCTCACGGCGGAAATCAGGGAGTTGTTATAATTTGGATTTTTAGTTTTTTTATTTATCGTGTATCGTTTTTATGTATCATATTTTAATTTATGAAATAAAAGTTTTATTTTATGAATAAATTAAATAAAGTGATAGTGGAAATGTGAGGTGGAGGTGGGATGGAGATTAGTTTTTTTTTTCTTAGTACCTTTTAAGGTGAGTGATAGGTGTGTAAACACCTATCATTTTTACCACTTAATTACAATAATAACCGAGCCAAAACGTGTATTTTATGTCTTTTATGTCGGAATTATGCGTGGTTTGTGTTTTTGTTGTGATTTAGGACGAAAAGGTGAAAAGTGGAGAAAACACGGACATTTACGGGCTTTTATTGAAGAAAAAGATGAAAGACGAAGTCAAGAAGTCAAGAGTGCAAAAAGAGCGGAAGTCCAAGACCAATTCTGAATATTTATCGAAGAAAAAGTCAAAAGACGGAAGTTTACTAAAAGCCGAAGAACTCAAGTCTTATTTATTGAAGGATTAAAAGACGAGTTTAAAGAAATCCCGAGCCAAAAAGTCATTAAAGTCCAAGATTAACAAAAGATTAAGAAGGGAAGGACTTAATGGTGCAATTAAGAAGAAATGAAGAAGGGGAGGAAGCTTCCTAAGCATTCCTTAATCCTCCCCTATAAATAGTCATTAGATAACTCATTTTCATTTTTTGGTTGGCTAGTTTGACAAACTATGCTCTTCCACCTTTCATTTTGCATTTTACTTAATTGTCATTTAATTTCTTGTCTAGCACCTTTAATTTAGTACCTTTTAATTCTAAGTAAGTGTTCTTTAATTTTCTTGTTTTTAATCTCTCATTCTACCTTTCTTTCTTTGCTTGATCTTGTTGATTACATGCTTATTGTCTTGCTTATTTGACTAAAGGTTATGTTTTTATGCTTTTGATTGTTTTGGATCATTGATTTTTATAGCTTTTTTGTGTTTATCTTAAAGTTTCTTAAGTTTTTATGGAAGTTATTTTTATATAAAAGTTGTTTTCGTAAACTTTGTTTCATTTTGTTTTTCTAAAAGTCTTTAAATTGTAGCTTATTAGCTTTTTCTTATACGTGTTTGCTTAGGATTTTAGTCTAGTGCTTATTTGATTTATAGCTTATTTGTTTAGCTTATTTTCGGTTCCTTTTACTGTATTCCGACCATACAGGTCGGAAAAGGGTTTATTGTTCCGACCATAGCTCCTTGGCTTGGTCGGAAAAGGGTTTTGATTTTCCGATTGGCATTCGGATCTGGGGCTTTTGCTTGGTTATTCCGATCAGAAAAAGGTGACAGCATTCCGATTAGGGTTTCCGATCAATATTCCGACCAGAAGGGTAAGTGTATTCCGATTGGACCTCATTCTGATTGGGAGGTTTGTATACATTCCGATGGTAAGTCTGATCGGAATATATTCCGATTAGGATTGTTTTTCATACTTTGTCTTGTTTAATTTTCAATTTCTCATTTTAATACTTTGTCAAATTTTAATTTTCGTCACGCTTTAATTTTTGTCATCTAATTAATTTACTTTTCAACGTTTTTAAACTTGCATCCTTTCTTTTAATTAGACTTAGATTTATTTTAACGCCCTTTTACTTTAACGTCATTTACTTTTAATTGTTTTGCACATATTTAATATACTACAACGACACAACTCTTGGTTCCACCAAAGAACGACTGAGTCACACATAGAACCTAGATCAATTCGAAGAGACATACTATAACGAATCTTTTTAACTGAGTAAAATCTAAGTTATTAAATGGCGCCGCTGCCGGCTCTTTTCGTAAATATTAACGGTTTTCTGTGAGAGACGCGTTGTTTTTTGGGATCCGTTCACTTGTGAGCGTTATTTTTCTTGACTTAAAAAATTCAAAACACCATAAAAAATTTATAAATTGATAAAAAATCCATAAAAATTAAAAATTTCAAAAATCTAAAAAGATTTTATTTTTATTGTGTATATATATTGTCTTTGTGTTTGGTATTGTTTTCTTTTGCTTTTTCAGGTGTATGCGTACTAGATCTTCTAATTATCAAGAGCCCGAGACTCGAGAAGATTTAAGTATGTCAGGTGTTAACAACAATAATAATCCACCACACCTCAACAATAACAACAATGTTCTTCCACAGCCCGATCTGCGGACAATGGAGGAGCTTTGTCAACCAACCATGTTTGGACGAGGAGGACCGATTGCGCCGATGCAAATCACGGCTCCGGAGTTTTCGTTGAAGCACCACATGATTCAGAAAGTGCAAACAAATCCTTTTAGAGGAATGCCCGATGATGATGCCAACAAACACCTCGACAAGTTCATTACAATCACTCAAAGCATGAAGTTGCCTGGTGCCACAATGGATGTTCTTCACCTTCAACTCTTCCCACATACTTTATCGCATCATGCCGAGAAATGGTTTGATCGTCTTCCAAAGAATTCAATTCACACTTGGGATGACATGACTCAACGTTTTTTGTCGCACTACTTTCCACTATCCATGGTCACGAGCCTTCGCAATCAAATCAGCGGTGTCATGCAAGAACCCGATGAATCTCTCTTTAATGCTTGGGAAAGATATAATGTCTTGATTGATCGGTGTCCAAACCACAACATGCTCCCTGTCACATTGATTGATACTTTCTACAACGGTTTGACTTTTCGAGATCGTGATACGATTAATGCAGCCGCCGGTGGCACATTTATGAAAAGGAGACCCGAGTAGTGTAGAGAGCTTATTGAGAACATGACTACTCATCACAAAAACTGGGATTCCTCTGCTTCTTCAAGGAACAACCCGAGAGTCAATGTTTCCTCTACTTCTATAAACCCTGATATGACCGAACTCACCCGCATGATGACTGAAATGAGCAAAAGTATCTTGCTTCTCGCTTCAAACCAACAACAACAAGTTAAAGCGGTTGCACCTTCTTGTGAAACATGTGGCGGTCCTCACTCATACACCGATTGTCCTTCTACACAAGGAAATTCAGAAAATGTGTATGCAGCTTACGGTAATTATTCACCGGAAAATTACCAAGCTCGACCACAAGGGGATAGAAATTTGCTGAGTTACCGGTCCAACAATTACCTTTCACCCGGTTTTTCTCCTCAAAACCAAAACCCCGCCAACAACTACAATAGAAGCAACCAAATCCCACCAAGAGCTTCTAATCCGTATCACCCACCCGCCCAACAAGCCCCACCCATAAATCCTGATGTTGAAGCCATCATGAGAACACAAGGTGAGCAAATCAAGAATCTATAGAGCCAAATTATCAATTTGAAAGGAGATATCACCAAGCAAGGAAATGAGATTAGATCCGAGCTTCGAGATAATATCCAATCCTCCTTCAGCAATCAAACAAATGATTTGAAGAATATGCTTGCTAGTTTCTTGCCCGCCGCTCAACCTTCTACTGCAAGTTCTCTACCTTCAAACACTGTCACCAATCCGCGAGCAAAAGTGAGTGCTATTACTACCCGTAGTGGAATTACCATTGTCAACCCACCTATCCCGCCCCCATCATCTACACCTCTTCCACCACCATTTATCCCTACTCCTCCTACACCTAGTATTAGTGCACCATTACCGTCTCCGCCTCGTCATGACGATGTCCCCAGGAAGGACCCTTCAACATCTCAACCTTTACCTACACCTACACCTTCACCACCCCAACCCAATATCCCTTATCCTTCTCGCTTAGGCAAGACCAACGAGCTAACCAAGAATGACTGTCAAATGCAAAGCTATGTGAAGATGCTATCTCAAATGAACATCAACATTAGCCTTGTTGAAGCGCTTGTCCATATGCCGAAATTTGTCAAAGCATTCAAGGAATTGCTTTGCAAGAAGGAAAAGTTGATTGAGCTCGCCAACACACGCTTAAATGAAAACTGTTCTGCAGTTATTCTTAAAGAACTTCCGGAAAAGCTTGGAGATCCCGGTCGTTTTGTGTTGCCTTGCATCTTTAACAAATCTGAAGAATTTACTACCCATGCTGATCTCGGGGCCAGTATTAATCTTATGCCTTTGAGTGTTTGGAAAACACTATCATTACCCGACCTTACTCCAACAAAGATGACTCTTGAACTTGCAAATCGTACTCTCGCTTACCCTGTTGGTATAGCCGAAGATGTGTTTATTAAAGTTGGCACATTTACTTTCCCGGTCGACTTTGTCGTTGTTGATTATGAAATGGACCCTCGTATTCCTTTAATACTTGGTCGGCCATTCTTGAGAACCGGACGAGCTCTAGTTGATGTTGCCGAAGGTGAGTTAATCTTAAGAGTCGGGAATGATTCACAAGTTTTCAAAATAGGGAAGCTTACAAGCAAATCCTTTGGAAGAGAATCAGTGAATATGATTAATGTGCTTGATGACTTTGTTGTCTACAAAAATCCTCTATTCGATTCTTCCATTGATAATCCACTGTTTCAAGATAATGTGGATGATTCTCTATCCAATTTGGACGCTTCTCCCATTTATGATTCTCCACCGATCTTTGATGCTTATGATGATGAGTCTAGCTCAGATTCGGATGATTATGATGACCTTACTTCTGAGTATCCCGATCTGCCCACATATGATGATTTTGATGAGGCCGATACTCTTTCGAGTGATTCTTCACATGATGAAGATCCTCCATCATCCATGCTTAATCCTAATTTGGATGATTACTCTTTTGAGGAAGACTTCTCTACGTTTCTCAACACTTACTTCCCTCATGAGAGTGATGCTCCTCCTTTGGACTTTGAAGATTATCGTCTTGATCCTACTTTGGATTTGAAGAACATTCTTTCAAAGGAGAAGAAACCGGTCGACACCAATCTCCTCAGCACATATGATTTAACACCTCTTTGTCCCCCTTCTGAGGACGAGGTTGTGCTTCTTCGCGGATCTTCTTCCCATTCTGCTGAGCCTGAGTGCTATTTTCCCTTAAAGGAAAAGGTGTTCGACCTCGGTATTGAAATCTTTAAGCCATCTCAGTATCCACCTGATGAAATAAAAGGAAAAATCTTTGGAAATTTTGAAGACATGCTTGCACCTCACCATACTTTCTCCCACCGTGCTCCATCGCTGCTTAAGGGAACCTTGCCTATTCTTCTTTGGCTTGCCTTGTTCGCCTTAAGCTTATGCTATTTGATGGACGAAAACTATGTCTTTGATCCTGGTGGATATGTTTCATGCTTCTTCCTATGATGATCAAGGTCGAGTCAGGCTCACGACTCGGTAATCAAAAATCAAGCGCTTCTTGGGAGGAAACCCAGACATCTATCTTTTAGCTTTCTTTATCCTAAGTGTAGGGGAGACCCGTTGGTTTGCTATTTCCTCTCCTCTCTTCTTATAATCAGGGATTCGAGCTTCAAAGACACACTCTTGATGATTCTTGACGACCCGTGATTCCGTGTTCACTTCTTCCCGGTTATATCCTAAACTCTTTTCAATTCACTATTTTATATTTTCTCAATATTAAAATAGTAATCTCTTTAGTTGTCTCTTCCTTAGCGAGATTTAAACAAAGTGCACAATGTCCTAGTGTAGGGGAGTTTACTCCCACATACTTAAACATTGAAGACAATGTTTATCTTAAGTGTAGGGGGACTTCTATCGAAGTTAAGTGGCCTTTTCCTTGTATTTGTCCTCATTTTAACCGGAAAATCAATTTTTCGACATTTTTCAAAAAATTTTGATCCATTTTGGCCCTTTAGTTTTCCCTTTGTATAGTTATTTTCTTTCCTTGCTAGAATAATCTTTAATAAAGTGTTTTTATTTTCAAACGTTGTGAATCTTTTGACTTAACCCGAGTTTACTTATCTAAGTTTACTCTAGCTAGTATCCTTAACGCGTTTAAGTCAAGTTTTGCTAGGCTATTATATAGGGAGCTATAAAACGCGAAAGTCTTAACTCTCACGGGTTAAGAACAAGAACTTTCGCAAGTTCCTATAATTGATCCTAGAGAGTCGTTTATCAAAGGAACTTTAAAATGCGATTTCTAAACTTGAAAAAGTCTAAGAATTTGCAAGATCCTATAGGCAACTCGAAAACCCAAAACTTTGATTTAATAGGCTAAGCATCCACTAGTCTCATTCCTTGAGATTTTAAACTGTGGAGAACGAGAGATGATAGAGCCAATTATAAGTTCGGTATTCTTTCGTGAATTTATGCGAGTTAATTATAAGCCTATTCTCCCATCGCCTGCTAATAAATTTATCTGCAATAAATAAGGTTGTACGATTTGAAAAGTTACTTAGCTTCTAGCCCAAGATCGTTTAGAAGTTGCTCGGTATGGATTAGAGTTCATAGCCAAGGCATAACTTATTGAAGCAGGATGCGAAGATTGGCGAGTCCAAAAAGGTCCTAACAAGACATGAGGGCTATATTTTGTTGCTAAAGATCCAAAGTGATGTGAAGAATCATTTATCAAAAATCAATATGAAGGATCGAGACACACGACGAAAAGCAAAAACTCCCCAAGAGTCATGGAGAAGTGTATCCGAAAAGACCCTAGCAAGGTATGAGGATAAATAGATCCAAGTCATAAAAGGAGGCGGATCGTTGTATATCAAAGTCCAAAATAAAGATTGGAGAAAAATGAAGAAGTCGTGGTCCAAGTATGAATCTCTCAAAACTTCAAGTGAAGAAATTCCATTATGAAGAGAAGACCATAATTTCATGAACGTATCTCAAGGTTTAAAGTGTGAAGTCGCTGCCAAATATCGGTCCGAGAAAGGTCTCAAATCGCGAAGCGAGTTATGCCAAGATATGAACTTTTTGAGGTCCCGAGAAGCAGTTTTAAAAGATTTTGTCCTTTAGTTAACTATTGATTAAATCGTTCACTTTATTTTCGGACTAAATAACTATCGAAATAAGTCAAACAATGCATCCTCGTGATCATTCAAGACAAAAATAAAATATAAGAGATACACCTAGGAATAAGGGAGTCTAAGTGAATAATTGGCCCACATAAGTTCGTGTTAGTTTACTAACTTATAATAACAATGATCTCGTTTTTAAGCTTGGTTTAGAGAAAGTGAAAACTTGAGGATGATGATTATTCATGGCATTTCCAAAACTCAAGGTATTGTTTTTTATTTCTTGACTTTGAATGTTTACAATTTTCTATCTCTCTAATAAAGACCAACGTGGATTGATTATGATGAAAAGTGTAATCTTGCTTTGTAACTAATGCATTGCATGAGGACATTGCAATGGTCAAGTGTAGGGGATTTGATAGGTGTGTAAACACCCATCCTTTTTACCACTTAATTACAATAATAACCGAGCCAAAACGTGTATTTTATGTCTTTTATGTCGGAATTATGCGTGGTTTGTGTTTTTGTTGTGATTTAGGACGAAAAGGTGAAAAGTGGAGAAAACACGGGCATTTACGGGCTTTTATTGAAGAAAAAGATGAAAGACGAAGTCAAGAAGTCAAGAGTGCAAAAGAACGGAAGTCCAAGACCAATTCTGAAGATTTGTCGAAGAAAAAGTTAAAAGACGGAAGTTTACTAAAAGCCGAAGAACTCAAGTCTTATTTATTGAAGGATTAAAAGACGAGTTTAAAGAAATCCCGAGCCAAAAAGTCATTAAAGTCCAAGATTAACAAAAGATTAAGAAGGGAAGGACTTAATGGTGCAATTAAGAAGAAATGAAGAAGGGGAGGAAGCTTCCTAAGCATTCCTTAATCCTCCCCTATAAATAGTCATTAGATAACTCATTTTCATTTTTTGGTTGGCTAGTTTGACAAACTATGCTCTTCCACCTTTCATTTTTGCATTTTACTTAATTGTCATTTAATTTCTTGTCTTGCACCTTTAATTTAATACCTTTTAATTCCAAGTAAGTTTTCTTTAATTTTCTTGTTTTTAATCTCTCATTCTACCTTTCTTTCTTTGCTTGATCTTGTTGATTACATGCTTATTGTCTTGCTTATTTAACTAAAGGTTATGTTTTTATGCTTTTGATTGTTTTGGATCATTAATTTTTATAGCTTATTTGTGTTTATCTTAAAGTTTCTTAAGTTTTTATGAAAGTTATTTTTATATAAAAGTTGTTTTCGTAAACTTTGTTTCATTTTGTGTTTTTAAAAGTCTTTAAATTGTAGCTTATTAGCTTTTTCTTATACGTGTTTGCTTAGGATTTTAGTCTAGTGCTTATTTGATTTATAGCTTATTTGTTTAGCTTATTTTCGGTTCCTTTTACTGTATTCCGACCATACAGGTTGGAAAAGGGTTTATTATTCCGACCATAGCTCCTTGGCTTGGTCGGAAAAGGGTTTTGATTTTCCGATTGGCATTCCGATCTGGGGCTTTTGCTTGGTTATTCCGATCAGAAAAAGGTGACAGCATTCCGATTGGGGTTTCCGATCAATATTCCGACCAGAAGGGTAAGTGTATTCCGATTGGACCTCATTCCGATTGGGAGGTTTGTATACATTCCGATGGTAAGTCTGATCGGAATATATTCCGATTAGGATTCTTTTTCATACTTTGTCTTGTTTAATTTTCAATTTCTTATTTTAATATTTTGTCAAATTTTAATTTTCGTCACGCTTTAATTTTTGTCATCTAATTAATTTACTTTTCAACGTTTTTAAACTTTGCATCCTTTCTTTTAATTAGACTTAGATTTATTTTAACGCCCTTTTACTTTAACGTCATTTACTTTTAATTGTTTTGCACATTTTTAATATACTACAACGACACAACTCTTGGTTCCACCAAAGAACGACTGAGTCACACATAGAACCTAGATCAATTCGAAGAGACATACTATAACGAATCTTTTTAACTAAGTAAAATCTAAGTTATTAGTGAGTTTTGATGAGTTACAAAAAGGTGAGTGAAAACTGATGTAACGGTATAATTTTTTTTTTTACCACTCCCTTTAGCCTTTAGTATAAAAAGTTTTTATTGAAAATTAATGGTAGCAATATAGAATTTAGCTAATGACGTACTAATTCTTATTCTTTATCGAGAAGCATGTTAAGTTGTTTATATTATACTGTATGATTTAATTTGAACATTTTAAAACCTAATCGTTATCCTTGTTAGTGTCCTGATAATTAAAGTGTGACAACTTGTTGTCGAAATCTTTTAATAAATTAAACAAGTGCGTAGGTTGGCTTTGGAAGATATGACAATGGCATTGCTTGCATTTGTTTGACGTATGAAACATGATATCACAAATTCTTGCGTCATTCCTTTATGACATATTAATTAACACGTCACAAAAGACAAAACATTGTTTGATGTTCAAAAATAAAACGTGACAAAAGATTTGTCAATTTGTCATCACCTTTAGATGAACACATAATGCTCAAATGAAACTATGAATCAACTCTTTAGATGCATGAATGTGAGCTGGTGGCTTTTGTAATATTTACTTTTTGAACTTAAACATTATATCTAGCTTAATTTATTTTGCACATATGAAAAATTAGGGCGACGTAAAGATATGGTTTTGGACCAGTTGCAGTGGATCCAAGGAAATACATCAATTATATTGCCAAGTTGACATTGATGTCATGTAATGTGTCATATTGAGTTAGTTAATTATGGGGTCTAACAATTCTTATTTTATATAACTAATACGACCAATCAAATGCCAGCATTTCTTTACATACTAGATTATTAGTATTAGTTGGATTAAGACAACCCTGAAAGCTAGGCTTTTATGGAACAATGGGGTCCTTGAATAAGTCCGAATATACTCTTTAATTACTAATTTAATAAGGTCGAATAATTTTGTAGTTGAGTTTTTCTATTTGGATCAAATATAGCATATTTGATATATTTTGATCTAGTGCATTACTTACAGTAAGTCTAAGTACATATTACTAGATGTAACAAAATCTGTGAAGCAAATGACTTTATAGTTTGTGTTTAAATCAATAGGATCATGTTTAAATTAATAGGGTTGGGTAGCCGTTTTACAGCGGGTCAGGCTGCTTTAAAAGTCGCCTCATGCAAAATGACAAAACACGAAAAATCATGCATTGAAAATCAACACGTGTTTATTCCTTTTGCATTTGATACCTTCGGTTTCCTGACACCTGAAGCGGTGGAGCTTTTGAAGAGAATTTAGCGCGTTATGAATAGCAACGTAATGACACCTAAATTCACAGATGTGATTTTTCATATAATTAGTTTCGCTATTCAGAAAGGACTTGCGGCGCAGATTGTTGCTCGCTTGCCTTCTACAGCTGTGTAATTAAATTTTAGATCCTATATATTGATATTCAAACAACAATAAACCAAGTTTGTGATGCCGTGAAACTCTTGAAATAATTGAACATAATGATCTGGTACCTTTACTATATGTGCGACAATTTTTCGTAACTTGGCGGTCGAATTATCTATTATCAATCTAAGACCATGAATTTTACGAAAGCTGATTTAATACTTTGAGCTAATATTGAATCTATAGTAGTCATGATTGCACGTCAACACTTTTGGCTATTAATTTTGTCATCTTTATTTTAAATATACGACTAGTTAACTGGAATATTATACGCATGATGCCGGTGAATAAACTATTAATCACGTTGGATTAGGAAATATGACAATGGCAGAGCATTGCTAGGCATGACGCATGCAATATGATCTAACACACATTCACGTCATTCCATATGTCAGGTGCATTATCATCTAGCTGATGATTGATTGACTTTTATAATTACAGTAATCTTTTAGTTTGTTTAATTAGTTAATTATTCTGCTAGCTTCGAGCTGGGAACTGGTGGCCTTATATGATGATCAGCGGTTATGAGAAGGTCACACGTTGGTCATATGATGATCAGATGAGGAGAACACGTGGTCTCCGATCCGACACGAATCCGACATAACCCGAATCCAACCCGAGTCTATTCGGGTCGGGTTAGTCGGGTTGAAATTTCAATTCGGGTTAGTCGGGTCAACCCGACTAACCCGAATTCGAAATCGGGTCGAACATCGGGTATAGTATTTATGTCTAATTCGGGATCGGGTCAACCCGACTAACCCGAATTCGAATTATTTTTATTATTTTTATTTTTAAAATTTAAATTTATTTAAATTGTATTAAAAAATAAAAAAAAATGTTTTTTTTAAATAATTCACTCGAATTCGGGTTGACCCGAACCCAATTAGATCCGACCCGACTAGACCCGAACCCGACAAACTCGAGTTCAAATCGGGTCGGGGTCGGGTAAATTATTTTTAGCCTTGACCCGACTTTAACCCGACCCGAATAACACAAACCCGACCAACCCGACCCGATTCCCACCCCTAGTCGTGTGTCTCCCAATGCTTTATGTCATACTCCCTCCGTCCCAATTTATTAGTCCACTATTAACTTTTGAAGTATTTTTTACTAAAATTTGACCTTAAATTATTATTTTTATGTTATGTAATATTTGATAAAAATTATACCAAATGAAAATACATTTAAAACCCAATCCATATATATATTTTACATCAAGTATTATATAACACAACAATATTAATTTAAAATCAAAGTTGAATGAAAAAGAATTTAAAAGTTAGTGGGGGACTAATAAATTGAGACGGGGGAGTGTTATACATCTTAGCCATTAGTGGCAGTTGGAGATCGTTATCTCGTACGCATGTACTTGCGACCTAAGAAATGATACCAGACGAGAGGCGAGATGTGGCATAGGTTTATATGGTTCTTATCCTATGTTGATTCGTGTACCTTGAATAATAGGCTTGATCCGAACGTGTAGTTAGTGGGTTTGAGCTACTGATACTTTTTTTTCAACGGCGATTTTATCAAAGAATTAGCAAGGAGCTAGAAAAAAGATTACATAATAAATGAATTACAAGGGTGACAAAACCAATCTATCTAATTCAATAAGTTCTTAGTTTTCCTACTCGTGATCTAAGTGTAAGGCGAAAGCTTGATATCATTGAGAAACAAAGACTATGAGGCCGCTTTTGAGAGAAGATGGTCTTGTTTCGAAAAATCCATAGGTGCCATATAGTGGTTTGCATTAATACAGTAAAGTAGTTTAAGAACTTAGTTTCTAAGGGAACAGTCAGCCAAAGAAACCACATCATCAAGGTGTGTAATGGATATGCTTGAAAAATTCCACCAATTGAGGATGTATTTCCAAATGAAACTCACGATCTCACAAGTGGTAAAAATGTGGCCGTTAGATTCCAAGTCTTCAAGGGCCTCTTCTAAATTCTGCCCAGCTGGGTGAAACCTCTAACCGCCAATTGGATCCCCTAACCAAATTTAAAAGAGCCTCTAACCACCTATGAAGGAAGCATCTTAACACTTGGCATTGAGACCACTATCTCAGAGCCTTCATGAGCTTCAACTCGGAGCTTCCATGAGTTTCTGTTCGAAGCCTAAATCCTCTCTGCAACTCAACATTTGAATCCATCATATATGGTGATACCAAAATGAAGTACTCTTCAACCTAAAGTGGCTTAAAAGTTTATAAACATTGATAATGTGAATCTCTCAACTTAGAATTGGTTTACTTGTAGAGAGAAAGACTCATCAATAAGAATAATTGAATAGAATGAATTTGTAATTTCTGTAATTCTTTATCATCTTTCTTGTAATTGCTTTTAGCATTTTAATAGTGTCTCATATGATTTATTTTGTTTTTGGGATATTACTATTTATGCAACTCAACTAAAAGTGTTGGTGTGAAGTTCACTCAACTTATGTAATTTCTCAAAGTGTCCCGAGACGACAAGGCAACTTTGCAACATATTTTGATGCATGTTTGACATAAGTACAAGTTCGGCTGAGTCGCCCTGCCTCGGTTGCTTCGGTCGCCTCCGAGCACTTGTCAAATTATTCTATAAAGTTGTCTTCTTTGCCTAAGTTGCCTCGATCGCCTCAAAACATTTTAAAATATAATAAAGGTTTAGTGGATTTAACACCTACACGTTTCTTTTTTCTTTTTTGTCAAAGGGGTTGATATTGATTTGAGATAAAAAAATCTATGGTGAATACAAATTGAAGGTTTGCACAAAGTAAACCCATTGAAAATAAAAATACATTGAAGTGACACAACTACCATGATATAACTTGACTAATGAAAATAAAACATAACACGAAAACTCTTTTTTTGAAAACCTTAAATCTCAAACATCCAAACAAAATATGTTTGTCATTGTCTTGAACTTGAAGGCTGAACATAGATCCAAAGATACAAATTGTGACACCCTTAAAAAAACCAACAAAACACGACACCCCACTACAATACCTTCCAAACACGAAAATCACAAATAAGGAAAAACACCCATGAGAGACATTGATATGGTTTGACAGAATCTTGAAAATCGAGTGTCGAAGCCAACCAGTGAGTTAATATGCAACAACGCGACTGAAAATCGGGATCTTACCTAGGATCGTTTTCGTCTTTGCAAGATCGAAATCGTTAAGTAGGATTGGGATCGTAAGATCCTATTAATGTAATTTTCTTAATAGTCTTAGCAATATTTTATAAATTTACAAATTAATATACATCATAAAAACAAAATTATACAAATATTTCATAAAAAAATGTGGCCAAAATTATGATTAAGAAATTTATAAGAAGATTAACACGTTGTGTTTTAGATTATATAAAATAGACCATATTGTAGTTTTTTAGTTTGTCGTTCGAGAAAAAATAAGATCGAATCGTAGTATCGGAATCCTATAAGTTCTTAAGCATGCAAAGATCATATGTAAGAACTGGATCGTTTGTGCTTTGCAGTATCGTAAAATCGTAAGATTCTAAAATCAGGATCGAGATTTTGACAACCATGGTAAAAACTCCAGAAAAACTTTATCAAATACTAAAAAACTAATTTTCAATTTTTTCATTGTTGTTGCTCTATACGTTGTAGACTCAGGGACGGAGCCAGGGGGTGTCCCGTGGGTGCCCGGGACACCTATGGATTTTTCGATGAATGTTAATTTTTGAAAAAAAATTATATTTTTTCCAAATGATTTTAAAATGCACATGGTCCATCAAAATGTGTTTAAACTCGTTGTCTTAATTTACTTTTAACTATGTTATATTAAGATTAAAAGTATTAATGCACCCGGTCATATTAGATACTGTTTTCGTCCCCTGTGTAGACCCTATGTATTGTCAGACTTCATATATTCTAGTGCTGACATTTATAAGTCAAACAAAAACTACAAAACACACAATCCATTGCTTCACTTCTTATGAAAAAAGGAGCCGCATTATTCTCCAAATACTTGATATCTCACACTGCACTTATATTCTGATATAAGTCATTGAGGTATGACACTTTCATGCACCATTTTATTGCTAATAGAAAAACTATGTGTTATTTAAGTTTCTTATATATGATAACCCAAACCTTACAACATTGTCTCGTATAACTTCATTTCTTGTTATTGTAATCATAATTATCATAATCAAGAAGATCCTCTAACAGCTGGTCATCCAAGCATTCAAATTCGAACACTTCTCGTGACCCAATAGACGACGAAGAGGCATTGGCCACAGTGGAAGCATTGTAAGAGGCAGCCGAAAAAGTAGGAGGGTATTCAGCTGGAAAGTTCAAAACCGCCATATGACCTCTCATTTGAAATGCGGCCCGATCATATGCTCTGGCCGCATCCTTAGCAGTAGCAAATGTCCCTAACCAGACCCGAGCACCTTGATTGTTCGGGTCACGAATTTCAGCAGCATACTTCCCCCATGGACGACGCCTTACGCCCCTATAGCGGACCTCATCCTGGCCACCACTGGCCTCCTTACGTTTTTCTTTTGAAGTGCCACCACCTTGCTCCATTAGTCTTGTCTGTTTTCTTGCTCTGCATGTGATTAAAGAATGTGGTGTGGCATTTATAGCTGAACGAAAAGGTTTCATTGATTTGATAAACTATGAAAAGGCTAAAAGGGTACCTGAAATTGGAATTTGTGGTCCAAAAATTTGTGGAATCTAATAGGTTAAGGTGGTATAGGGGTTGAGAATGGAGATACACGAGCTGAAGAACAAGGTGAAAAGTTTGCTTGGTTTATTGCTTTGAATCTTGTAAAGAAATGTGAATTTAAAAAACAATGGCCTTTGAGCATCTACTAATATATTACGGAGTATATATATAAGCTAGCTACACACACACGAGAAAGATAGAAAGGGACTTGGTTCAATGGTTATTCCAACCAATAACAAGTTAAGAATAGCTGAATAGTTGGGCCAACAATTTAGGGAATAACACTCCTAGTCCCTCAACTATTTATGTATTACACTTCATTCACAAATATGATAAAATTTCTATTATATTCATGGTGCTGTTATGATCTAAAAGTAAGTATATGTAGGAAATCCTTGCTCGTAACTGCTGTTACAAGAAGTAGCATTCCGGCCTAAAATTTCACGAGTGTCTCGGAAGTCGGAACCCTCCGAAACAGACCATGGTTTCGTCACTGAATGACATTTCTTGACTTGGTTGTGCTCGATTATGTGTACTAAACTATTCAGAACATGCATGATAGCATATTTGATGACATCATTTACATGACGACTAAGAATCACCAGTTTCCTACTAGTATGACAAATGTAGCCAAGGGTGATTAAGTATACCCATTAACTAATTAATAATGATTAAAGTAATATGAACTAGCAATAGATTTGATTTTGTTACGTAACCAAACCATACGTTTGCCGAACGTACGTAATCACCTAAAATTGTTTTTCTTTAGTAACAAAAAACAGAAGTCGGAAAAGAAAGTCACTAGATCTATTTATTTTTTATTTTGTTTTTTAATGTAAATAGTGTGAGTAAAAAACTAAAAATGAAATAGGCAAAAGTATGTTTGTAAGGCTGAAGGGAGTGGATGTTCACCCACGAGCGACTTACCATAACCCACGAGCGACTTTCATCCCTCCCCTAATAACTCGCGCACGAGTAAGTGGCACCGAGAAAAAAAAGGAGCAAACTCACACTAGCGAGTTTTATACATGTGACCCCAAATGTTTTTTATTTTTTAGGTTACGTTTAATTTTGGGTGTTTTTTTAGTAGAGTGTATTTAAATAATAAAAAAATAGGTATGAAAAGTGAGTGTGAGTGAGTTTAGGGAGTTTTAGTGAGTTTGTTAAAAGCTGATATAACGCTGATGTGGAGGTGAGTGGTGTTGGTTTATATAGTTCATAACAATTATTTAAAACCCTAATATGGATCAAAGAACGCATAGCGGAAGCGATTAACAAGATCATTAATTTAACACAATTATATTAATCAAGATTAGGGTTACATACCTTTATCCTAGCAAGATCCACAAGACGACGAATGAACGGCAACTAGGGTTTATCACGAACACCGCCAAGAATATAATCTAAAGGAAGATTATATCACGCTCTTGTACACACGTAATACAACGAGTTAACCGTGAGTCTAGCACGATCAAACCGAGCTTCAACGCTTATGGAGTATCTACCCAACAACCCTAGAGAGGGGCTAGGACTAGATAAAATAGAAGAACGAAAGTCAACGAAAAAACCCTATGGGTTTGGTGTTGCGATCGCAGGGAAGAGAAAGAAGGGGAGGGACAAAAAATAATGAAGGCCTTGGGGTTGTTTATATAGGCTTGGCAATCCTTGGGCTCCAAGTAATAAACACGAATTAGGAAACAAAAAGTTTCCCTCTGCCCCCTCCTTGTTTGGCCGACGGCTACACCACCCCCAAGGGGTGTTTGTGTAGTTTTTGTATTCCTTCTTTTTCCTTCTATTTAAGTTTCCATAACGGTCGTTATAACTTAACTCTTATTTATCAACGATCGTTAGTTAAGCTTAGGTTTGATTTAATAAATATATATAAAATATATTTAATAAATAAATTAACTCTTTACGTTATGTGTGCAATCCCGTGATCCCGAGTTCGATCCTATCTCACGACTATTAATTTTAAGTCCATAAACTTTCAGCTCCCACTTGGACAAAATTCTAATATCGTGATCACATTGACTAGCGTCTAGTTACACTAGCAATGTCACTAGTACAAAACCGGGTAAGGTCTCCTGGACAAGAACCTTTTAATGATTACATCATTATTATTATCCTTTCATTTCAAATACATTGTTAATAAGGATATGGATCTCAGTCATTCCTTCATTAACTATTCTGTTTCTCGTTTACGGATATAGCAAGATTACCAAAACACATTTGGGTGTGGCCACACAAACATCTTACTACTCCCCCGAGGGGCCCAGTTGTATTTATACTTCAAATAATAATTTGAAGGAAACGAATCCCATTTTGACTACAAGCAAAACACATGAACTTCGCAACACTTCTAAAAATAACCCTTATGACTACCAGTTACGTTTAGCGTTAGGTTACCTTACAGAAATGCACTACATTCAATGCAGTTTTCTGGTATCTCAGGTCTAAGGATAACTATTTATGATTCACTTAATGACAAAGATCCATAAAGTAAAATCACATAGTTAGGATAAGTCCAATATTTGATCCATCAAATATCATCCAAAATTGACCAATATACTTTCAAGTATACTCTGTCACCATTTCGAATTGTCTTAGTTTAATAATACTCCCATATTATTAATCGAGAACGGACATTTAGAAACATCAAAATGCTCATGGATTAAAACATGTAAAATAGGATACAAAATTAAATAACAGAAAAATAAACGAAACCCAATCTTTATTTCATCAATTTAATAATGTCTTACATCCTTTATCGAAATACTAATCAACAGATTTATTGCATGAATTCGCTAGCTAGTTGCAGCCCAATTGCCTTGGCATGCTTAACTACCTTTGGCCTAGATAAAGCCTTAGTAAAAGGATCAGCTACGTTATCATCTGTGTGAACTTTTATTAATTTTATTTCTCGAGCTTCCACTTGTTCTCGAACGTAGTGATATCTACGTTTAAAGTGTCTGGCGCCCTTCATGACTCCAGGGTCATTGGCGAATATTATTGCCGCAGAATTGTCGCAATATATATGAATAGGTTCTTTAATTGAAGGCATCACTCCAAGATCTCCAATAAACTTCCTAATCCAAACAGCTTCCATTGCAGCTTCTGAAGCGGCCATGTACTCAGATTGAGTCGCATGCATAGCAATGGTTTTCTGCTTACTGCTCTTCCAGTCAACTGCTCCTCCATTGATGACAAACACGTAACCCGTCTGAGACTTCGTATCGTCTTTATCACATTGCCAGGACGCATCACAGAACCCTGTTACATTCAGTTCTGTGTCTGGTTTACCCCCAAATACCAAAAACATATCTTTCGTACTCCTCAAATACTTTAGAATATGTTTAACAGCAGTCCAGTGGAACTTTCCTGGATTCTGTTGGTATCTACTGACTAAGTTCTGAGCAAACGCCACATCAGGCCTTGTGCATCTTACAGCATACATAATAGATCCTACTGCCGAAGCATAAGGCACCTTCTTCATGTAAGCCACCTCTTCAGGTGATGATGCATCTTTCTCATGACTTAACTCATGCTTAACCTCCATCGGTAAGAAACCTTTCTTAGAGTTATGCATGTTGTATTTCTTCAATATCTTATCAATATAAGCATCTTGGCTAAGACCAATTAACCGTCTACTCCTATCTCGATAGATTTTAATTCCTAGAATATATGCAGCATCTCCCAAATCTTTCATAGAAAAACATTTACCAAGATAATCCTTAACTTCCTTAAGCCTTGGAATGTTACTTCCCATGATTAATATGTCATCGACATACAGAATTAGGAACACTACATTACTCCCACTAGCTTTGCGGTATACACATGGCTCATCACGATTTTGAATAAATCCGAACTTTTTGATTTCTTCATCAAATCGCTTATTCCATTGACGTGATGCTTGCTTCAAACCATAAATAGATCTTTGAAGTTTGCACACGCGCTTTGGATATTTAGGATCAACATACCCTTCTGGTTGTTGCATATAGATGTCTTCATCTAAGCGACCGTTCAAGAAGGCAGTTTTAACATCCATTTTCCATATCTCATAGTCATAGTATGCTGCTATAGCTATGAGAATCCTAATAGCTCGTAAGTCTGCTACAGGAGAAAATGTATCCTCGTAGTCTATGCCAAAAGTTTGAGTAAAACCTTTAGCCACTAAACGTGCTTTATAGGATTGTACATCACCATCCATGTCAGTTTTCTTCTTATAGATCCACCTATTTTTCACTACTTTAGCATTTTTAGGTGCGTCTACAAGAATCCAAACATCATTGATTTTCATGGATTTCATTTCCTCAGTCATTGCAACTATCCATTTTGACTTTTCTGGATCAGACATTGCGGATCGATAGTTAGCAGGTTCACCAAGATCCCCTACTTCCTCCTCATCATCCTCTATGTAAAGACATAGTTTGTCCGGCGCACGTATAGTCCTTTGAGACCTACGTGGAGGAATTAATTCCGGTGGAACACTCAGACTTTCTGGTTCTACAGGAATTTCATCGCTAGTATTTTCAGAAGGCAATGTATCTTCTTGAATTTCTTCAAGATCATAATTTCTCCCACTGAATTCTTGATTTACAAGATCATTTTCAAGGAAGTCTCCATACCGAGCCACAACTATTTTGTTCTCAGCCGGATAATAAAAGTAGTAACCTATAGTTTCCTTAGGGTAACCTACAAAGATACATTTAACTGAGCGTTGTTGGAGTTTATCTCCAGAGTCACGTTTCACATACGCCTCACAACCCCAGACTTTTAAATAAGACAAATATGGCTTCTTGCCATGCCATAGTTCATATGGTGTCTTATCAACCTTCTTAGTGGGAACCATATTTAGAATACGAACAGCAGATTCAAGAGCATAATCCCAAAAAGATAATGGTAGAGTTGTAAGATTAAACATAGATCGTACCATATCCAATAATGTACGATTTCTCCTTTCGGATACACCATTTTGTTGTGGAGTATACGGAGAAGTAAGTTTCTGAACAATTCCATTCTCACTTAAATAATCTTTAAACTCTTGACTTAAATATTCACCACCACGGTCAGAACGAAGAGCTTTAATCTTCTTTCCTAGTTGTAACTCTTCTTCTGCCTTAAAGGTCTTGAATGTTTCAAATACCTCATGTTTATGCTTAAGTAAATAAACACAACCATAACGGCTATAATCATCCGTAAACGTTAAGAAGTAGCTAGCACCTTTCCTTGACACATGTCTAAGTGGTCCACACACATCAGTATGTATCAAACCAAGTAGTTCAGTAGCCCTTTCAATATTGCTATTAAAAGGTTTCTTGGTCATCTTTCCAGAGATACAAGATTCACATTTATCAAATGATTCATCATTGATACTTTCCAAAAGCCCATCACGTTGCAGCTTTTGAATGCGAGTCTTCCCAATATGGGCAAGCCTACAATGCCAAAGATAAGAAGAGTTCTTGTCTAACTTACTCTTCTTATTCATGCTAAAAACAGAATTATTTTTCCTCTTGGAATTTTTATCATGCATGTTAATTTCAAAAACACCATTCACAGAAATTGCATCAAAATAGAATAGACCATCTTTGAAAACAGAAATTCTATTATTATCAATCGTGTGAGTAAATCCAAGATCCAACATACAAGAAAAGGAAATAACACCCCTAACAATTGTAGGTGCATAATGACAATTATTTAAAGACAGTACTAAACCCGAAGGTAAAACTAATTTAAATATTCCTATAGCTTCAACCGGTGCTTGTGCGCCATTGCCCACTTGCAGAGATTGTTCCCCATAGGATAGTCTCCTCTTCAACTCAAATCCCTGCAGGGTATTACAAATGTTAATACCACATCCCGTATCATATACCCAGGAGTTTGATTTGTATGAAAGATTAAATAACTCTATCATAAATAAGTTACCTGAAGATGGTGCTGTAGCAACTTGCTCAGCCTTCTTCTTATGTTCTGCCATTTCATGGAGATAGAGAGAGCAATTCCTCTTCCAGTGTCCAGTCATCTTGCAGTAGTGGAAAATCTCATCTTTCTGAGATTTCTTAGCAAAGTTCTGCTTCGGCTTAGATGTAGTCGCAACTTGCTTGCTCTTATCAGCCTTGCCTTTGCCTTTCTGCTTCTTATTCCCTTGCGGTTTAGGTTTAGACACTCTACCCTTTTGTACATACAGTACTTGAGGCGTAGCAGTAGATGCCTTATCTTTCAAACCCTTTTCAAAGTCAATGAGCATTGCATGCAAATCATTAACTGTCTTCCCCGTGCAATGCATATTATAGTTACGAACAAAATCACCAAAGTCCTTATTAAGGGACCTGTTGATCAAGTTAATAGCCATAGCATGATCAAAGGGTTGTCCTAGTGCGATGAGCTGTTCCTTATAACCTCTCATCTCCAAGTAATGTGCACTTACGGACTTTCCAGGAGCTTGCTTGCAGCTATGTAGAGCATCAACCAGATCATAGATCTCTACAGCCTGTGGCGTTTCATACACTGCCTTAAGTTCCTCAAGCATTGCCTGAGGTGGAAATAGCTCATACTTCCTTTGAAGTGCTGGAGCCATTCTCCCTAACATTACAGCATCCACCTCATGGTGCTTCTTAACGTTAGCGGCGTGTTGAAGCCTTTCCGCATCAGATGCTCCTTCAGCAAGATCCTCCGGAAAAGGAGTTTCCAAGATATTGATAGTACCCGCTGCTCTCAGAACAATTCTTAGTGAGCGGTACCAGTCATTGAAATTTGGGCCAGTAAGTTCAGGCCATTCAAAGAAAGCTTTGAACGCCGAGCTTATTGTCAGATTGCTTTCGGGTTGAGCCATTTCTACAGAAATAAGTTCAAACATTAGTATTTTCAATAATACAATTCAAGAAAATAAAATTACCCCGGTAATAAAACCATAGTATTTTCCTTGAAAACTAGAATCCATATTGACATAGATTTATCACATCAGTTGATCTGCTAGTGACAAATGTATTCAACACAGTAACTTGTCGAACAATAATTGACAAACAAATTTGCAATTTCTAGATATGTTAAGGGATTTACATTGCCAAAATCATTTGCATTGTAAACATGTTTTATCCCTTCTTTATGCCTTAAGTTTCCAGTTCTCACTGAGTAACTCAATTAAGTCGACTAATCTAAAGAACGTAAAACCTTCATGTGCAATCTTATTCAGTCATGAAGTTTTCTCTCCATTACAACATCGTCCGATATCTTATATGACGACAATTGTAACTTCAAGTGTTCGTCAATTAGAGGGCATATGACTTAAATTTAGGGTATAGATTTTGGTGTCAAAATCATGTACGGAGAAGCATGCATACATCTCCATAACATAAGTTTAATAAATCGTTTAGTAAACTTTTTGGTGAGACTAAAAGTTCATCATATACTTGCAAGTTGAGGTATTGGTTAAACCAATTAAAGATTTTACACACAACTAAATTCACACCGTACTTTTTCTAGAACTTAGTTATAGCACAAAGCAATAACCTTATTCATTGTGTTTCGGATGTGAATTAATGTAGTTAAATCAACCTTAAAAAATTGTACCAATAACAACCGTAGGTAATTCCAATTTTGACGCACAGGCGAGCCGGGAATTTGGTCAGCGTAAAAGCATAGCACCTCCTTCCTTAACCGGGTACTTGACCAGCGGTGCGTTATACCCACTTTATAGTTTGCCAAAATTGAGTAGGCCGTTAAGTTGCTATTGCAATTCTAATCAACGCAAATCATATGAATTTTACATCTCAAAACAATTCATTAATTTTGATAAGATTTAGTCCATATTATTTTTCTTGGAAAAAATTACCCTTGTTTACAACATACAATAAAAAAAACGTATGAAAACAAGTAGTACAAAAAAAAACTAAATCAAATAGCCACATGCAAACTAATTTATTCAAAGAACATCAAATCTAGGGTTTTTATAAACATAAAAAGTCTTCCCTAATTTTAAAACTTTGAATCAAATAAAGCAAATAGCAATCAAAATTATATGATCCGTAAGAAACATGCATGTTTATTACGGATCTCCCACATTCTCTTAACAATTAAAAAACTACGGATCGTAACCACACATGACATAACAATTAATTCATGCAAAACATCTAAAGTCAATTACCATGTAATTTTAGGGTTTACAAAAAAAAAAATTTATAAAAAAATTCGACATAAGTCGATTTTAATAATAATAAAAAACAAAACCCTAATTCTTCATAAAACCTAAAAAACAACATGTAATTTTTAACACAAATCATTATTAGTTAAAAAACTTTAGATCTTGATAATTATAATCATGTTAAAACGGCTCTCGATGCCACTGTTGGTTTATATAGTTCATAACAATTATTTAAAACCCTAATATGGATCAAAGAACGCATAGCGGAAGCGATTAACAAGATCATTAATTTAACACAATTATATTAATCAAGATTAGGGTTACATACCTTTATCCTAGCAAGATCCACAAGACGACGAATGAACGGCAACTAGGGTTTATCATGAACACCGCCAAGAATATAATCTAAAGGAAGATTATATCACGCTCTTGTACAAACGTAATACAACGAGTTAACCGTGAGTCTAGCACGATCAAACCGAGCTTCAACGCTTATGGAGTATCTACCCAACAACCCTAGAGAGGGGCTAGGACTAGATAAAATAGAAGAACGAAAGTCAACGAAAAAACCCTATGGGTTTGGTGTTGCGATCGCAGGGAAGAGAAAGAAGGGGAGGGACAAAAAATAATGAAGGCCTTGGGGTTGTTTATATAGGCTTGGAAATCCTTGGGCTCCAAGTAATAAACACGAATTAGGAAACAAAAAGTTTCCCTCTGCCCCCTCCTTGTTTGGCCGACGGCTACACCACCCCCAAGGGGTGTTTGTGTAGTTTTTGTATTCCTTCTTTTTCCTTCTATTTAAGTTTCCATAACGGTCGTTATAACTTAACTCTTATTTATCAACGATCGTTAGTTAAGCTTAGGTTTGATTTAATAAATATATATATAATATATTTAATAAATAAATTAACTCTTTACGTTATGTGTGCAACCCCGTGATCTCGAGTTCGACCCTATCTCACGACTATTAATTTTAAGTCCATAAACTTTCAAGTGGGTCTCTTACCACTCCCCCTAGTCTAAGGACACATACTGCTAATCCAAATACACGTTATCGAAACAAAGTTATAAAACAAGAAGTTTTGCCTCAGCTACATTACTTGAAAAATACAAGCGTACCTATGAGCCCACATGTAAGGCTGTAATCAAGACAAGCCGAGCTCGAGATTGAAAAAGCTTGAGCCCAACTCGAAACTTACAAGTTAGGCTCGATCTCGACCTCATAGGTCGACAAGATTTAATCATCAAAGATTGAGTCGACGCGAATACTATCCAAACAAGGCTCGAGTTCAGCTAAAATAACTTAAATTTATCCATAAATATTATGTTCGATAGCCAAACTTATCAATAATGTTAAGAATACACGTTATTGACTCAAGAGCAAAGAAATTTCTACGATAAAATGTTTAACTATTATACTAGTATTCATATTAACAATAGTTTTTGATATATAAATATGTATAACATAAACATTTATGTACAACAAATATCAAAGAACTCGATAAAAGTTCGAGCTCAAGCTATTGAAAGCTCTATCTCAGTCAGTTATGTGTTTCGAGCTAGTTTATTAGGCATGGGTAGACTAAAGCTCGATAAAAGCTTGAATCTACCGAGTCAAGCTCAAGTTCAAGTTCGAGTTGCTTGATAAAAGTTTGGCTTGTTTGCCCTCCCCGGCCGGAGAGCCTCCAAGACAAGGAGGCGGCAATCAACCATCCACTCTCGAGATTCATATTGATCAATTGATCTTCACCCATCGTCCCACCAAAGTGAAGAAAACGGATCCTTTAGCCTTTTTCATCCTCTTTAATCGAAGATTTAGAAATCAATCTAACTATTGTTGATACGAGAATAACATCGGAATTTTTATTTCACACTAAATATCAAACGATTTACGAATGATTGACACTTAAAACCTACGAAAAATTATATTCATATTTGTCGAAAGTTTACTTAACAAATTCTTTACCAAAAAAACAAGTTTAACTAACAAATTCCTCCACGCCTTTATATTTTCCTTTTAAAGAATACTTATTATATGCTAGTAGCCAAATTATGACGATTAAATGTTATTTGAACAATTGTAAAGGGTTTACTTGTATTTAGTTTAAAGATAGTTTGAAATTGCATCCTGATTATGAAACTAGTTGCTTGGTGTGCAAGCCAAACATACACTCGTCATATGAGACTCGAATTCCATAGGTTTTGTCTCTCTTGTCTCTATAAATAGGGGTGAAGATGGATGTTAGTTTAAAACATTCTCTAGTACTCACTACTAGATAATCTGGTATCAACAACGACCGTTTTCATCGCTATCTCGTCACTAAAGCCCTACAACGACGAAATGCTGACGAATTAAATCTGTCGCAAAAAAGGGCCTCGCAAAATTTTTGTGACAAGTTTAGTGACAAAAAATGTTTAGTTTTAGAGATGGATTGTCAGTCTCCAACCCCTCACTAAAGCTTTTATAAAGTTGCTCGAATGTAATTTAAATCGACCATAAAGTGACGGCTTGGCGACATAGTTTCTGTCGCTAAGAGTAACAACGAAGCAGTCACTAATCCATTTATAATATTCGGCCAACCGTTTTGTTGTTATCACGTCGCTACTAGAGACAGATATATTTATTGTTAATCCCCCACTAAATTTTTTTATCTCAAAACCATTACTAACTATGTGCTCCTTAAATCAACACGATTTGCCATTTCAAGTTGACACACAAACAAATACGACATTGATAATAGTCACGAAATCCACATCCAAATGAAATAATAAACATATCCAAATCAAATAACAAGCATACTCGAAAGAAAAGTAAGATGTGATCTTCGACAAGCTAAAAGAAAATGTAAACTAAATAATCTATCTTACGCAGGAAGCTCTTCATAAAGTGTAATGGTTGATGTTTAAGATGTACTGCCACTTGCTTTACCTTGCTTTGATTTTGTTTGGCGGGTAACATGACTCGTTATACCATGAACGACAAGCATATCTTGAATTTTTGCAGGATTTCGTTCAGGCATTTCTTCTTTTAGTTATCTGCACGTATTTCTTCCTTGAACTCATTCTTCATTTCTTCCTAGAGTTCGACTTTCATTTCTTTCTTCAATTCTTCATTTTACTCTCCATGAACGTTATCAAGATAGTTCTAGAATATACCAAATTCAGATATTAGTTTTTTGAAATATATGTGGATGTTCCAATAAGAGAAGGCAAAAAAAAAAGGCTACGAAAACTAATAAATCAGTTGTACCGGGAAGAAAAGCACCTCGCCGTTGTATGTAGCCAAAGCTATTTTCTCACACCATCTTTGTCAATACCATATAGGAGTGGACTCACATGAACAGTAAACTGATAAAAAGCAGGCCATCGTGCTTATACATTAGGTTTTCTAGTCACATGTAAAGATTTATTTGCATATTCCCATTTCTTTCTAATAAAACATACCACGAAATTACTCTATGATGTATTCATACTAATATCTATCCTATTCCAAAAAGAAAACAATAATATATGGACAAAGTAATACCTCAGAGAATGTAAAAGTGCTACAAATTCAAATATAGTTTGAAGTATGTTATAACTAATATGAACCAAGTGATAACAAAATCATTACCTCTATTTAAGAGGTGCATGAGATTGCTTATGGCTATGAAATAATCAGTTGTGTATAACTACTCTCAGGGGCCGTCTCATTAGTTTTAGTAGCATGTGCTATAGTATCAAAGAGTCCCTTTAAATAGGTTAAATTATAATATAAGCAGAATGCTTAATAGTTGATAAAAAAAATTGTTGTAAGCATCTTTAGGAAAACATCAGAACTTGGGTTGTTAATCCCGAACATCAGGGTGCATGGTTTTATTTTTAGTAAATTCATGCTAAAATTAGTCCATTTATATCTAGGTTTAAAGTCATATATGTTTTTTTAGCTAATCAGTCTTAATTGGCTCTCAATTTAACTTATTTCTAACTGTAGTAAGCCCATATAAAGAAGCATAATAAACATCCTAAGCTTCAATTTATGTTTCAAGGCCTAATATATAGAGGCGCCAAAAAGCATCCAAGGCGTGCCTCGGCAGAGGCGGCCTTGAAGCATGTGCCTCACTGCCTTTCGTAAATGCTTCGCCTATGGGTGTCTGATGCGATCAGACCACCGCCTCACCTCGTGCCTCGGGCACTGCGAGGCGCCCTTTTTAAACACACCCTAGGAATAGTAATTATATTCCTAAACTACACAAAATTTAGATAAAGTTCACAGCTAGTCCATGATGGCATGATCAGGACTATAAATATAGAAATCTTAAAATACCTAAGTTATAGGATACCTGTATATCTACTCTGCATTCCACACGTTGGTCATCAACATTTGGGCAGCTAGATGAAGAATATCTTTCCTTTAGCCTAATGTGTAAAACCCGTATTTAAAAATCAGAATATTTAAATACGCAGTTTAATTTTAATAAACTATATAAGTATTAATTATTAGACAGAGATATAAACGCAGAAATTAAATACACAATCCCGGTTTATTTAAATACTATAAATATTATAGTTTATTCAGATAAGAAGTATTTAGTCTCAGAAATATTACAGACGAATTATTTATTTTATAGAAATAATTAAACATTAATAGTAAATACGCGTAGTCTCAGTTTATTTAAATATTACAAATGAATAATTATTAAGTTTCAGAATATATTACGTATGTATTATTACACGAAAAATAATTATCGCGATTCAGAAACAAAGACACGAGAAGTAAAAATAAGTATTCACGACATTAAAAAAAAGGGAAAGAATTGGGCATTGGCCCATTTGGTTCTAAAGAAAGAAAAAAAACGGGGGTTTCCCCTTTACACATACAGCGAAATAAAAAGAAAGAAAAAAAAGGAATTCCTAGGGTTTGTGCTTTGTGTTTGGCCGCCGGCTTAGAAGAAAGAAAGAGGGGTGTTTCGACCCCATTGTTACCAAAGGTTCGGGTAATCCATCATCCTTATCAATCCTGAAACGGTATTTACACTCGTTCCTATTCCTTTTGATTATCACGTTTTCTTTTGTTTTGATTTGGTGTGCACAAACAGAATCTTGGGGTAACCATGAAATAATCATAAAGGGCGTGTCGGGTTTGAGTGACTACACACAAAACCGAGACATCACCATGTCTCGGTGGTTGCTTGGATTCTACAGCCGAGACTTTTTAAAGTCTCGGTGGTTTTGTTTATACAGCCGCAGCAAACCGAATCACCATCAGGGGTGTTTGGTTCGTGAACAAGTGGGTGTCGGATTGTTATCGATTATGAAAACCGAGAGCAGGAAAGCTCTCGGTGGTCTTTTGTTGCCCAGACGTGAATCAAATACGAGCAGGGGGTGTTTGGGACTAACTCAGAAAAAGGGGTGTTTGGGATTATAAGCAGGATAACTAACGGTGGGAACATAATATTGACAGTGGGAAATATACATAACAGTGGGAACTTTATAGAAAACAGTGGGAATTAATTAAAAACAGTGGGAATTATATATAACTGTAGGAATATAATGAAAGCAGTGGGAACATAACAAAAGCAGTGGGAATATATTAAAATACAAGGATTTACTTTATTTAATTAAATCTTTTATAAATAAGTTGTATTAAATAAATTTAATTAATTGTTTTGTGGTCTTACTTAATTAGTAACAAAATTAATCCTTTTATTTACTTTAAACATGTGACTTGTTTTAATGATTTAAAATTTTAGAAAGACTAAATTGGAAAACCTTTCAGATTTTAGTAGTTCTATTTATGGCAGGTTACTATTTATAGTAATATTTTAATACCAGATTACAGTAGAGTACCATAATCAGAATACCGTATAATATACATTGATCAAGAATACAAGATATACGAGTTTCAGTAATCATTTAATGAACAATCAGATTTATCAGAGATACATCGGACTATAAGATTTACCAGATTTTACATAAACAGAAATAAAGAATAAAACAAATCAAACTAAGAACAGATAAAATCAGTAACAATAAATAGTAATCAGACGACTTATTCGCGTCCGTTATTTATGTAGTAACCATGAAGTCGGAATAGATCTTTCAGTTTTCGGTCTTATCTCATTACTGGACACGAGGTACGGATTTCCGTCCTTTCAGTAAGGACTTCCTTCCTATGCATGATTAGGATTCCCCGTCTTCAGCCAAATGTTTTCCCCAGTATATGTTTAAGTTTATCAGTAATCATATTAATAACTAAATAAATTGCCTGAGCATTATATACAAGCATGACCAGTTTATGTACTAGTTACGGAGGTACCGTAACCACGGCACTAGAGGCACCGGTGTCGTGACTCACATGCAGGAGAGTGATATCCTGCATCATCCCACTCAGCTCAGCTTGGCCATTTTATCAGTATTATTAGTGGGGCGTATGGATGCATCCTAGGCTTATAAGTGTTTCATGTTATCAGGGTGAATTTGGTGTTTGCTCTACATCCTTCACATTGGAGCTGATCCCTCCACCCAGCACAGTTATTTAGAGGTCACCCCTCTACAGCATGATGAGGTCACCCCTCCAGTTATTCATGCACGGTTGTTACAGCACGTGACCTATATAAGCTCTGGCAAATTAAAATACAGTAAATGCATGTTTTCAGATTTATCAGATAACAATTCAGCTTTATTATTTACAAATCAGACTTTACAGATTATGCACAGATTTCCGCTGCAGCTTTACTTATCAGTCTTACAGCTCCAGTATTTTACCATCTGTTTCATTTCAGTAGTTCCTTATCATGCTTTATATCCGTTCACTGAGCGTTATGCTCAGCCGTAGTTCCCTTTCATGTTCTAACGGCAGGTACCCCAGGACGCTCTTAGGATTCTGAGAGCATGTGCATTTGGATGGAAGCTACCCAGACTTCTTACTTTATGCATTTTTTACATTATTCTACTTATTTGGACATTGTTTAGTCCTTTCCTTCAGTATTTTATCTTTCATGTTTTGAGCTTAGATTGGATTACCGATGTTTGATTCTGGTATTTCCGTTATGGTCATTTTATGTTTTAGGACATTTACCTTATGCTTTGATGACACGCCATAAATACACGTAACGGTCCACTTATCCAAGTGGGGTGTTACAATTATGGTATCAGAGAGCAAGGTTCGACCTGTAGGCTCTAAAACTTGACCTGTGACTAGTGGGTAATCACCAAGAACTTCCCAGATTTTGGCGTTGTTATTTTTCATGTTTCTCATTGATTATTCAGTCAGTTTTCTTCATTTATCGGTCAGTTTTCTTAAAGTTTTGACTAAGTAAAAGGTTGGTACATAACTAGCCATATTTAGTCGCATGTGCTTTTTAGCGAATTTTCGTTTTGGTGAGCTGACCATAGGCGCTCACCCTTGCCCGTTCAGATTTTGTATTGGTAAACCGACCATAGGCGTTTACCCTTACTCATGATAGATTCATGTTTTCAGTCATATATCACTTGGTGAACCAGCCATAAACGTTCACCATTTCTCAAGTCGAATTTCATGCTTTTCAGTCAAATGATGTTTTGTGAACCGATCCACAGTTGTTCACCTTTGTCATATCATGACATTTTATAGATTTTGACAAGTATGGATTGAACTACATCCATCCATATTTAGTCCGAGATTATAAATTTCTATACATGACAGTTCTCAGAAAATTTTGACCAGTATGAATCGAACCAGAATAGCCCCTACTTAGTCTCAGGTTTTCTTCTTTAAATTCTGTAGATTGAACCATAGCCGTCCACATCAGTTGATATTACACCTCAGTTGATTTGACTTTATGTTCCTTGTAACAGTCAAATTTTTATAACCTCACGTTGATGTCATCTACATGATGATTCAGTTTCATGTCTCCTTACGAGGATTATGTTTTCAACAAGGTAATGATGTTTTCATGTAAAGATATACAAGAACTTCAGTAAAACCCGTTTTCATGATAAATCATGATTGACCTTCATTAATCATGCTTCATGCTGACCACTGTTGGGACTTTGATTATATCATACTTTTCAGCCTCGATACAACCAGCAGTAAGTCGACGTAGGAATTGTCAGCCTATCATGTTACTTAATTTCAGGTTTGTTTATTACCGTTTAAATCAATTTATTTCTTTGATCATGTTAGAAAAGCGACACCAGTATCGACCATCCAATAAAATTCCCACCAGTGCCATGAACAGTAGTCTATACGTACCCTCTGTATAGTGCCTCAGTTATACTCCTTGTACAGTGATACATGTGTACTCCACGTACAATGTCTCGATATGCTTCATGTGCAATATTCATTTTGTACTTCATGTACAGTAGTCCAGGTGTACACCAGGTACCCTACTCCATGGATATTGCTAATCGATCCTCAATCATCTCGGGCGTTTCCACTTGTCGATATTTTACCAGGTGCTGATGCTGCTCGTGAGTTGAAGATTTTACCAGATGCTGATGCTGCGAACACTTTGAAGACCTCAAAATTGCTGATGCTGCTGATACTTTGGAGATTTCTCAAGATGCTGATGCTGATGCTGTTATACTATAAAGACACCGCAGAGCAAGGACGAAAACTATAAATTTGAACTTTATGTCAAGAATAAATTTCAACCATCAGACACTACCATTCCATTACATACTTTTACCTTCTCAGTTAGATGTCACACTCCACTCAGCTAACCGTATATTCAAAGAGTGGGAACCGGAACTCAGCCGGCCACTCAGCAGAATAGTTACATGAATCAGGGTCATGATAATGATCGTCATAAATGGTCAGACAAAGCAGTAGTGACAACCACCATGCTTATAATTAATCAGTCAGTAACCATCGAAATTCCGGAACGGACGTGACCAGAAATACAGAGGTCAGTAGTCTAACCGGTCCGCCAACCCTAGCAGTTACCAGAAATTCTTAATCTCATTCAGACTCACCCATTAAAATACATGTTCAGACAACAGTCAAGACGTAGGTCCCAAGTATCATTTCGGAAGACCTTTCAGGACCCCAGTTACGATACACGTCATACGAACCTTTTGTCAAAATACGATTCAGAACTCATAACTCCAGTATGTTTCTAAACCAGGCCCTCAGAAATTCAGGGTACCCTTCAGAAAGGGGTATACCCGTTCTATTATGCCACGCATGAATCAGATCATTAAAATTCAGTCACCACACTAGATTATTATTCAGATTAAGCACACGGTAATCATTATGTGAGGTTACAGATGAACACATTTAGTGAAAAGTCGCCATGTTTACTTCACATATTCCTATGTCAGCTTTATCTCAAACCAGGTAGTTATCTGCCTCTCACCCAGAAAGGACTCAACAGTATCACCATATTTATTAAAGATCTCCTTTCAGTTGACGACGAGATCCGTCTTACTAAATCCCAAATATATTCATTATATATTTCTGCCAGAAAAATCAATACAAGTTGTTTCTTCCTTACAAGCGCGTGACTTATCAATACATAGCTACGAACACTTTTAGCTACCAGTTATAAATTCACTTCTAAAATTCCTCGAATCCATGATCAGCAGATTATACAAAATTTCCAGATGTCATTCCAGAAATTCCTTCCTAACTACGAGACATAATTTAACATCGAGCTTGTCTCAAGAATAGTGCCTGTGTAACACCCCATTTTGGAAATGGAAATATCACAGTAATTATGGCGTGTCATCAAAGCATACAAGGTAAAATGTCTAAACATTACTTGACCATATAAAGGAAAATACCGGAATCAAACATCGGTAGTCCAAAAGTGAAGCTCATCACACACAAACACAGTATAGTAAGGAAAAGGACGAAACAATGTCCAAAGCATAAGTATCATAAAGAAAAGAAATGCAAAATGTAAAGAAGGCTAGACAACTTCCAGTCCATATGCACGTACTCTTAATGTCTACGAGCGTCCCTGGGTACCTGCCGTTTTGGGAACATAGAAAAGGAAAACGGCTGAGCAATACGCTCAGTGCACGGATGTACAATAAAGCATGAATAGGATAAGCATATAACATAATAACAGCGGAAGAAACTAAGTCCCGAGTAACTTGGTTAAGTCTTAATAAAACTGGTTTTATAGTTTGAAAGTCTTATGTTTATCTTATAAAAACTGTTGTCATATTTTACCATTTAGCCAATATAGGTCATGAGTATCCACCGTGCATGAATAATTGGAGGGGTGACCTCATCATGCAAATTAGAGGGGCTGCCTCTAATTTAATATACTGGTTTAATGGGTAGGAGGGATCAGCTCCTTGTGAAGGATGCAAGGCACACACCATATTCACCATGTAATCCTGAATAAAAACGTGTAACTAGGATGCACCCATACGCCCTACATGATAAATATAATATATGGCCAAAAACTGAAGGGACGCCACAAGCAATCACTCCGCCGTGGTGAAGTCATAACATCAGTGCCTCTAATGTTATAGTTATGGTACCTCCATAACTAGGTGAAGCTGGTCATGCATGTATATGGCTATAGGTAATCATATTAACATAAGCAATCAAACTCATACTTATACTACGGGAAAACAGTTGGCTGCATACGGGGAAATCCTAATAAGGAAAGAATGTCCATACTGAAAGGACGGGAATCCGTACCTTATGTCCAGTGAACGAGAACGATGAACTGCGAGAATCCTACTTCTGAATCACTAACGCTACATAAATACGTACATGAAATAAGTATCTGCTTACTACATACATAGCTGGTTTTATATCATGTCTTAGCTTATTTATGTGTTCTTACTATTTACACTGTTTAAAGCCTTAAACTGTGTTAAATCCTATATTCTGTTCATTCTGATTAAGTAGTTCTGATATTTCATGTGTTATTATACTTACTGTTTAATATTAAGTAACTTTCTAAAAATAGCAGGTTTCCTTAAATAGAAAGTTTCCAAAAATAGAAAGTTACCAAAAATAGAAAGTTTCCAAAAATAGAAAGTTTCCAAAAATAGAAAGTTTCCAAAAATAGAAAGTTTCCAAAAATAGATTTACTGCTTAAAATAGATAAGTTTCTAAAAATAGAAAGTTTCCATAAATAGATTAGCCGCCTTAATTAAATAAGTTTCCATAAATAGATTAGTTGCCTTAAATAAATAAGTTTCGAAAGATAGCTGGTTTCCATAAATAAAATAGCTGCCTTATTTAATTATGTTTCTAAAAATAGAAAGTTTCCATAATTAGAAATAAGCTAGTTAAATAAGCTAAGTATATAAGCCTAAGTATTTTCATGATTATTTTCTAAGTCATATGGTATATTATATAGTTTAATAATTATTTCATGTAATTTAATTAAACTATAGGTTATAATATTTAATTAAAGTATGACATGTTTTTAATTAAATATATATAATACTTAGGTTAAAATATGTATTATTAAATACTAATAATATAACCTAAGTCATGTTTAATTAATTAATTATATCCATGGTTTTAAAATAATTAATTAATTATAAGTCTTAATAATAAAATACTTAGGTTAAAATAATCCATGTTAATTAATAATTAGTTAACCTAAGTCATGCTATTAAATTAATTACATTTTATTAATTTAATTCATAACATAAGTTCATAACATATAAAAAAACTAACATGATCATGATCCGGATCTAGGCTTAAAAACATGCACCGGATCTGAACGAACACCGTACCCCGAACCAATTTGGGGTACCCCCTTGCTGCCGTGGGACCCACACACACCAACCAAGACCCAAAAAGGTCTTGGTGGTGGTCGGTTAGAACAAACCGAACCCCCTTGGGGTTGGTTGTTCCTGCGGCCCAAAACAAACACCCCTTAGATCGATCCCATTGACTAATTAATGACCATAACATGTTAGATCTAGGTTTAATTAATATGTTTTTATGAAAAACATCATGTGTTCTTAATTAATAAAAGATTAATTAAAAAGAAACAAGTAAAAAGGTTTTACCGTATTCGTGGATCAAAAGGGTGAAGAACAAACACGAACAATTACTAAATCAACAAGATCCAAGATCAAAATCACCCCCTTATGGTGATTTGTAGGTGGCGGCACACAAGATGAAGGAGGAAGGGATTTTAGGTTTTCTTGAAATTCTTCTGTAAAATTAATCTAAGTAGCGAAATTAATTAACCCCCCCTTTTAGTAAAAATTAACAATGGGCTTGGCCCATTGTTCTTGTTTGGCCGCGGGTAGGGACTCCCTTGTGGGGGTCCCGTACCTCGTTTCGTGTCTTGTAATTTCATACACGTTTACGTTTAATTTAGTTCGTGTTTTAAAAGTTCTCGTTACGTAGATATCCTACACTTATATATTTAATTACGCTCGTATTAAATATATATACGGAATTAATAATATCTCGTGTTTTAATTACGCTCGTGATCTCGTGATCGTATGCTCGTGATTAATTATTGCTAAATAATTATTACGTGATCGTGCAAATAAAATACTTATCGTGTTCTAACACGTACGTAATACATAAACTCCTAATACGTAATCGTAATCATGCTATATTAGGAAAGTTTTTAACTAATACGTACGAACTTAAGGTAATATGCATGGTAAAAGCATGTGGGTTTTACAACTCTTCCCCCCTAAAAAGAATAATTCGTCCCCGAATTATAGATAAAGTAAACTAGAAAAGAAGAACATACCCGAATTCAAAATATGAATTGAGGGTAAGAAGTCCGGATAGACTCCTCTGTTTCCCAAGTGGCTTCCCGCTCGGTATGATCCCTCCATAGAATTTTGACGAATGGAATCGTCTTCTTTCTCATGACTCGTTCTTGCCTGTCAAGAACTCGTTCGAGTTCTTCTATAAAAGTGAGATCTTCACGAATCTGTTCCAGTGGATACTGAACCATGTGAAGGGGATGATATTGGTACCCTCTGAGTAAGGACACATGAAACACATTGTGCACATGCGAAAGCTGCGGAGGTAACGCCAATCGGTAAGATACTTCACCGACTCGTTCAATGATATCAAACGGTCCGATGAAACGAGGACTGAGCTTCCCTTTAATCCCGAAACGTCTAACACCACGTGCCGGCGAAACCTTAAGGAAGACGTGATCTCCTACGTTAAAGTGTAAATCCCTACGATGCTTGTCGGCGTAACTCTTTTGACGTGACCGTGCCTCCTGAATTTTCTGCCTAGCTACTGCGATCTTCTCATTTGTTATCTCTATGATCTCTGGTCCTTCGAGTGTTCGCTCGCCAACCTGATCCCAGCAGATTGAGGCGCGACACTTTCTGCCATACAACATCTCAAATGGAGCACACTTGATGCTCGCGTGCCAACTTTTGTTGTACGCAAACTCCACCAAACAGATGTATTCGTCCCAATCACCCGTCCATTCCAACGCACATGACCTCAACATATCTTCCAAT
This sequence comes from Glebionis coronaria, assembly GCA_025667525.1. NCBI lineage: Eukaryota > Viridiplantae > Streptophyta > Magnoliopsida > Asterales > Asteraceae > Glebionis > Glebionis coronaria. Next base: position 540,249,844 of record CM046879.1, read on the forward strand.
GTCTGAATGGTTCGCTCCGACTGTCCGTCCGTTTGAGGATGAAAGGTCGTGCTAAGCTTAAGTTGTGTACCCCAAGCTTTCTGCAGACTTTTCCAAAAGCGCGAAGTGAATCGAGGATCTCTGTCTGAGACGATGCTGGATGGTGCACCGTGTAGTCTCATGATCTCTCGTATGTACGTATCTGCGAGTTTACTTACCAGATCTTCCTTGCGGATCGGTAAGAAATGAGCTGATTTGGTAAGTCGATCAACGATAACCCAAATTGCATCGTGCTTCCTTTTGGTAGGCGGAAGACCGGTAACAAAATCCATGGTGATTTTGTCCCACATCCACTCTGGAATATCTAACGGTTGAAGGAGACCGCCAGATCGCTGATGCTTGATCTTAACCTGCTGGCAGGTAAGACATTTGGAGACGTAAGTTGCTACATCCTGTTTCATACCACTCCACCAAAAGTACTGTTTGATGTCATGGTATATTTTGGTTGAACCAGGATGTATCGAGAATGGGGAGCTATGAGCTTCTGCTAGCAAAGCTTCCCGGAGTTCTTGATCATCAGGAACACAAAGTCTAGTGCCCTGCCATACGATACCGTCTGCATCTACTCTGAATTCTGTCTGCTTCTCCAAATTCTGTACTATCGCCCATATTTCTCCGTCATCCTTATGAGCTTCCTTGATCTTAGATAGTAACTCGAGTTCAACTCTAAGATTAGCCCAGTAACCGTGCTGTCCACGTACCATGATCTCGATGTCTAGTCGCTCCAAGTCTCTTATGATTTCCTCTTTGATTCTAATGCTGTTGATCATTCCGGACTTCCTGCTAACGGCATCTGCTACTACATTTGCCTTTCCGGGATGATACTGAAGATTAATGTCATAATCCTTCAACAGCTCTAACCATCTCCTCTGCCTCATGTTCAATTCACGTTGAGTGAAGATATACTTCAAGCTCTTGTGGTCCGTGAAAATGTCACATGATTCTCCATATAAGTAGTGTCTCCATATCTTCAATGCAAACACGACTGCAGCAAGTTCCAGATCGTGCGTGGGGTAATTCTCTTCATAAGGCTTAAGCTGCCGTGAAGCGTACGCGATCACCTTCCCATGTTGCATGAGAACACAGCCAAGTCCCTTCCCCGATGCATCGTTGCAGATTTGAAATCCACCCGTACCAGATGGTAGAGTAAGAATAGGTGCAGATACTAGCTTCTGCTTCAGGTCTTCAAAGCTCTTCTCTCGATCTTCAGTCCAGACGAATTTCTCCCCTTTCCGCATCAGTTTGGTCAATGGTAGTGCTAAACGGGAAAAGTTCTCCACGAACCTACGGTAGTAGCCAGCTAAGCCTAAGAAACTGCGGACTTCCGTCGCTGATGTCGGCCTCGACCACTTAGTGATGGCCTCAACCTTTCCTGGATCCATAGTGATTCCTTCTGCTGATACAATGTGACCTAAGAATGCCACCTTGTCTAACCAGAACTCACACTTGGAGAATTTAGCATACAACTGCTTCTGGCGAAGAATCTGTAGTACTGTACGAAGATGGTCTTCGTGTTCCTCCTTGGACTTAGAGAAAATCAGGATGTCATCGATGAAAACAATGACGAATTTGTCAAGAAATTCATGGAAGATTCTGTTCATCAGATCCATGAACACTGTTGGAGCATTGGTCAGGCCAAATGGCATAACTACAAACTGGTAGTGGCCATAACGAGTACGAAAGGCAGTCTTAGCGATATCCTGCTCCTTGACTCGTAACTGATGATAGCCTGACCTAAGATCGATCTTGGAGAAGTGTTTGGCCCCTTGGAGTTGGTCAAACAGATCGTCAATGCGTGGCAGTGGATATCTATTCCGAATAGTAATCTTGTTGAGCTCGCGATAGTCTATGCAAAGACGCATACTGCCGTCCTTCTTCTTAACAAACAAAACTGGTGCGCCCCATGGAGATGCGCTCGGTCGAATGAAACCTCGTTCGAGAAGTTCTTGTAGTTGATCCTTCAGCTCCTTCAGCTCTATGGGAGCCATGCGATAAGGAGCCTTGGAGATTGGTTCAGCTCCTGGAACCAGCTCGATACTGAATTCCACTTCTCGTGCAGGTGGTATGCCCGGAAGTTCTGCTGGAAACACGTCTTGGAATTCCGACACTATTGGTTGATCCTGAATCGATGGAGACTCAGCATCCAGGTCGTGAACCGTAGCTAGATAACCCTCGCAGCCGTGTGACAGTAGTGCACGCGCTTGAAGAGTGGATATCACTTGTACATACCGTCCGGGTATGAACCCGTTATGAATGTACTCTGGTGCATTGACATCACCGAAGATAACTCGATATGAATGGCAGTCTATGGTAGCATGATACTTGGATAACCAATCCATGCCCAAAATCATGTCGAAGTCATTCATGTCCAGCGGAAGTGCGTCGACAGGTCGAACCTTATCATCGAATTCTAGGGGAAGACTCTTGTATACATGGGTGATTAATACAGAGTCCCTCAAAGGCGTGGAAATAGTAAGCCTATTTTCTAGTGGCAAGGGAGGCATCCTAATGTTCTTAGCATAAGCAGTAGAAATAACTGAGTGAGTAGCACCCGTATCGAAAAGAACACATGCAGCGCGACCATACATATACAAGATTCCAGTGATGGTACCTGTAGACTTGTTGGCCTGGTCTCGAGATGTCATGTAGACACGCCCGACAGTAGGAGGCGGCTTGGTATCAGCATGTCCCGATGTACCCTCCATCTCGCCCTTACGGCAATCCTTCATAATATGGCTAGGAAGACCACACTTGAAGCACGCATCAGTATTACGGCGACATGGTCCTGGGTGCCTACGGTGGTAAGTAGAGCAAAGAGGATGAGTGTATCCTCCAGCAGGTGCTCTGGCTGGCTGAGGACCTGATAAAACATTTTACATGAGACATAATAGTTGGGTACAAAGGACAAAGTGGATAATCGTAAGATTGAATACCAGTGATAGCTGGACGACTAGGCTGCGAACCTCTCTGGTTCTGGTCCCTACCGTTTCCATGGTTCCTGGTAGAAGTTTGCTTAAAGTGTCAGAATATGAGTCATAGCATAAAACATAAGGAATTTCGTAAGTATTAGGACCTGCTGTTGCTGGATTGCCCGGCGTTATTACGGTAATTGTCATTACCGCCACGCCTATCCGTAGCAGATCGGTCATTAGTCTGACCGTTTCCTTTGGGCTGATGAGGTTGCTGCTGGGTAGCCGGCTGAGACCGGTCCCCAGTTTTCTGCCTGGAAGATACATTTAAAGAGATGAATAATTTGACATATGAAAGATATACGGATTGATCACCGCTTGAATATGAAGGTTTTACCTCTTGTCGGGTCTTTCAGCTTCCCCGAACTCATCCCTCTCCTGCAGCATCTCCAGTTTTCATGCTGCATCGGCCACTTGTGCTACAGTATTGAACGTAGCACACACCAGATTGTTTGCGACCGATGTGCGAAGAGCCCATCTGAAGTGATGTGCCTGCTCTTCTGGAGTACCTGCTGCCGCACCAAGGAAACCAGCCAAGCGAAGAAAGCGCTGCATAAACTCGTTGCTATTCTCCCCAGCTCTTTGACGGATCCCATGGTACTCTCTCTTGAGCTTGTCCTGCTCAGCCTTGGGAAAGAACTGCTCCATCACCCTGTCCTTGAACTGAGCCCAAGTCAAACCAGCAACCCACTCATCACCACCTTCAGATTGCATCAAAGCTAACCACCAGTTGAGTACATCGTCTTCGAACCGATAGCATGCCAACCTCGCCTTGTATGCGGGGTCACAGCCCATAGCGTTGAAGATCTTCTCGATGTGAGCCAACCAGCTTTCAGCATCGTTGGGGCTATCTGTCTTTTCAAAAGCTCGAGGGCGGAGCTTGTTGAATCTCTCCAGCCATACTGCTAATGTCACTGGAGGAGGAGGAGGAGGTGGCTGATTGTGCTGCTGCTGATTGTTGGCAGCTTGAACTTCAACCCGGATGTCATTCCTCAGTTGAGGAAGCAAGGCTTGCATGGCAGCCTGAATTGCAGCATAGAGCTGCTCCTGCTCGCGTGTGAGAATCATCTAACAGTATAACATAAAACATATGATTAACAGTTCAAAACATAAAATATAACATAGATACATGAAAAAAAAATTATACTAAAAATTTCACGAGAAAAAATTTATGCAAGAAAATTTTTATATGAATGCATGATGTAGTTTTATGAAAACTTTTGATGCTTGAGAGTGAACGCCTCTGGTCAGTTCACCCAAAACAAAAGACATATCGAGGGGACGCCTATGGGTCGGTCCCAAATCTAAAAGTTTCGATAAAACACATGCGACTAAATAGGGCCGGTCCTGTACCAACCATTACTTAGTGAAAAACCCTGTAACAATGACATATATATGTATGCTTAAAAATGATGAATGCATGAAAACAACTGTCAGTTCTAGGAAGACCGTAGTGACTACCCACTAATCACAGGTCATATTTGAGAGCCTACAGGTCGAAGCCTTGGCTCTGATACCATAATTGTAACACCCCATTTTGGAAATGGAAATATCACAGTAATTATGGCGTGTCATCAAAGCATACAAGGTAAAATGTCTAAACATTACTTGACCATATAAAGGAAAATACCGGAATCAAACATCGGTAGTCCAAAAGTGAAGCTCATCACACACAAACACAGTATAGTAAGGAAAAGGACGAAACAATGTCCAAAGCATAAGTATCATAAAGAAAAGAAATGCAAAATGTAAAGAAGGCTAGACAGCTTCCAGTCCATATGCACGTACTCTTAATGTCTACGAGCGTCCCTGAGTACCTGCCGTTTTGGGAACATAGAAAAGGAAAACGGCTGTGCAATACGCTCAGTGCACGGATGTACAATAAAGCATAAATAGGATAAGCATATAACATAATAACAGCGGAAGAAACTAAGTCCCGAGTAACTTGGTTAAGTCTTAATAAAACTGGTTTTATAGTTTGAAAGTCTTATGTTTATCTTATAAAAACTGTTGTCATATTTTACCATTTAGCCAATATAGGTCATGAATATCCACCGTGCATGAATAATTGGAGGGGTGACCTCATCATGCAAATTAGAGGGGCTGCCTCTAATTTAATATATTGGTTTAATGGGTAGGAGGGATCAGCTCCTTGTGAAGGATGCAAGGCACACACCACATTCACCATATAATCCTGAATAAAAACGTGTAAATAGGATGCACCCATACGCCCCACATGATAAATATAATATATGGCCAAAAACTGAAGGACGCCACGAGCAATCACTCCGCCACGGTGAAGTCATAACATCAGTGCCTCTAATGTTATGGTTATGGTACCTCCATAACTAGGTGAAGCTGGTCATGCATGTATATGGCTATAGGTAATCATATTAACATAAGCAATCAAACTCATACTTATACTACGAGAAAACAGTTGGCTGCATACGGGGAAATCCTAATAAGGAAAGAATGTCCATACTGAAAGGACGGGAATCCGTACCTTATGTCCAGTGAACGAGAACGATGAACTGCGAGAATCCTACTTCTGAATCACTAACACTACATAAATACGTACATGAAATAAGTATCTGCTTACTACATACATAGCTGGTTTTATATCATGTCTTAGCTTATTTATGTGTTCTTACTATTTACACTGTTTAAAGCCTTAAACTGTGTTAAATCCTATATTCTGTTTATTCTGATTAAGTAGTTCTGATATTTCATGTGTTATTATACTTACTTTGTAATATTAAGTAACTTTCCAAAAATAGCAGGTTTCCTTAAATAGAAAGTTTCCAAAAATAGAAAGTTACCAAAAATAGAAAGTTACCAAAAATAGAAAGTTTCCAAAAATAGAAAGTTTCCAAAAATAGAAAGTTTCCAAAAATAGATTTACTGCTTAAAATAGATAAGTTTCTTAAAATAGAAAGTTTCCATAAATAGATTAGCTGCCTTAATTAAATAAATTTCCATAAATAGATTAGCTGCCTTAAATAAATAAGTTTCTAAAAATAGCTGGTTTCCATAAATAAAATAGCTGCCTTATTTAATTAAGTTTCTAAAAATAGAAAGTTTCCATAATCAGAAATAAGCTGGTTAAATAAGCTAAGTAAATAAGCCTAAGTATTTTCATGATTATTTTCTAAGTCATATGGTATATTATATAGTTTAATAATTATTTCATGTAATTTAATTAAACTATAGGTTATAATATTTAATTAAAGTATGACATGTTTTTAATTAAATATATATAATATTTAGGTTAAAATATGTATTATTAAATACTAATAATATAACCTAAGTCATGTTTAATTAATTAATTATATCCATGGTTTTAAAATAATTAATTAATTATAAGTCTTAATAATAAAATACTTAGGTTAAAATAATCCATGTTAATTAATAATTAGTTAACCTAAGTCATGCTATTAAATTAATTACATTTTATTAATTTAATTCATAACATAAGTTCATAACATATAAAAAAAACTAACATGATCATTATCCGGATCTAGGCTTAAAAACATGCACCAGATCTGAACGAACACCGTACCCCGAACCAATTCGGGGTACCCCCTTGCTGCCGTGGGACCCACACGCACCAACCAAGACCCAAAAAGGTCTTGGTGGTGGTCGGTTAGAACAAACCGAACCCCCTTGGGGTCGGTTGTTCCTGCGGCCCAAAACAAACACCCCTTAGATCGATCCCATTGACTAATTAATGACCATAACATGTTAGATCTAGGTTTAATTAATATGTTTTTATGAAAAACATCATGTGTTCTTAATTAATAAAAGATTAATTAAAAAGAAACAAGTAAAAAGGTTTTACCGTATTCGTGGATCAAAAGGGTGAAGAACAAACACGAACAATTACTAAATCAACAAGATCCAAGATCAAAATCACCCCCTTATGGTGATTTGTAGGTGGCGGCACACAAGAAGAAGGAGGAAGGGGTTTTAGGTTTTCTTGAAATTCTTCTGTAAAATTAATCTAAGTAGTGAAAATTAATTAACCCCCCTTTTAGTAAAAATTAACAATGGGCTTGGCCCATTGTTCTTGTTTGGCCGCGGGTAGGGACTCCATTGTGGGGGTCCCGTACCTCGTTTCGTGTCTTGTAATTTCATACACGTTTACGTTTAATTTAGTTCGTGTTTTAAAAGTTCTCGTTACGTAGATATCCTACACTTATATATTTAATTACGCTCGTATTAAATATATATACGTAATTAATAATATCTCGTGTTTTAATTACGCTCGTGATCTCGTGATCGTATGCTCGTGATTAATTATTGCTAAATAATTATTACGTGATCGTGCAAATAAAATACTTATCGTGTTCTAACACGTACGTAATACATAAACTCCTAATACGTAATCGTAATCATGCTATATTAGGAAAGTTTTTAACTAGTATGTACGAACTTAAGGTAATATGCATGGTAAAAGCATGCGGGTTTTACAGCCTGTTTCCAAAACTCTTTATTCCAGGGTTGCATCATTTGCTGCAAGAATTACCAGGATGAGGCTTTATTCGTCCTAGCGCACCACCAGAAGGTGCACCATTTTCTGTCTGACCAGAAAAGGGCCGGTAACATGAGATCATGGATCGATCACCAAATTTTACAAGGTCACCATACATAATCAATGTTCATTCCACGTACAGGAGGTCTTCTGGCCTACTACGATGCCTTAAATATTTTCTAGAACGATTCACGATCATACCACCAACAGTGCTGAGAGAAAGAACACGAGGTTTTCTAGACTGCTGTTACACACGACATAGTCTCTCTAAAATTTTGAATTTATACTTCTGAACTCCCTAATGCTCAGCTATCTTATGGAATTTATGAATAAAATTTTTCCCATGATTCTCAGACAAACTAGTCAGCATATTCTTTGATCACATTCTGGTCTACCAAATCCTAAAGAAGAACACGAGAATCATCTTCTCACAGTTGTACAGAATCTTCGATAGGAGAAGATTTTATATACAGCTTTCCAGATATGAATTCCAATTGAACAAAGTGGCATTTCTGAGCCATTCTACCTTAGCAGAAAGAAATTTCAAACAATGATGCGAAGGTGAAGGCCATCACCTGATGGTCCCGACCGACGACTGTGAACGGAGTACAAACCTTTCTAGAACTCGATTGACTGTTACCGCAGAAATTGCCGACAGTTCTCCCTAAGAATTTCTTCCATGGCTATGCAAACAGATATCCACCAGAATGTTCCATAATTCCAGGCAGGATGTTGTTAGAAGCAGTATCACACATTGATGTAGCTATGTTCATGTCTAGATGCCTGACATACCGCAGGTTCGAGATAGAACGCTGTCATGTTAGTGAGTTACTACAATCCTTAGAAATTTATGAGCAGAAATGAGACGAGACTCCATGGAGATTGTTATCAGTTTACCACAGACTCAGAGAAAGTATGATACTATCTAAGTTATCATCAACCATGTAATCAGCCTGCGCGTCTCTTTCATCCGAAAGGATCACGTAGTAGCAGATCCGCAGAAGATTTTAAAATTCAACAGTAAATCGTACGAACTCAAGGCATTCCTTTGACCATCATATCAGACAAAATTCATGTTCGCGATCAAGTGTATGTTTACGCCCACTTTAAATTCATGTTTATTTTCACTTTCACGTTTACATCTCATTCGCGGTATGATGCTGTTTTAGTTCATCTTTTATGCTATCTCATAATTTAAGCTCACGTTTGTGTTCATAACATTGTTCACGTTCAAGTTCGTGTGCCATTTCATGATACACGTTTCTCAGTTTATTACCGAATACGGTTACAGAAAGCTTGAGAGACCAGACTCAAGTTTAGCACAACTATTCCATAACCAGGCAGACGTTTCACATCTTAGGCCGTATCGTTTGGCATTCATTCCTCAGTCAGCATACGTTCATAATATGTTTTAGTATCACGTTCACAGTATGATTCACTTATCATATTCTAATTCCATGCCAGCGCTCCTCATATAATTATGAACCACGTTCACAATTGCTCACTTAGCATGTTCACAATTTTTCACATAGTTCGTCCCTATATATATTCTCAGCAGCTTGCTCAGAGATATAAATGTTATCTTTTCAGGATAATTATACGTACCACTTCATGTATCCTACATGCTATAGCTTATTCACTCAGATTCAGAAAATCTATCTTAAGTATAGAACCGGAAACTATTCAGCATCATCAGGACCAAGATTCTATTCATTATGTTTAGACCCTTGAAGGAATCGTTTCGAGCGGGAAGCCACTCGAAACGGAGGAGTCCATCCGGACCTCTCATCCCCTTTCCTTCAATAAATCCAGTTAAGTTCTTTCAGTCATGTCACGTTCCATGTTCATTCCAGTCATGTCATGTTTATACCCTTTCAGCGGCATTATGTTCTAAATCAAGGACGAATGATCCTTCAACTTATATGCCTTTCAGCCTTCATGATCTTTCAACATATGTGTCCTTTCAGCTTATACGTCTTTCAGCTTTTACGTCGATTGGTTTAAATTACCGATAATTCGAGGACGAATATTTTTTTTTAGAGGGGAAGAATTATAAAACCCAGTATGGTCGTATCTTTAATTCGGGGACGAATTATTGTTTTTAGAGGGGAAGAATTGTAAAACCCGTATTTAAAAATCAGAATATTTAAATACGCAGTTTAATTTTAATAAACTATATAAGTATTAATTATTAGACAGAGATATAAACGCAGAAATTAAATACGCAATCCCGGTTTATTTAAATACTATAAATATTACATTTTATTCAGATAAGAAGTATTTAGTCTCAGAAATATTACAGACGAATTATTTATTTTACAGAAATAATTAACATTAATAGTAAATACGCGTAGTCTCAGTTTATTTAAATATTACAAATAAATAATTATTAAGTTTCAGAATATATTACGTATGTATTATTACACGAAAAATAATTATCGCGATTCAGAAACAAAGACACGAGAAGTAAAAACAAGTATTCACGACATTAAAAAAAAAGGGAAAGAATTGGGCTTTGGCCCATTTGGTTCTAAAGAAAGAAAAAAAAAACGGGGGTTTCCCCTTTACACATACAGCGAACAAAAAAAAAAGAAAAAAAAAGGAATTCCTAGGGTTTGTGCTTTGTGTTTGGCCGCCGGCTTAGAAGAAAGAAAAAGGGGTGTTTCGACCCCATTGTTACCAAAGGTTCGGGTAATCCATCATCCTTATCAATCCTGAAACGGTATTTACACTCGTTCCTATTCCTTTTGATTATCACGTTTTCTTTTGTTTTGATTTGGTGTGCACAAACAGAATCTTGGGGTAACCATGAAATAATCATAAAGGGCGTGTCAGGTTTGAGTGACTACACACAAAACCGAGACATCACCATGTCTCGGTGGTTGCTTGGATTCTACAGCCGAGACTTTTTAAAGTCTCGGTGGTTTTGTTTATACAGCCGCAGCAAACCGAATCACCATCAGGGGTGTTTGGTTCGTGAACAAGTGGGTGTCGGATTGTTATCGATTATGAAAACCGAGAGCAGGAAAGCTCTCGGTGGTCTTTTGTTGCCCAGACGTGAATCAAATACGAGCAGGGGGTGTTTGGGACTAACTCAGAAAAAGGGGTGTTTGGGATTATAAGCAGGATAACTAACGGTGGGAACATAATATTGACAGTGGGAAATATACATAACAGTGGGAACTTTATAGAAAACAGTGGGAATTAATTAAAAACAGTGGGAATTATATATAACTGTAGGAATATAATGAAAGTAGTGGGAACATAACAAAAGCAGTGGGAATATATTAAAATACAAGGATTTACTTTATTTAATTAAATCTTTTATAAATAAGTTGTATTAAATAAATTTAATTAATTGTTTTGTGTTCTTACTTAATTAGTAACAAAATTAATCCTTTTATTTACTTTAAACATGTGACTTGTTTTAATGATTTAAAATTTTAGAAAGACTAAATTGGAAAACCTTTCAGATTTTAGTAGTTCTATTTATGGCAGGTTACTATTTATACTAATATTTTAATACCAGATTACAGTAGAGTACCATAATCAGAATACCGTATAATATACATTGATCAAGAATACAAGATATACGAGTTTCAGTAATCATTTAATGAAGAATTAGATTTATCAGAGATACATCGGACTATAAGATTTACCAGATTTTACATAAACAGAAATAAAGAATAAAACAAATCAAACTAAGAACAGATAAAATCAGTAACAATAAATAGTAATCAGACGACTTATTCGCGTCCGTTATTTATGTAGTAACCATGAAGTCGGAATAGATCTTTCAGCTTTCGGTCTTATCTCATTACTGGACACGAGGTACGGATTTCCGTCCTTTCAGTAAGGACTTCCTTCCTATGCATGATTAGGATTCCCCGTCTTCAGCCAAATGTTTTCCCCAGTATATGTTTAAGTTTATCAGTAATCATATTAATAACTAAATAAATTGCCTGAGCATTATATACAAGCACGACCAGTTTATGTACTAGTTACGGAGGTACCGTAACCACGGCACTAGAGGCACCGGTGTCGTGACTCACATGCAGGAGAGTGATATCCTGCATCGTCCCACTCAGCTCAGCTTGGCCATTTTATCAGTATTATTAGTGGGGCGTATGGATGCATCCTAGGCTTATAAGTGTTTCATGTTATCAGGGTGAATGTGGTGTGTGCTCTACATCCTTCACATTGGAGCTGATCATTCCACCCAGCACAGTTATTTAGAGGTCACCCCTCTACAGCATGATGAGGTCACCCCTCCAGTTATTCATGCACGGTTGTTACAGCACGTGATCTATATAAGCTCTGGCAAATTAAAATACAGTAAATGCATGTTTTCAGATTTATCAGATAACAGTTCAGCTTTATTATTTACAAATCAGACTTTACAGATTATGCACAGATTTCCGCTGCAGCTTTACTTATCAGTCTTACAGCTCCAGTATTTTACCATCTGTTTCATTTCAGTAGTTCCTTATCATGCTTTATATCCGTTCACTGAGTGTTATGCTCACCCGTGGTTCCCTTTCATGTTCTAACGGCAGGTACCCCAGGACGCTCTTAGGATTCTGAGAGCATGTGCATTTGGATGGAAGCTACCCAGACTTCTTACTTTATGCATTTCTTACATTATTCTGCTTATTTGGACATTGTTTAGTCCTTTCCTTCAGTATTTTATCTTTCATGTTTTGAGCTTAGATTGGATTACCGATGTTTGATTCCGATATTTCCGTTATGGTCATTTAATGTTTTAGGACATTTACCTTATGCTTTGATGACACGCCATAAATACACGTAACGGTCCACTTATCCAAGTGGGGTGTTACATAAAGAGTTTGCAAGAAATTGGAAACACTAGAAGTTTAGACTCTAACACAATATTGAACATCATATACTTAAGAGATAAGTAACTAGAAAAAGCGAATACGACTTTCTATTCTATCTAGTTGTTGCATTGAAACCATTTTGAAGAGACTCTATCACTGTTCGTTAAAAAATCCTACGACCTGGGTTTTATAAACCTTGAAGCGCTCTGTTATGCTAAGGGTCAAAAATCCAAAGCCAAAGTGACAGTGCGAAAGTGCATGCCTCATGTAGTCGAGGCACATACTTTCTACGCACACATTTTCAATATATTTTACTACATGTGGATACACATATACCGTATTAACAACAAAAAGAAGCAAGCCGCAAGTTCACCTCAAATTAAGTAATTTTTATTATAATTAAAATGATTTAGGTAAATGAGCGGTTCCTTTCACATTTACAAGAGTCAATGAAACACTTAATGGGCCCATATATTGGTAAATCGTTATGATTTCATTATCCCTACTTAACTAGAAACGTAGTTTTATCACCACAAAACTGATGGGCCCTTTGCCACCGCACCATACACCCTTACAGCCGGGCCTGGAAATCTACGAATAATCATACAAAAACATCATGCAAAATCCAAAAGAGCTTAAGAAAATAGAAGACAAAAGATCATCGGAAATTACCATTTGGTGATTGTGTTTTTTCTTACCAACAACACCATCTGTATATCCAGTAAATAACATCAGATTCTATAGTTCTTGATTTCCTCTTTCCCCATCCGCTAATATTCCAGATACATAACCGTAGTTAATGATGACAAATGAAGTAAGGGAAATCTTTTGCAGAAAGTATAACAGGAAATGAATTATACTTTACCTACCACTTGCATGAGAATTGGCTCTAGCTCAAAAGAGTGAGTTCAAAGTTTATAATTTGTAATGCAATAAGTATTTATTTTCTTAATAATTAAAAAAATATAAGGTGTTTCTAGGGGAAGCCAACCTAACTTTTTTCGACACGTACAAAATAGTTATTAAGGAACATGGAATTCAAAACACACCTGCCTTGGAGAATCCTGAAGGAAAATTCTTAACTTTATGCAACACCATGAATTGTATAGCACTGTATGGCATGACCACATAACCATGAGAAGTGTTGAGACATTACCACGCCAAAATCCCTGAAAACAATTATCTTATACGCGCACAAGGAAAGAACAGTATGTCTACAAAGATCAAATGGATCCTTCATAAAATGCTTTAATAGTGATACCTAGTAGCATAAGATGTGACTTGCATCTAGACAAGGTCTTTGAGAAATAAAAAAATGTTAAGTACATTGAAGCAGACTGGTATGGTAATCGGCTCAAGAATATCACATTCAAGCCTGAAAGGTATGTGTTTTCATGGATCATTGTATATATTGTTAGGCATATTTTATGAGTTTTTAGTGACGCATGTGTACCAAGTTCTGAACATGCGATAATATTTATTTAACAGTTTGTATAATTGATATCCCCTTAATGTGAGCCTGTTTAACTATATGTTTCATTTGTTCTAGAGTATTGTTTGAAAGTTATAAAGATTGTTTGATGTTCTTAATTGGTTCTTGATGTCCAAAAATGAAACCGACCCAACTAAACTGTAAACACCTATGCTGAATCAAGTCCCATTTTGGCTGAACCCTACAAAAGGTTGTCTATATCAGACCTTGATGTCTTATTTTTCTTAGCTTCTATAACATTTTGGCTTTATAATAAAATGATGAAGCGAGCTGACATAATTTAGCTGGTTCAGGGTAAGATAGATTATATGTACGGCTACGATTTTAGTTGGTGTTGGATAATATTTCAGGGTTAACATATTTGTATCCGGTTGATTCAAGATTCAATTTTCTTTTGTTTATTTTTTTGCGACATCAGGTAGACCCAACTGATGACACCGGTGTCAATTTTGGAACTACCCATAAACGGCTACATAGATCATCATTAACAATAAGAATCTACTTTCATGGCACAACCTAAAAAACTACCTAGTAATTAGTATAAACAAAGTTGTACTTAGTATTTAAACTAGATGGATTACATCTAACTGAAAGAACCCTAGATTAACAACATAAAACTAAAACGTAAAAGATTACCTAATTAATTATAATCATGCAATCAAACTCAATGAATCAAGCATTCTAACATTAAATTAAAGCTAGTTACCATTAATTATGATCTAAAAGTGAAAGGTGTATGAACATACCTTGATCTACTACTTCCTGAAAGTATGTTGCATCTGGTAAACCTTTTATGGAAATGGAAGGAGGGACTCGTGCTCCACGATCCCCACATATATAGGGGCGCCAAATATTTACACAGAATGGCGCCACGTTTTTTCACCTATCGATAACCGTGGAGAGGCACCTGGATATACATGTTAAAGATGTAATAAGTTCTTATATTTTATAGTTCTGTTTATGTTAAAGATATGATTACTCCTCTATATTTTTCACTATTTATCTTATATTTTTCCAATGTATACATATAAATACATATTATTTTATTCACGCCAATTTTTTCACTATTTATATTATGAATTACAATTTTTTTTAATGACAGCACATTTGAATTTTTTTATTTTTTTTTGAACAAAGCACATTTGAAATTCAACCCCTAGTTAAATCATACAAATGAACATGCCGCGAGACACAAACAACTAGTAAATATCCGCGAAGGAAATCTTTAGATATCACGCCTTTGCACTAGGAGAAAAATCTTAGGTTTTTGTCTCTTGCAAGTCTCGAACCCGATAAAACCTCCCCTCAAGCTCTAGAAGGAACCCAATTAGATGAATCGGAGTTAGTCGCACCAATTAGTTAAAAGCCCAACCCAAGCTTGACTTTTAACTTAAAACTTAACTAGTTTTCGAGTTCAATATTAACTCAAAGTTTATTTGATTTAATTTTTTTGAGTTACAACTAACTAGTTAAAGGGATGAACATTAACATAAATGTCTAGATTTATTAAGTTACCGACTGATAAAGATGAAAAGAACTATTTAGCGTAATATAAAGATGAAAACCATATCGTAATGTATAAACTTAACAAAATAAAAGTATAAGTATGCATGCGCGCGGACATATGTGTCGTCCTTACTAAAAAATATGTGCTTGATTAGATGAGCTATTCTCGGTTGTTACTTTCTACAAAATATATCACTAAATTATTGTATCGAAGTCCATCCCTAATTCGAAGCTAAGTGTAAAACTCAGCAATGTGTTTGAGATAGCTAAAAAATCCATCTATACTTCGTCATAATTCTATCGCTAGTAGTAACAACCTAAGTTCGTCATTAACTTTGTCTCTGTATGGTTACAATTAGCGATAAAATTGTGATAGATGCATAATTAGTCTCTAACTTTGTTACTAGTTTGTCACTACTTTGTCAATTTTTTATCAAAGATAATCTTGTTGCTAATCTATCACTAATCCGTCACTCTTAACCATTATTCAGTGACAGACTAATTCGCTCACAAATTTTCGTCGCTGTTGTTCAGTAATCTAGTAGTGACTCATTCCTTAAGTAATACAATGTACGTCTTGAATTAGGCGTGTGGTTACTTTGCCTGACTATTTCACTCGAGCTTTTAAGGTATGTTGTTTTTTACCCGACAAGTGGCATCAGAGTCAAGGTTACTTTGCTTTCTTAAATGTAGGTAAACTCAAAGGTGTACAATCCTAACAAGTAGTCTTTTCTGTTTTTGGTTCGTCGGTTTCTGTGCATCGGTGGTGCATTTGACGTTGGGGATTTTGCTATGAGTTGAATCATTGTGAAATCGTAGCTTCAAGACACGTAGATCTATAATCTCACCGGATAGATCTTTAATTTAGGGGTTCATAGAGAAATATATAAGTAGTTGAAGGTGATGGTCCAAAAATCTGCAGATTTTATTCAATGTAGATTTCAATCAAGAATTCAAAGGCTTAAGATTGTTGAGATTTTGCAAGAGTCGTTGGGTTTATCAAGGTAGATATTGCAAAGATTTACTTCGACAAGGTTCAAGCTTTAAAAGGGTTTGCACAAAGTTGAATCTTTATGCTTCAAGGTGTTGTTTTCAGGTTCTAGAGGTGATCAACTTCAAAGGTAAAAATGATTCAACTTTTTGTTGAGTAATTTGAATCTTGATTTATTGAAGTTTGAAGGTATCCACGAGTTTTTTTTGAATTCATGTCTTGGTCGTTCTTAGAAGACAAGTAATGTTTAGCTTTATCTTAGGATTCTTGAAAAATGATTACTTGGAGTATATCGCAAATCAAGGTTGCAGACTTGTGTTGGAAAGATTGAAGCTTTACGATTCTCCAAAGGCTAATCGGTCAATTGTGACAAGAAAGTGGGTTTTGCATACGACTTGTGAGACTTGAAAGTAAAGCTGGTTAAAAATTAACTTGACAATATTTGTAGCAAAGTTAAAGAAAAATGGTTAGTATAAATACCGCGTTAAACATAAAAAAAGCTTGATGGAAGCATTGGACAAAATCCTAAGGTTCAATATAAGTTGGATTCGAGCAACTTGGTCTAAGTATTAAAATAATAGTTCATGGAGTACATGTTAAAAGTATCTGATTTGAGGTGGAGCCTGCATCAATCTCATCAAAATTGTGCAACAAGCTTAGTGGCTCAAAGAAAGTTGAAGGTTGATCAACTTGAAGGGAAGGCAAACACGGATTGCTTGATAAAAGAGTAGTTACACCTTGGCACCTAGAGATGGCAAAAAACTCCGAACCCGACGGAGAATCTGATACCCGAATCTGATTTGACCGGGGATTCCCCGAGTTGACCGGGTATGGGGATGGGGGTGGGGATTCCCCGTTAGTAAAAAGCGGGTATGGAGGCGGGGATGGTAATAACCTTGGTTCCCCGAACCCGTCCCCGAACCCGCCCCCGAATATCTTTATTCAACATATATATTTATATATCTTGTATATTTCAAATATCAATTGGATATTTGAAACACTATCAATCGATTGTTAATATCTCTTTTGACACTAATCTTATAGGATGAGCTCTTTTGTGTTAATTTTGTTATTATTAATAATGAGCATGATCGCATGAATGTTAATCTCGTTAATTTTGTTTGATATTACCGTATTGTGTTATTCGCAATGGTCGCGTCATTTGAAACATTGTTTAAATGCTAATTGTGTAACCGGGGAATAAATCCCCGATTCCCTATTGGGGATCCCCGTTCCCCGCTGGGGATGGGGATGGTATGTAGTTTGTAATCCCCGATGGGGATGGGGACGGGGATGGGGATATATATTTAACTTTGGGGATGGGGATGGTAGCAACCATTCCCCGCAAACCCGACCCCGTTGCCATCTCTATTGGCACCTGGCTATAAATTTGGGAAATGCATTAAGGTACAAGGTACATTTTTAAGAGTGTGCAGAGGATAATCTAGCTGGAAAGAAGAAATTGAGGTAGACAGAATCTAAATCCAAGAACTCGCTAAATTACAAGGCCTAGTTAATAAGGCGGTCTCCGGTTCAAAATTTCGGCATTGGATGAAGATATTGAGTACCGTTAATGCCGAAGTTATAACACTAAGGTGGAAATTGTTATATATTAATAGCAATACTTATCTGGGTTATGTATGACTTTGGCAATTAATGGGTTCAATTGTATTTAATTTAAATAGAGTTTAGGATTGTACTTAGATTATAACACTAGTTTCTTGCCTTGCAAGTCGAGTATGTAACCATCATATACAATTCAAATTTCATAGAAAAGTATACCTCTCGTCTTTATAAATAAGGGAGGGTGTTTTTTTTACATCCATGAAATTGACTGGATTCTCAATATTATGCATTACAAAGTTGTATTATATTTTATATGGTGCTTTATCAACTTATACGGTGAGTGTCTCAATCATCTCTATATTTTAAAACATTCGTCATGCTTATTCCTTAATTATGCACTGTAACGTTCAAGGTCATATGTATCCTTACTTTGAGTCACCATTCCGCTTTACCTGTTTGGATTTGTTTGGTCTTTTTTTTCCGACCAACACTTTGCATCACATTAACTTCTTATCTATATACAGGCGGGAAGACCCAACTGACCATAAACCGTCCGAAATCCATTCCCATCATCTTTTAACATTTTATTTTTAAGGTTAAAGTAAGTTACTATTGTATCAAATTGACGTTCTTTTTAGTGCGTTCGGAATTTATTTACTATTCAGTAGTTATCCAAAAAGATAGTGAGGCGTTGGGTCTGATTTGGGGTTCAGATCAATTTGGGTTGGGTCAACTTAGATTGAGTCTAAAAAAATCATACTTAAACTCAAGCCTAATTAGAACTCGTGTCACTCGGGTTCACGTCGGATTAATTCGGGTTCGGTTAATTCAGGTCCGATCAATTCGGGTTCAGGTGAACCAGAATATAAGTAAAAGGTCTAAAAATTGCTTATTTAAGTATATTTTCATTATAAAAAGTATTATTCGAATCGGGTCAAGTTCGGTTGGTCGGATTCGGGTCAAGTTGGGTCGAATCAAAACTAAAATATATAAACATAAATCCAATCTTATTTAAAACTCGGGTCAATTCAGATCAACTCGAATTAACCCAAATAAGTATTTTTGACCTGAATAACTCAACCAGAATAAATTTATTCGAGTTTGAGTTCGGGTTGAATAGTTTTTTTCAACACCCCTAGCGCATAACTATTAGAGATGTGAGGCACCAAATCTAAAATATGGTAACCTTTTTCTTGAGAACGACCGGTGGTAGTAAAATATATATACCGTGGTGACGTCAACAACATGACGTCGTCATTCATGGGTGATTACTAGTCATAAAATCGTCATTACCATGACAAAACACAGATCCTGGGTAGTAGCTTTTTGGAGATAATTAGTTAACTAATAGCTATATATTATAATATTAGATTCGGTTAGATTTATCTTAATCACAAGCAACCAAAGTTAATTATATTGCTTTAATCCGTTAAGGAGAAATTATTACTCGTACATAAAAGCATTATGACGACTCAGAGTCTCAGACCTAAAAAGTCTCTAAAAATGAACATATAATTAGGGCTACCTAAACTAATAGAACATGGATAACTAGTAAAAAAAATATTTAGTAAAACAATGTAGGGTATGTTTCACATTTTTAAAAGCTAGAGTGGAGAGTTAAAACGGGTCGTTAGAGTTGGATGTTAAAGCATATAGTTTGAGTTTATTTTTACATGTTAGTTTGACTAACATGTTATTTAAGAACATAGCTTTTAACATGTTTCTTCAAACTCTCTCAGCCAAACAAAACTTACTTTTTAATAATATTTTATTTTTTTAAAAACAATAAACTCATGTTATATTAAAATTTGATAAGCTCACGTGTCATACGTATCTTAATTAGATTTATATCAGCTCATTAGCTTTTTTGTTTTAGAGCTGTATTCTATTAGTAATTTGAAACCGTTGAAATTAAAATCACTGTGTCGAATGAATCTAGACTATATATATCTTTATGACAAATATACTCTGCATATTACTTTTCGTAATCGTGGTTCGTTGCACCCTTTTACTTATTAAATTAATGGTAGCTAGTATTGGACTGATTCTTATTCCTTATCGAGAAGGATAGTTATTATATTATCAAAATATGCTTAAACACCTTTTTACTTTCTTATTAATTGACGTACGACTACTTGTTGTTTAGATGATTAAACTAATATAATTAGATTTGGAGAATATGACAATGGCATTGCTTGCATCTATTTGACGTATGAAGAGTGATATCATATATCCTTGCGTCATTCTCCCAATGTCACATTTATTACCGGATAGATGTTGTATCTTTCGTTTTTTTTACTACGAGGAGTTTCTACTGAGCAGGGCCGGTCCTGGGTTCTCGGATGCCTTGGGCGAGACGGTAAAAAATGCCCTTAAAAAGCAAACAACACACTATTTTTAAAAAAATTTATAATCTAAGCGGTTACGCTGCACATTCTTATGGCAATTTTTCATTAATAAACATTTTACGGTATAGTATATAAACTTCGAAATACAATCTCAAACTCAACTCTTAAAACGGTGTTACTTGAAAACATACGATCGATTATCTCATCATAATGAACAACATCCTCTTAAATATTATCACCGTGAAAAACAATTAGGGTAATCAACCATTAATGAAAATATCTTACGAGTTTAAATAGTACTCCATCTGCCCTAAATAAGTGTCCACTTTAATTTTTTTCGGTTTTTTTTGTTCAACTTTGACCGTAAGTATTTATATTTGTGTTATATAATACTTGATACAAATTATATGAAGGAATTGAGTTTTAAATGAAATTTTATTAGTATAATTTTCGTCAAGTATAATATAACACAAATATAAATATTTACGGTTAGAGTTAAACAAAAAACACCGAAAAAGGTCAAAAATACATTTATTTAGAGACGAAAAGAGTATAAGATTTATAAAATAATCCATACACACTGTAAATATGTAATGTAATAATTCTAATTTTTTTACATCTTAATCCATATTAACTCGTCATAAAATAATCCATACACACTGTAAATATGTAATGTAATAATTCTAATTTTTCTACATCTTAATCCATATTAACTCATCATACAATCATACACCGTATTCGACAAAAAGAATTGAAATATTAACTCATGTTGAGAAGTGAATTTTGGTATAAAATACCACAAACGATACAAGAATACAAAAATTTTGTTTCTATTGACTATGGATCTCTTGCCCACGTGGACTTACTGAACACTTCAAATATACATTATCTTTTTTCATTTTGTCTTTTCCTGATACATCTTCTTCAACCTCACCATTCTATCTTTTTTCCTCCATAGCTCATTATCAGAAAAAAAAAAATCTTAAATCACGCTTTCATATTTTGTTTATATTGAATATACATAAATCTATAAAATGATGCCCCCAAAAATTTGCTGCCTTGGGCCGTCGCCCACCTGGCCCAATACTAGGGCCGGCCCTGCTACTGAGTAGATTAATCTTTCACGGAAGTTTGTATTAATGGTCATCTTTTGGAGATTGTTTATCAGCATCGGTCCCTCGGGCTTGTTAATCCCGCTTACCCGAAAAATGTTTGTCACTTGTATCATTCACTACTAGAGTTGGTCTTAAGCCTAGCAAAATTGAGTCCTGGTTGTTTCTTTGATCACCACAAGACTGGCATTGCGTATTTGTTCTTATATGTTAATCACATCATTCTTACAACACGTTCTGCAACATTTTCACAACGCACTACAACAAATCCCATAGAACTGGGCGGCGAGCTTTTCTCCGACGACACATGTCGATGAGAAAAGGCCGCTAAACGACAAAAAGTTATCCAACGTGGCAGAAAGTCGGGCAACTTTTGGGTCAAACTTTGACCAAACATTCCTGGCGACATGTTGTTGGGGAAAAGTTGGATCATTCTCTGACCAAAAAAGTCAACCAAGAATGAGTGAAAATTTTCCGTCAGGTATTCCCGGCGACATGTTGTCAGGGATTGTGCGGACAAAGTAATTATCGTTTGATTAGTATTAACTTTATGTTGAAAAACATGACAGATTTTCCCCAGCGGCATGTCGCCGGAGAAAACGCCCGCTAAACGACAAAATCCCAAATATAGCCAAAACGTTGACGGGATTTTACACGCCAACTTATCTCCGACGATATGTCACCGGGAAAATATGGCCTAAAAATTTTTATAATTATTATTTTTATATATTTACGATAAGAAAAGTATATAAATTTTATTTATAAAATAAAGTGTAATTATATAATTATTGTTTATACAATATACAATTCTTTTTTACACACTATCATCATGAATGTTTACTCGGTGAATGACGTGTAATTTAATCTTCGTGTTATTCTCCCGGGGTTTATACTATAAAATGAGACTTTCGTACAAACAAACATTTATTTTTTCAAAATATTATACATACCCCTTGTATAAATACATGGGAGACTAACAAACATACACGCCTAAAAAATAGTGTTATTCGACATAGACACTTAACCTTGTGCTTAAACATATATTAACGATAATAGACTCATACACATGACAACATACACATCATAAACTAGATCAAACTAATGTTCCCCATGTCATAGTAAAGGTTATGTAGTAGTGCAGCTGAATCCATTGTGTGCATATCAGGATGCCTACAAAGTTCTAGTATTTATTTTAGTATCTATAGCTTTCCAATCAAGAGCATGCAGACTGGAGAGCTTTGAGAAGAAATCGGAGTCAATGAAGGTCTCGAAGAAGAGTTTGAAGAATAAAGTGGAGTCGTTGAAGGTCTTAGAGAAGAGCTTTTGAGAAGAACTTGGAGTCACTGAAGCTCCAACAGAACTGACTAGTAGTCCGACTCGTTCGTCTTTCCAAAAAAAAATTCACATCCATGAGATTTTAGTCGAGGTTGTTAAAGAGTAAAGCAACTATGTTTAACAACTATCAAAATTATTTGTATATAACACAAATGAAAAACATGCTAGGTTTCACCTGTGAACGTGGATATGCATAGTATTATCTACAAAAGGTTTTAGGTT
Organism: Glebionis coronaria; assembly: GCA_025667525.1. Taxonomy (NCBI): domain Eukaryota; kingdom Viridiplantae; phylum Streptophyta; class Magnoliopsida; order Asterales; family Asteraceae; genus Glebionis; species Glebionis coronaria. Next base: position 540,272,793 of record CM046879.1, read on the forward strand.
GCCACGATTCTCGTAGAACTACATCTACAACTCTACAACGACACGGAAAAGCTTCATGCTCCAACATCTTCATAATAACAATGTGCTTGTCAGTCGTTGTGATGATAAGTATGTGTGTGATTTGCTTGTGGTTGTGTTGGTAATAATGTGTGTGGTTACGTCGATAACATGTGTTTTTATGGTAAAAAAAAGTGAGGGTAATGGTTAACATTTCTCGCCAACGTTTTCCCGCTAATGACTATTTAACATTCATTACGATTAGTTAACATTCATCACGATTAGTTAACATTCATCATGATTAGTTGACATACATCACGATTAGTTAACATTCGTCACAATTAGTTAACATTCATCAAGATTAGTTAACAGTGTACGTTATACAGTTAAACGATGAGTCGATATGTTATGGTTGTACGCTAGATATTTAAACGATGTCACAAGGGAAAATTATGGTCAAGTTTGGCCTTTTTAGTTTGGTCAACAGGTATCCCCGATGACATGTCGCCGAGGAAAAGCACCACTAAACAAAAAAATGTTACTCGGGGTGTTGACGATCAATTTAATACGAAAAAAAAATCCCTTGAGACATGTTGCTGGGGAAAATGTGGACGCGTGGCAGGATTATCATTGTGTTACTTAACTCTATTAATTCTCTGATATAATCCCCGGTGACATGTCGTCGGGGATTATATTTCCATCGTGGCACAAATATTGGTTGACTGAAAACGAGTAGGCCCCATGTTGTCGCTGGGAAAAGTATCCCCATTGAACGTTCCACATTGATGATTCCTCGGGGACATGTCGCTTGGGAATACTATCCCCATCGACATGTCGTCGGGGAAAACTGTAAAACCCGCATTAAAAATCTATGAACAGTAACTTACGAAAACACGATAAAATTTAAACTTTCCATTTATAATATTAATACATGTGTCACGACAATAAATACCGAACAATCATGAATATTATAAATGCGACACGATCACGAATACCAAAATCACGAATAATAAATCACGAACACACACGTTAATTATTTAACACACGAAAAGTTACGGGTTACCCTTAGTGGGCCCCACATGCCGCGGCAAGACAAAGAAGGAGGCCAAGTGGGCCTTTTGGCCCAAAACCAATTTTAATAAAAACATCAGGAGGAAACCTTTTTCATTATTTTTAGGTTTACAGAAAAGTTTTTGTCTCCTCCTTGTCCTCCCTTGTGCCGCCGGCTACACCACAACAAGAGGCAAAACCGAACGATTTTGGTTGCTAGTTTAATTGTTCGTGATCATCTTTTCATTCTACACACATTCAGTATAATCAAATCCTTTTTCTTTCTTTTTAAATCTTTTTATTTCATGTTAATTATTTAATTAATCATCAAGAACACAAATAAAAACATGTAATGGATTAATTAAATACATGGGACGGGTTTGGTTTGTGTGTGGTTGGTTCGGCCGAGACCCCCACAGGGGTGCTTGGCTTGTTTTTATTCACCACGACTGAGACCCTAAGTTTCTCGGCTTGTATGGTTTGTGGCTCGGACGCAGCAAGGAACCCCGAACGAAGGTCGGGGTGTGTTTGTGTTTTCACCGAGGCACCACCGAGACCCCCATGGGGCTCGGTTGGTTTTTTTTGTTCGGATCCGAGACCAAAGGGACCCCGACTTCAAGTCGGGGTATGTTTATATGTTTGTTAGATTAAGTAGTGTCAACCGAGACCCCTCCAAGGTCTCGGTGGGACTTTTATATGGCTTATTTGGTTCGGCTTATATTAAACACGGGCTCGGGATTCGGGTTTTTATAAAAACTATTTTTATAAATCATGTCATATTATAGGTTAATTAATTTATTAAATTAATTCATGTATAACCTAAGGTATTTATAACGTATATTAAACATGTATTTTAATTAAAATCATATAACGTATAGTTTAATTAAATTAACCAGTTATTTAATTATTAAGCTATAACCATGACTTGTATTGTACTAAGTTAACTTCACTTATTATTTATAATCCAGCTTAATTCTAATTATGGAAACTTACTAATTTTGGAAACTTTGTATTTTTGGAAACATACTATTTATGGAAGCCTGCTATTTTTAGAAAGTTACTTACTATTACTATACAAGTATTATAATACACAAATACATGACTAATACGCAACAGAACATAAGAATAACCACAGTTAAACACAGTAAACAGTAAAACATGACAGAATACGTATAAAAAGCTAATAACACATGAAACCAGTAAAAACACATGTTATTCAGAAAACTCATACACGTCCATATTTCTTATGTAGTGTTACCCGTCGAGGCGGATTAGTCTTCATCGTTTTCATTAGCTTCTACTAGACATAAGATACGGATTTCCCGTTCTTCAGTAAGGACAATCTCTTCCTTCATTAGGATTTCCTGTATGCAGCCAACTATTTTCCCGAGTAGTTACAGATTAAATGCTTATGTTTTATTAGTTTTCTTAGCCAAATACATGCATGACCAGTTTCACCTAGTTATGGAGGTACCATAACCATAACACTAGGGGAACTAGTGTTATGACTTCACCACGGCGGAGTGATAGCTCGTGGCGTCCCTTTTCAGTTATTTGGCCATTATATTATTATATTATCATGTGGGGCATATGGGTGCATCCTAGTTACATGTTTCAGTCAGGAATTCATGGTGAATGTGGTGTGGGCCTTGCATCCTTCACAAGGAGCTGATCCATCCTACCCACTTACCAGTTAATTAGAGGCATCCCCTCTAATTTGCATGACGAGGTCACCCCTCCAAGTATTCATGCACGTTATTGACCTCATGACCTATATTGGCTATTATGGTACATTAACTAATACAGATTTTCATAAGTAACATAAGCTATGGTTTCAGAACTAAAACCAGTTAACATGACAGACAACTAGGTTTTCCAGGACTTATTCATTTCCGCTGCCATTCATGCTTTGTATTCTTTATATGCTTCCATATTCTATGTTTTCCATGCTTTATTGTATATCCGTGCACTAAGCGTTATGCTCAACCGTCTACTTTTCCATGTTCCCAAACGGCAGGTACCCAAGGACGCAAGTAGGAACTCTAGAGTATGTGCATTCGGATTGGAAGCTATCTGGCCTCTTTTACCTTATGCATTTATTCCTACTTTATCATACTTTACTTCTTTTGGACATTGTTTAGTCCTTTACAGTACTTATATTGATTGTGTGTGAGTTACTAGACTATCGATGTTTGATTTTGGTATTTCTATTTATGGTCATGAATGTTTAGACATTTACCTTGCATGCTTTAATAATACGCTATAATTTACTATAACATCCTATCCTATTAAATGGGGTGTTACAATTATGGTATCAGAGCCAAGGTTTCGACCTGTAGCTCTGTAAAACATGACTTGTGACTTACGGGTAGTCGCCAGTGTCTTCCTAGAACTAACACTTGGTTTTCATGCATTCATTCATTTTCATTTTAGTTTCATGCATTCATATCATTGTAGCAGGTTTATGACTAAGTAATGGTTTCATGCATTCATACCATTGGTGTCCCCGCGCCATGTCTTTTGTTTTGAGTGAACTGACCATAGGCGTTCATTCTCGTTCATATAAAAGTTTTATAAACTGCACCATGCATTTTTACATTTTTTTTCATGCATTAAAAACTGTTTCATTGATTTATACATTGTTCATGCATTCTTATGTTATCTCATTTCAGATTTATGATTTATGTTGCATTTTGTTGTTTTAAACTGTCAGATGGTGAATAATCGCAATACTCTAGATTTGACAGCAGCTGTCAATGCAGTTCTACAAGCCCTCCTTCCCCAACTTCGCATTGAAATCAGAGATGAACTTCAGGCGTAATTCCAGGCTCATGGTAATCACAACAACCCTCCTCCTCCACTGGTTACTCTTATGACTTGGTTGGAGAGATTCAACAAACAGCGACCCCGTTTGTTTGAGCAGACTGACAGCCCCAACGAGGCTGAAGCTTGGATTTCTCACATCGAGAAGATTTTCGATGCAATGGGTTGTGATGGGGGTTTCAAGGCAATACTGGCTTGCTATAAGTTTGAAGGTGATGTGCTACAGTGGTGGAAATCGGCCAAGCAGTCCAACGATGGTGACAATTGGGTTGTAGAGCTGACATGGGACCGGTTTAAGGAGATCTTCCTTAATCAGTACTTTCCACATGCTGAACAATAGAAGCTCAAGAGGGACTACCACACCATTCGGCAGATTCCTGGTGAAAAAAACAACGAATTCATCCAAAGGTTTCTCTGTTTAGCATGATTTCTGGGACCAGCCACAGGAACTACTGCGGAGCAGGCTGAAAAGTTTCGCTGGGCACTTCGCACTTCGGTTGCCAAAAACTTGGTATGTGCTACTTTCACTACAGTGGAACAGGTGGCCGATGCAGCCCGTAAGCTCGAGATGCTTCAGGAACGAGAGGAGTTCGGTGATGACAGAGCAGTGAAGAGGTATCTTCAATCACCAATTGTAGACAATTCATTTCATCAGTATTATTCATTTCTTATAACCCTCTGTTCCACATTATATTCCATGCAGAAGACCGAAGAACGTAAGCCTGCGGCCGCTCAGCAGCAAGCATCCAAGGGAAACGGTCAGACTAACGACCGTTCTGGTTTTGAGAGGCGTGGCGGTAACGATGGTTACCGTAACAACGCTAATAACTCGAACAACAGCAGGTCCCTACGTTAACCTCCTTTCATGATTCAACTATTTTATGTTATGATATTCTGACACTCCAACAATTGTTAAATCAGGAATAATGGTAACGACAGGGATCAGGACCATAGGGGTTCGCAGCCTAACCGTTCTACCTCATCTGGTAAATTTTACACCTTCTATGTAATCATGTTTATGTTCCACGATCATGTCTTATGCATGTAATCCTTAAACAGGCTCTCAGCTAACTAGGACGCCTGCTGGAGGATTCACGCATCATGGCTGTCCTACTTGTTCGTGCAGACACTATGGTATTTGTCGCCGAGGTACTTGTGGTTGTTTCAAGTGTGGCCAACAAGGCCATCAGCAGAAGGACTCTCGCCAGTGTGAGATAGAAGGCACCTCTGGACACGCCGACACTAAGCCACCTCCTACTGCTGGTCGCGTGTTCACTACTGTTAATGCAATAATGACTAAAAACGTTACTTGCATTTTTCGGTCTCGCTTAGTTTTGATTACGACAATATGTAAAAACAAGCATTTACGAAAACAATGAAAAACGAATTCTTGAGTTCAAGTATTTTTCATTTTACCCATTTTCACTTAAGGTATGGATAAACAAGTACTAACCTTAATCAAGTGATCAAGTGATTTAATCTTTTCTTAAAACTCACTTTTTATTAAATGTGACAAGTTTTTATTAAACTTTATTTTTAAGAAAATGTTTTATTAAATTAATTATTTGAAATTTGAAAATGGCATATTCTTATTCTGTTAAGAATATCCTTTCAGGATATTTTTATACCCAAATAAGACCTCCACCACTAAAGGACAAAAAGGAGCGGAGTCTAGTCCGGCGGTACCTTAGCGCCTAGGCGGTACCTTATCGATAAGGTACCGTGGGCTGTGATAAGGTACCGCGGGCAGAACTAGCCGTTGGCTCCTTTGTCCTTTAAATAGTTGGCCATTCTCAGCTTTTCACCTTACCTCTTTTGCACATTCATTTCCAGATTCAAACCCCTTCTTTAATCACTCAAATCTTTGATCATTTGTTTGATTATTACTTGTTTAAGAAGTGAATCTTGCTCTTCCATCTCTTCCTCTCCAAGTGCAAAGAGAAGAACACTATCCTAGTGAAGTGTTGAGTCCACCACCAAAGATCCATTGAAGATCAATTTTTATATACTTGTAGTTGTGTCATAGTTGTGAAGATCCAAGTAGTTGTGTCTATTTGGAAGTTGTGTATGTACTAAGTATAGTTGTGTAGATTGGTCCTAGCTACGATTAGGGCTCGACTTTTAGCTTAGAGTCGGAAATTGGTTAAGCGACGTGTACGGTTTTCTCCACCATAAGGAGCTTGTTGTGTAGTGAACTCTCGAGTAAGGAGTACTCGAGGAGTGGAGTAGGAACGAGGAGTGAGCTTCGTTGCCGAACCACTATAAATCCTTGGTGTTCGGTTTGACCTTTCTTTACCCTTAACTCTTTACATTCCTTATTACTTTTTGCATATACATGTGTTAATATTAGATTAGCTACACTATCATTCTTTATTCTTTGTGGATATATTTTTGTTAGTATTAGTTTAGCTACACTATCATTGTTCATATTTGTGCATAAGAAGATTTCACATATTTCCTCAAGCCTAAGTTTTTTGAAAAGGGATTTTTGGAAACCATATTTTAACAAGTAAATTTTAAGAAACTATTCAACCCCCCCTTTTAGTTTCTACAATTGATATCAGAGCGGGTTGCTCAAGAATTTTTAAAGTATATTGTATTTTAAAACTTGAATCGATCTATGGATTCCAACAAGTACCTAGAAGGGCAATCTATGCAAAGACCACCACTTTTTGAAACCAATAGTTTTATTTATTGGAAAAATAGATTTGAAACTTATGTGAAATCAAAAGATTTAGATCTGTGGCATGTTATTACCAATGGTGACTTTTTACCCTTTCAATTTAATGAAGTTTCTAAAACAAAAGAATTAGTCACTTTTGACAAAGCTAATGATGATACTAAAAAGAAACTTTCAAAAAATAATGAGGCTAAAATGGTGATCTATAATGCTTTGCCTAAGAAAGAGTATGAAAGAATTTTTATGTGTGAAACCGCTAAAGATATTTGGAACACTCTTTTAGTAACCCACCAAGGTAATGTCCAAGTCAAAGAAAGTAAAATCGATCTTCTTGTCCAACAATATGAACAATTTGTCATCTTAGAAGATGAAACTATTGATAGTGCATTTGCTAGGTTTAACACCATTATTACTAGTCTAAAAGCACTTGATGAAGGTTTTTCTAGCAAGAACAATGTTAGGAAGTTTCTAAGGGCCTTACATCCAAAGTGGAGAGCAAAAGTCACGGCTATTGAAGAGTCGAAAGATCTCTCAACTTTATCACTCGATGAACTCATAGGAAACTTGAAGGTTCATGAGATGATAATTTTGAAGGACTCGGAATTAGTAAAAACCAAGAGTGAAAGGAAATCTCTTGCACTTAAGGCCAAGAAGGCACAAAGTGACCATGATAGTTCCTCGGAAAGTGATGACGAGGAGTATGCATTGGCGGTGAGAGATTTCAAGAAGTTATTCAAGAGACGAGGTCAACACGTTAGGCAACCAAGCTATGACAAGAAACCATTGTCAAAGAATCGGTTTGTCAAGAACGAAAAAGGTGATAGGAGTTGCTTTAGATGTGGTGATCCAAATCACTTCATTGGTGATTGTCCAAAGCCCACTCGTGATAAGAACCACACGGCATTCGTTAGTGGCGCTTGGAGCGATAGCGGTGAAGATGATGATGACAACCCCAAAGAGGAGAAATGTCTTATGGCTCACACTTCTAAAGAGGTACATTCCGAAACCGAATATTATAGCAATGATAGTTCCACTTTAGATGATATTGAATTTGAAGGCAAATATGATAGCTTACACAAACTTAGTCTTAAAATCATAGAAAAGAATAAAACCTTAAAATCAACCAAAACTAAGCTTGAAAATGAGATCAATGAACTTAGGGAGAAATTGGCTAAACTTGAGAAAAACCAAGAGGTTGATTTAGGTTGCTTAAGTTGTGAGAAACTTAGATTAGAGAATGATGATCTCAAGAGCACCTCCATTAAATTGGAAAAGTTCATGAAAGGTACTAGTGCTCTTGATGATATGTTAAACAAACAAGTTCATTCTAAGGAAAAACTTGGTCTAGGTTTTAACTCAAATGAAGCCTCAACTAGTGAACCAAAACAAGTCAAGTTTTTACAGAAAACATCTTCTGGACGCGGTTCCACATTGTATGGCGCGGTTCCTTATCACTATGGAACCGCGGCCATAGATAAGGTACCGCGGCCAGAAGTTGATTTTTGTGAAAACTCTGAACTTTCTGAAAAATCTAAGTTAAATGAAAAACCAAAGCATCTTACTGTTAATAAGGTTCAATTACCCATACTTGACGACAATGCTATAGTAAGTTCTATAAGCCGTTAAGTAAACCTCTCATGGGAAATAGAAGTTTATCTAGACTATCTTCTACTCCACCTAGAGTACGGAATGAGTCTAAGCCTAGAAGTAGAACGACAACGCCTACAAGAGATAATCAAAACAACTCACGAACTAGAAGTAAAACTCCAACACCTAGAAAGAATAATAATAACTCTAAACCTAGATCAAACACACCTAGGAAAAGTAATAAACAACAAAATGGTTACATGAATTACTACCCTCCTCCATTTTGTTCTCCATGGGGAATCCCCACCTCATTCATTCATCCCAACCAAATGCAAGGGATGTTTGGAACTAACAATTTTGGACCCATGAGATATTGGGGACCAAATGTTTGATCTTGTGTATTGTTACCTAGATATGCTTGGGAATTTATTTGGAGCCCGATGAGTGGATTAAGGATAGTGGATGTTCTAAACACATGACGGGTAATCGAAGTTTGTTCTCGCATTACAAAGCATATGATGGAGGTAACGTCACATTCGCTAGTAGTCTACGTGGTAATATCATTGGCAAAGGTACGGTTTCTCTTGACTCCATGACCATTGAAAATGTTGAGCACGTAGATAACTTAGGTTTTAACCTTTTAAGTATAGGTCAAATTTGTGATAATAAGTGTAAGGTCATCTTTTCGGAACATGACAGTGAAATCGTAAAAGATGGAAAATTCATTGGAAAAGGTGTTAGAAAGCATGGGCTTTATGTCATGAAGGTTAATAAGAAGTCAAAATACAACATATGGCTTGCGACTATAGATGATAGTTCTACTCTTTGGCATAGGAGATTAGGTCACGCTAATATGCGTTTAATTCAATCTTTAGTCTCTAAGGAGTTGGTAAGACACCTCCCCAAGATTAAGTTTGATAGTCACTTTTGTGATGCTTGCAAAGTTGGAAAGCAAGTTCACTCAAGTCACAAAGCCAAGAATTTGGTTTCGACCTCTCGGTGCTTAGAGCTCCTACATGAGGATCTCTTTGGACCTTCCGCCATACGGAGTTATGGAGGTAACATTTATACCCTAGTTATAGTTGACGACTTTTCTAGATTCACTTAGACTAGATTTTTGGCATCTAAGAATGAAGCTTTCGATCACTTCGAAATCTTTAGTCGGAGAATTCAAAATCAACTAGGATGTTCAATTGTTTCTATTCGGACGGATCATGGTAGGGAATTTGATAATGAAGTGCAATTTGGTGCCTTTTGTGAAGCTCATGGTATTACCCATAACTTCTCGGCTCCTCGCACTCCATAATCAAATGGGGTTGTTGAAAGAAAGAATAGGACTCTCCAAGAGATGAGTAGGACGATGTTAAACGAGCAATCGTTGCCTCAAAAGTTTTGGTGCAATGCCGTTGATACATCGACTTATATTCTCAACCAAATTCTTATTCGACCTTTCCTAGGAAAGACCCCCTATGAGATTCTTAAAGGTAAGAAACCCTCATTAGAATACTTTAGGGTGTTTGGAAGCAAGTGCTTTATCCTCAACACCAAAGACTACCTTACCAAGTTTGACCCAAAGTCTTACGAAGGTATCCTTTTAGGTTATTCCCAAACTAGTAAGGCCTACATAGTCCTAAATAGAACCTCAGGGGTTATTGAAGAATCACTCAACGTAACCTTTGATGAAACCCCTCCTTCACCCAAGACACCACCATTGGTTGATGATGACTTGGATGAATTAGAAGTAGTTAAAGCCAAAGAGGTTAGAAAAATAGGAGTTGAAGACCTTAGTGTTGAAAAGGAAGTAAACATTAAGGAGTCTAGGGATCTTACTCTCAATAATGTCATTGGTGACTTAAATCAAAGGACCCTAAGATCTCAAGTCCAAAACAAAAGCAACTTCTTTTGTTTTGTCTCCTTGATCGAATCTAAGAATGTTAAAGAAGCCTTGACGGATGAGAGTTAGGTCATTGCGATGCAAGAAGAATTGAATCAATTCGTTGCCAATGATGTTTGGGAACTTGTTCCTCCACCTAGAAGTTCTACCATTATAGGAACCAAATGGGTATTTAGGAATAAGCTAGATGAGAATGGTGTTGTGTCTCGTAACAAGGCTAGACTTGTAGCTCAAGGCTATAATCAACAAGAAGGGATTGATTATGACGAGACATATGCACCGGTAGCTAGATTAGAATCAATTAGAATCCTTTTAGCCTACGCTTGTGCCTTAGATATTAAGCTTCAACAAATGGATGTAAAGAGTGCATTTCATAACGGTTTGATCAATGAGGAGGTATATGTGGCTCAACCTCCCGGCTTCATTGATTTTGAGAAACCGGACCATGTTTACAAGCTTAAGAAAGCACTTTATGGACTCAAACAAGCACCCAAAGCTTGGTATGATAGACTTAAAGCGTTTCTTGTTAAACATGAGTATACCATGGGTATGGTAGACAATACACTCTTTACAAAGAAGAAAGGTCCTCACCTCATAATCGTACAAATATATGTTGATGACATTATATTTGGCTCAACTTGTCAAGAATTGTGTGATGACTTTGCCAAAATCATGCATGATGAGTTTGAAATGACTATGATGGGAGAACTTAACTTCTTTTTAGGACTCCAAATTAAACAAATGGACGATGGTATTTTCTTTAGTCAATCTAAGTACGCTAAAGAAATGCTAAAGAAATTTGGATTAGAAGAATCTAGACCAATGAAGACCCCTATGGCCTCAGATACTAAACTCACCGTAGATGATGATTGTGAGTCGGTAGACAACACCAAATATAGAGGTATGATTGGTAGTTTGTTGTACCTAACAGCAAGTCGACCGGATATCATGTTTAGTGTTTGCCTTTGTGCTCGCTTCCAAGAGGCTCCCAAAACCTCTCACCTTGAAGCGGTTAAGCGTATCTTCCGATACATTAAAGGCACTATACATTTAGGATCATGGTATCCTAAAGGGACCGGCGTAGAAACCATTGTCTACGCGGACTCGGATCATGCGGGAGACTATGTGGACCGGAAAAGCACTAGTGGAGTTTGTACCTTCATGGGTTGTTGTTTAACTTCTTGGTTCTCCAAGAAACAAACCGCTCTTGCGATATCCACCACGGAAGCCGAGTATGTGAGTGCCGGTAAAGCATGCCAACAAGCTCTACGGATGAAGCAAGCACTTGTTGATTACGGGATTTCTCTTGATGATGTTCCCATCATGTGCGATAATAAAGGCGCTATAGACCTAAGCAAGAATCCCGTGCAACATTCGCGAACCAAACACATAGAAATTAGACACCATTTCCTTAGGGATAATGTTCAAAAGGGGAACATTACTATTGAAAAGGTGGCCTCCGAGGACAACTTAGCCGATATCTTCACTAAGCCACTTAAGAGGGAACCTTTCAATTACTTGCGTCTAGGTCTAGGATTAATGGAACATCTTCCTTAAATTCTTCTCTTCTTGTGTTTTTTCTCCTACCACCTTGAGTCTTTGAGTCTTTTAAGATTCTTTTGAAAAATCTTCTCATCTTCTTTTCAAAACTCCCAAAGTCTCTTTCGAAAAAGGTTGAGAAATTCGTTTGACATTGTTAATTCAATCTAAAAACGATTTTTCATAGATTCTCGCTATTAATATAGAGCTTACATAATTCATATGTATGATTCTCTCAAACATAGCAAGAACAAGATTGAATCATGGAGGATCATTGTGTCATGACTTAAGGTCTTGTCTTACACACCTCCTACATTGATTTTTTAATCCATGTATTTTGGTCAAATCTCTATTTGGTAAGTTTGCATATATTTTCTTTGTCTATCTTTGCTTTTAAGCACATCCCTATGATAAGTTAGACTAGAAAAATAAGATTTGCTGAAAAATCTTTCTCCAAACACCAAACCCTGCTTCTGCAGGCGGTTCCATAAGTGAGCCGCGATACCTTATTGATAAGGTACCGCCACCATAGATAAGGAACCGCCTACAGTGGCCTTCCTTTTCGGGTTTTTGTCTGAAACTCCAGATTTGCTCCAACCTTTTTGAGAATCTTTGTTTCAAACCCTTTGACCACCCCAAAAATACCCTAAGCCTTCCCTATTTAAACCACAAGCATTTTGCATTACTTCACATCTAAAATGTCTCATTCTCCCAATGAAAGCCTTGAATCTCCTCCATTTTCTCCAATTGCTTTCAATCCAAACCCAACCAAGAACACTCTTAATCATATTTCTCATACCAAGAATGTTGATTGTGGAACTTCCTTTCTTCCACCACCACCCTTTAGTGTTCTTCCTCCTTCTCATGATAATGTCATGCACCATGGAACATATTTTCATTGTTGTCAATATCAACATCTTGCTATGGCACACATCTATGAGGAGTTGAGCTACATCAAGAGTCTCTTAATCAAGCCTCCTCTTCACTTTGATTATGAGATCTCCAACAAGCCACCACCACCACCCTCCGCTATTACCTTGTCTTTCATATAAGCATTGATTGCTTATCCTCAAGACACCAAATTCAAGCAAATCTTAGAATTCTAGAATAACTAGGATTAGATTTATGCTTTTGGCTTGTTTCTTTTTCCATACTTCTTTGTATGATGTCTCTTTAGTAACCTATCTTGGATCTTTGTCCTTATGTTTTCTTCTCTTTTAATTTTCGTCTTGTGACCTATTGCTATATATTGTTGGTTGCTTCTTTTGTTCAACTAACCCTTCTATGTAGCTTGTCACCATATCTCGATTCCTCGGTGCCCCAAGCTAGGGGGAGTAAGCACCAAGGGGGAGTCTTTGCAAAGTCCGTTTCTTCAACACCGGCTTACGCAACCTTTTTGCTTCGACAAAGGGGGAGAAATGAATAAACTCGTCTTCGAAAATCTTGTTTTTGTGTGATTGAGTTTATGTATTGTCGGAATCAAAAAGGGGGAGATTGTTAATGCAATAATGACTAAAAACGTTACTTGCATTTTTCGGTCTCGCTTAGTTTTGATTACGACAATATGTAAAAACAAGCATTTACGAAAACAACGAAAAACGAATTCTTGAGTTCAAGTATTTTTTATTTTACCCATTTTCACTTAAGGTATGGATAAACAAGTACTAACCTTAATCAAGTGATCAAGTGATTTAATCTTTTCTTAAAACTCACTTTTTATTAAATGTGACAAGTTTTTATTAAACTTTATTTTTAAGAAAATGTTTTATTAAATTAATTATTTGAAATTTGAAAATGGCATATTCTTATTCTGTTAAGAATATCCTTTCAGGATATTTTTATACCCAGATAAGACCTCCACCACTAAAGGACAAAAAGGAGCGGAGTCTAGTCCGGCGGTACCTTAGCGCCTAGGCGGTACCTTATCGATAAGGTACCGCGGGCAGAACTAGCCGTTGGATCCTTTGTCCTTTAAATAGTTGGCCATTCTCAGCTTTTCACCTTACCTCTTTTGCACATTCATTTCCAGATTCAAACCCCTTCTTTAATCACTCAAATCTTTGATCATTTGTTTGATTATTACTTGTTTAAGAAGTGAATCTTGCTCTTCCATCTCTTCCTCTCCAAGTGCAAAGAGAAGAACACTATCCTAGTGAAGTTGAGTCCACCACCAAAGATCCACTGAAGATCAATTTTTATATACTTGTAGTTGTGTCATAGTTGTGAAGATCCAAGTAGTTGTGTCTATTTGGAAGTTGTGTATGTACTAAGTATAGTTGTGTAGATTGGTCCTAGCTACGATTAGGGCTCGACTTTTAGCTTAGAGTCGGAAATTGGTTAAGCGACGTGTACGGTTTTCTCCACCATAAGGAGCTTGTTGTGTAGTGAACTCTCGAGTAAGGAGTACTCGAGGAGTGGAGTAGGAACGAGGAGTGAGCTTCGTTGCCGAACCACTATAAATCCTTGGTGTTCGGTTTGACCTTTCTTTGCCCTTAACTCTTTACATTCCTTATTACTTTTTGCATATACATGTGTTAATATTAGATTAGCTACACTATCATTCTTTATTCTTTGTGGATATATTTTTGTTAGTATTAGTTTAGCTACACTATCATTGTTCATATTTGTGCATAAGAAGATTTCACATATTTCTTCAAGCCTAAGTTTTTTGAAAAAGGATTTTTGGAAACCATATTTTAACAAGTAAATTTTAAGAAACTATTCAACCCCCCCTTCTAGTTTCTACAACTACTACTAGAGATCAGGCGAATAAGACTTCAGGTACCATCACCGGAAATTTATTTATGAATGGTTTTGGCAGCATGTGTTCTATTTGATACTGGAGCGACGCATTCAGTCGTTTCCACTAATTTTGCTGTACGTGTTAGGAATTTCCCCGATGTCATTTGATAATTCCTTATGAATTTCCACGCCACTTAGGGACTCTGTACGAATCAGTCAAGTGTACATATATCTTCCCCTAGAATTTGATGACAAGATCCGTAGAGTTGAAGCACTTCCTTTGGACGTGTGTGATTTTGACTTGGTTTTGGGCATGGACTGGTTATCCAAACACCAGGCCACGATTGACTGCCACACTTATCGGGTTATCTTCGGTGATGTTAAATCTCCAGAGTACATACACCATGGTATTCTACCAGGGAGGTCAGTACAGATTATTTCATCCATTGAGGCGCGTGCATTGCTATCACACGGCTGTCAGGGCTTCATAGCCAATATTCATGACATTACTGTCGAGTCTCCATCAATCCAAGATCAACCTATTGTGTCAGAATTTCCTGACGTATTTCCATATGAACTTCCGGGCATACCACCTGTTCGTGAAGTTGAGTTTGGAATCGAGCTCATACCAGGTGCAGAGCCGATTTCCAAAGCTCCTTACCGTATGGCTCCTATAGAGCTTAAGGAACTAAAAGATCAGCTGCAGGAACTTCTAGAACGAGGTTTCATCCGTCCCATTGCATCACCATGGGGTACACCGGTACTGTTCGTGAAGAAGAAAGACGGCAGCATGCGTTTATGTATAGACTATCGTAAGCTGAACAAGATCATGATCAGGAATCGTTATCCTTTGCCGCGAATTGATGACCTATTCGATCAACTTCAGGGCGTCAAGTATTTCTCTAAGATCGATCTGAGGTCCGGCTACCATCAGTTACGGGTTAAAGAGCAGCATATCTCCAAGACTGCTTTTCGTACACGTTATAGGCACTACGAGTTCGTAGTCATGCCATTCAGACTCACTGATGCTCCAGCTGTCTTCATGGATTTGATGAATCGTGTCTTTCATGAGTTTCTGGAAAAGTTCCTTATTGTGTTCATTGATGACATCATGATATTCTCCAAATCCAAGGAGGAACATGAGGAGCACCTTCGTATAGTCTTACAGATTCTTCGTTAGAAGCATCTGTACGCCAAGTTCTCTAAGTGTGAGTTCTGGTTAACCAAGGTGGCATTTATGGGTCATATTGTATCTGCAGAGGGAATCACCATGAATCCTACCAAGGTTGAAGCTATCACTAAATGCCCGAGACCTACTTCTGCAACAGAAGTTAGAAGTTTTCTGGGTTTAGCTGGCTACTATCGCAGGTTTGTAGAGAACTTTTCACGGTTAGCCTTACCTTTGAATAAGCTGATGAGGAAAGGTGAGAAATTCGTCTGGACGGAAGAGCGAGAGAAGAGCTTTGAAGATCTGAAGCAGAAGTTAGTGACTGCACCTATTCTTACTCTCCCATCTGGATCAGGTGGATTTCAGATATATAGTGATGCTCCAGGAAAGGGTTTAGGTTGTGTTCTCATGCAACATGGGAAGGTTATTGCATACATATCACGACAGCTGAAACCTTATGAAGAAAACTATCCTACTCACGATTTAAAGCTTGCAGCAGTTGTTTTCGCGTTGAAGATCTGGATACATTATTTGTATGGTGAATCATGTGACATATTTACCGACCACAAGAGTCTCAAGTACATCTTCACCTAGAAGGAACTGCACATGAGACAGAGGAGATGGCTAGAGCTATTGAAGGATTACGACACCAATACTCAGTACCATCCTGGTAAGGCGAATGTGGTGGCACATGCTCTAAGCAGGAGGTCGGGTATGATTGTTGGCATTTGGATTGCAAAGGAGTGTTGATCCCAAAGTCAGATCTTAAACCTTAATAGCTTGTTTAAGGGTTGTGATAGAAAGAAATAATTCAATCTAACACTAGAGAAACTTTGCAAAGCAAAGTAACTAAACAAGATGCGGAATATAATTTTTAGCACAAGAACAATATGATTGAAACGTTGAACTTTAATATATCAATGATATACGAATACCCTAAAATGGTATTAGGGTTTACAAAACCTTAAAGTATGACAATGAAAGACAAATGAGAAAAGACACACATTGCATGCTAACCTAGTGAGTCCTTTTATAGCCACAAGGACTCACGTATAAGATCACTACTAACAAACTTGGAAAGTATTAAGGAATAATAACTGAAACGCGTAAAAATCTATTCCATGTTTATCTCTGACAGCAGGGCCTTTGACTTCAGTAGGGGAACCAATCCCCCTGCCTTTGTTATTTAGCAGGGGGAACTTACTTTAGCAGGGGTACGGATAATCAACTAGCAGGGGTAACAAGTAAGCATAGATTTATTCCCAACAATCCTCCCCTAAACTTGTGCTTTCCCCTAAAGACAAGTTTCTGAATAAATACTAGTTGATGAGGATGCTTACAAACTTTCTGGCCAAATCTGACTATGAACCATTCTTACCAGATCATAAGCAACAGGCGTTTTAGCATCTACAATTAAGTTAGCCTGTGCTAGTTTCTTCAAGGTCTCCTGAGAGAAGGGATAATACCTATGATTGATCAAGTACACACTTACTCCTTCCATCACTACCTCATAGACCCCAGAATTGGTAAACAGCTTCCAATACAACAAATCTCCTTTATTCACTGCATCAAATATAGGATCAAATAACTCATGCTCATACATCTTATGCATGCACTCCCAGATTACTCAATCCTTCTCCACACCATCCATGGTAGGAGGTTTTGCAGCAAATGTTTTCTTCAATATTTTCCACAGATCTTCTAAGTCTTCACTATCTAAAATTCGAAACATGACATCTAGACTTAGAAATGTCTGTGCTGTATTGTCAGCTCTTGTAAGCTTCCACCAAGTCCTCCCTTTGTGTTCATAAACAGCATATTCTATGATAGCAAACTTCTTTCCATGTTCACTAGGTGAAATATCATCATTTTCCTGCAGAATTAGCTGTTTATCAATTTCATCATTTGAAGGCCGTTGAGACTCCTTAGTAACTGTGCCAACTTTCTCCATCCTCTTGAGTCTTTTGGCTGCTCTTTGTACATTAAGTACAGACTTCTCAATTTCTGGAAAACTTCCACCTGCTTGATGTAATGCCCCTGCTTGTGATGATGCACCTGCTTGGGATGATGCACCTGCTTGTGTAGTTTCCAAAGTTGTTCCTCCAGCTTTTCTTTTCTTAGAATCCCTAGCTTTCTGCAGCATTTCACTTTGTCTCCTAAGATACTCAGCTTCCTCAGGAGAGTTGATAGTCATCCAATCCTCCACATCATACAATCTTAGGACTGGTCTGACTGCTCTTTTTATGGATTCAAAACTCATATCTCTGAAGTCACCATCCTTCCACTTCCTGTGTCTCTTAAGCAAAACTTTGTAGTGTTCAAGTTGCCCTTTCTTTGAAGTTAAATACTTCTCTCTCTGAATTTGATTTGCCCTTCTTTCCAGATACTCAGTTTGATATTTGTAAACAAGGCAAGTCAACTCATACATGTCTTCCAAAGGAGCATTTATTAACTCCTTTTCCCATTGATCAAGAAATTCTCCAACATGAGGTACCCTGTCATCCAGTTCTCTATGCATAATCTCAACCTGCTTGAGCATATCTTTGGGCCTCATCTGTTGCATTCTTTGCTCCTGCATATCCATCTCCTCTTGTTGTAGCCTGAGAGCTACTTGTGCATCATGTGCTTCTTGTGCCCTTTGCTGTTCAGGAGTTAGATGCTTGTATTTTCTCTTAGGCTGTTCCACCATGATTCCTTTTCCTTTGTCTTTTGGATCCACTGTTGGTGCTGGTTTCACTTTAGATGCAGGTTCTTTGATTGTAATCCCCTTCTGAGCTGGTTGCTTTCTGTTCTTTCTAACAAAAGTTTGAGTAATATTCTTAGCAGGGGAACAACTTACAGCAGTGGGATCAGCAACAGCAGGGGAAACTTTTGAAGCAGGGGCTTCTTCTTGACTGCCCATGGTGAGCAATGTTTAAGCAATTTCTTTGGTTGCACTCCCCTTGTCACTTCCCTTATCAGCACTTCCTTTCTCCATCCCTTTCTCAGCACTTGCTATCTTTCCATGTACACCACCAGGATATGAATAGTACTGAGTAGACTCTTCTGTATTTGGAACTTCCTCCCCTTTGGAAGCATCCTCATCTGTTGATATAATCAGTCTGGGCTTTCTCCTCCCCTCAAGAGTAGCAAGTCTGATTTCCAAGTTATTGATAACCAGGCCTTGCTTTTTGACATCTTGTACCAGTTGTGCATTCTGCCTTTTCAGACTCATACACATTTTCGTCAATTCCAAATTAGTCAAAGGTTTCATGCTGCTCTCAATCCTAGAAGGGGATTTCTCCCCCTTTTGGATATCATGGAGTGAGGGAGAGGACTTACTGATGGTGTCACTGTCCTGCTCACCCCTTGAGGATGAGACAGTAGTGGCAGCCAAACCCTCAGGTTGCTCCAAACCCTTGGAGACTCTCCTCTCTGCTGCTTGTGAAGATTCACCAGGCAAGGGAGACCTGGCAAACCTATATTTAGATCGCCTTTCATGTTGTGGATCAGCAGGGGTAAAGGACTAGCAGGGTGTAGGTTCTTGGCAGGGAAATCAGAAGGTTGGTGTTTAGCTGTTTGATTCTTGGCTTCTTCCCGTCTGATTTGGTTCATCATAATTGAAGTGAATGGAATGGACCTGCCTGAAAACTGGGGTGATGGTTCAAGAAGTGTGGTGAATAGTTTGGTGGTATGTTTGGTTGCTGAAAAATAGTTTCTGTGTTTAATTGGACCATGATCACTCATATTCAGCAGAAGTTCTATAAACCTTGGGTACATACAAAACTTTGAGTTGCTTGAAACGTTTTTAACCATTCCTTTAAAAATCATTTGAGAAAAACAATACTTCCTCCCTGTTGCAAAGCAGATCAAGGCAGAAGCCATCTCACTACCAAATTCATTAAAAGCAGTGGTTTTTGGTGACAAACATTGCAAAATTGTATGAATCAAATACTTCCAATGAGGGGCAAACTGACCTTTAGAAAACTTACATTTTTGGTTTTTAGAAAGTTTGTACCCCAATTTAACAAGACCTGCAAAGATTTCAGCCTCAGAAAAGTTGGTTATCCCATCCTCATCATTAAGAAGAAGATTCTCCCTGATGGAGGCAAGTGTAATCACCTTGGGATGACCATCAACAGTGCTTTGAATTGTAACCTCTCCATTCACTGTTTTGGTCATGGATTTAGACCAGAACTGCTGAATGTGTGAGGTATAGATTCTAGGGTTGATGAGAAGGGCCACTCTAAAGTATGAGGACTTTAGAAAGGCCACAGCATCAGCAAACTCTGCTGGTTCATCATGTAACAAAGCGATTTGGTTATGATTAGCAGCAATTTTGAGATTCATGATAAAGTTTGAAAATAGTTTGAAGGTTTATAAAGGTGAGAGGTAGGTGGGATTAAGTCGAGAGAGAGAGATGGACCTGCTGGTGAATGGAATTAAGTTTTTATAGGCGAATTGAAGAGCTGTGATTGGACCAAAATTTTCAAATTGAAAAAATATCAAAGATAAATCTTGATAAAAAAGTAATTTATTTGAAATAATAAAGAAAAGAGTACCAATCAGCGAAGAAAGCGCCTTAAATATCTTTTAAAAACAATAAAATATTCCCTAACCAAAATTTGTGCAAGCAGGCCTAACGGCTATGAACAGGGTAACGGTATTGTCGGTCAACAGGTCAACGGTCAAACAGGGGAATGTTATGAAAGCAGGGGAAGCAAAAGATGAAAGCAGGGGAAACTTTCCTAGGGGTATTGGACAAGTCATGGAGAGACCAATGCTAACTAGCTCTGCTCTAATGCACACACTTGTATACACATAATAGATACATAGAAACTCAAGAGTCCTCTATTCAGCAAAGGTATCAGTACAAAAAGTCAATACATAAGTCACCCTGCACCAGGTTAACCCAAGAAAACATGCATACCCCAGTCACCATCCCTACCTTTTCCCTTACCTATGGTCAGTCAGTCTTGGCAATGTGTGCCACACATCTGTACTTGAACAACAAGCTGTTTTAATAGAGAAATGTAAGCACCCATTACAGTGCCTCAAGGTTTCAGAGTTCTGACAAGCTTTGCAGCAAGTCCTCATTACCCTAAACCCTCACTCACCAGTGGATATGATCTAAGATCATATATGAGTATCCTAAGGATACCCTGAGTCCTAAAGGTGTGACCTAACCTCCCCTGAAACATAGAGTATATACCTGATTCACCAATGAGAATAGTATGCACCATATGAAACTCTGCATTGTTAGTCTAAAACCACATATAACCACTTTGTAAAAAGAACAAACCCAGCTTAAAGAGAAAAATTCTCTTAGTAGGGGAACGAACCCCCAGCAGGGGAATCTGTGTTAAAAAGCAGTGGAATAAAAAGTGATGGAAAAATTGACTAACAGTTATACAACAACAGCAGTAAAGCAACCCTGAACATACATGACAAAATAGACATCAGTTTTTAGGGGGTAACCATTCCAATACCTACAACCAGATACTGAAACCTCCCTACTTCAAAAGCTTTTGTTAAAAGATCAGAAACATTAAGTTCTGTATCAATTTTCTCAGGGACAATCAGTCCTTTTTCAAAACAATCTCTGATAAAGTGATGTCTAATTTTAATATTTTTAGTCTTGCTATGAAAAACAGGGTTCTTAATAATGCAAATGGTGCTGTTGTTGTCAATGAATATCTTGGTTTTAATAAAGTTACACCCATAATCAAGCAGTTGATTTTGCACCCAAAGTACTTAACCACAGCATGCAGCAGCTGCTACATACTCAGCTTCAGTTGTGGATGTGGCCATAATAGTCTGCTTCTTACATTGCCAAGATATAAGTCTGCTTCCCAAAAATTGGCATCCCCCTGTTGTAGACTTCCTATCATTGTTGTCACCAGCATAATCACTATCTGAGTAGGCTATCAACTCAAATGGTGACTCTTTTGGATACCAAAGTCCTAAGGTGGGATTACACTTTAGATACCTAAAAATTTTTGTTACAGCAAATAGGTGACACTCTGTTGGTGACACCTGGTATCTTGCACATAAGCAGACTGCAAACATGATGTCAGGTCTTGAAGCTGTGAGATACATAAGAGACCCAATCATAGACCTGTAGTTCCTGACATCTATAAGCTTTCCAGGACCATATTTACCCCATGGATGATCCTTGTCCATTGGAGTGGACACCTTCTTTCCATCAGACATGCCAAACTTCTTCACAATCTCAGCCACATATTTGTCTTGTGAGATAAATATCCCATCTTTCCGCTACTGAACTTGTAACCCCAAAAAGAAGTTTAGTTCTCCCATGGCACTCATTTGGAATTTATCCTGCATCACTTTGGCAAACTCTTTGCTAAGCATAGAGTTAGTGGATCCAAAAATGATGTCATCAACATAAACTTGTACTAGCAGAAGGTCACCCTTTTGTTTCTTGGTAAATAGGGTCTGATCAATCTTCCCCCCGCTGAATCCATTGTCTAAGAGATATTTAGAGAGAGTACCATACCAGGCTCTGGGAGCTTGGTGAAGTCCATACATAGCCTTTTTCACCTTGTATACTTTGTCTGGATGTTCTGGGTCTTCAAACCCTGGAGGTTGCATAACATAGACTTCTTCATCAATGGTTCCATATAGAAAGGCACTTTTCACATCCATTTGGAAAACAGTGAAGTCCATGAATGAAGCATAAGCAAGGAATAATCTAATGGCTTCAATCCTGGCTACTGGAGCAAATACCTCTTCATAGTCAATTCCTTCTTCCTGAGTATACCCTTGTGCCACTAGTCTTGCTTTGTTCTTGACAACTATTCCCCTTTCATCCTTTTTGTTCCTGAGTACCCACTTTGTCCCAATAGGCCTTGCCCATTTGGGACAATCTACCAGAATCTAAACCTCTTGTATGTCAAACTGTAAGAGCTCCTCTTGCATGGCTTCAACCCAGCTTGGGTCATTTAAAGCCTGAAAAATCTTCTTTGGCTCTTCTTGTGACAAAAATGCAGTAAACAAACAACATTTCATGTTGTCATGATTGAACTTCATGGTGATGTTAGCAATGAAGCTGTGCTCCTTTGCTGTATACCATGTATGTCTAGGGGCTTCAGGATTACCAATGATTTGAGAGATAGGGTGATCCTTATTGATTCTGTAGGTAGGCTGGATGATTACTTCTGTTTCATCTTCTTCCAAATCAGAATTGATGGGGCTATTTTGATTAGGAAAGAAGTCCTTAAAGGAACTTCCAAATGATACAACATGACCTAGAGATGGGTGCTGGTGAGCTGAATGAAGCTCTGAGTAACTTGGGCCTCCACTCTTGATTATTCTGCTTCCACCGCTAGATATAATAGGACCATCAGCTATGGGTGTAGATGATGAAATGAGTGGGGATTCTCTTTCTGCATCATTAGTATCATTAGCAACAGGATCCTTTGTGGAAGGGGGAATCAATTGGTCTAGCAGGGGAATCCTGGATTCTACTGCCTTCAGCCATTCCGCTGCTTTCAGGAGGTGACATAGCAGGGGATGAGATTGGCTGTTCTTTTCCTAGAGAAGAATTATCTTCTTGATCATCAGCTTTAATAGGAAATAATGAGGGTACATTCATGTACCTCAGGGGTGACTTCTCTGCACCAGTTGGTTCTTGAGTACCTGAAATGTTAGTGTTCTGCAAAGCAACAGGTACATAATTCATAGACTTTGAAAGTACTTCTATATCAAAGAACCAGTCAGGACCTGTTTGAACATCTTCAGGTTTGTCTTCAAGAAAGTTCACATGAAGATTTTCTGTGATTTTGCTTGTCTTCTTGTTGAAGACCCTATATCCCTTGATGTTTAATGAATAACCCACAAAGTATCCATCATCACCCTTTTCACTAAACTTACCCAGATTGTCAATAGTGTTCAAGATGATCACATGACATCCAAAAGGTCTGAAGAAGTCAATTAAAGGAGGTCTTCCATTGAACAGCTGATAAGGGGTCTTGTTGTGTGCCTTAACCACCAAGGCCCTGTTTTGTACATAACAAGCAGTGGATACAGCTTCAGCCCAAAAGATAACTGGAAGTTTGGAATCAGACAACATAGTTCTTGTAGCTTCAATAAGTGTCCTATTCCTTCTTTCTGCCACTCCATTCTGTTGAGGTGTTCTTGCAATGCTGAATTCCCTCTTGATTCCTTTGTTTATGCAGAAAGAGTCTAGTTTCTGATTTCTGAACTCACCACCATTGTCTGATCTCATGGTGACTACCTTCATGCTTTTTGATAGTTCAATCTGATTGATGAACCCAATGAGTACATCAGTTGTGTCACTCTTCTGAAATAGAAAGAATGTCCATGTGAACCTTGAAAAATCATCAGTAATCACTAGGCAGTACCATTTATTCATTATGCTTGCCACATAAGTAGGACCAAAGAGATCCATATGCAGTAGTTCCAATGGCTTGGTGGTGGACATACTTGTTTTTTATTTGCAAGATGCTCTGTGTTGCTTCCCTTTCAGACAGGCAACACAAATATGTTCATTGACAAAAGACTTGGAAGGAAGACCATGAACCAAATTATATTTTACTAGTTTGTTCATGTTCTTGAAATTAAGATGACCAAGTCTTCTATGCCATTTCTTACACTCATCTACTGAGGCTTTGGCAATAAAACATGTTTCATTGTCTTGGAGAGATATGTCCTTGAGATCAATTGTGTACATATTCTTCTGTCTTGGTGTTCTGAGTACAATAGGAGTGTCTGGTGGTAAGACAAACTCCTTTCCTAACACCAAGCATTCAGTGTCAGTAAACAAGACAAAATTCTTGTTATCAGTCATCTGTGACACACTGAAGAGATTGTACTTGAGTTTTTTCACCAAGTAGACATTGTCAAAGGTCATCCCATTGGTGACAATAGTTCCTTTTCCTGTTATAGTTCTATGCCCATCTCCAAAAGAAACACCATCATTGTCATGCAGGAGCACAAAGTTAGACAGATAAGATTTTTGTCCAGTCATACTTCTTGAGCATCCACTATCCCAATATGCTCTATCATCCCTTGTCTTCTTTGTCACCTGCAAAAAGAAAAACAAATTAGTTTTTCTTGGGGACCCAAGCCATTACAGACTTGGATCTACCTCGTGTATCAATGTAGGATAGTTTATCAAAAACTAGAGATACACCATTAGATTGAGTACCCCTTTTGGGTACCCAAACCCAACGAGCTGAGGCTTTCACAGCTTTTCCCCATCTTCCCATGCTCATAGAAGGCAAAACTTTGTTAGCAGGGGATACCCCAATTTTAGCAGGGGAATCCCTATGCTTAGCAGAGGGAACCCATCTTTTGTTTTGGCCTCTATTCATGTGTTGGGAAGGTCTAGATCCAGATCTATATGCATTATAAGGTGTTGGGATGGTCACAGAAGTGCTGGGCTTTGTGTGAACATCATTCTCCTTTCTAAGTGCAGGAACAACATATTTATCAGTCACCCTGTTTCTCAAGGCAGGGGCAACATACTTGGCAGGGGAAAAGGATTTTGCCCCTGCATTTAGAAGAATGGTTTTAGGTTGCATATCCTTTAAGGGATTTGCAGCCACCATCTCCATTGGTGCCTTACACTCTTGATAAGTGTGCTCAAAACTGCCACATGTGAAGCAGGGCTTGGTGTTAATCACAAAGTCTTCTCCTAATTGATGAGACTTTTGGTCATTCCAATTTCTTTGATTACCTCTTACAGTCCTGTACATACCAGCATATTTAATGGTGGACTTAGGGGACTGTGATCTGGTCTTAGATTTGGGAGAGCTACTCTTAGAACTAGAATCACTACCAAAAATTCCTTCTCTTGAAAATAGAACAGGGTTATCAATTTTCCATTGTTTTAAAGAAACCTGTTCCTTTTCAAAATCCCTAATAACACTAGTTTTTACTAGAGACTCTTCAGTATCAAGATTATTAGGTATATAAGCACTCAAGTCAAACTCAATGTCATCCTGTTTTTGAAAACAAGGGAGACCAGTCCAGGACAAGTCTTTTCTAGGAAAGGTACATGGATGTTGGCAGGGGGTGGTGGTATGGTAGCATGCTCATTTTTAATCCCAAACCCTGTTTTATCCCTAGGAGATTGACCAATTTCAACTGCTTTGGTTAAATCTTTTGAAGCTTTTCTAAATTTTTCAACAGTTTCCTCATCTATCTTTTTGTTAGTTTTAAAAATTTCAAGTTCAGCAGTCAATTCCTTTATAGATTGGTTATTCTCCTTGGCATCTCTTTCTAGAATCACAATGTGATCCCTATAATCACTTTCTCTTTGCTTAAACTCTCTTATGGTGGACTGTAAATGTTCTAAAGCACGTCTATAATTATCAAGATCATTATCACAATTGATATAGTCAGCTTTTACCTTTCTGATTTGATCATTCAAAGACTCAGTATTTTTCCTACAAGCTTTAGTACAATATGAATCATCATATACCTCATTGTCAGAGCTGGAACTTGACATGGCCATAAGTGTAAAGTCTTCTTCTTTTTCCTCAGCAATCAAAGCTTGATTTCTTTCCACATTCTCTGTCATAGCACTCCAGTCCCATCGACTTGCTCCATCTATCCCCTGCATGGCTACCATGGCTTTAGCACCAAAATCATCATCTCTTGTTTCCTTTCTGTAGCTGTTTCCAGTCTTAGGTCCTCTGCATTCCCTGGCAAAATGACCCTTCTTGCCACAGATGTAGCATTCAACTTTTGTTTTATCAAACCCAACCACATCAGAGGGATTGATTGAGATCTTCTTCCCATACTTCTTGTAGAACCTATTGGCTCTCATGCTGAGCATAGCCATATTCCACTTGATATCCATCTCTTCTAGCCCTTGCTTACTGATTTGACTTAGATCTTCATGTAACACAGTAGATCCTTGTGGCCCTTGAGATGCTATAAAAGCACAACCAGTATCAAGGCTGAATGTAGCTGGTCTCTCTTCATCATAAGATGATCCAGACCTGGTAGCAGGGGAATAAGCAGCAGGGGCTACTTCAATTCCACTGTTTTTGGAGATTCCGCTGCTTTGTGATATGAATGCTATGTTAGCAGGGGGAATCAGTGGATCCACTTGAGTTGGTGGGAATCGTTCCTTTTGACTTCATCTCATTGACAACAGGTTCAAAAACTTTTAAGTTATTGTATATGTCATCAATGTTCTTGTTGTCCAAGTCATCCTTATTCTGCCAAATTGCCTTATAGACAAACCATTCTTTCTGGAGGCTGTTAAGAAATCTGGTATTCACCTACTCTTTTGACACCTCGATATCAAAGAATTCCAACTGGGCCACCATATCTTGAAGCCTATTGTAAATAGCTCCAATTGATTCATCACCAATTGCTTTGAAAGAAGCAAAATCATCCAGCATTTGATTCTTCTTCTTCTTCTTTGTGGCTTCATTTCCTCCAAAGGTTGTGCCTATGGCTTCCCATAGTTCCTTAGCTGTTTTGTATTTTCTGAATCTGAGTTGATGTCTATCAGGTAGAGCCAACAGCAATGAGCTGTGAGCCCTGACATCATGCCTTCTAGCCAGTATTTCCTTATCACAAAGAGCAGCAGATTTCTTCTTGTCCTTACCTTTGGAACTTTCACCTTTTTCTTCTTCCTTGCCTTCTTCAACTGCTAACATTTAGTTGAATTGATCACCAAATTCTATGATCTCCCAGAGAACATAGTGTTTCATTTTCAGGTATTGTTGGATTCTGAATTCCCATAATTCAAAGTTTTCAGGATCCAACATAGGTAACTTGAGGTTATTGTGGTTGTTGCTGTTTGAGGACGAGTCTGAAGACATGTTTGCTATGAGGGTTTTGTTCTTGATTTAGACAAAGTTTCTCAACAAGCTCTGATACCACTTGTTGATCCTAAAGTCAGATCTTAAACCTTAATAGCTTGTTTAAGGGTTGTGATAGAAAGAAAGAATTCAATCTAACACTAGAGAAACTTTGCAAAGCAAAGTAACTAAACAAGATGCGGAATATAATGTTTAGCACAAGAACAATATGATTGAAACGTTGAACTTTAATATATCAATGATATACGAATACCCTAAAATGGTATTAGGGTTTACAAAACCTTAAAATATGACAATGAAAGACAAATGAGAAAAGACACACATTGCATGCTAACCTAGTGAGTCCTTTTATAGCCACAAGGACTCACGTACAAGATCACTACTAACAAACTTGGAAAGTATTAAGGAATAATAACTGAAACGCGTAAAAATCTATTCCATGTTTATCTCTGACAGCAGGGCCTTTGACTTCAGCAGGGGAACCAATCCCCCTGCCTTTGTTATTTAGCAGGGGGAACTTACTTTAGCAGGGGTACGGATAATAAACTAGCAGGGGTAACAAGTAAGCATAGATTTATTCCCAACAAGGAGATCATTCGTGACCTAGAGATGACTGACATTGAGTTTTGTCTGTGAGGACAACACGGTTACTGGGCTAATCTTAGAGTGGAACCAGACTTACATTCTAGGATCAAGGAATCTCAGAAGGACGATGGTGAGATTTGGGCTATCATTCAAAACCTTGATCAACAGACGGAGTTTCGTGTTGATAATGACGGTATCTTATGGTAGGGCACTAGACTAGTGGTTCCTGATGACTCTACTCTCAGGGAAGCTGTGTTGACTGAGGCTCACAGTTCTCTATTTACCATACATCCTGGTTCACCAAGATGTACCACGACATCAAGAAAAACTTTTTGTAGAGTGGTATGAAGCAGGATGTTGCCACCTTGGTTTCTAAGTGTATGATCTGCCAGCAGGTGAAGATCGAACATCAGCGAGCTAGTGCTTTACTACAACCATTAGATATTCCAGCGTGGAAGTGGGACAAAATCTCTATGGATTTTGTTACTGGTCTTCTGGTTACTCAGAAGAAGAATGACGCTATCTGGGTCATTTTGGACAGGTTGACTAAATCTGCTAATTTTCTGCCGATTCGCAAGGAGCATCCGGTCAGCAAATTAGTAGACACATTCTAGAGGGAGATCATGAGACTGCATGGTACTCCATCAGAAATCATCTCTGACAGAGATCCCCGTTTCACATCACGTTTCTGGCAAAGTCTACAGAAAGCTTAGGGCACCAGACTTAAGCAAAATACTGCCTTTCATCCCCAGACCGACGGATAGTCGAAACGTACCATTCATACATTGGAGGACATGCTACGATCGTGTGCTCTAGAATGGTCAGGAAGCTGGGATGATTATATATTCCTAGTAGAATTCGCATACAACAACAGCTGACACGCTAGCATCAAGTGTGCTCCCTTTGATATGTTGTATGGTAGAAAGTGCGCACCCCAATCTGCTGGGATCAGGTGAGCGAACGACTGCTTGAAGGTCCAGAGATGATTGAAGTGACCAATGAGAAGGTCGCTGTCGCCAAGGCAAAGCTTCAGGAAGCTCATGCTCGTCAGAAGAGCTATGCTGATAAACGTCGTAGAGATGTATCTTTCAACGTAGGTGACCACGTTTTCCTCAAGGTATCACCTGCACGAGGAGTTAGATGTTTTGGAATCAGAAGGAAGCTCAGTCCTCGCTTCATCGGATCGTTCGACATCATAGAACGCGTTGGTGAAGTGTCATACCGTTTAGCGTTACCGCCTCAGCTATCACACGTTCACAACGTGTTTCGTGTGTCCTTACTCAGAGGATACAACATCATCCAGTTCATGTTGTCCAGTATCTACTTGACCAGATTCCAGAGGATCTTTCATATGTCGAAGAACCCGAGAGAGTTCTTGAGCGACAAGATCATGTCATGCGGAGGAAGACGATCCCTTTCGTCAAAATCCTCTGGAGGGATCATCCTGAGCGGGAAGCCACTTGGGAGACGAAGGAGTCTATACGGACTTCTTACCCTCATTTCCAGTTCTAATTCGGGTATGTTTTCTTTTAGTTTACGTTTCTCCAATTCGAGGACGGATTGTTCTTTTAGAGGGGAAGAGTTGTAAAGCCCGCATTAAAAACCTATGAACAGTACACGTGAACAGTAACTTACGAAAACACGATAAAATTTAAACTTTCCATTTATAATATTAATACACGTGTCACGATAATAAATAACGAAAAATCATGAATATTATAAATGTGACACGATCACGAATACCAAAATCACGAATAATAAATCACGAACACACACGTTAATTATTTAACACACGAAAAGTTACGGGTTACCCTTAGTGGGCCCCACATGCCGCGGCAAGACAAAAGAAGGAGGCCAAGTGGGCCGTTTGGCCCAAAACCAATTTTAATAAAAACATAATGAGGAAACCTTTTTTATTATTTTTAGGTTCATAGAAAAATTTTTGTCTCCTCCTTATCCTCCCATGTGCCGCCGGCTACACCACCACAAAAGGCAAAACTGGACGATTTTGGTTGCTAGTTTAATTGTTCGTGATCATCTTTTCATTCTACACGCATTCGGTATAATCAAACCCTTTTTCTTTCTTTTTAAATCTTTTGATTTCATGTTAATTATTTAATTAATCATCAAGAACACAAATAAAAACATGTAATGGATTAATTAAATACATGGGACGGGTTTGGTTTGTGTGTGGTTGGTTCGGCCGAGACACCGAGACCCCCAAAGGGGTGCTCAGCTTGTTTTTATTCACCACCACCGAGACCCTAAAGGTCTCGGCTTGGTTGGTTTGTGGCTCGAACGCAGCAAGGAACCCCGATCGAAGGTCGGGGTGTGTTTGTGTTTTCGGTTTGTGTGCACCGAGGCACCACCAAGACCCCCAAGGGGCTCGGTTGGTTTTTGTTGTTCGGACCCGAGACCAAAGGGACCCCGACTTCAAGTCGGGGTATGTTTACATGTTTGTTAGATTAAGTAGTGTCAACCGAGACCCCTCCAAGGTCTCGGTGGGACTTTTATATGGCTTATTTGGTTCGGCTTATATTAAACACAGGCTCGGGATTCGGGTTTTTATATAAACTTGATAAATCATGTCATATTAAACTTTAGGTTAATTAATTTATTAAATTAATTCATGTATAACCTAAGGTATTTATACATAGTCATTTTAATTAAACATGTATTTTAATTAAAATAACATAACGTATTGTTTAATTAAATTAACCAGTTATTTAATTATTAAGCTATAACCATGACTTGTATTGTACTAAGTTAACTTCACTTATTATTTATAATTCAACTTAATTCTAATTATGGAAACTTACTAATTTTGGAAACTTTCTATTTTTGGAAACTTACTATTTATGGAAGCTTGCTATATTTAGAAAGTTACTTAGTATTACAATACAAGTATTATAATACACTAATACATGAATAATACGCAACAGAACATACGAATAACCACAGTTAAACACAGTAAATAGTAAAACATGACAAAATACGTATAAAAAGCCAATAACACATGAAACCAGTAAAAACACATGTAATTCAGACAACTCATACACGTCCATATTTCTTATGTAGTGTTATCCGTCGAGGCGGATTAGTCTTCATCGTTTTCCTTAGCTTCTACTGGACATAAGGTACGGATTTCCCGTCCTTTAGTAAGGATAATCTCTTCCTTCATTAGGATTTCCCGTATGCAGCCAACTGTTTTCCTCGGTAGTTACAGATTAAATGCTTATGTTTCATTAGTTACCTTAGCCATATACATGCATGACCGGTTTCACCTAGTTATAGAGGTACCATAACCATAACACTAGAGGCACTAGTGTTATGACTTCACCACGACGGAGTGATAGCTCGTGGCGTCCATTTTTAGTTATTTGGCCATTATATTATTATATTATCATGTGGGGGCGTATGGGTGAATCCTAGTTACATGTTTCAGTCAGGATTTCATGGTGAATGTGGTGTGTGCCTTGTATCCTTCACAAGGAGGTGATCCCTCCTACCCACTTACCAGTTAATTAGAGGCATACCCTCTAATTTGCATGACGAGGTCACCCCTCCAAGTATTCATGCACGTTGTTGACCTCATGACCTATATTGGCTATTATGGTACATTAACTAATACAGATTTTCATAAGTAACATAAGCTATGTTTTTAGAACTAAAACCAGTTAACATGACAGACAACTAGGTTTTCTAGGACTTATTCATTTCCGCTGCCATTCATGATTTGTATTCTTTATATGCTTCCATATTCTATGTTTTCCATGCTTTATTGTATATCCATGCACTGAGCGTTACGCTCAGCCGCCTACTTTTCCATGTTCCCAAACGGCAGGTACCCAAGGACGCAAGTAGGAACTCCAGAGTATGTGCATTCGGATTGGAAGCTATCCGGCCTCTTTTACCTTATGCATTTATTCCTACTTTATCATACTTTACTTCTTTTGGACATTTTTTAGTCCTTTCCATTTACAGTACTTATATTGCTTGTGCGTGAGTTACTAGACTACCGATGTTTGATTCCGGTATTTCTATTTATGGTCATGAATGTTTAGACATTTACCTTGTATGCTTTGATGATACGCCATAATTTACTGTAGCATCCTATCCTATTAAATGGGGTGTTACAACAACCTTGTATATTCGATGGGATAGTACCAAATGTTGTAGTAACGCGTCATCAACCCCTTACATCCTGAGTTTTATATGAAAAATTTTGATCTTTAAATTATTTCCTTTGCATCTTGGCTTAGCGAAATTCAGCAGGCATGTTTCCATCGCAATCTAAATATGTTGAGGAAATACTTGAATGAACCTACATGCATCATTGCAACCTTTGCAAGACAACGATTGATACTGAATTCAAGTTGGTTTCTGATGGTGACCCGATTTTGTTGGTAAAGTATTAGTTCGAAAAGCAGTTAAGTACAGTGAATGTGTGTGAATATTACATAGGCAACCTTCTTTCTTAAAGAAAATGTAATAATGACTAGGCTATAATTGACTCAATAACATCATATAATCAATTACTACTATCGACCTCGTACATTGATATCCAAATTATCGCATATAGATTGAATATTGTTAGGAATTCCTAATCTTAATAGATATCATCATCGCCCGGGTCGTAGTCAACATCAACATCATTGTTCTAACAAGCTATTGGTACCATATCCAACGCTCCGCGGTTTGAAAGCAGGATGACTTGCCATATTATTTTTAATAGATTCAATTTCATCCTCCGTGCCTTGATCATTTGAGAATCAACATTTTTTCAAGGTTTACTATCATCATCCATAAACATACATTTTACCTTTAGAAATTGTTTTTTAAAACTATTAATTTTCTACACTAGAGGGTATAAGTTTTCCCTTCCTCTTGCACAGACATAGAAGCCTTATTAAATGATTCTAATTCCTCAATACTCGGATAATCAACGTTTAAAGCCACAAACGAGTAACTAACATAAAATGTACCATTACCATATGTCGAAACATTTATCGTACTTGTGGTCTTTCGAGAGTTACTTACCCCTCTAGTCGATTGCTTTAATACATGTCGATAACGAGTTTTTGGCTTCACATAAACCGGTTTAAAGGTCTTGTTAACTCTATTAGTACCACAAGAGTTCTTCTTTTTAACTTCAACAAAACTTTTCCCCTTACGTATTTCCATGTTATTCACCACCTATTTAGGAGCAACTTTTGGACAATGAACAAGTGAGTGACCAAAGATCAATCATATACTACAACAAGAAGGTTTCCACTCATATTCAACACAAATTTTTTCTTTCAAGGTTTAGAACCGCCATCACAAACTTTTCACTAAAGTCATTAAAGCGTTGATTTCAATCAGAACTCTTGTATAGTTGCTTTGCCACATGATAAAAACATATGGAATTTGTATAGTAGTCAAGCATCATTGGGGTACCAATTTTTGTGGCCATCAAGGTTAACCCATCTGATGTGTATGTAACCAACGGTACATCATATAATTTCACCCAAACAAGAACACACACTGATTCTTCTTTAAGAAGACTTACATAAGGCGATCATTTGTTAAGATAAATAGGGATTCCGTGGGTCATCCATAGACAATCTATAAGCAGAAAATCAAGACCCTCTCTATATGAGAACTTTAAAAAGAAAAAAAAAACGCTTTAACATCGTAACTTTCTTGAATCCATATTTCCCATTTGTTTTGCACAAACCATTTCATAAATGGAAATGCCAACCTTTTTCCCATGAAAATACCCATAGACCGAATTCTTCATTTAATTATTAGTATCACGAATCGAAGTCAAGGGCACTCCAAATGGCATTATTAGCATCATTATGCACTTTAGCTTCAAGTTTTCAAATATTAGCCATAATTTTAGAAGTAGGTCTAACCATATCAAAGTATATCAAAGTATGATGTAGTAAACTCATTAAAAGGTGTATGACTAACTTTCCCGCCTCGAATCTTGTTGGCGCTACCATTCGCTTTGAAAGTATTAGCAACATTAAGATTCAAGATCGGCCACGTGTTTTTCACATGTTGCTTAACCAATTGGAGTAAAGTAGTAAAATGTACTCTAGCTAGAGGCAAACTTGGTTAGAAGTATCCTTTATCTTCATTTAACCCACGAGTAATTGTGTCCATCTTCGCAATAGGAAATGTAGCATACCTTCCTAACCAACCATACACCATACCAGAATCTATAACCGTAAGAATAGCAGCCTCATTCTCCTCAACACCCTTACTACTACCTTTACCTTTAGAGTCAAAAAGCTATTTTCCATACCTAAACCATGTATAAAACTTCAAAAAAGATATGCCAATCGAATCACTAAACCCTAAACCGAGTTAAAACTATTAAAGAACAGTAATAAATCTATTATAAGAGAAAAAGAAAATCGAGTGAATGAAGGTTACTAGGTTCTCGTATGAATATGAGAATGCACCCTTCTCACATTAAATCGATCGATATAGTGCTAACAGAAACCTAGCAATGAATTTAAAAGAAAGTAAAACCCTACAAACCGACCGAGACACCCTAACAATTAAACCTTTAACAACTAAAATAGGTATAATTATAAGACTAGAACAAAGTAATGATTTTAATGCATACACGGTTCAGTTAATAAAAGAGTAAGTTTTTGCGGTGTATAAATGATTTAGGGCTAAAGAAAGAATCACCAAAAGTCGATGTTATATCTGGAGATAATTTTCTCTCTTTTGTAGTCGACTAGGTGTATATCAAATCTTGTTGTTAAACAAATAAAAGGGGAGTTTTTTTACAAATATATTAGTCAGTAGGTCGAACTCGCTACCTAGTTTTTATTCTACCGTTAATTGTAGATTCACATGTTCACTTTAGTATCCTACTTTCACGTGACGAGATATGGCGTATGTTGTTCAACAAGTCTATCTCTATATGCATGATCATCGTGAGCCTCACCTTATTTATCTGAAGCAAATTATACTATGTATTTGTGGAACTTCTTGATAATGGTGTTGATCATGAGATGCATGTTTCTACTATGACTAGGCTCACTCCGGATACCGATGTTGATTGGGCAGGTTTTCCGGACAG
Source organism: Glebionis coronaria (assembly GCA_025667525.1). NCBI lineage: Eukaryota > Viridiplantae > Streptophyta > Magnoliopsida > Asterales > Asteraceae > Glebionis > Glebionis coronaria. The sequence continues at coordinate 540,307,749 of CM046879.1, forward strand.
TTGGCAGTCCACTTGGTATTATGTTTTCCTTGAGGATAAAATATTATCATGATATGCTAAACGATGGGTTACATCACCTTGTTCTAGTGTTGAGGCTGAGTATCAGGGTGTTGTGTTAACATATAAGATTCATAGTAACAAGGGGTGATCCGGAGGTCGGGGATGATAAAATAGATATTTAGACATTTTTTATAGTGAAAGTAGCAAAAAGAAGGAGAGTGTGTGTATTATAGAGATAGAAACAAAATATACAAAATGAGAATCCGTAACCCTACATGGAAGTATGTAGGGGTATATATAAGTCCCTCTGCGTCTTGCCTATTTGAATCTAATGTAATTCCGTAAATGACGCTCACATTTTAAGGCTAACATGTTGCTATTGTTTTCGTTCAACCTCTATGGATTCATAATCTTTTGAAGGAATTATATGGTCCTTCGTATAGTGCTGCATTTTTTTACTATGATAATGTCAGTGTCTTTTATGAAAGTAGGTATAATTTCTTTCTACTATATATCAAATGATATTGCACGCAAATATATAGAATGAAACATCATTTGTTGCACTACATCATCTACATAATTGGCCATGAGGGCTATGGGCTTAGAAAAATAAATACATTAAAAATACAAATGAAAAATGATAGAGAAACCTAATTCGTATGCCTAAAAAGAGGCCTAATCACAGGATTCAAACACGTGGCACAATTAAAGGCTGAGGTGAAGAAAGAGAATATATGAAATAGTGGGCCCCTGCATTCCGCCAATCACAACACGACACGTGGCATTAGGTCTGTTTTTAGGCTTTCTTATTAGCTCCATGTATCCATGCTCAATACAAATACATGTACCACATATGACCTCCAATATGCCCTTACAGTTGAAGCGGATGATGTACAAATGATCAAACTGGACCTCAAATATGCAAATAACTAATAAGGAAGACCTTTAGTAAAGATATCCACATACTGAAAACGTGATGGGACATGCAGAACAAAGTAAATGTCAATTTATGTGGGTTATGAGCAAGTGCGTATTTCACACATTTCATTTCGGTTTTTATATATGGATAACTTGGGTTCAGTGCGTTATATCTTGAGTTTCTTTCAAGTTTGAGCGTGTGAAGATCCCGTCTTTAACTGTGATAATAGTTCATTAGGGGCATATAAATCTATTCCATGGCAATCAAGGACGATACGATATGGTAAACGGTCGTGACTAGCCCTCCGTATTTATTGATGAATTTCCACATTAACTAGACACTCACAAGAGGATCTAGAGACACGTTTTTTAGGATATCACAAAGGGCATAAAGTGTATCTAAAAATATTCTATAATCATCTCTCATATGCCAATTCGCCTTTCAAAAACCACCTATCGCTAAGAAAGCAATATTTTTTTAATTCTAGGGCAAAAGGACTGAGAAAATTTTCAACACGCTTTTGATACAAACAGAGCGATTTCAATAATGGCGTACTGGCCCTATTCTTGTTCCTAGCCGTCTTTTACGAGTCCGAAAAGCCTCCTCAGAGGGATACTCAAAATCGAACAGAGAATGGCGGGCGCAGGGCTCCCACTAGAGCCTCCCCCTCTTCGCGGTCAAGATAGATGGGAAGGAGCCCTATCAAGAGCCCCGTGACATTACCGCTAAGAAGCTCTTAAACATACACATAAAAATACCTATGTATGAATATTACGTTAACTAATTAAACTCGAGTTATATTATTCTTTACACTACAAAAATGCAAGCCTTCCCTGGCTAATTTTTGAGGGTTTCCCTGGCGACATGTCGCCAGGGAAACAGCATCCCTGGCGACATGTCGCCAGGGAAAAATCGCCAAAGAAAGCTGGTGCGAGAAATTATCCCTGGCGACATTTTTGGTTTTCCCTGGCGACTTTGTGGGCCCCGCAGCCCTTGGGTTCAAAAACTAGTGCCACGCTGGATTTGGTGCGGGAAAGTTTTCCTGGCGATATATGTCGCTAGGGAAACTTTGGGTGATTAATAAACTTAAGTAAATCTGCTGTTGAATCCTTACTTTTCACTGGCGACATGTCGCCAGGGAAACTATTGGTTACGTTGACAAGTCAATGCCTCGCGTTGACAAGTCAACGTTTTGCCAGAGTTTCCCCTGGCGACATGTCGCCAGGGAAACTATTGGTTACGTTGACAAGTCAACGTTGTACCAGAGTTTCCCTGGCGACATGTCGCCAGGGAAACTATTGGTTACGTTGACAAGTTAATGCCTCGCGTTGACAAGTCAACGTTGTGCCAGAGTTTCCCTGGCGACATGTCGCCAGGGAAACTTTGCTGACATTTCAGAAAGTGAATCCAGTCCCAGTTTTCCCTGGCGACATGTCGCCAGGGAAACTTTGACATTATTTTTTTCCCAGCCTGCACAGGAGGCTATTTCCATATTTTTTCCGGAATTTTTCTGGAAAAAATCTACCAAAACCTGGGAATATAAATACAAAACCTGGGGATACAAATACTAAAATCTACCACGAATCTAGTACCAAAACACAATAACATGTAACCTCTCGATCGATTAACTCGATCAATACAAATACATATGTCACAATACTTGAGTACCAAATTCCTAGTTACACTTATTAGACTTGCAATTCGGGGTTTACAATTACTAAACTTTCATGCTAAGGTAGGAAAAACAAGACATACTAACCATTATTTCCACTACCGCCACTCCCACCGGCGCCACTACCGCTGCCTCCCGTGCCACTCCCACCGGCGCCACTACCGCTGCCACTCCAGCCGGCGCCACTACCGCTGCCTCCCGTGCCACTCCCGCTAGCACCACCCGATAGGAATGCTGAGAACGCATCGACAAACCTAAAGTCACTTCTCAGAAAGTCAAACACTTGAGATGCTTGTTCCAATCGTGGGTCGAAGGCAGGGGAGGAATATATCGAGTCCTTCTCGGCACTATCTGACCGACACCGGGCATGTGGCCTCGCTGCTTTCCGCCTCTCACGATACGGTTGATCTCGTCGTCCGTATGTTTGCCTGCAGCCTTCATTGCAAGCATTTCCTCCTAACGAAGTGACAAAAACAAACGACAGTTAGTATATTATTATTTAGTCGGGTTGGTACATTATTTATCGGCAGGGAATAGTAAAAAACCAAGGTGTATCCAAAAAAAAGTAATTAATTAATTTAAAAAAAATACTTACATACATAACGCGGTCCGCATCGCAAGGAAAATTCCCATGCTCGTCGGTGTGCGTAATGAAGAATTGGTCAATGACAATCGAGGGTGGCACATCAGCTTGAATTGCAGCTTGGGTCTGTAGATACATAGACACGCATATATAGAATTAAGCAAATTAGAAAAAAAATCACAACACCAAAACATATAATCAAAGACATATATGTATGTAAATTAATTATAGAATTTCTCACCACTTTGTCTCTAAGGAGTGCTAACGATCGAGATCCCTGCCGACTCGGCGTCTTCTGCTTAGACCGGTTCTGGGAGTTCGTCAGGCATCTTTTCTCATAATCCGGATTACTCCAAAGTGCGATATGTTTTTCCTAGTCCTCGGAAGTAATTTCCTGAGGACGCTCGCTGCGGACTCTGCCGATGTCTATCGTGCCGACATCGATGTCTCTGCGCCAATGCTTCGTCTTGAACGTGTTTTTTCGAGAATTGTAACTCTTTTGAAGCATGTGAGTGATGCCATCATGTATACCCTTCCATCTCTCAGGATCACTCTTGTGTGGCGTCAAATTAAACTTAGACTGCATTCATATACAACAAATAAAATAAACACAGAGTTAGAGTTAGAGATATAATTTATACATTATTTTTTTATTTATTTAATGGCTTATATATTTATTTAAATTTTTATAATAAAAACAACTTATCATGATAAGCATAAGCTTTTTGAAAATAGCTTGTTCTGATAAGCTTATCAAGACAAGCTGTTTGAAAACAACTTATCTTGATAAGCTTATCAGAACAAGCTGTTTGAAAACAGCTTATCCTGTTAAGCATATCAGAACAAGTTGTTTTCACACAGCTTGTTCTGATAAGCTTATCAGGATAAGCTGTTTTCAAACAGCTTGTTCTGATAAGCTTATCAGAACAAGCTGTTTGAATACAGCTTATCCGAAAAAGCTTATTACCTTATTCTCATCAAATATATATTTATTTAAAAAAATATATATTTATTTAAATTTTTTTATATATATTTAAATTTGTTTATATTTATTTAAAAAAATTATATGATATAAATAAATAAGATACAATTTGTATATTTATTTAAATTTATTATTTATTTATATGATATAAATAAATAAACACAATAATATTATGAACATAAAAATGATAACTGGCCTCTATGTTCGCCCAAACCATCGCCTCAATCTCATCAGGGACATCATTCCAACTTGGGTAGTACAGTGGCACGAGCCTCCTGATACAATCCCCGACGTAATTAGCTAAATGCTGAGCATGCGTGCCGCGAGGCCGGAAAGAGATTTCTTCAAAATCTACCGGGACAGCGCCATGCGCTTCAACTTCGTCCAACAAATCGAGACATCGGGTAATGCCCCGAGTCTTTCTACCGGCCTCTCTGCCGCCCAAAATTTATTTTCTTTTGCCTTTGCCTGCAAAAATCAAGTGAGTGACAAAGTAATAAAATATACACATTTAAACATATATATGCACCAAATTTATGATTGTGTTACAATAATCCAAATATTCTTACCTTTATTTCTAAATACGGCGAAACAACCGCTGCGGATGTTTGGTGTAGGAGGTTCATCCTCACCACCACCGTCACCACTGTGTGATCGTGCAACATCTGCTGACATCTGTACAAGTACAATTAGCATAACATAGACAAATTCATGAAAAAATAATATAAGCATGCAGAAATCCAATTACAACACAGCCAAATAAATATACAAATTTAAACAATCCACAACAATTAGATTCATTCATTAAAACAAATAAGTGTCTTTTGGAAGTTACAACTAAAGGTCAATCTTTTTCTTCACTTGAATAAACTCTGTCTTCACCATCATCATCATTCACACGTTCTTCATCACTTAAATCATGAGGGGAGTCTTCATCATTAGTAATACCATCGTCTTCGTCATCAACATCAATGATATTTGGCGGTGCATCAACCTCCGTTTCTTGGCCATCTATATGCAAGGTCACATCACCCAAGTCATTCAAATCAGTGGAAAGTAGTAGATCAGATGAGTTGTCGAAATGTATAATATCAGGAACGGCATCTGACACTATGACACCCCCGTTGGAAAACTTTTTATGATTAACATGTTCAACGACCATCCAGTTGGGTTTGTTCTTATCTTCAATGTAGAAGACTTGTTTGACTTGTGTTGCGAGAATGTATTGATCATCTTTCCAAAACTCAGCTCTTGTGTCGGTGAGTTGAGTCATGTTGTTTCTATAGATAAGACGTTGTTTACGTAATGTGGGGCGAGTGTCGAACCACTTAACTTTGAACAACAACACTGAACGACAAATAATGAAACACGAGGATCTGTTGAAGCTGACCATAAGCCATTGTGTTCTCAGGGCTAAGCACACAAATGTCGTTGTTTTGAGTTGTACGACGTTCATCGCGACTGTGCACGACATACCTCACATCGTCGACTATGCAAGAGTTTAGTGAGATTGGATGCGGTGATGGTCCACAAGCCAAAGCGAATAACTCGCTGGTTTGGATAACCTCTGGGCCTTTGTCATTGTCTACGTGACGTTGATGGATCTATGAGGAATAAAGGATTAGGTACAGAAAACTATTTATAATAATATTATTTTTTTTACAGGTAAGTACACAAGATAAGTCTAAGTTTGCCATTTTCCCAAACCACGCGGGGAATTCTTTTTCCGTGTCTTTGTCAGGATATAATCTGAAAAACGTTCATGGTATTAGAATAAGTCGTTATTGTTAAGAAAAAGAAGTTTAAAATAAAATAAAAAACGCGTACCTCTTGAACTCGGAAATATACTTGTCGATTTCAGGACTGTTGTTTAGTACATACCATTCCACTTTCTTGAACTCTTGATAAGGGAACAGAATAAACGACTTTTTCCCAAGCGGGTTACATACCGATCGGAACACCTGAAACTGACACGTTGGGGGAGGGGGGTCCACATTACGGTCGAGATGATTAAATTTAGTGGTAACATCATCCCGAAAACACTTAGAACAGAAAGTCAATGCTTCTTGTGCAACATAACCCTTCGCAATCAAACCTTTTGGCTTAGCTTTATTTCGTACATAACCTTTTAGCTCTTTCATGTATCTTTTAAATGGATACATCCACCGGGGGCGGATAGGCCCGCCTTCAATAGCCTCATCAGGTAAATGGATAACTAAGTGAACCATAATATCAAAGCAATCAGGAGGATATATGAGCTCAAGATCGCACAAAATGTCAACCACCTTTTTTACAGCAGTCAACATGTCATCCACCAATAAAGTTGCAGAGCATAGTTGCTTAAACAAGTTACATAGGTCGATCAGTGGTCTTGCAATCTCAGCAGGCAAGTAATCCTGAAGTGCGTAAGGAAGTAAACGTTGCATCATTATATGACAGTCATGAGACTTCATGCCCGTTATATTGGTATCGTTATCGGTCACTTTGTGCTTGAAGTTGGATCCGAACCCATCTGGTAGTTTAACACTTTTGATGTACTGACAAAACTTTTTCCTGTTCTCTGGTGTGAAGGAATACGAAGCCTGAGGCTTCTTGCACTTCCCGTTTTTATTTTGGGTGAGCCACAAGCTTTTTCGAATGCCCAACTTTTCCAAGAATTGTCTTGCCTTGACAGTGTCTTTAGATTTGTCATTCATCAACAAAGTGTCCAGGATGGCCTCCAACACATTTTTTTCGATATGCATGATGTCTAAATTGTGTCTTAGTGAAAGAAAAGGCCAATACTCAAGCTCGTAAAAAACCGTTTAGACCAGTTAGGCTCAAGACGAAAATTGCGTTTTATCTTCACACCCCCATAATCCTTATGTATACCTGGCAGTCGATTTGGCAGTGAAGCATGTTGATCGTTAATCTGGTCCATGGTAAATGTTCTAGGACGGGGCTGGTGTTCGGGTTTACCATTGAATAAACGTGAAGACCTGGATTTATGGCGAGGCGGTAAGAATCTTCTGTGGCCAACATAAGTTATTTTGCTTGCCACATGAAGAGATGGAGCGTCGTCATTACATGTAGGGCAAGCCTTGTAACCTTGCCCACTATACCCAGACAAACTACTTCGAGCCAGAAAATCATTGATGGTCCATAAAAGCATCGCTCTCATGGTGAATGCCTCACCTTTAGCTTGGTCTATAGTACTGACACCATCCCATAAAATTTTTAGATCATCAATTAAAGGTCTCAAGTAAACATCAATTTCCTTGCCCGGGGATTTAGGGCCAGGAATTAACAGCGTCAACATTAAAGAACTCTCTTTTATACACAACCACGTAGGCAGGTTGTATGTTGTCAATATCACCGGCCACACGCTGTAAGTCTGACTAAGGTTGCCGAATGGATTGAAACCATCAGCAGCCAACCCTAATCGAACATTTCTTGGTTCTGCTGCAAAATCAGCATACTTGGCGTCAAATTTCTTCCAAGCCGCACCATCACACGGGTGTTGCATCTTACCGGGCTCCGTACACTTTCCAGTTGCATGCCAAATCATATCCTTTGTACTTTTACAAGACTTGTACAAACGTTTTAGTCTAGGAATGATCGGAAAGTAACGCTACACCTTTTTAGGAACTTTCTTCCCCGGCGTGTTAGTGTCTTTCCATCTACTTGTATTGCACACTGGACAGAAATCCAAATCGGCGTATCCTTCCCGAAATAAGCAACAATCGTGTTCACAAGCATGTATCGAATCTTACCCTAACCCGATCATTTTAAATGTCTTCTTTATTGCATAGTATGACGGTGGGAACTTGAATCCTCTGCATGGGGGAAAGATAGTTTGCAAAAACTCTAGAATATCAATGAATATGGTATCGGTGATTTTACCTTTGGCCATATAATGTGTAAACTTTGCCATAAAGTCGAATCGAGTCGCTTCTACACAACCAGGGTACATCGACTCATTGGCACTACGATATAACTCTTCAAACTTGTTAGCTTGATTCGGTCTATTACTTGAGTTGGGAGGAGGTGGAGGAGGAATATAGTCCGGAGGAATATAGGTAAGATCATCAAGTAACGATGTCATGTCACTAACCAAAGGTTCTCTTGTGTTATCTATTATTGGCAGTGGTGGTGGAGGAGGTGTACATGTAGGAGGAGCAGGTTCACCATAGTGTGCCCATGTTGAATAACTGTTGTCAAACCCGGATTTCATAACATGGTTCGAAAGAAGGTCGATATGTACCGGGAGTCTTGTTCGACAACGCTTGCATGGACATGTTATCTGATTCAAACTATTCACAAACTTCCTGGAATGCTCGACAAAATTGGTAAGACCCAATATAAATTCTGGCTCATGACGCTCTAACCGTGTCCAACTCTTATCAATGAATACCATAACTGTGTTTTAACGATACATTTAGTTATTATATGCAACTTAATTAAAACAAGGAATTAAAAAAATAATTATTATATATTTCATAAATAATAATATGTATTATATCAAATTATAAAAAATTATTATAAAATATATAATTATTATTTATAAAGTATATAATTATATAATAATATTTATAAAAGATATAATTATCTGGTATAGAAAATAGTATGTTCACCTAGTGCAACTATGAAAGGCAATCCTAACCCACCCTTTGAATGTTTCGTCTCATATATGAATGCCTATAACCGATTTACTATTTGAGAAAATTTCGGCAGCATTTCCCCTCAACTCCCCAAATATGTGTTTAAAGACATATTCGTATGAGTAAAGGAGAAACACTGTCGAAATCATCTCAAATAGTAAATCGGTTATACGCATTCATATCCTAAATGAGACAAAACATTCAAAAAGCAGTCCCAAACAGGGGACTTTCCGAAGTTAATTCCTAATAAATTAACTTCGGACGAGTTTCTATTGGTTGATCAATTTCAGACGGGAATTTTCCGAAATTAATCGCTAAAATCCTAAAACATTCCTAAGGTTTAGTCCAATAAAACATTTATATCATATAATAAAAACAGCTTATCCTGATAAGCTTATCAGAATAAACTGTTTGAAAACGGCTTATCAGAATAAGCTATTTTCAAACAGCTTATCCTGATAAGCTTATCAGAATAAGCTGTTTGAAAACCGCTTATCCCGATAATCTTATCAGAATAAGCTGTTTGATAACAGCTTGTCCCGATAAGCTTATCAGGATAAGCTGTTTAAAAACAGTTTATTCTGATTATCAGGATAAGCTGTTTTCAAACAGCTTGTCCTGATTAACTTATTAGGATAAGCTGTTTTCAAACAGCTTGTCCTGATAAGATTATCAGAATAAGCTATTTTCAAACAACTTATCCTGATAAGCTTATCAGAATAAGCTGTTTGAAAATAGCTTATCCTGATAATCTTATCAGAATAAGCTGTTTGATAACAGCTTGTCCCGATAAGCTTATCAGGATAAGCTTTTTAAAAACAGTTTATTCTGATTATCAGGATAAGCTGTTTGAAAACAGCTTGTCCCGATTAACTTATTAGGATAAGCTGTTTTCAAATAGCTTGTCCTGATAAGATTATCAGGATAAGCTGTTTTCAAACAGCTTATCTTGATAAGCTTATCAGGATAAGCTGTTTGAAAACAGATTATTCGGATAAGCTTATCAGTTTATTCTCATAAAAAAGGTAGCATAAGGAGTGTTTGGTTGTGCGTTTAAAAATGTTAAGGAGTGTTTGTATTTTCGTTTAACCAAATTTAACTAGTTTATAAACCCTGACGACATGTCGCCGGGGAAACCTAAATGAATAAATAAATAAATAATTATATGTATTATGAATAAGAATTTAGAAAACATAATTCTTAGCCGGGTTTGGTCGGGGTTGTTGGCGTCGGGCTTGGTGGTTGTCGGCTGTGGTCTCGGCTGTGGTCGAGGTTGCGTCTCCGGCCGCGGTCGGGGCTACAATAACATAAAACAAACCCATTTTAATTATCAATCATAATAAGATAAACAACATTTTTTATTATAAAATCAAAATCAAAAATTAAAATTACAACCTTTTAAAATATGGAAAGATTGGATGTTAGAAAAAGAAGAAAAGTGGGAAAGATTGGACTCGTCGGAGTGGTGGCAGTCAGCGGAGTGGAGGCGGAGTGGTGGCGAAGTGGTGCACGTGTGCAAGTGTGGTGGTGAGGTGGTGAGGTGGTGTGACTATTGGTGGTGGTGATGATAATGATGGTGGTGATGGTGGTGTGGAGGTGATGGTGGTAATGGTGGTGTGGAGCAGCAGCGAACGAAGAAGAGAAGGAAGTGAGTTTTTTTGGATAAGTGTTATGAGAAAAGAGAAGTAGATCTGGTCAATAAAGGTCCATTGTTTCCCTGGCGACAATCCCTGGCGACATGTCGCCAGGGATACTATTTACTTTTGTCGTTTAGCCAAAAACGCGCGTGATTGAAAGTTTTTGGAGGGGTGTGACCAAGTTTCCCTGGCGACATGTCGCCATGGATACCTTTGACTTTTCAACGCATATACACGTACCTAATTTGTTTTGTCGTTTCTCCCAAAAATTCCTTGGCGACATGTCGCCAGGGATAGTCAAAATTGTCGCAAGGGATAATTTTTGTCAAAATAAAATTTATTATTACTTATGTATTATTATAATTAGTAATAAAATAATAATAATAATAATTATTATTTATAAAATAATAATTATTATTATTACTATTTATAAAATAATTATTATTATTTATAAAATAATAATATCATCCAGGTCAGTTTAATTTCTAAATTCATTCTGATTTAGTCCGTTTAGTTTCTCGATTTATTCTAATTCGGTAACCATTTAACATCTAACGTTTAACAAATGCATACCGACTCATCCATTAAACATCTAACATGTAACCAAGACATGTCGAGTCATCCATTGAACATCTAACGTGTAACCAAGACATGCCGACTCATGCTTTGAACATCTAACGTGTAACCAAGACATATCTACTCATCCATTGAACATCTAACATGAAACCAAGACATGTCTACTCATCCAATGAACATCTAACGTCTAACCAACACATACCGACTCATCCATTGAACATCTAACGTTTAACAAATGCATACCGACTCATCCATTGAACATCTAACGTGTAACCAAGACATGTCTACTCATCCATTGAACATCTAACGTGTAACCAACACATACCGACTCATTCATTGAACATCTAACGTGTAACCAACACATACCGACTCATCCATTGAACATCTAACGTTTAACAAATGCATACCGACTCATCCATTGAACATCTAACGTGTAACCAAGACATGTCTACTCATCCAATGAATATCTAACGTGTAACCAAGACATGCCGACTCATTTATTGAACATCTAACGTGTAACCAAGACATGTTGACTCATCCATTGAACATCTAACGTGTAACCAACACATGTCGAGTCGTCCATTGAACATCTAACATGTAACCAACACATACCGACTCATCCATTGAACATCTAACGTTTAACAAATGTATACTGACTCATCTATTGAACATCTAACGTGTAACCAAGACATGCCGACTCATTCATTGAACATCTAACGTGTAACCAACACATGTCGAGTCGTGCATTGAACATCTAACGTGTAACCAAGACATGCCGACTCAACCATTGAACATCTAACATGTAACCAAGACATGCCGACTCATTCATTGAACATCTAACGTGTAACCAAGACATGCCGACTCATTTATTGAACATCTAACATGTAACCAAGACATTGCGACTCATCCATTGAACATCTAACGTATAACCAACACATGTCGAGTCGTCCATTGAACATCGAACGTACAATCATAACAAACCGGGTCATCCATTGAACATCAAACGTATAACCATAACAAACCGAGTCATCCATTTAAAATCAAACGTATAACCATAACAAACCGAGTCATCCATTGAAGATCAAACGTATAACCATAACAAACCGAGTCATCCATTGAAGATCAAACGTATAACCATAACAAACCGAGTCATCCATTGAACATCGAACGTATAACCATAACAAACCGGGTCATCCATTGAACATCAAACGTGTAACCATAACAAACTATTGGCGGGAAAACGTTGGCGGGAAAATGTTAACCATTTCCCTCACTTTTTGACCATAAAAGGATTACACACACTTATCTTCAGCAGATCACACACACACACACACTTATCATTTCCTACCAAACTCACCACCACCACCACCCGATTTGGTAGTAGATGGATCCCCGTGAAGCTTATAAGTGTAAATGTGGAAATGGATATATAGTGTTGAGACAGTCACATCAACACCATAGCTTTGGTAAACTTTATTATGCATGTCCTCTTTCGAAGGTAAACAATCTAAAGTATTTTTATTTATGTAATATGTGTGATTTTTAAAATAACATGTCATGTCATTTTTTTTATTTTGTAACAGCCAAAAAACAAGATTATGGATGTGGAAATTTTATATGGAAGGATGATCTAGATCTCTAACTCCGTATAAGATCTTCCCTTGGATCTTCAACACCTCAAGGTTCTCCTTCAAGGCGTTCAATACATCCAAGTTCTTCTACAGGATCTTCTGAATCTGCAACCACTGAGTGCTCAAATTGCAAGATCAAAGATCTAAAGATAAAGATGTTAGAGGCAAGACTAGAAATGGAAAGGCATCCTGAATACCACGCATGTCAATCGGCTGCATACTTCATGAGCTTTTAAATGAAATGGAAAATCTTAGCGTTGAGTAGTAATCGGCTGCACTACTTCACCAACTTTAAGTTGATTAGTAATGTCTGTTTGTAAGTTTTCCATTTGATTCCACAAGGGCTATGTATAATATTCTGAATAAATAAATGTTTTCTTTTATTAAAATCTTACCATTCCGGAAGCGTCAAAGGATCCATCGAGTAGACGACATCAAGCAATATGCATATTTCCGGTAGAACGTTTGCACGTCTCAAGATCATTAGTTGCCATTTTTGGATTTGCGATCCTCCAAAAACGATATTGACCTTGATTGTATATCATTTAATGGTAATCTTCTAAATTATAGTGACGTATATCTTCTAAATTTTCAACTTGTTCATATTGGTTTTACTTATAGAAGCCATACGACTGGGAAAAGTCAGCCCGTTTGGCGGCTACTTTAATTTGGAAACAATGCATATGCAAGAAGTAATTTTGACATAAAATAATAATTATTTGGAATAAATAAATATTTGTTTTATAAATGTCTCATTTTTATTATATAAACGTCGCAAAAATAAAATAACATCGGATTGATAGTTAAAATAATAACTATTTGGAATAAATAAATATTTGTTTTATAAATGTCTCATTTTTATTATATAAACGTCACAAAAATAAAATAACATCGGTTCGATAGTAAAAATAATAATTATATGGAATAATTAATAATTTTTCATAACAAGCAAAAACTAATTATATATACTAGTTTTAATACCCGTGCACGCACGAGATTTGAACATAAAAGATAAATAAGGCAATAATTTTGTTATTGCGATTTTATGTACTTATATATGTTTTTACCTGATTTTTCATTATGTGATAATATTAATTGATATTTTTTTGGATAAATAATTGATATTTTGTATAAATATTTATTGCATAAAAGATTTGTATTTGTTTAAATGAAATTTTAGTTATCTTTTTCTAGACATTTCGTGTTTAATAACACATACCGACCTTGGAAAATATATGTTGTTGTAATACGTAGAATCTCGTATATTTATTTTCATCTAACACCAATGTCTGAGGTCTTGCATTAATTTTACTATTTATATTCATGTTAATAATAATTTACGCAGATTGAATTATTTGATTTTGTTAAGTGTCAAAATATAAATAAACAATAATTTGTGGTTTTTATTCGAATATTAATGATCATGTGATTTGTTAACTCTTTATTATTACATATATGTTGTATTTTTAAAATATAAAATCTAGATTATATAAAATTTAAGAGGGTATTTTGTTTATTTTATATAGTTCCTAAAACATATACAAAAATATAAGTTTAAATTTAAGTTTATCTTATTTATTTAAAATTCAACCATTAAAGTTTTAATTAATACTCCTTTTTTAAGTTTTTATTTTTAAAAATTTGACACATATATCTTTTTGTGTTTTCATCAAATTCTTCCACCAAAATATTTAATTTTGACTAAATTTCATTCAATTTTGATTTTTTTTGGCCAATCATATTGTTTGATTTTGCTTATGTGCCAAAATCAAGCCATTTAATTGGTCCAATTATATTTTCTCAAACCTTCACTTTTCACTAAAACTTTCAAAAATCTAATTCTTTTATTATATAAAAGATGACAGGGAGTTTCCCTGGCGATATGTCGTCAGGGAAACTTTTGGGATTTGGCGGGTAAAAGCCCGCCACACATTTTGTGCTTAACTTTGAAACTAATTATGTATGACAAAAGTTTCCCTGGCGACATGTCGCCAGGGATAAATTTGACAGGTTGTTAGCAAAAATAATTATTGTTAAATACGATGGACGACGTTTCCTTGGCGACATGTCGCCAGGGTTAATTTGGGACAAAGTTTCCCTGTTGACATGTCGCCAGGGAAAATTTCACGCTCTTTCACTTGGTATCTGATTTTAGACGGATTATCCCTGGCGACATGTCACCAGGAAACCCTAGTCAAACTTTGAGCAAAAAGTAAATCTGCTTTATCGCCACGTCCGCAATACCGCCAGGGAAAAGGAGTTATCCCTGGCGACATTGTGTCGCCAAGAAAACTCCGATCACCTGTTCCCAGTTTTCTTGTAGTGTTAATAGAAGTACATAAAATTTGATGGCCTTCTTCAAGTGATGATCGTGTGCGATGAGACTTCTTGCACTCCACGTACTAAACACAGCCCTGAATTTAAAGAACACCAATAGTCAATTCTAACTGATGCCATTACCAACTTTTCATGAATGAATTTGAGAAAGGAATCCCAAAGATTTATTATTGAGCGACTACTTCTAAATTTCTAATAATATAATCTCAAGGCACCTTAGCTAGACCGTTATTGACGTAGTGGTGAATCCATCACACGAATCATAAATACTTATTAATTCAAGTTTCTAGAACCCTTGTTTCTCAGCACATACAGTATTACAGTATCATGCTAATAGTTTATGACTGTTGAAGTTTAGTTTAGTTTCATTTAGCTATTAGATTTCTGTATACGCTTTTGACTTAAACACTTTTGCATTCTCGAGAGTTTTAGATCTATATCAGAGCTTTGGGTACATATAACCGGACAATAGTATTCATCGGTGACCCGGAAGGACCTCAGCTCTTTGGAGTGTTGCAGACCAAGGTTTTTAAGATCAGGATTTTACTTATTATCGTTTTCGTCTTTGCAAGATCAAGATCATAAAGTAGGATCGGGATCGTAAGATCCTACTAATGTAATTTTCTTAATAGTCTTTGCAATATTTTACAACTTTACAAATTAATATACATCCTAAACACAAAATTATAAAAATATTTCATAAAAATGTGGTCCTAAATTATAATTATTTATAAGAAGATTTACACGTTGTTTTTTTGATTATACAAAATATAACGTATAAATTTGTAATTTTTTGTTTGTCGTTCGAGAAAAAGTAAGATTGACTCGTAGTAAATCTTAGGATCGTATGAGCAAGATCGGGATCTTGTAAGATATTAAGCATGAAAATATTCTATGTAAGATCTGGATTAATTTTGCTTTGAATTATCTTAAATTTTAAGATCAAGATCAAAAATTTGACAACCTTTTTGCAGAACATTGCTGCTATATTTGTTGGCCGTTAACAATAAAAGCAAGTATACCCATCAAAATCCAAATTAGTCCATCTTCCATATCAATATCTTCAAGCGTTGATATATATAAATCAAACAAAGGGTACAAAGTTAGAAACCACACAAATACACCATCGATTGCTTCACTTCTTATGAGAAAGGGAGCTGTATTATTCTACAAGTACTTAATTTGCCACATTGTATATACTTAGAGTAGCTATGGCACTTCCAAGCCATACCCATTATTTTGCAACATTTCTCCAAAAAAAAAAAACTGTCTTATTTAGTTTATATGATACATACCAAACCTGACAACATTTTCCAATATCAAAGCATTTTATTTCGTGTTCTGATACTTCTCATAATCAAGAAGATCCTCTAACAACTTATCATCCAAGGATTCAAACTCGAACACTTCACGCGACCCCATAGACGACGAAGAGGCATTACCACCCACAGTGGAAGCATTAATGTAAGCAGCAGCCGAGAAGGTTGGAGGGTGTTCAGCAGGAAAGTTCAAAACTGCCATTTGGCCTCTCATATTATAGGCTGCCCGATCATAAGCTCGGGCCGCCTCCTCAGCAGTAGCAAATGTCCCAAGCCAAACCCGAACACCTTTTTTGTTTTGGTCACGAATTTCAGCTGCATACTTCCCCGATGGCCGACGCCTCACGCCCCAATAACGAACCTCATCCTGGACACCACTAGTGTCCTTATGGTGTAGTTTGGAAGTGCCACCACCTTGGTCCATTAATCTTGATTGCTTTGTTTGTTATGCATGAGATTAGAGAAGGTAGCGTAGCATTTATAGTTCAGTGAAACGGTTTAAAAACTTGAAAATATTATGAAAAGGCTAAAAGGATACCTGAAATTGGAATTTGTACGGAAAGACATTTGTGGTCCAAAATTGTGTGGAATCATTAGGTTAAGGTGTGAATAGGTTGAGATAAAAGAACGCCATTAAAAGTTGTTTGATTTCTTTGAATATGTAAAGAAAAATTGTCTCCTGCGCGCATCTACTTATATATATAACACAAAGCATACACGCTTTTAAAAAATGGTTTATAGTTGACGGGAAAGATATACAGGGATTCGGTTTAATGGTTATTCAGACCATTTTGAAATGTACACAATTAGTACCTCAACTAAATTTATATCCTCCCCCAAATCCTATATAAACACACATGACACACCTGTTTCTGTTTCCGTAAACAATATCAAGATAATGAACAAAACACACGAGTTGCACTCAACCAACCACCCACCCCTTTAGTGCTTATTATGAGTCAATTAAATAGAATAGAATCAAGTCCACAAACGTGTGCTTGATAACAAAGATAATCCCTACTAGGTGGATCTTATCACTCACATACAAATCACTCAATCACTCAGGTAAACAAGAACACAAATCAATCATGATTATTGATATGAATATAGAGCAAGAAAGGATAATCGACACTGAACGATTAACCTTGAAACAGATTAACAAACTAGAGAGAGAAAGTGTTGATCAACTGGGTGTGTAGAGAGAGATATCGGGTGAGTTGTGAACCCTAGCTTCATTCTTCAGGTTATATAGTCTAGCTTTGCACACTAGTCCTCCAACTTACCAACTTGAAAAAAATAGTCCATGCACTTTATAAATCAAATAACAACACAACAAAAATAAAATAACTTTCAACATCCTCCCTAAAAAGTTTCAAAGGAAAATCTTGCACTTAAAAAAATATATTAGCCACACCAAGTCTCTTGTAGAATTTGTGATGGTGCATTGTGCCAAGACACTTAGTAAAGATATCAGCAGGTTGATCTTTGGTATTAACCTTAACAGTTTTATCACACCTGCTTAAACCTTTTCTCTAACCAAATGTACATCCAACTTTAAATGCTTAGTCCTTTCATAAAACACGGGATTTAAAACAATGTGAATAGCTGAACTACTATCACAATGCAAATCCATAGGATACAAATTACTAACACCAAGACTATGAAGCAAATACTCAACCAGATTATTTCAAAAGTAGTAGAAGCCATGCTTCTATACTCAGACTCAACAGAACTTCTAAATAGTATTTTGTTTCTTACTTTTCCATGATACAAGAGAATTACCAAGAAAAACATATAAACTTGTAACAAACCCCCTTGTTCTAAGACACTTAGCCCAATCTACATCTGAAAAAGCTCTAAGCTTTAGATCAGATACACAACTTAACTGAAGCCCTAGAACAGGTTCCTATTCAAGGTATCTCAACACCCTCAGTGCATCTTTGTAATGATACTATAAAGGCTTATGCATATGTTGACTTAAACAGTGAACAACATAACTAATATCAAGCTTTGTATTAGTTAGGTAAATTACCTTAGCAATAAGCTTCTGGTAATTAGTAAAGCAGTTCAAATACTTATCTTTTCAGACTCATCACAACTTAAAACAGTATTATCAATAGAGAATGTTTCAACATGTTTAACAACTAACAAACCATACTTACTTAACAACTCTATACAATATTTCCTTTGATTCATACACACACCAGACTTACTTCTCAATACTTCAATGCCAAGAAAGTACTTCAACTCACTAAGATCTTTTATTAAAAACTTATTTTTCCAGAAATTCTTTAAAGTTTTTAATCAAAGTTTCATCATTACAAGTGATAACTATATATCATCTACATAAACCAACAAAGCAATAAACAAATCATCATCTTTTTTCACATACAAAGAATAGTCAAACTTACTTTTTTCAAAGCCATGCTCAACCAAGGAATTGGTAAGCTTAGCATTCCACTTTCTTGTGGCTTGCTTTAAACCATACAAAGACTTATTAAGTTTGCACACCTTGTTACTATCCACACAATCAAACCCTTGAAGAAGTTTCATATAAACATCTTCAATAAGATCACCATACATAAATGCATTATTCACATCAAGTTGATACAAAGGCTAATTGTAGTGAACAAAGTTGCTAATTAAACACCTAACAGTTACCATGTTAACAACTGGACTAAATGTTTCATATAGTCAAAATCCTCTCTTTGACTATAACCTTTAGCAACCAGCCTGACTTTGTATTTTTCAACCTCACCAGAAGGCTTGTATTTAACTTTCCACAACAACTTACTATCATTAGCTTTCCTACCCCACAGGAAAATCATATATAGTCCAAGTATTGTTTCTGTTTAAAGTTTCTATTTCATTGTTTATAGCTTCAACCCTATTAGGATCAGCCAATGCTTTAGACATACAAGTAGGTTCAACAGACTTATTCAAGTTAGTGGCAAAGCACATATTTTGACAAGTAAGCTTAGTATATTTCACATATTTTTCAATACCATATCTAACATTAGAACTCACAACATAGTTATTAAATATCACAGGCATTCTTGACTCTAGAATAGACCTTCTTACACCAGTTGTCTTCACATCACTATAATGATCATTAGATTGATTAAGGTGAATTGGTGTTACTTCAAACCTTTGGTTTTGAACATTTCCCTCAGATGGACTGTTTACACCATGTTAGGTTGCAGACACATCTTCTAAGTCTACTCTAGAAGTATCTGTAGACCTATTATGAAGTGGGTTACTACCATCCACAACTGATGAAGTCATCCCTTCATCATTGGGACTTTGAGACCCAAGACTATCAAAAAATATTAACTGATCACTCTCGCTAGTTTCTTTAACATCAGAAATTGGACTACTAGTCTTCATTTTTAAAGGAAAAATCTCTCATAAAATTTAACATCCCTTGAAAAGAAAACATTTCTAGTATCAAGACTCAACAATTTTTAACCTTTTATTAATATTAGAATACCCAAAAAACATAGTGTTTAGACTTATAAGACAATTTATCATGATTTGTTAAAACAGAAGCAAAACATAGACAGCCAAAGGATCTCAAATGGGAAAGACTAGGTTTGACATTATACACAAACTCATAGGGACACTTTCTATTTAAAACAGATGATGGCAGCATGTTTATAAGATATACAACAGTTGAAATACAATCAAACCAGAATCTCAAAAGAATTCCTCCCTGAAACATAAGACTTCTTGCTACATTAAGCAGATGTGTATGTTTACTCTCAATAATCCCTTTTGTTAAGGAGTATAAGCACAAGATGTTTGTTAAATGATGCCAAGATCAGAGAACAATTTAGTCATTTTACTATTAACAAATTTAGTGCGATTATTTGACCTAACAATTTTCGCTTTAATATTAAACTGAGTATGAACCATATTTATAAAAGATACACAAAAATCAAACACCTCATCCTTAGATTTAATCAAATACACCCATACACCTCAAGAGAAATCATCAACAATAGTAAAAAAATATCTAAACCCTTATCTGCTTGTGACCTTGTAAGGCCCCCGTAAATCAAGATGAATTAAATCACCAAGACATTTAGATATACTTATGATCAGAAAAGGGAAATGGCTCCCAAGTCTGCTCAGCCCTATGACATAACTCACACTCAGGAACACAGGAATACTTAGATATATCTAGATCATTATGCAGAACAGATAGAAGTTGGTCAGCAGGATGACCAAGTCTAGCATGCCAAAACAATTTAAAAACATGTATACTCATAATCATACTAGACTCACCCACAGAGCATTTAGAAGACATGTCAAACAAATAGAGACTACTAGATTTACTACCAGTCCCTAGAGTTATCTTTATTTTCAAGTCCATAATATAACAATTTTCCTCATCAAAACCAACAAACATCTTACGATCTCTAATCAACTTATTAACCAACAGCAGACTAACACAATAACCAACAACAACAAGAACATCATACATAACAATATTACCAGTAAGTTTTAGGTTACCAATATGACTGATAGTAGCAAAAGTACCATTAGGATGACCAACAGTAAAATTAAGACCAGACATATCAATAACATTAGTCATTCCCACAGTAGACACAATTAAGTGCTGATTAGCACCAGAATCAATAATCCAACCAAGACTAACAGTTTTGACATACAACTTATTATCGGAAGAGAAAAACCTAGAAATTTTTTGTATTAAACCAAACATTGGCATTAAAGAAAGAACGTCTACCTGCCATATTAGCATGAAATCCACCAGACCCAGTCCCATGATCACCAATCAAGGACAACAATTTTTGAATCTGCTCAGATGTAAAACCGGAAGACATACTACCAGAAGAAGTTTTATCAAACTTAACTTTAATGTTAACATTGAAGTTAGGTTTATTCACACAAGAATTAGTAGAGGTAAACCTTTTAAACCCAGAAGGAAACCCAACCAATTCATAGCACATCTCAATAGTATGACCAATCTTGTCATAATTCTTTCAACTAAGATTAGGATTAGGCCCTATATTACCATTATTATTAAAACCATTGTTACTTCTAGTGTTATTTTAACACCCTCAAATTTACACGCAGCGGAATATATCTTTGGGTGCTAAACAATGGTGAAATAACACATAATTTATAAAGAACGACTCGAAAAGAGACGTTTCAATTTATCGTTCCTAAAACATTTATCAGAGTAGCGTAGTCCCAAGTAATCATTACCAAAATATACGTTAAAACAACATATTAGTTTGTTTTATAAATGGAACGATAAATAAATCAAAGAGTTTTAACAGCTACTTCAGTGCACAACTTCAATCCCGTGACCACCAAGCTTCCACTTCTTGATTACCTAAAATACATGTGAGTAAAACGATAAGCAAAAATTCCGAGTGAAATTTATAGGTATATGTAATAATTTTGAACACAAGCAAAGATTATAATTTAGTGGCATACTTGAAAGCAACAAGCATCGAATAATTTGCATCAATAATTATAATTATATATAGCAACAATTGCATTAAGCTCATGAAACCGAACCCTTAGACACTCTCTTTATGTCTAATAAGACAGGAGCTTTATTAATTGTCATTACCTCCAGACTATAGGCACATTGCCGCGTACCAGACTTCTCAATACAATATGTTCAAACAGAGTGGATGTCAGGCATAAGCTTGTATGAACAAGTTCACACACACTGAAGCGGGCCGACTTCCCCCATAGATCTATTAATTGTACTAGCGGTTAACCCATCATAGGTTAATTAATGGTCCATAATTGAGGATTTAACAAAGGCAATCACTTAATACAATTTAAGGCAACCACGGGTCCATTCATAGAAGTACAAGCATACCATAAAAGACTTGTGTTCTAAGTTTATAAAAACATGTATTCTCACTCGCGGGTTTTTAAAACAATTAAGTGCACAAGCGAGGCTATAGACTCACCTTAGCCAATAGTGGTAATGAGACGATCGTCGACGATAGATGATGCGTTTCAAACACGAGAACCGCAACCTATCAAATAAGGTGCGTTCATTAATTATAGACTCGAGAAATAAACCATGCATAAGAATATAAAACTCAATTCATAAAATCACGAAAAACTTGAGAGAAAACGATACAAGTGATACTATTATATCTTTCTACATGTACTAGTTTTCCAAACTAGCACCTCCGATATTGATCCATCTTAAGATATCAAATCAACACGGTCTAGTACCCAACACGGGTATTCAATCTCAGAATATACATTCAAGCCTAACACTTTTAACCTTCGGGAATTTCAGAAGCTAATAGTATAGCCTGTCACCTCAAACTATGACGCGAGGTTAAGTACCTCCCAAAAATACTCAGCCGGTAGTTACCAAAAGTACACGCTGATTTACCATACTTAAACAACTCCATTTTCGACGAAACTTGATGAAAAATTCACTTATAATCTGTATAAGACTCAGTTAAAAATTCATTCAAAAATATTACTTCTAATACCTTCTGCCCGACACACCTTCGTGTTGTAAAAACCAGACAGTTTAGCGACCTTGACTTACGAAACCATTTTGACCATTCTAAACGACTTCATTTATAAAAGCAACACTTGATTCTAAAATAGACTCGAAACACTAACTATAGAGCCTGCGAACAACCCTTGACTCGTTTTGAAACTCATTTTATAGTCCCCGAGATTCGATCCAAATATCGACAACAATTTTCGGATTGTGTCAACACTCGTCTCCCGGTACACGAAAATCAAATCATTATAACTTCACGCTCGTTTGGAGCTAGAGGCTCTACTTTATATCAAATCGAAGCTAACGAAATTCTCTACAACTCTATCCTATTAGCTAAGCCATTATCAAACTATAAGATACCCAAAATCAGCCTTTTTCCCACTGACCTAAATCACCTTATAAAATCTTACACAAAATAACCTTTTTGATCAAAACCAATCATTTTTATCATCATCCAAACATCCTAATATCAACATAATCTTATCCAAACACTTTTATCATTATCAAAATAAAAAACCTAAAAATTAAAAATCAATTTTTTAGCAAAAACACTATGATCAATACATGATCATCACTAAATAACCACATACAAAATCATCTAACCATCATACCACCCTAGTTCTTAACAAAAGATAAAACCTCATGCATGTAGTAAATTTTTGCACCATGATAATCACCTTAAAAAATTAGGAGGTGGACTTGTTTTATTTTTGGATGGATCAAAGTTTTGATCAAGAAAAATTTATGGTTTTGGGGTTGTGTGTGTCTCGGCTAGAAAAGAAAGAAAGAAGAGAAGTGTTTTGATTTTGTAAACTTTGCATCTATGTGTAAAAAGTAGGTGGAAAATTCTTTTTATATGGTGGTGGAAGGGCTTGTTTTGCCAATTTGTGATAGTTTTGGACCAAAATTTAAATATTAGTTAAAAAACGGGAAATGACTAGTCAATTTTAAAAATATTTATGGGACTCGGGTTTCGTAAAATACTTTTCAAAAGTTAAAACGCACAAGAAAAATAATAATATAACGACTCAATACGTAATTAAAACGATATCGTCGAAAGTATTAAATATCGAAACAATCGATAATAAAATATAAAATTTCAGGCATCCGTCGGTATCGCGATCACTAGTAGTCTTTGTTACTCGTCAAAATATAAAAATAAAATGTTCAATATCAGTTTCAAATTTAACCCTTAATCATAATAGCATTTAACATTATAAAATACTTCAAAAATACTTGAGAGATGAAAATAAATCATGATTTTATTTTTACGGGTTTTATAGTTATTGTTATTGAAATTTCTTCTATTACCATTCACATTAGATATTTTACAGCAAAAGAAAAAGCATTCATCTTAGACTTAGAAACACTAGAAGACTCAGGAACCCCTCTATGAGACTCCTCCATAGATATAGTATTATAAGCCTCCTAGACATTAGAGAGAGGATCCCTAGTTAACAAAGAACTTTTAACAGGTTGATAACAATCATCAAGACCCAAAACTGTATAAGTTTCATAACATTTTGATGTAAAACTATCTCAGTACTAGCAGGACAAGCACATTTAACTTCACATGAACACTTAGGAAATTTAGTAAGAGAATCAAACTCTCTCCATAATAAATTTAGTCTATGATAACAATCAGCAACATATGTACCACCTTGTTTAACATAATTTTTTTGAAAAATTTATATATCACAAAACCATCCACTTTATCATAAGTTTCTTCCAATTATCTCCACACAGAAGCACAATTATCAGAATAAACCAAACCTATATAAATATCTTGAGACACCGAATTCATAATCCAAGTCAAAATCGTAGCATACATCTATCCCACTGAGCAGTCAAGACATCACTATAGCATAATAAGTTTCTCTAAGACAAGAACCATCAACAAAACCAAATTTATTTATAGCCTGTAAAGCAAGTTTCATAGCACCACACTAAATTCTATAATTTTCAGTACCAAGAAGCTTGTAAGAAATCAAAGTTGAATTACTGTTATCACTATTATGAATATGAAGAGGATTACCAGCATCTAAACTACTACTACATCTGTCCCAAAATTCTAGTCCATATTTCCTTTTTAGGGTGTCCCAAATTAATTGTCCACTTCTAAAAATAGGTAGGAAGTTTAGATCGAGATTACTACATTACCCTTAGTTGAAATTATAATTACAATCTTTAAAGAGGTTTCAAATTAATCGGTTTGGGGTAAAACTGTTTTTATGAAAAAAGTAAGAGAGATAAAACAGTAAAGGTGATACTTCTCTTAAACTATGTGTTTTTTGTCGGTGGACAATAATTTTGGGACGGAAGGAGTAATAAGAACATGATTAGTACTAGGACAAGCACCAGCAGACATGATGAACAATCAAGAACAAACAATTACACAAGAAAGCAAAGACAAAAAAATAATAAGACAACTAACACAAACAACCAAAACAAAGCAATTAAGGAGAACCAAATCAAAACTATGATCACCAGAAATGCAACTGGGTGGACTAGGGCTAGCCAGAGCAGGTATCCATACCAGTCAAGCAGGAGGATCAAGGTGTTAACTGATCCCGTTTGCACCCACCTCAATTGCAATGATAATCAAGGTAAAGATTGACTTACAAAGCTAATCAACCAGCAAACACAATCAAGAACCAATCAAGGCAAGAAAGCCCCAAAAAAAAATTGGGTTTCAAAACCCTAATGTCACCAAAAACCAATTAACCACCACAATCAATGATTCATCACACGGTCGTTAAGAATCAATCACCATAACAACCAAGAACCACAAGAATCACAAAACCCACAATCTTCCAAAACCCTAATATTAGAAATCATGATTTTTGAGAACGTGTCTCTAATACCATGTAAACAATATCAAGATACTGAAAAAAACACACCAGTTGCACTCAACCAACCATCCCTTTACTGTTATTATAAATCAATTCAATATAATACAATCAAGTCCACAAACGTATGCTTGATAAAAAAGATAATCCTCATTAGGTGGATCTTATCACTCATATACAAATCATGCACTCAATCACTCAAGTTAACAAAACACAAATCAATCAAGATGATTGATATGAATACAGACCAAGAAAAGATTATCGTAACTGAACGATTAACCTTGAAACATATTAACAAACTAGAGGGAGAAAGTGCTAATCAACTGTGTGTGTAGAGAGAAAATGTTGATCAACTTTGTGTGTAGAGAGAGAATGATATCAGTTGAGTTGTGAACCCTAGCTTAATTCTTCAGGTTCTATAGTCCAGCTTTGCACACTAGTCCTCCAACTTACCAACTTGACAAAACAGTCCATGCACTTTATAAACCAAATAACAACACAACAAATAAAAATAACTTTCAAGAGTTTCACGTTTCATCGTGAGCTTTTCGGCTTTGGATGGTGGTCTAGAAGATTTCTTTTGTCCCCCGCATCATTCCTCCAAAACTCATAGTTCTCGATAAGTTTCGAGTAATTTATATTCGACATTTTTGTTAGGGTCACGGTCAACGTGTGTTAAACTATTTTTAAACTTGTTCTAAAAAATAGTGTCTTTCCCGAGAAAGTCTTGTTAAACTACTTGTGTGCACGTCGGTTGACGTGTTAAACCTGTTCTAAATTGATAAATAAGAATACCGAGAATAAGACTAACACTAACTAGCGGTGTATCCGGTCGCATGTAGAGTAAATTTAGTAACTAAAATAACTACTAAAATCCTACAAAGCAAAGGAAATTGGGGGCGTTTTGAGATCTGAGCTATCGTAATGATTTTGTAAATAGATTAAAATGATAAAACAATACAAAATAAATAACATTTAATGATTGAAAAAAACGTAAGAAAAAAAATCAAAAACCAGTTACCAATGGCAATTTGGCTCTCTCTCATCGAAAAAAGACACTAATAAACTCATTATTAAAAACCTTTATTGACACTTAGTATTAGTCAGAAATTGTTAGACACTTAGATTAGTAGCTCAAATCATTATGGGTTAAGATCGATTGCATTTAGAGTTTAACTTATGTTTCTTATTGTTAAAGATATGTACGGAGTGCTTAATGTAAATACATATGTTATCTCATATATTATTCAATCGATAAACACTTTTTACATCATGTTGAATGATGAGAATCCCATCAAAAGTATTGCTTTATTGATCAAAATTTATAGTGCAACATAGAACATACAAGAAACCATAACTCACATTTGGGCTTGAGCTGTGATATCCTCTAATACTCTACCGCAATTCGAGCGACAAAATCGTGAAAATTCATATTGAACGAGAAAGCTAAGTAAACATTAATTAATAAAACTTTTGATGATGAAGAATTCTGACCACAAGCGAAGACAGATCTTCATCTACCACACTAGAAGCATTTGATGATGGCATCCGACAACAAACGAAGATTAATACTCATCAAGCTGCAACAAAAGAAACAAAAATAAAAGCAAAGTATAGACTTTTTAAAAGAAAGGAATAAATTGTGATGGCTAGGATTTGATGAGGTGGCTCAACGTAACCACCTAGGTCTGAGGATTATACATGCTCAACTACCATGTTAAAATTCTAAAAATATATTATTGAATTGAGTTTTATATTATTAGATTATGAGCATAATATGTATTTATATTAGATACATAGCTTTTACAATAAAGAACGTAAGATAAACCCTAAATCAAATGGACTTTAAACCCACAATCGTGTGAGCCACTAATCTATTCGTCTAACACTAAACCCTAGCTATGTTCTATGCATAAACCCTAAACCCTCGCCGTCTAAACAAGAAAAATGTTGAGTTGCCTTTATCAAACATATATTTTTTTCTTCATCATCTATTTGTGTTCGTTTTCGAAAATCATTGCCGTTGACAACAAAAGTTGATCATCAAATTGTTGCTTCTTTCTAAAGGAAAAGAAAGCCAAACAAAAGAGCATATCATATGCAATAAATTTCTATTGGGCCTCCTTTAATAATACAGTTAGTTAAGAGTGTAAATTTCTATTTGGACATACTAAATTCTGCTTGGGTGCATATATAGAGTTGGTAATAAACAAATTTCAATAACATTTTGTGAAATTTTTTATCCTTATATAGTTATAATTGTGTATATACGACAGTCGACTAAGAAGACAATGAAGGGTAAGAAGTAGTTAGTTAGAAGAATTTCAGTCTGGGAAGAAGATCAAGATGGTAATGTTCTTGAATCCTTGTGAGTATGAAATAGCATAATGGGTTGGTTGATGAAACGAATGTGGCAATGTTGGCTAAGGTATGTTGTGTTTTGGCTTAGTCTCACTAGTCCGAGATTTTTCTCACAAAGGATACAACTAGCTATACATATATGATGAATATGTAACCATCATCAATGATTAGATTCGAGATGCCTATGGAAAAGTCGGGTTTTAGCTTGCTTCTAATAAGCAAGATATGCTAGAATCGAGAAAGGTTAAGTGCATCCTGACATATCGTGAAGATACGGATGATTATAAGCTTTAGAGGTTAGATGGCGCTACTTTAAAGGTAGTGCTTTACAGTGATTTAGTTTTCAATGAGAGTGGGAAATACAAGGAAACTTTCATTGGTTTTTATTCTATCTACGGGTTCGGTGTTGTTATTTCAAGAATTTGTGTCTAAAGTGGAATCTTTAGGGATGATGCATTTGCGGGGGAATGTCGATCAAGAAGTACAAACTCTAGATTTGATGGACTATCAATTAACACGTGATAGAATGATAGGGAACAACACTCATAACCTAAACTGTTCATGTATCGAGAAGACAATAATGAGGCTGCTTTTTTAGTTGATGTAGTGAGGTGATTTCAAGTGGAAGACTGTATTGAAATAAGAAAATGATGCTCAGATGTGTTATACTTAGAGTATTCCCACTCTGATTATTGACAACCTCCATACCAAGTAAATTTTCCTGTTCTTTATCTGAAAAACTAACCGTAACAGAAACCTTGCATTCGCAATAAAAAACCATCTCATCCATATAGACGTATAGACATACATGGTGTATGCTCACAATTGCAACCATTGTTGAGTACTATGTATGTACGCAACAATGGTTGCAATTGTGAGTATACACCATGTATGTCTACACGTCTATGTCTATACGTCTATATAGATGGGATGGTATTTTATTGTGAATGCAAGGTTTCTGCTACGGTTAGTTTTTCGGATAAAGAAAAGGAAAATTTACTTGGTATGGAGGTTGTTAATAATTAGTGTGGGAATACTCGAAGTGTGTTGCATTCCAAGGTTTACAAAAAGAAGTCGACATAGACTTTGTTAGAGGGACAACTAATAATGTCATTTTTACGGTAGTCTATATGTGTAGTTGGAAACAAGGAGTATGACGTGGTATGCACGAGACCTGACATAGCATGTAGACGTGGGTATGTCGAATGGGTTTGATCGAGGATTACAAACAAATGTACAAGTTTGAGGATTCTTAATTACTATGTGATGGTTAGATCAATCACGGGGTTCAGGATGACTTATTGTGAGCTTGAAAGCTATGATGTTGCACATGGTGGATTTGTTGACACTTGAAGAAGAAGGGCATATCATACTTACAGAGCCTATAAAAGAACTATTTGACTAAAGGGACACTCTAGGGAGTCACGATTTAAACTAAGGCTAGTGACGGTTGTTTCAGTTGTCACCTTGACGAAGTCTGATACACCCGTGGGTTGTGTGGGTCAGGCCGAATGGGCCATTACTATTATTTATCTTAGGATTAAGGTTTTCATGTTTTATAAATATCGTCATTGTTATCAATGTAATTAGTCAATCAAAGTTAATCAATAAATCTCTAAGTCTTCTTGTCTCTCTTTCTTACGGAGCCAGCACACGCTATAGTGGTGCCCTATCCCGATACACCCTAACCGGGTCGTATCAATTGGTTCTTTCATTGAGATCCCTCAACTCGTTGAGGGTTTTTGATCTAGGGTTCCAATAAAAAATAATTAAAAAAAATACTATTTATCGATAGTGTATTGTTCATCAGTGCCACTATTCATCGGAGGCTACTGTTCATCGTGCACTGTTCACTGGGACTGTTTACCGAGTACTATTCATTGGTACTGTTCAACACGAAATTTTTTTATATTTTTTCCGACTTATTGTTTATGGCATCGGGCAATAGCGATCGTGATGCATTATCTAAGCTCTTGCAAATGGGTACGGTGGTCGAATATCAAAGTGAGTTTAAGAATCTTGTAACTCGAGTAAAAGGTATCTCTAAAATTTTACTTGCCTCATTTTATATATCCGGACTTAAAGTGAAGTTGCATCTAGAATTGTTAAGTTCGTACTCGAGACCTACAACGTTAGGAGAAGTCTTCTGCTTAGCTCGTATAGTAGAGACTCGTCTTGATGCAATTGTAGATGAAGAGCAGACTGTCGGAAAGAAAACGGTTGATTCTTCTATAACACCAGAAGTTGCACTTGAAGTTGCAACTAAAGTGACACCCTACGTTGCACTGGAAGCTGCATCACAAGATATGAGGAATGTTATATCCGAACAGAATAAGGATCACCTAGAGCTTATTGTTAGTGAATCACAACCTATTGGTGAATCGCAACATATGGGTGGTGAGTCGCAATTTATGGTTAGTGAATCACATCTTGTTGTTGACGAATTTCCCAAGAGATCCACGTGGGTTGTTTCATCCGAATGGAAGGATTCTAGAACAATACTCGAGCGAGAGAACAAGTCGACAGATAATGTGCAAATGCTTAGGAAACGCCTCAAAATTTGGGACCCGGGAATCATGAGTGTTTTCAAGACATCACCTTGAGGGGCAAGATTAATTTGAAGGAGTGATGAATGATACGCATGGGATTATACTTAGAGATTAAGATATGTTTTGATATGTGTTAGGATAAGTGTCATTGTCATTATAGGATAACTGTTATGTTTGTGAGAGTTATCTCATAAACTAGTATTTAAGGTTTCTCAGTGTTATGAATCAAATCAATCAAAGTTAAAGTTCAATAAATCTCTAGTTTCTCATCTCAAGTTCTTATGGAGTAAGCACACGCTTGAAGTGGTGCTATCTATCCTGATACAACCCTAACTGGGTCGTATCAATTGGTGTTTTCATTGAGAACCCTCAACTCGTTTAGGGTTTTTGATCTAGGGTTCCAATCATTAAAAAAAAGTTTACTATTCATCCGGTGGCACTGTTCATTACTGTTCATCGACGACTGTTCATCACAGGGGTACTATTCATCATGGTTGGTACTGTTCATCAGCGACACTGTTTATCCGGTTACTATTCACGGTATTATTCATTAGCGAAAAAAATAATTTATTTCCTTGATTTTTTTATGGCATTCGGCACTAGTGATCGGGATGCATTAGTTAAGCTCTTGCATAAGGGTACGGTGACCGAATATGAAAAGGATTTTGTGATACTTTCAAATTGAGTAACGGGAGTTTCTGGAGATTTACTCACATATTTTTATGTATTTGGACTTAAACCGCTTTTACAATGTGCACTTTCAAGATCGGCGCCTACAAATTTAGGAGAAGCCTTTTCTTTAGCCCGTATAATGGAGGCTCGTTTTGCGGCAATTGAAAGGAAAAATCTTAGCATTGAAGAGAAATTAGATGTCGTTCTATCATGGCCTGG
Source organism: Glebionis coronaria (assembly GCA_025667525.1). Lineage (NCBI taxonomy): Eukaryota > Viridiplantae > Streptophyta > Magnoliopsida > Asterales > Asteraceae > Glebionis > Glebionis coronaria. Next base: position 540,339,215 of record CM046879.1, read on the forward strand.
TGAAAAAGCTCCGCCTGTGGTTCAAGGGGCCTTAGATCTTAATGAAGATATTAGTGTGGTTGAGGTTAGTGGCGCGATCGACGGTGTTTTTGATATTAGTGAAAGTAATGTGGGAAGCATGGAAGTTTTTAACGAGTTTTCAGAAAATAAAGAGAGGTGCGAGGTTGACGAGGATGAGTTGAATAAAGTGATATCGGGGGGGGGGGGGGGGGGGGGGGGGGGATGATACACCCGGGGGTTGTGTGGGTCGGGCCGAATGGGCCATTACTATTATTTATCTTAGGATTAGGGTTTTCATGTTTTATAAATACCGTCATTGTTATCAATGTAATCAGTCAATCAAAGTTAATCAATAAATCTCTAAGTCTTCTTGTCTCTCTTTCTTACGGAGTCATCACACGTTATAGTAGTGCCCTATACACCCTAACCGGGTCGTATCAAAGTCAGATTATCGGTGCAGGCTAATATGATACTCCAGTAACCATATTAACTAGAATAGATACATTAAGAGAGTTTATATTTTGTTAAAGAAGAGTTTCTTTGTTTTTAGTTGGTCGAACCCAAGTCAATTCTTATGTGATTGGTTCTCTTCCTCTCATTTTTATAAAACTAGACAAGGATTTCTATCGAAGGAAACAAGGAGGGAGGGGTTTATTTGTACCTTTTATTCTTTTCCTTTGATCGATAAACGAAATGTTTTGGTCATAGTCGCGTGGGTTTCTTCTTTAGTCGAGTTTTGCGTGTGCACGAGTGTGTTGTTTACTTTACAAGTTCAATATTCTGCATACTTGCTTCCAGGTTGTTGATCGCAAGTTAAACAATAAGTTTTGGTCAGGCTGCCGATATAAGGTGCCTGTTTATTTTCGACATAATATCATTTATCAACTTATTATACAAAGCCTCTGAACGAGGAATTAGGTTTAAATCCTGTAAGGATCCAGGGGCGTTCCAATGCGAGGACCTGCTTTGTGAATCAAGGCCAAGTACTCTTCTAAGAACTCATTGTAGAGATATGATTTGAACACTTGTGTAGTGGTTGATGTAACAAGTTCCTTTGCTGGTTCCACAAGACTTGAATCTGGAGAGAAAAAAGTGGCGATGGATGTTCGAGATGCAGTCGAATTCAAGACCCCACGATGGTCGGCACTTTTCAACATCCCATTACTTATAATCTGCACGAATCAAGAAAACGTTGGTCAGAAAAATTGTGTTAGTTTTGATGGATCTTGGTCAGCTCGTCAAATTATGAGCTTATATAGTTACGCTTAAGCATATATATATGACCAACAATTACGAGCTTATATTACCGGTACTTAAGTTGTTCGACTCAGTTCATTTGAAGTCTGAGTTGCACCAAATTGTTTTGTGGGAGAGCTATACTCGGCTCGGACACTATTTTTGTTAAATGTTCGACACCATAGTTAAAGAGCAAGATCAATACCTCGAGTTGGTAGCCTAGGTTGACTACAAAAGCGTTTGGAATTGGTTCAATGCCCATCCATTTCCCATCTTTTTCTATTTGTAGCCCATATAGTGGTCTTGTTGAAGGAATGTTAGGAGATTCGGGTCTGTGTGGCCAGCAATTCCCATGGCTAGACTTGGGTCGGGACACGGTGGGTAACGGTTAATCGCCATTGCCTGCCCCTGGCCGACTTCCTCAAAGTGTCCTTTGTTAAGTCCGAGTACTTCGGCGATTAACTCCAGAATCTTGAACCCCATTTTTTGCACTTCAATCGAGTATTCCCCACCTCTTCCCTAAATTCAAAATAAATATTAGTAACAAATGAGAAATAGCGAAATGAATATCAATCCTTGCTAGAGTCTTTGTTTTATCGGATTGTGTAATCTTTGTTTGGCTCCAGCGTCTTGCTAGAGTCTATTATTAACAGTATACAAATTACATTCCTGTTTAAAAGAACATAAAAAGTACCCTGATGACTAGCTTAAAAAGGTCACTAATGGAGTGACACGTAGCTACAAGTTACGTGTATCTAGTTGGTTTTTCAGGCCAAGATGGCGTGTGTTCTTCTAAAGGATGACAATCGTGCCTCAAAGTGTCTTTCCAATAATGAACATCCTCTTTCGCGTAATTCAATCCGCTCGTGTAAAGTGTACACCCTTTACCGAACTTCTCAGCATACACAGCTAATTTGTCCTCAACTGGCATGATAAAATCTCATCGCACAGAACCCTCATGTCCGCCATCATTTCATCGGGAACCCCATGATTAATCACCTGATAGTTACAGTATCAAGCATTACACAAGTAAATTATATACTATTTGGATATATGAAAAAGGGGTTACAACTTAGAGAAACACCTGGCATACACCGATTAACTCTTGACAAGCTTTAAGAATTTGTTAGACAATGATAGACCGATCATTTTGAAGATTGATAACTGTAATATCCTTGCTAATATTCACAATATCACCAGCTCTTCTTTCGGGTGGCATTATGTAATCTTTAGGAACAGATTGAACTCCATTAGACCAACTAGTCACGAGTCGGGCCATGGTTAACCTTGATCTGCTTGTTGGAAAAGTATAGGATTGTGTCCGAGGTTTTATAGTCTGATCCCCATACTATCAATATACCTGATCCCCATACGTGGGTTATCAACTAAATATTCAAGAGACGTTGTCGGCGAAGATTGGGATGTAATCAAAACAAGAACACGTCATAGCCTGATCGCCATACTGTCCTTATACCATACTGGGGTCGCAACCATTACCAATTGCGCCAGTACCTCCTGCATTCCTACTGGGCCAAAGCTCCCTTACATTCCTATTGGACCGACTGCTGCATTTTGACATTAGGTACGGACCTAGATTGTCCTCAGTCCTACGAGTACAATGCATGTATTTCAATTTGAGTCTAACTGTGATAACGAATTTGCTAATTTATTGATCAGAGTCTTTAGGTACGTGGTGGTCATTCGATCATGCACATCTTATTTCAACATACAACTTCTCAGAGCTATTAAAGTTTCAATGAAGATAAATTCTTTTTCGGCAACCAAAAATTACAACATACAAAATGCTGCATTTTCTAGAGAAACAAGAACATACGAATCTAAAACAAATTAGCTTGCATTTAAAAGGACAACATTGTAGACAAATCCTCGTCTCAGTTTTGTAAGAACACAACCAAAAGTATACCGCCTTCTTTTTTTGTTCTTATACACGAGATAATATATCTAATATTCTAAAAACTTCTTTCTAAGATACTTCATCTTGAAGCAATTAGGTTATTTGCCTAAAAGACTATGAGAGTCAACTCGGCAAAATAGCCCCATGGCTTCGGGAGAAGGACAGGCACACTTGGAGAGCGCAGTACAACGGAGAATTGCATGTTGTGTTCGGGAAGATCTTCGAAACCCATCGCGTTCTGAGAAAAAATCCCCCTCCACGTGAGGTATACTCCTCCCGTGAGTTCTTTGCCATCAAATCTGCTTACTTTCACCTCTTCTAGTTTCATCTCTTATAAATTATTTCTTTCAAGTTTGACTATAACTTGATTTGAATATGACTGATCAAGATCCTCGTGGTAAGGTTTATTCGAATCGTTGTAATTTAAAAGGGCTTGGCGCACTCAAGAACCTTTCACCATCCAGTCCCGAGAACGTAATCTTTTTCTATTTATCTTTAAGAATAAAGTGATGTACAAAAGACAATTGCATAATCTCATGGGCTAGTTATGGGTTTCTATCTTGCTCTTGCACCATGGTATCCGGATCAAACTTTGGATGACACTGAATTCAATCGAGGTATGTCTAGGGTACAGGCTCGTGGTCTTTTTTTTTTTTTGGTGACATGACAAAAGGAGTATGCTTATAGAATTGGCGTAAAAATGGGGTCTTTAATTAAGCTTGACTGCATGGGTGAATTGGCCTTATTTGCGTTTTCGGGTCACCGTTTATTTAAATACTTCTTTGTGTCTGGGATTTGAACACACCGTGATGGGTTGAAACCACTATCTATCTCGTTCAAGTATGAGAGACTCTCAAACTTTTGCTATGCTTGTGACCGTTTAGGACATGATGATCAAACATGTACATACTCTAGAGACCCCGATATTCTCGAAAAAGATAACTGATGGAATGCGTGCAAACTCAGTGAAACACATATATTTTTATCTCCCGAAGTTTACGCAAATGATTATACAAGCTCAATACCCACTCCGAACACAAGAGAAGTTTTCCAAGAGGCACATGCTCAGGGCTCAAGCCACCTTAAATTGTCCACCATTGGTCGGTCATTGTCATTGGGTGCGGCTAACGCTCCGAGGTATATTTCACGAAAAGGTAAAAAAGTTAACTGAATATGGCCTCCAATTTTTGAAGGATCTAACTTAAGTACATATTGAACACGGTTCAATTTCAATAAACGAAATGTTTTGGTCATAGTCACATGTTTTTCTTGTTTAGTCGAGTTTGGGTGTGCACGAGTGTGGTGTTTACTTTACGAGTTCGATATTCTGCATTTGCCTCTGGTTGTTGATCGTAAGTTAAACAATAAGTTTTGGTCAGGCTGCCAATATAAGGTGCCTATTTATATTCAACATAATCTTATTTATTAACTTATTATACAAGGTCTCCGAACAGGAAATTTGGTTTAAATCCGGTAAAGATCCAAGGGCGTTCCATTGCGAGGACCTGGTTTGCGAATGAAGGCCAAGTACTCTGCTAAGAACTCGTTGTAGAGATATGGTTTGAACACTTGTGGAGTGGTTGATGTAACAAGCTCCTTTGCTGGTTCCACAACAACTGGAAGACTTAGACTTGGAGTAAAAAAAAAGTAACGATGGATGTTCGAGATGCAGTTGAATTCAAGACCCCACGATGTTCGGCACTTCTCAACGTCCCATTACTTATTATCTACACGAACCAATAAAACGTTGGTCAGGAAACTTATGTTAGTTCTGATGGATGTTTGTCAAATCGTCAAATTACGAGCTTATTTAGTTTATGAGTAACCATACATATATGACCAACAATCTGAGCTTAAATAGTGACGAAGTTCGTTGTGAGCCAAAGTACTAAAGATGATTGACGGAATTCATGTCTAGTCCGAGTTGCACCCGATTGTTTTGTGGGAGAGCTATACCAGTTCGAACATTATTTTCGTTAGAAGTTTGATACCATAGTTAAAGGACAAGATCAATACCTCGAGTTGGTAGCCTAGGTTGACTACAAAAGCGTTTGGAATTGGTTCAATACCCATCCATTTCCCATCTTTTTGTATTTGTAGCCCATAGTGGTCTTGTTGAAGGAAGGTTATGAGATTCGGGTCTGTGTGGCCACCAATTCCCATGGCTAGACTTGGGTCGGGACATGGTGGGTAATGGTTAATCGCCATTGACTGCGCCCGACTCACTTCCTCAAAGTGTCCTTTGTTAAGTCCGAGTCCTTCTGCGATTAACTTCAGAATCTTGAACCCCATTTTTCGCACTTCAATCGAGTATTTCCCCACCTCTTCCCTAAATACAGAACATGAAAAGTACCCTGATGACTAGTTGAAAAAGTTCACCAATCGAGTGAGACGTAGCTATAGGTTACCTGTATCTAGTTGGTTTTTCAGGCCAAGATGGCGTGTGTTCTTCTAAAGGATGACAATCGTGCTTCAAAGTGTCTTTCCAAAAATGGACATCCTCTTTCGCGTAATTCATCCCGCTCGTGTAAAGTGTACACCCCTTACCGAACTTCTCAGCATACACACCTAATTTGTCCTCAACTGGCATGTTAAAAAACTCATCGCACAGAACCCTCATGTCCGCCATCATTTCATCGGTAACCCCATGATTAATCACCTAATAATTATCAATTATTAATCAAGTAAATTATATACTATTTGAATATATGAAAAAGGGATTAAAACTTAGAGAAACACCTGGAATACACCGAATTTTTGACAAGCTCTAAGAATTTGTTGGACAATGATAGACCGATCATTTTGAAGATTGATAACTGGAATATCCTTGCTAATATTCACAATATCATCAGCTCTTCTTTCGGGTGGCATTATGTAATCTTTAGGAACAGATTGAACTCCATTAGACCAACTAGTCACGAGCCGGGCCATGGTTAACCTTGATCTGCTTGTTGGAAAAGTGTAGGATTGTGAACGAGGTTTTATAGTCTGATCCCCATACTATCAATATATCTGATCCCCATACGTGGGTTATCAACTAAATATTCAAGAGATGTTGTAGGCGAAGATTCCGATTTAATCAAAAAATATCACGTCATAGCCTGATCCCCATACTGTCCATATACCATAATACGTGGGGTCCCAAACATTACCAATTGCGCCAGTACCTCCTGCATTCCTACTGGGCCAAAGCTCCCTTGCATTCTCACATTAGGTACAGGACCTAGAATGGCCTCAGTCGTACGAGTACCATGTATTTCAATTTGAGTGTAACTGCGATGATGATCGAACTTGTTATCGTCACCCATCATCCCAAGCAATGCAAGCTTGACGTGGTGGTCATTCGATCATGCACATCTAATCTCAACATACAACTTCTGAGAGCTATTAAAGTTTCAATGAAGATAAATTTTTTTTGGGCAACCAAATATTACAACATACAAAATGCTGCATTTTCTAGAGAAACAAGAACATACGAATCTAATTCCTTTAAAAAACAAAAAGAAAAACAAATAACAATTGTGGGCGTTTTTTAACTTCTCTCTAGGATACTTCATCTTGAAGCAATTAGGTCACTTGCCTAAAAGCCTATGAGAGTCAACTCGGCAAAATAGCCCCGTAGCTTCGGGAGAAGGACAGACACACTTGGAGAGCGCAGTACAACGGAGAGTTGTATGCTGCGTTCGGGGAAGGATGATGTAAAAACTAACAAACCAATGATTAAAACCAACAAGAACTTATAACAGAGAACCCAGCCAACCACCCATTGGCTCTCTTTATCAATGAATCAATTACAATATCTCTGAATACAAGAATGAATCAAACTAACACGCTCACAAACTCACAAGATTGATCAAGATGAATCAATCTTGTTTCTCTCTCTAGAAAATGATAACAGAACAATGAAACTGAATGAATGAATGAAAAAACGAGTAGGTGGAGAGCTTAAATACTCCACTTAGCACAGATGTCCACAACTTCTATAAGTTGGCAAGAATAGTCCTCCAAGAATGAAACTTTCCATCCAAGTGCAAATACTCCCCCTTCATTTTTAGCTAACATACTCCAAAGCACTCCAGGTTAATAGCTTACTTCTTAATACTCCCCCTTAAGCTCTTAACCTGCAAAAGCATTATACAAACCAAGCATACTACAAAATTTCTTATGGTCAGATATAAGCAAGCCTTTAGTAAAAATATCTGCAGTATTATGTTCAGATTTAACTTTTATTGGTTTAATGTATCCTGCAGATATTTTCTCTCTTAAGAAATATAGATCAATTTCAAAATGCTTGCTTCTTTCATGAAGCACAGGATTCAAAGAGATTCGAATAGCAGAACTGTTATCACAGTTCATATCAACATGTAGAATAACATTCACTTTCATATCATTAAGCACTTTATGAATCCACATGACTTCACAGCACACATTACACATAGCCCTATGTTTCTTACTCTTCCAAGAAACTAAATTGTTTCCCAGAAAAACACAATAACTAGTCAAAGATCTTCTGGTTATTTTATATTTTGCCCAATCTGAGTCCACAAACACATTCAACTTACTACAATCACCTTTCTAAAAAGTGATACGTAAACCAGGTTCACCTTTCAAGTATCTAAGCACTCTAAAAGCAAGTCTAAGATGAGAAGTCATAGGATTATGCATGACTTGACTAAGACAATGTACTGCATAAGCAATATCTGGTCTAGTCATAGTCAAATATATCAATTTTCCCACAAGTTTTTGATATGAAGTAATCTCAGTCAGTTTTTTATCCTCACCAAATTTCTTGTTCAGCTTTTTACTATCTGGATTAACTTCTATAGGAGCACCACATGGTTTACATCCTAACATACCAAATTCTGACAACAACTCAGTGCAATATTTCCTTTGTGTTAGACAAATACCATTATCAATGTCTATAACCTCAATGCCCAAGAAATATTTAAGTTTTCCAAGATCTTTAATAAGAAACTTGGTACTTAAAAATTGTTTAAATTTATTAACTTCATAAAGATTATTTCCAGTGATAACAATGTCATCCACATAAACAAGCAAAACTAAGAAAATATCATTGCTATTCTTAATGAACAAAGAGAAATCTAGGACTCTGAATAAATCCATTTTCAGTAAGAACAGAAACAAGCTTCTCATTCCATTTTCTAGGAGCCTGCTTTAACCCATACAAAGACTTAACCAATTTACAAACTTTGTTACCATTCTCATCACCATATCCTTCAGGAATTTTCATATAAACTTCTTCATCTAATTCTCCATATAAAAAAGCATTATTAACATCCAACTGAAATAATGGCCAGTTATTGCTAACAGCTAAACTCAAAACACATCTAACTGTAATAATTTTAACCACAGGTGAAAAAGTTTCATCATAATCAATTCCTTCTCTTTGATTAAAGCCCTTAGCAACCAATCTAGCTTTAAATCTCTCTACATCACCACTAGATTTGTATTTAACTTTCCAAATCCATTTACATGGAATAGCCTTTCTTCCCTCAGGAAGATCAGTAATAATCCATGTATTATTTCTGTTTAAGGCTTCCATTTCTTGATTCATGGCCTCAATCCATCTGCTATCTTTGATAGCTTCAGAATAATGAGTAGGTTCATTAATTTTATTAAGATTAGTGGTAAACACAAAATTATCAATGCTTAAATTAGTATAGCTAACAACTTTATTAATACTATATTTAACATTCTTGTAAAGCACAAAATCTTTATACTTAGAAGGAAAATTAGTCTTTCTACTAGTTCTCCTAACAGTGTTATCTGCTGCTGGTTCTGGAGACCAATTAAACAAATTTCCAAAAGACTCAATGCCTTCATCCTCAGAGGAATTATCATCATCACTACTAATGTTTGGTATACCCTCAGAAACCTCTTCTGTTTCATACTCAATCCTAGTGTCCTTCCTACTAGAATCTGTATTAGTATTAGATGATCTATCTACCTCAGAAACAATATATGTATCAGTAGTATGAACACCTTCTTTGCTTTTACAATATTCTACAGTGCTGTCACTAGGTTTATCATTAGTTTCAGGTACAAGCCTATGCTTACTACCTATACTATCTCCATTATCATCATCAGATTCACTAGGCACTTGACTGTTTATGTTAAAAAAATTTAAATCATCAACACCATTTTCAGAAAAAACAAACTCTTTACTGATCACATCATTTTTGAAAGGAAAAACTGTTTCATAAAATTTTACATCTCTTGAAAATAAAAACTTTTTACTTTCCAAACTAAACAGTTTATATGCCTTCTTATCAAAAGCATACCCAATAAAGACACCTTTTTTCAGACCTAGACTCAAATTTGTTAGAAACATTTAACACATTTGAAAAACACAAACAGCCAAAAACTTTTAAATGGAGAATACTTGGTTTAGACTCATAAACCATTTCATAAGGACTTTTACCAGATAAAACAGCAGTAGGTAACCTGTTAATTAAATAAGTAGCAGTTAGCACACATTCATACCACATGTTTAATGGAATGCGCCCCTGAAACATGAGGGCTCTAGATGTATTAAGTAAATGTCTATGCTTTCTTTCTACAACACCATTCTGTTGTGGAGTATAAGCACAAGTGGTTTGATGAATAATACCATTAAGTTTAACAAATTCAGAAAACCTGTTATTAACAAACTCAGTTCCATTATCACTTTTGAAAATCTTAATACTTTTATTAAATTGATTATCAATAAGCTTGACAAAACTTTCAACACATGAAAACACTTCAGTTTTACTTTTTAATAAAAAAAACCCACACAGACCTAGTATAGTCATCAACCACAGTTAAAAAGAATCTAAATCCTTCTCTACTAGCAACTCTATATGGTCCCCAAACATCAAGATGAACAATATCACCAAGCTGTTTGGTTTTATGATCACTCAAAGAAAAAGACTCCCTAGTTTGTTTAGCCTTATGACAGACATCACAAGGTTCCATTCCTTTAAGTTTAATTTCTGAATTATCTTTTTTTAGAACATCTAGCACTTGATCTGCTGGATGTCCTAACCTATTGTGCCAAATAGAACTAGACATTTGACAACTTCTAACATATTTATTAAAGACAGGCCTACCTTCATCAAGAAAATATAAACCATCTTTTTCACTACCAGTCCCCATTAGGACATTGTGAGCTAAATCCTGAATCAGACAACAATTTTCATTAAAGTTAACATTAACTTTATTATCTTTAGAAAATTTCTGAACAGACAAAAGACTAACTTTATATCCAGGAACAACCAGCACATCTTTAATCACCATATTATTAATTTTAAAACATCCAATTTTTTTTACATATTCCAAAGTCCCATTAGGATGAGCAACACTTATGTGCAAAGAAGACACATCAATAACATCAAATAACAATTTTTCAGAAAAAGTTATGTGCTGAATAGCTCCTAAATCTATAATCCATCCAACATAAGTACAATAAGTACTAATGTTGGAATTGTAGTTAAAAAATCTACAAGATAAAAAACTAACAACAAAATTATTCACTCTAAAAGTACCTGCAATGGTTGCAGAACCCATTGAGTTATCTCCAGAAACATTCAGCAATTTTATGAGCCTTTGATATTGATCAGGAGTAAGATTATGAGCTATATTCTTACCCTGATTACAATTACCATCATTAATACTAACATTATGAACATTGTTTTGAGCAGGATTATTATTATTTCTTTTAAAGTTAGGAGGATAACCAATCAACTCAAAACACCTGTCAACTGTATGACCCTTTATGTTGCAATGAGTACACACAAGATTACCATTTCTATACCTATTAGACCCAGTTCTGTTCCAATTATTGTTATTATTTCTGTTAGAACTCCCAATACTAGAATTTCCAGTATTATTATTTCTGTTTGAATTCCAATTATTGGAATTTCCACCAGACTTGCCAACAAAAGCAGAAGGACTAGTCTTATTATTTTTAGACCCATTTCTATGTGATTCATCCCTGGACAAAGTAGCAAAAGTAGTTCTCAAATCTGGTATGGGATCAGAAGTGAGAATCTGGCTTCTCACAACATTATAACAATCATCAAGCCCCATCAAGAACTGCATCAGCCTGAGAAGCTGATCATGTTCTTTAAGGGCTTCAGACCCATCACAAGTATAATCAGGTAATTCAACAAGAGCATCAAATTGTCTCCACAAAGAATTACACTCATGATAATATTCAGATAAAGACATACCAGACTGAGTTAAAGTATGTATCTTATGATTAGATTATATATCACAGAACCATCTTGCTTATTATATGTTTCTTCCAATTCATCCCAAACATCTTAGGCATATTTAGAAAATATTTGTCCTTTATATAAATCAGGTGAAACACAACCAAGTAACCAAGAAAGCACAACAGCATTACACCTATCCCACTGATCTCTAGTATGACCATCATTAGTATCTTGCACACAATTATCATTAATGAATCCAAGTTTATTTCTAGTTTGTAAAGCAAGTTTTACATCAGCAGACCACACTTTATAATTCTCAGTTCCTTCAAGTTTGAAAGTAATCATTGAGAACCAATATCTTGAGGATGCAAATAAAGAGGATCATAGACATCAAATTTAACCACATCAACTCCCCCTTTAGGTGGACCATCACCCTTAGGGGAACTAGGACCAGACCCAGTCATAGAAAATCAACAAGAATAAACCAAAAAACGAAGAACACACACAACAGGTCAAAAGCAGTTCTCAGACTTCCAAACCACTCAAAAGGTGGTAGGTCAAGAGCAGTGACCTGAAAGTGGTCTAAACAAGAACAAACAGAACAAGAAACACAACCTCCTTGTATCTCCTCTACAGATAAGCAATTAACTACCACAAACCTCGAATCAACAACACCAAAATCAAACTAATCCCACCGACACCTAATCCCACTAATCAACAATCTATAATAAGAACAACAAAAAAATTAAAGGAGAGCAAGGTGTTACAGTGCACGCGCATCAAACCAAGCAGGAACTCTGGATAAAGACATCCCAGAGAAACCAATAACACAACCAAAACAGATCAAGAAGATCTAAAAGTCAACGCAGCGGAAAAACAACCTGCACGAGAACAAAAAACAACCAACAAATACCAATAATAACAAATACTTACCAGTATTAGAACAAACCCTAATATCTGATTTTAGGGTTTTCTAATCAATCACCAAAAAACAACAATTAGACCCAAAGAATGAACCCACAGTTCATCAATTAGATCAAGAAAACGTTTTAACCAAAAACCCCCAAAAATAATTGAAACCCTAATTTCAAAAAAACCCAATTAAATTTGAGAAAACACAAATTGATTAGTAAAATTAACAATCCACCCACCAAGAAGCCAAGATCTACACAGATAGATCGAAACCCCCAATTTTTAGAAAACCCTAATTTTGGAAAAATATTTTAATCACGATTCAGAGCAACCTAACTCTGATACCATGTAAAAACTAACAAACCAATTAAAATCAACAAGAACTTATAACAAAGAACCCAGCCAACCACCCCTTGGCTCTCTTTATCAATGAATCAATTACAATATCTCTGAATACAAGAATGAATCAAACTAACACGCTCACAAACTCACAAGATTGATCAAGATGAATCAATCTTGTTTCTCTCTCTAGAAAATGATAACAGAACAATAAAACTGAATGAATGAATAAAAAAACGAGTAGGTGGAGAGTTTAAATACTCCACTTAGCACAGCTGTCCACAACTTCTATAAGTTGGCAAGAATAGTCCTCAAAGAATGAAACTTTCCATCCAAGTGCAAATACTCCCCTTCATCTTTAGCTAACATACTCTAAAGCCCTCCAGGTTAATAGCTTACTTCTTAATAGATGATCTTAGAAACCAATCCTGTTCTGAGAAAAAATCCCCCCTCCACATGAGGTATACTCCTCCCCTGAGTTCTTTGCAGTCAAATCTGCTTACTTTCAGTACTTCTTCTAGTTTTATCTCTTATAAATTATTTCTTTCAAGTTTGACTATAACTTGATTTGAATATGACTGATCAAGATCCTCGTCTATGCCTCATTGGTAAGGTTCTTTCGAATCGTCGTAATTTAAAAGAACACAGGGTTTATCTGAAACTCTCAATTATTAAAGAGGCTTGGCGCACTCGAGAACCTTTCACCATCCAGTCCTGGGAACGTAATATTTTTATTTATCTTTAAGAATAAAAGTGATGTGCAAAAGACAATTGCATAATCTTCTGGTTAGTTATGTGTTTCTATCTTGCTCTTGCCGCCATGGAATCCCGATCAAACTTTGGATGATATTAAATTCAATCGAGGTATGTTTAGGGTACAGGCTCATGTCTTTTTTTTGGTGAAATGACAAAGGAGTGTGCTATAGAATTGGGGTCAAAATTTGGGTCTTTAGGTAAGCTTGACTGCATGGGTGAAGGACTCCAGTTACATTGGCCTTATTTGAGATTTCGGGTCGCGGTTGATTTAAATACTTCTTTGTGTCCGGGTTTTGAACACACCGTGATGGGTTGAAACCATTATTTATCTCATTCAAGTATGAGGCACTCAATCTTTTGCTATGCTTGTGACCGTTTAGGACATGATGACCAAACATGTACCTACCCTAGAGACCCCGAGATACTCGAAAACGATAATTGACGGAATGCGTGCAAACAAAATGAAACACATATCTTTTTATGTCCCGAAGTTCCCGGAAATGATTATACAAGCTCAATACCCACTCCGAACACAAGAAAAGTTTTCCAAACATTGGTCGGTCATTGTCATTGGGTGCGGCTAACGCTCCAAGGTATATTTCACGAAAAGGTAAAAAAGTTTACGGAATATAGCCTCTAATGTTTCGGAGGATCTAACTTAAGAGGACCCGGAGTGTTGGCGCCGTGGGGTGCCAAACCCACGGCGTTGGCCAAGTGATGATTCTGGGGAAACCAAAAACCCACGGCGTGAGCCATGGGCGTGGGTCAACCCACTTGGCGTGAGTCCAGGTTTCAGATTTTTTTTATTTTTTTTTTATTTTTTTTTGTGTATTGTGTGTGTATTGGGGAACAAGAAAGGGGTATTGTGTATATTGTGGGACTCACATTCACCCATAACTTGGAGTGATGACTCCTCACTTTTTTTCATGTGAGTGAGTGAGTGAGTTTCGATGACGTGTCACCCGAAAAAACCATCACTCCAAGTGATGGTTCTTTGTGCTCTAAGTACATATTGAACACGGTTCTATTTCAATAAACCAAATTTTTTGGTCATAGTCGTGTGGGTTTCTTGTTTACTCGAGTTTTGGGTGTGCACAAGTATGTTGTTTACTTTACGAGTTCAATATTCTGCTTACTTGCTTCCGGTTGTTGATCGCAAGTTAAACAATGAGTTTTGGTCAGGCTGCCGCTATAAGGTGCCTATTTAATTATATTCAACATAATCTTATTTATTAACTTATTATACAAGGTCTCCGAACAGGAAATTTGGTTTAAATCCGGTAAAGATCCAAGGGCGTTCCATTGCGAGGACCTGGTTTGCGGATGAAGGCCAGGTACTCTGCTAAGAACTCATTGTAGAGATATGGTTTGAACACTTGTGGAGTGGTTGGTGTAACAAGCTCTTTTGCTGGTTGCACAACAACTGGAAGACTTAGACCTGGAGTAAAAAAAGTAACGATGGATGTTCGAGATGCAGTTGAATTCAAGACACCACGATGCTCGGCACTTTTCAATGTCCCATTACTTATTATCTACACGAACCAATAAAACGTCGGTCAGGAAATTTATGTTAGTTCTGATGGATGTTTGTTAAATCGTCAAATTACGAGTTTATTTAGTTTATGAGTAACCATATATATATGACCAACAATCTGAGCTTAAATAGTGACGAAGTTCGTTGTCAGCCAAAGTACTAAAGATGATTGTTTCGTGGGAGAGCTATACTCAGTTCGAACATTATTTTGGTTAGAAGTTTGATACCATAGTGAAAGGACAAGATCAATACCTGGAGTTGGTAGCCTAGGTTGACTACAAAAGCGTTTGAAATTGGTTCAATACCCATCCATTTCCCATCTTTTTGTATTTGTAGCCCATAGTGGTCTTGTTGAAGGAAGGTTATGAGATTCGGGTCTGTGTGGCCACCAATTCCCATGGCTAGACTTGGGTCGGGACATGGTGGGTAATGGTTAATCGCCATTGACTGCGCCCGGCCCACTTCCTCAAAGTGTCCTTTGTTAAGTCCGAGTCCTTCTGCGATGAACTCCAGAATCTTGAAACCCATTTTTCGCACTTCAATCGAGTATTTCCCCACCTCGTCCCTAAATACAGAACATGAAAAGTACCCTGATGACTAGTTTAAAAAGTTCACCAATCGAGTGAGACGTAGCTATAGGTTACCTGTATCTAGTTGGTTTTTCAGGCCAAGATGGCGTGTGTTCTTCTAAAGGATGACAATCGTGCTTCAAAGTGTCTTTCCAAAAATGGACATCCTCTTTCGCGTAATTCATCCCGCTCGTGTAAAGTGTACACCCCTTACCGAACTTCTCAGCATATACACCTAATTTGTCCTCAACTGGCATGTTAAAAAACTCATCGTACAGAACCCTCATGTCTGCCATCATTTCTTCTGGAACCCCGTGATTAATCACCTGTTGATACCAATCATCAAACAAGTAAATTCGATGCTATTTGATATATGTAAAACGGGTTAGAACTTAGAAAAACACCTGAAATAAACCGAATTCTTTACAAGCTTTTATAATTTGTTGGACAATGATCGACCGATCATTTTGAAGATTGATCACTGGAATATCCTTGCTAATATTCACAAAATCATCAGCTCTTCTTTCTGGTGGCATTATGTAATCTTTAGGAACAGATTGAACTCCATTAGACCAACTAGTCACGAGTAGGGCCATCGTCAACTTTGATATACTTGTTTGAAAAGTGTAGGATCGTGAACAAGGTTTTATAGCATAATAAAGCTCAACTTTTGAGCTAAAATCGAGGTCGGGTTATCAATTAGATATTCAATGAGATGCCATCGGCTATGAAGTTGAAAGATTTGGATTTAATCAAAAAAGAACACATCATACTCTGAGATAAAATAAGTCCATAGTATTACATCATTCATGACGATTTGTATTGTCTTGACATATTTGGAAATGTGACCAGATTTGGCTTATGTAACAACTGGCCGGTTACGGTCAAGAATCAAGATGCTCTATTCTTCCACGTACTAATCGAAGATTGGTCTGAGAATCAGGATAATTATACTGCTACACGAATCAACAATTGGTAACCGCATGGTGGCGGAACTTGACCCTTTCTATTTCGACAATGTCATACTGATCATTATCAAATCTTTATGGGTGGACCAGACGTATTTCTTTACAAAATGTATGAAATCTCAGGCTCTTCTTATGTGATTGATTGGACTCCAAGAAACCAACTGAGGATCATGATTGATAAAGGTTAATCTATATGTGTCTCAATTAATAAAGCATTAAGGTGTTGGTGATTTACTGTCATCAAATATATTTTGTGTAATTGTGATTTACTCGAGATAAAGGGCTTAATCAAGTATAGTTTACTGACGAGTCGGGAGGGTGCGGAGTGCACGCTCGTTCTAGCTAGCTTGATGCCGCCAAGAACTAATTCGGGGGTCAAGGGGACGCGCCCAAAAATTGACAAATAGATGTCCATTTATGTGAGTATTATGTTAGCTATGAGGTCAAAAAGTTCCAACTAAAGGATACATGAACTCCAAAATATTTCCCATTGTTGTTATTAATCTTTGGCAATTTGATAGAAAATGTTCACCTTGTATACAGAATGTTTATCCGGAAGTCACAAGCATTATACATACACTAGCAAGATAAATCTATCCCCGTCTAACACGACAGTGCTTTAAGGTTTAACCTTATAAGCTGCCATCACTGCTTCAGAATCTCCCTTATTTTCTTTAAAGAACTTACGGAAGTCTCTATACCTGAAAGGCCGATATAGAGGGATACCAGTGTCAATCATTGATTTTGCTGGTTCTATGATAGCGTCTTCACAAGGATCAATGAAACTCACAATTGACGTTCGATCTTCCACAGAATTTGTTACTGCTCTATGTTCAGCACTTCTAAGCTTCCCGTTACTAATTATCTACAACCAATTAATATTTCAAAAATGTAATCCACCTGTCTTGGGTAGAATCAAATCACAGTTTATTTTGAAACATGTATGATGATAACATGTGGTAATTAATGGTTACCTGTAATTGGTAACCAACGTTAACCACAAAAGCATGAGGTAGTGGTTCAACACCGAGCCACTCCCCATCCTTGAAAACTTGAAGCCCATAAACATTTCCTTGTGAAAGCACGGCTAAGAGGTTAGGATCAGCGTGTTTCCGTATTCCCAATGTCAAATCAGGATCTGGGCATCGTGGATAGTGATTGATCGTAAGCATTTGAGCCGCAGACAAATCTTGTTTAAAATATCCGCGTTCGAGCCCTAGTCCATCACAAATTAGCTCCAGGATTCTTAATGACAACTTCCGCACTTCTAGTGAGTAATTTCCAACAACATGACTTCAAAATTATAAAAATAAGAACCATTAACATTCTTGAGATTATTATGTTTATGAATTGACTCGGGATCATTTTTACCGATAGTTGGTTGGTTTTTCGGGCCAAGAATGAACATATTCATCTAAAGGATGACATTGGTGTCGTAGATTGTCTCTCCAGAAATGTTCTTCTTTATCGTCGTAAAAACTAGCAGTAGAAACTCTACAGCTTTTACTCTGATCAGTTGAGTAGAGTTTCAACTTTTCCTCATTTGGCATGTTAAAGAAATCTTTGGCCACTTTCATAGTGTCATCAACTAGATCTTGAGATACTCCATGATTAATTACCTAGTTAATTACATGCAACTTAACTAGTCAAGTTTAAAAGCACTAGAATGGATCAATGGATCAACTAGATAAAGATCTAACCTGAAAAAATCCAAATTCTTGACAAGCAGCAAGTATTTTTTGAATCGTTTTACGTTGACTTTGCGCGGCAGCTAAATCAATAAGAGGGATGTTACTGCAAAATGGAACCTCAACCGAACCAGGCCGCTGACCAATAGGGAAAACATAGTTTTCTGCTAAGATCTGAGCAGATTTAGACCAGGTTGATACCAGATTATCCATTGTCTTTGATCTCCAAGATTAAGATGCTGATTAGGGGGATAATTAGTTTGACTAAAAATGTTCAATTTTGTATGTTTTGTTTGTTTCTATAAGAATATTTACACTATTTAATTGTGTTACAGTAGTATTTAAATGACAACGTTACAATATGAAATTATCACCCTAAATTATTGTTGGTCCCAATTAAAATAAATTGTCCTTTACATTTATGTTTGAAATTAAATAGCATTCAAGAGTTTTATAACCTCCACCAAACTATATAGCTTGAAATTAATAAGTAGCATTCAAGAACATATAACTTTCACCATAAAGCTTAACTAATATTCATGGGCATACATTAGGCTTGTTTCACTTGCAAGTTACAAACATAAGGCTTGTTTCACTAGCTAGTTACAAACTACATTGACAAGATATGTATCGGCGCCAAGCATTAAAAACATGCCGATTTCTCTAATACTCCTGCAATACTTCAGTTTCTCCTGTCTTTTCTTCATGTAACTTATTGAAATCTTTAGATATCCACAGTCAAAGAATAAGAGGGACGCCGATGTCTGTCATCAATCTGCATCTACAATGATTGAACATTTTATACTGCCCATATGTGGTAATTAGTTTCCATAAATCGATCTTGCACAAAGGAGCCTTAACTGATCAACTGTGTGGTTCCAATCGGAAAGACAGTTTTCCTGCAAGATGTCATGAGTAGTTCTGGACCAGGTTGAAACTAGATTCTTTGCAGTCTTGATATGTAACAGTACCATCGCATGTCACAAGTTTATATTTTGAACTCCTACATATGATTGGAATAAGTATAATATGATTTATATAAAATTTTGATAACCAACAATTGCAAAATTGTTTGATGGTTAAAATGATGAAAGTTAAGTAGGAGATCATTGATTATTAATCCTAATTAGAATTCTGATACGAATCTATCCTATACTAGGCTCGTAATTAGTTCATTAATCTCAAGTGTAGAACTCACTCAAAAAGCTAGCTTGTTTGGGGATGGGACACTTAGACATTATAAACCATCAACCATTCTCATACATGACCGATGTGGGATCATAATATTACCCCACCCTTTGAAGAACCAGTTTCTTTGTCGGTCACGGCTATGTTGGTCACGGTTGGCACCCCCTTTGGGTCCAAGCCACCACTCCATAGGCCACCGCTCCAAGCTCGTTGGTCACGGCTATGTTGGTCACGGGCACCCCCTTTGGGTCCAAGTCACCACTCCATAGGCCACCACTCCGAGTGTTAAGTTGGAACCTTGAGCTTAGCTTTTTGAGTGAGTTCTACATTTGGTACTTATGAACCGATTACAAGCCTAGTATGGGATAGATTCGTATCAATTGGTATCAGAGCTAGCCCTACCTTACGAGGTTCCAACACTCGGAGTGGTGGCCTATAGAGTAGTGGCTTGGACCTAAAGGGGGTGCCAACCGTGACCAATATAGCCGTGACCAACGAGACGTTGGTTCTTCAAAGGGTGGGGTAGTGTTATGATCCCACATCGGCTAAGTATGGGATTGGTTGATAGTTATAATGTCTAGGTGTCTCCTCCTTAAACAAGGTAGCTTTTTGAGTGAGTTCTACAATTGGGACTTATGAACTGATTACGAGCCTAGTATGGGATAGGTTCGTAACAATTGGTATCAGAGCTAGCCCTACCTTTCGAGGTTCCAATACTAGGAGTGGTGGCCTATGGAGTGGTGGCTTGGACCCAAAGAGGGTGCCAACCGTGACCAACGAGCTCGGAGTGGTGGCCTATGGAGTGGTGGCTTGGACCCAAAGGGGGTGCCAACCGTGACCAACATAGCCGTGACCAACGAGGACGTTGGTTCTTCAAAGGGTGGGGTAGTGTTATGATCCCACATCGGCTAAGTATGGGATTGGTTGATAGTTTATAATGTTCAGGTGTTTTCTCCTCAAACAAGCTAGCTTTTTAAGTGAGTTTTACACTTAGGACATGAACTGATTATGAGGCTAGTATGGGATATGTTCGTATCAAATTCTTAACAGTTCATATGGCTAGATACAGAATTCATCCATATATATAACCTTTAGTTTTTCACATACGCACTTATATGTTTTTCAATCTTGATCATTTCGTATACAAGATTAGAACATTTGACAAAAGGGTTATTTTGGACGATAAAGCATTATTCATCCATTAACGTGAAATATTCATTCACGTCTAGCATGTCGATTATAAAAGTGCTTCAAGGTTTGATCATATATTCATTCATTAATGCTTGAGTGTCTCCTTTCTTCTCTTCATAGAACCTAAGAAAATCTCTAAACTTGAACGGTCGAAAAAGCAGGACACCACTGTCAATTATCGCTTTTGCTGATTCTACTATGGTGTCAGGACCAGGATTGACGAAACTCACAATTGTTGTTCGAGTTTCCGTTGAGTTTGTCACTGCTCTATGTTCTGCGCTTCTCAACTTCCCATTGCTAATTATCTACAAAAACAATATCGACTATCTAAGTCAAAAAAAATTAATCGGGTTGAGAAAAATGGCTTATTAGTTTTGTGAAAAAGTATGGTGGAGGTATTTACATGTAACTGGTGACCAATGTTAACCACAAAAGCATGAGGAAGTGGCTCAACGCCGAGCCACTGCCCATCCTTAAAAACCTGAAGCCCATAAATGTTTTCTTGTAACAGCACGGTTATGATATTCGGATCAGCATGCTTTGGTAAACCCAACGCCAAACAAGGATCTGGACATGGAGGGTAGTGGTTGGTCGACAACAATTGCCCCGCAGTAAGATCGCCTTCAAAATATCCATGTTCGAGTCCTAGTCCTTCACAAATTAGCTCCAACATTCGCAGTGACAACTTTCTCACTTCGAACGAGTATGTTCCAACAACATCTCTTTAAAACAAAGCAAGAAATATTAAAATTAGTTAAGGGCTAAAAGTAGAGGTGCTATTTCTACTAATTTGCTAATGAAAGGATCGTCAGTGCTTTATTTATCTCGGATAGTTAGGTTAAATATGTAAAATAAAGAAGGTGCAGGTTGCAATAGGATCATTTACCGATAGTTTGTAGGTTTTTCGGGCCAAAAGGGGACACATTCATCTAAAGGATGAGAAGGGTGTCGTAGATTGTCTCTCCAGTAATGAAGTTCTTCGTTAGCGTAGTTAGAACCGCTACTATAAAGTCTACAACTTTTACTTGGATCAGTCGAGTATACTTTCGCCTTGTCTTCATGGGGCAACTCATGGAAATCCTTAGCCACTTTCATCGTGTTGTCAATTAAATCTTTTGAAACTCCATGATTTATCACCTGATTATTAATTATATAAAACTGAATAATTCAAGTTCAGAAACTCTCTAATATGGATCAAATCAAACTAAATAAATATCAAACCTGAAAGAATCCAAATTCTTGACAAGCAGCAAGTATTTCTTGAGTGATTTGACTTCGACTTCGACGTTCAGAGAGGTCGATGATTGGAATGTTTTGGCATAAGGGAACCTCGACTGAACCGGGGCGTTCATCGGCAGGGAAGACGTAGTTTTCTGGCAAGATTTGAGTAGTTTTGTACAAGCTTGAAACTAGAGTCTCCATAGTATCTGATATTCAAGATTTAGATAAAGATTAATGCTATAATGTTCCTATATGCTAACATGTTATGATTGGTTAAATAATAGCTTGACTTTTAGCATGACGATTGAATACCAAATATTTTTATGTGGAGTTAGGTGGCCGGCAAGCTATATTTTAGTATGTTTTGTGAGGGTATATATCTTGACAAGCACCAACAAACATGGAAATTAATCTTATTAAGCTTTGTTAAAATGAGTTGATCCTAACTTTGTCGAAAACTACTATCAACAACGATATTCAATCTCATCTGAACGATGTATGAGGTTTGTTGAAAACTACTTTGAGTATAATAATGTCTTTTAAATCAAGTTCATAAAAAATCAAGCTAGTTTTGTCTATTTGAAGTATCCTTAATCCATACGCAAGTTTACTTTCGGAAGACCTAGTTTTCTGGTAAGATCTGAGCAGATTTAGACCAGGTTGAAACCAGATTATCCATAGTCCTTGATCTCGAAGATTGAGATGCTGATTTACCTGAGTATTAATTTAGGGGCATAATTAGTTTGTATAGTATGTTTTGTTTGTTTCTATGAGAATCTTTACACTATTTAGTTGTGTTTAGTTCTAGTATTTAAATGGCAACGTTACACACTACTACAAAAAAAAGCCCTTAGAGACTGGTTTTGCAAAAGGTCTCTAAAGGGGATGTCTTTTTAGCAAATCCTAAAAAGACTGGTTTTAAAACCAGTCTCTATAATACGTATAGACACTTGTTTTAAAAACAAAAACAAGTCTCTTTAGAGATTGGTATCCATAGTATTCCTCCAGAAACTAGTCTTTTTAGCAACATCTAACCAGTCTTTTTATAGAGTAAAAAGACGTGTATTTTCTAAAAAACAAGTCTCTTTGGAAATCGGTATTTAAAAAAAAAATGGAATTTTTAGTAAATTCCAAATTTTACAATTTTAACCCACCAAAATGAAGATATACAAATACAATGAATATATATAAACTAATTTAGAAGGACCAAAACTGTAAAACCAACAAACTAAAGCAACCAAACACAATTTTTATTAAAATTAAAGTCATACTAGAATTTACAACAATATAGAACAAGATGGGCACGCCCGCGCTTCGCTGCGGGGTTTGATTTTAGGTGTTATGTGATACAGATCTGTTTGATGTAAACACGCCATTGCCTTCATCAGCATCAGTGGAAATCCCTTCTAGGAAACGGGACACACCATCTAACGATGTACAACGGTATGACACGCGTCGACGCCTGCCCCTAGGAATGGGACCATCAAATCGTCGACGCTGACCAACAGCATATGAATCGCCTCCACCTGAAAACCAAAGCTACTTAAGAACCATCTTATGACAACCTAAAAGAACTTTTCACAACAGGTAGTGTTTCTTTACAATAAGTAAACCTGTAAATGATAATGCAAAATGACTCGGAATCAGGTTATAGTTAAATGTTTCATATCACCACCAATACGCTGTTGTAATCAATCTTCCCCCACTTGAGTAATACTCTAACCTTTTGCATCTACTTCAGCGGGTTCTGATTTCTAACCTCGAAACGAATATATCGAATTCAAACCGAAACTGTTAAGAGTCGTTACTAACCTGAACAGTATCGGTGATCATGTTTACAAAGGTTGCGCATATAATTCAATTGTTTTTCAATCTTTTTTGGGTGTGCGAGAAATGAGACCCAAAAGCTATATCACTGATTCTAGAATATGAAAATGATTTATACGTCAATGCTAAATTTAGAAGATCACCTGATGAAACACCAATATGTGGCTAACAATACGTGGAGTTTGTTCCAATCCATGTTTTTGTCGTTGTTGACAAAACTATACCATGCCCATATATTCCATTCCCCACTGCCTCTGCAATATTAAAAAAACGATATAGTGAAAGAAAATTTTCCCGCAGATGACCACTTTCTTATAATTTAATTGATCTTTATAAAGGTTTTATAGCGCATAGTGGTTCATGTTTATCTTTACAAAGTGCCTAAAGTTGCTGCCCGTGATTGAAATCAACAAATCAGATAAACTAAGATCATAGATAAAATTATCAAACCTTAATACATTGTTTGTACGAATATGACGATGAACAATATGATGCAGAACTTTTTTGTGCAAAATTTCAAGACCCCTTGCTGCACCATATGCAATTTTCTCTCTTTAAAGCCAAGTGAGGGCATATTAATGTATTCTACCTGCAAAAATCATTAATAAGTCGTTACAATGCTGCGATTTCCAGATGGTTGTACGACAAATTTTGATAGGAAAAAACGAAGGCCGATGAACGCATAAGAAATTTAAGAGGGTGATTAGATGACTTACTATAGCGAATAATAGCACCTGTAAAAGGGACCATAATAGATATGAGAAATCATAAGGTCCATAGATTACATATCTTTGGACAATGACAATGAAAGAACAAACAACTTTAAATTTAATAGTACATTAACATTTAGAAATTATATATACACCACTTACCAGGTATGAAAATAGTTGTCTAACTACATAAACAAAAAACCATTTACCTTATCGCTGATGAAGAAAGTAATCGCCTATTTTAGATTAGCATAAATATATGAAATAAATAAAACTGTGTCATTAGAAAAAAAGAAACAAATAATAACTGACTTTTGATATACGAACTAAAGTGGAACAAAAAAATTACGCTTGACACAACATCATTATTATCTAGTTACAAAGTTATAATCACGGAGTAAGATTCAATCATACATTATTCCAAAAATTTATTTCATTATACATTTTATCAGACAGTTAGTATGCATAAATTGATTGTTGTTCTAACGTTAATTTTTATATTTGTTGCAAACTCATAAAGAGTATATAAAAAGGATCCATACCTTTCTCTCCCATAACCCCATTCCGGTCATCATTTCTATTTCCATAACTATATCTATCCTCTTCATAGGCTCATGCGCCAGGGTATGATCTGGGCCGCCTTCCTCCTGATGTAATGTGAAACCTGATGCGATTATTAATGTCAGACATCTCACTAAATAAATAAATTAAAAGTAAACTTTGATGCATGAATTAAAGAACTCACTTCTGATTGCATTATCTAATAAGGATTGAAGATGAAAAGATTATCTACATCGGCTATAAGCCGAAACAAACACCCCTAACAGTTTGCATACTCTACACCACTAAATTAGTATCGCAACTGGTATTAATATCATTATTATTACTATCGCCTTCGTCGTTATCTTATAATTATCAACTGGATAAGTGTTCGCCAAGTATAAGAAAGCATTACAAAGGGCTAACCTATCAAACATTCCTGAATTAGAGACAAAACTAGTAATCTAAACCAAAAGACTAATAAAATCCATCAACATGCTTGTTAAACAAGCTTGGTGCAACTCTTTCATATCATCTTTAAAATAGTTAGAAACCAAACAAACAACAAAGACATCAACCATATTCAGACCTTACATATATCTTATTTCTAGATTGAATGTTTACTTATAATCCTTTTTAGCGAGATAGAAAATGCACCTGCGAAGGGGATACTCCTTACCAGAAATCCATACACCTGTTTGTGACCACTGGATGTCCTCTCAATCAAGGTTCTCTTCCCATACATGCACAAACCATGGTGTTCCTTTAAGAAGCGGTTCAACATACATATAAATCATGTAAAAATAATCTACCTTGATTTTTATTATAGAACTTGTTGCATCTAATTTTCTTGTCAATCTTCATCAATTGTACCTGAAATTTTAGTTTCGTCTGTCCTTTATTCGTCGCCGATGAACAGTAGTACCGTATAATTAAACATAAAGTTAACCTTGATCATATGATTTTATTAGGTAATGGATCTTTGGGTTATTTGGTGGAAAATAATTATCTGGAAAATGGGGAAGTGGGTTTGATGAGATGGAGAGGTAGTGACGGTGAGAATGAGATGATGGAGAAGATGAATGCAAGACATGTGTTTTGAGGTTTGGGTTTAGCCAGACTCTAATTTATTGAAGAAAGAAGATTACAACCTGGGAATCAATAAATCTAGGTTAGAGTTTTCTTTTTGGTTTGATAATGAATATTTTTAGAGGTGGTTCTATGGTAGAGATGAATCATCAATATCAAAAATTAAGATTTCGAAATCTGAAATTGGGATGGAGGGATGATTTCAATTTGGGGAAAAATTAGGGCGGGCATAGATGAAATGTTTTGGGAGAGAAAAATGTGGATCTGATGGGGGAATTTTGGGCACCTAATCAAATTTTGTGCATATTTCTATCCCAAATGTTAAAAATATTAAAATTTTGAATAATTTTTATAAAAATAGAAATTTCGTAAAAAAAGTTTATACTAATTAATCATCGCAGGTTCATAGTACGATTACCGAGTCTGTCTGATCGAGTCACCGAGTCAATCCAGTCTAATCAGTGAATAAACCCGGTCGATTCATTGTGTCACGAGTTCGACGGGTCAACCCAATCGAGTCATCAGGTCATGAATTCAACTATCGGATCAACCGATCGAGTGGGTGATCAATTGGGATCTACGGTGTGAAATTTTGGGGTTTTGATATTTTGGAAGTCAAAAAAATTGCCTAAATTGAACGAATGTTATTTTTCAAAATATTGTTAGATCCGCCGGGTTTGAAGTGACCTAAGTCAACTCGGTTCTCAATGTATGGAATAGTTCATGTTTTATTTGTATACATTCTTATGTATCTATACAAATATTTTATTTTTGGTTGTAAACGACCGGGATGACTGAGTAATGGAATCGATTATACATATCACTGATGACTTGAACGATTCTATTAGTGACTTGGTTTTCATAATATTGATATACTACGTAACCGATTACTCAACCTAATGAGTAGAGATGTTATTGTTTGACATGAGTTGTTCAACGGATTATTTTATATGTTATCCTTGTACATGAGATGTTCAACAGGCGATTTGAGATGTTATCGTTGTACATCAGATGTTCAACGAAGTACAACGGTACCCTATCGACTCATATCGTGTACAACGATACCCTATCGACTCATATCGTGTACATCGATAACCTATCAACTGATATTGTGTGTAAGGATACCATGTCTGCCCTTATTGTGTACAACGATACCCAATCGACTCATATCATGTACATCGATATCCTATCAAATCTTATCATGTACAACGATACTCTATCAACTCATATCGTGTACAAGGATATCCTGCCAACTCATATCGTGTACAACGATATCCTGTCAACTCATATCGTGTACAACAATACCCTATCGACTCATATCATGTACAACGATACCCTATCGACTCATATCGTGTACAACGATACCCTATAGACTCATATCGTGTACAACAATACCTTATCGACTCATGTCGTGTACAACGATACCCTATCGGCTCATATCGTCTATAACGATACCCTATAGACTCATATCATGTACAACGATACCCTATCGACGCATATCGTGTTCAACGATACCTTATCGACAAATATCGTGTGCAAGGATACTATGTCGGCTCTTATCGTGTACAACGATACCCTATCAAATCCTATCATGGACAACGATACCCTATTTATGGGTTATGGTTAACTATACGGAGGTAAAGGGTTATAGGTTATTCGAGTTCGTTCTCGGTGGAGGTATGGTGTTTAGCCAAAATATATAGATGTATTTAATCGAGTGATTACGTTTATGGAAAGACGAAAAGGAAAGAAAAAGGAGACGATTTACGCTAAAAACGGTCGAAAACGCTTAAACGTACGAACGTAAAAACGCGACCCAACGAAAAATTAAAAATAATTTTAAACTTATCTAAAAATAAACTTTATTAAACTTGAAAAAATAACAAAAACTAATTTAAAAACAAAAATGGGCTAAAAAAATCGAAATAACAAAATCACACGAAAATAATAACGAACGTAAAAAACGCGACATTTAAATAATTTATTGAATTTCAAGCCTAAAAATGCAATTTTAATTTTTTCTACATTATAAACGACAAAATAAAATTTTAGAAAAAAAGAATTATATTTTTTTGACTATTAAATAATTTTTTATGAATTAATTAAGATTAAAACTAATTAAATGATTTAAAAATATTAAATGATTTTTCAAAAATCCTAAAAAATTACAGAAAATAAAACGTTGTTAGAAAACTATAAAAAAAATAGTAAGTTGAAAAGATAAGCTCAAATAAGCTCAAAATAAGCATAAAATAAGCTTTTAAGCAAATAAAGTTAAAAGAGTACAAGTAAAAGCTTTTGTAATGATAAACCAAAAAGAACACTTGGTGCAGATGGTTAAAGAGTGTATTTCCGTGTCTGTTTGTTCTCTGAGGACAGGGGTTCGATCCACCTGCTGTCCATTTTTTGGTATTTTTTGGTTTTTTCTTTATCAGGAAATAAAAAACAGATTAAAAAAAAGGATGTATTAACAGGAAGTGCCTATAGATCAAATGGTTTAATAGAGAGATGCTGCGTTTGATGTCATTTGAGAGGTCAAGGGTTCAAGACCATCTGTTGCCTTTTTTATCAGATTAAAAAGAAAAGAAGAGGATGTATTAACAAGAAGTGTCTATAAATAAGTTTTACACAAGTTATGATTCTTAATTTTTTATTTATTTAATGGTCCTTATAATTTAATCACATATAAAGTTATAAAGACTAAAAACGTAATATGTTATAAAAACAAGTATATACCATTAAGTCCTTATGATTGTAAGTTAAAAAAAATTAAGCACAAAATTTATTTACATAAAAAAGACTGGTTGTTAAAAAACCCAGTGTTTTTAAATGTCTAAAAACATTAGTTTTTTGATATAAAACGGCGTCCTTAAAATTAACACATAAAGACAGGTTGTTACGTAAAAACTAGTGTCTTTAAGTGTATAAAATGAGTGGTTGCAGCCTACAAAACTAGTCTCTTTAGAATTCACCTTATAGAGACTGGTTTTTTTAAGAAAACAAGTTTCTATTTATTCTCTTCTTATCATTTTTAGGTCACAGACACTTATTTTCACGTAACCAATCTCTTTAGGAGAATCTCTAAGGGATTTTTTTGTAGTAATGACAGTATAATATCAAATTATCACCCCAATTATTATTGGTCCCAATATATCAAGTTATCAACTGTCTACTTTACATTTAACTTTGAAAGTAAATAGCATTCAGAATATTAGCTCCACCAAATTAGATATCAAATTATAACGTTATATATACGATGATTGCATGAACATTGAGAAAATTGATCATACTATACCACAAAAATGCTAGTACAAGAAGAATCGGGATTCATATTACACATTTAGTTACCATGTATCAATCAGACCTTGTGTTTTTCGCTCGTGAAATTGAATATCTTCCTTTCCATCTTCGTTGTCCTGGTTTTACTTTTGACCGTAGAAAATAT
Source organism: Glebionis coronaria (assembly GCA_025667525.1). Lineage (NCBI taxonomy): Eukaryota > Viridiplantae > Streptophyta > Magnoliopsida > Asterales > Asteraceae > Glebionis > Glebionis coronaria. The sequence goes on from CM046879.1 coordinate 540,368,559, forward strand.
AGGTGCATATTACCACTTTGTGCATAAGACCAGGCCATTATAACCATAGCAACATCTAACCTAACCAACCCTATGATTGATGATGTGTTGAATGGTTGCGTTGATGTTTTGATACGCACTAGTAAATCAACTCAACCATGGGTAAGTAAATTAACACATCCTTCCTTGAATCCGGTCATAGTTGAACTTCGAAAAAAACTTTTTTTTTACCATATTACCCAATTTCCATCACGTCTAGCTTTCTCACAAATATTGAAAACGTAGATCTTCAAACGGAGTTATTTATACTTTGTTGCTAACCACTACTTTTGGGATGTTTTTTTAACATTCTACTTTTGGTGAATGGTGCGAGAGAAACATCACTACGCTTGTTCATGTTTTGGAATGTTTCTATAGAGCTTCGGGTCTTAAAATCAGTATAAATAAAAGCAAAATTTTAGGTGTTCATGTGAGCAAGGATAAGGTTAATGACGCGGCTAACCGGCTTGGATGTCTCACTTTGACGACCCCTTTCACTTATTTAGGGTCTAAAGTTGGTAGTAACATGTCCCGTAGTAATGACTGGAATGAGGTTATGGATAAAGTGAAAACGCGGCTCTCAAAATGGAAGATGAAAGTTCTATCTATTGGTGGAAGACTAAGGCTGCTTAAATCCGTGTTAGGATCTATGACCATTTTCCAAATGTCCATTTTTAAGGTTCCTTTAGGTATCTTGCGCTCATTGAAATCTATCCGCAGCAGGTTTTTTAATGGGCATGAAATGGGATGTAAGAATCTCTCTTGGGTTAGCTGGAAAAAAGTCCTCTCGTCGAAGGATGCTAGAGGTTTAGGTGTATCGAGTCTATATGCGTTGAATCGAAGTCTTATGTTCAAATGGCTGTGGAGATTTGTTACTCAGCCAAAGTCGATTTGGGTAAGGGTTATTAAGTCTATCTATGGGAAAAATGGCGGTATTCAGGGGACTCACAAATTAAGAGGCAATTTTTGTTGGCCAAATATTGTTAATGAATGTATCTCTTTGGAGCAGAAAGGGATATTGCTCCATGACTTCACGTGCCTCAAAATTGGCAATGGTAAGAGTGCTAAATTTTGGGACGATTCTTGGAAGGGAAATTTCTGCTTCAAACATCGTTTCCCTCGTTTATATGCGTTGAAAAATAAAAAAAACATCTCGGTACGGGCAAAGATTTCTCACGCAGACTTAACTTCTTCGTTTCGCATAACTCCTCATGGAGGTGCAGAGTAGGAAAAATTATGTGGCCTTGTGGATATTCTTAAAGAGATCAGTTTAGTGCCTATGGAAGACATATGGAGGTGGACGATGACCGGTGATGGTGAGTACACTGTTTCATCAGCAAGGAAACATATTGACGATAAGACGCTTTGTGGTACAGGTTCTAAAACTAGATGGTGTAAATTTCTGCCTATTAAAAGAAATGTGTTGGACTGGAAGATTAAAATAGATGCGTTGGCGACTAGATTTAACTTATCCAGAAGGGGTATCAATATTAGCTCTCTTTCGTGTGTCCTTTTGACCAGGGAATTGAGACGACGTATCATGTGTTTTTTTCTTGTAGCCTTGCGAAGCAAATTACCAGTCAGATCATGCGATGGTGGAATATCCCATATGTCAAGTTGGAAGATTACAATCAATGGCTTTCATGGCTGTCTAAATTTAAGATGTCGAGTAAGCTTCGTTTAATGCTTGAAGGTGTTTTTGTCGTGATGTGGTGGTATATCTAGATGCTTCGGAACAAACTTTTATTTGAAGGCATCATCCCAAAGAAAGCTCTTATTTTTTTTATGAAATTGTCTCTAAAAGTTTCAATTGGTGTAGATATAGATGTAAAGCCTCATTTTCGAGAAATGATTGGCTCAAAAATCCTTATCTTATTTTCTTGTAATTTTCTAGCTCCTTGCAAGTTTTCATCAATAAACTGTCGTTCAAAAAAAAACTTAACAATTAATTAAAATCAAATATACCATGTTTAACATACTTAATATTAATATATACCATATTAAAACTTACTTATCTTAATTATATGTGTTAGAATCATGCATTTATAGAAATAATTAGTTTACATTTAGAATTGTTTTTAATTATGGGAGTTTAAAAACACTCCTATGGTTCTTGTTAGCAAAACTCTTTATTTAAAAAACTTTTTTAAAAAATACCTTAATTTCGGGCTACATAGGATTTCGACTAGCATATTTATACTAAATTTAAAGTATTTTTTTTTAAATTGTGAAATAAATTCTAAAGTGGTTTATAAAAAGTTTCTATCTATAATTACATTATAAAATATTTAGGACTTTCTAAAAATAATAAGGCTGAATTTTCAGCCAGTTTTTACTTACTAAATATAGCAAGTTGTTGGTGTTTTTCCTACATTTTATATCATATTATATGACTCGTAGAAAAATAGTAAAATGTTATACCACTATTTCTGAATTTTTCAAATTTTATAGGTTTTATATGACCCTTTTTAACAACATCTTATAATAAACTTTTTAACAACCTATTAAAATAACATTCGTTATTTTAAATTAAGATAACTTTTTATCTATTTGTAATTTGGGTTAATTCTACAGATAGCCCACGTACTTTTCAAAAATACCCATGTTAGCCAACTTACTCACGAAAATTATAATATCACCCACCAAACTTTCATTTATCACCAATAAAAATACAATTCCAAAAAACAACCGGTTATAACCGGTAACATTTTCCACCTCAGCATTTTTTCCCTCCTTTAATACCCACTTTTTTACCCCAATTTTACACAGATCTACAGTACCACCCATAACCCTGACCCTAATTTTCCAAATTTGACAAATCCATAATTGCTATATAAGTTGTTGACAAAGAAGCCCCATCACTCTCTCCTCCACCAAAATCCCATCTTTACAAACTGCACATACCACCTGATCATCCACATTCCCAGATAACTCAAACTTCTCCAACACATTGTTGTCTTTGGTTCTCATCCTTTCACCCTCGTAAACTTGAATCAAAACCTCTCGCTGATTATCTGAGTAAGTAAAAAACGCCTGCTCTTTCTTTGTGGGAATGCTGATGTTTCTTGGTATCATGGGGTCTCGTGTAACAACCCTATATTTACCTTGACACAGCGTAATAATACTTTTAGGGGTATTACTTCATGATATGAAAGCAAAGTGATAGAAAACATCTCAAAAGAGTGTTTTAAACTTCATTTATTCTTTATAAATTTATCATTCAAATCACAGATTTTCAATAAAAACAACTGTACATATACTGTATATGACAGGTTTCCGAGATCTAGAAAATAGGTTTGAATGACAAAATCTTCCAAGATTACATCTCTCCACATCATTAGTATGTTGCTTCATGCTTCAATTTCAATACCTGAAATATAGGCTTAAAGTGAACATAAAGGTTGAGTGAATTCATAGGTTTTAAAATCAATTTGAATACAAGATCCTTTTTCTTGAGTTACGTTGTTATTTGCTCGTAAGTTTGAATAAAATGATGATTTAATTGCACTAAGCTCATGATACCGCGACTAGACATAGGAACCAACAGTTTGCCCTTATGAGGAAGTCTGCCAAACTATCCTTATTAGCAAAATAAAGTATGCATGTTTGACCACTAAGGTGCTAGCAAGTGCGACTTGCCCAGACAGGAGATGGCGGTCTCCAATATTACTATTTACGATATTAGTGCTCATTTTGAGAAATGATTAGCGGTTACCAATTAAAAAGGGACTTTTATAAGCAGCAGTAAACATAGTGTCAATGAATCATATCTAGAAAGCATATAAAAAACACATGTAATCTTTTTTTAGCATATATCCCCTCATGGGTTTTGAAATCATTTAAAAGTAGTATACTTTGGTAAGGAAATGAACTCACCTTATGTCCAGTAATCTTGTTGGGTTTATGTCACACAGATCAACTTGAGCTAACAAACAAGAACGTGGTCTCACACCAACCTGTTTTAACATAATTGGTATGGTATTAAGTTTTTAATCTTTTGATCAATATCTTTAAGTATTTGGTTATTTTCTCTAATTATTATTTGGTTGTAATTCTAGCACCATTGTTCGGGCCATCATACTCAGAAGACATTCTATAAACGTTTGAGGAGCGAGGGCACTTTAAATCGTAAACCCAACCACTCAGTCAGAACATAATATCGAGATGGAACATCTTTGTACAAAGCTCCCTACTAACATGATACTTTCATTACTTCCACATATTCATGATTAATCTTCTTTAGTTTCAAAGGTGGCAAAAATAGTCCTTTTGGTTACACTTTGGCATAATTACACTTTTAATACCTAAAGTATATAGTTTCATAAATTGCAATTTAAACCTTCAATATTTAACCTTAGGGTCTCAAACTTTCCAACATTTATTCTTATATATTATACTTTCATAAAATGACACTTTTGGCCCAAAATGATAAACAGTTTCAGAATTGACAATTTTAGTCCCTGAACTTGTAAAAGACACATAACAAGCTAAAAATGATCCAAATCATGTAGGATTTGAAAACAAAGTTTATGAACACATTTATAATCATAATAAAAACATTTATTCAGAATTATAGCTTTTGAAATGGGTTTTTGCTCATTATTTTATGTAGATTACAAAACTAGGGTTTTAAGACATCTTTCTAACATAATTTTGACATTATAACAACTCTAAATAAGCATTATAACAAGATCAAAGCTTGGTTAACATAGATTTTACCTAGGTAGCTCCAAAATGGCTCCTTATGGATTCTTATGAATACAACTTTCTATCAAAGCTTCAAGAGCTTCAATGGCTACCTTATAGACCTGGTTTTTGGTCTTGTGGGATGTCCTAAGACGTATATATAGGTGGAAATGGAGAATGGGTAGGAGATACAAAGGAAACGGGGTGCAAGTTCAAATGAAGCACATACGCCCCTATTTAAACTTGTTTTCACCCTTAGCCTCCAAGTTATGCATATAAACGTGTAAGATAGATATATGGGTGACTAATGAAGGCTATTGAAGATCTACACAAGTTTATAGCTTATATCTTTGTCCTAATCCTTCCTTGTGGTTCAAAGTGTGTCACGTCAACATATAGATAAGAATGGTGATGTGTAGCAAGAAAATATGTGATCCACCTACTTGTCACACTCCTAATGTATCTTAGGATTGATAAATATCAGGTTTTCAAACTTGGAATGTAGGGAAATGGTTTGAAAATGAGTTTTGGAGGGAAATTACAAAATCGGATTCTATTTCTAGGGCTTGTAACTTATGATTTGTGTTTTTTGTGATTAAGGACTTGAAAAAGTGATTAGTGAATGATTAGGGCTTATTTAGGGTTTATACATTCTATTTAAAATATTTGGGTCCTTGGTTTGAAGTTTAACAAAGGTTTGATGTGAAAAAGGGAAGTATACATTTATAGATTAGGGTTTTCTAATGATCTAGGGTTAAATCTTAGTAAAAGGCTTTATCCTTCAATTGAATACTGATGTAAACTTAATTTAGGTTCTATATATTTAGTTTTAAGTTTCCAATGAGTTCTCACACTTGGTTTAAGGGTTTAGTTTAGGTAAACATGTCTAAAGAGTGAAAATACCTATTTTGACCTAATTTACAAGTCATGCATTGAAATCTTGTTCCTTGTGCATTAGGGTACTTTTACATTGTCTTAATATAATCTTATAACTTTAATTAAGTCCTATAAATATTTATAGACTTGTCAAAAAAGAACTAGGTAGTGATTCCATGTAGATTTCTTAATATTAGTGTTTTTAGGTCATTAATCCTAATGATTTTCTAACTTAGGTAATTAGGGTTTATATCCTTATGTATGCTTATTCTAGAGATTATATGATATGTTTATGTCTCATATGGGTTCTACATTCTTAGTTTGAGGGTTTATATAGATTGATCATATTCTAAGGTTAATTTAGGGAGCTTAAGATCCTATGCTTTAAATACTTGTACTTTATTCTTTACCAACTTGTAACTTGACTTGAAATGAATGTATAATCTTAATATGAGGCATAGTTGATCTTTATAATTTGTGGTAAATGATTAGATTCTAATTCAATGATAATGGATTTTATATGCTAATCTTGGTTACTAGGTCTTAACTTGTAATTAGCCTTGGATTAGTGAGTATTAGTAATTTGAGATCAATTAACTTTCCTTTATATGATAGATTGTAATTAGTACATTGTTTTTGATAATAGTACATGGATTTTATGTAGTTACATTGCTTGAAATATTATTTATCAAATTTTCTAGGTGGTGATCTAGACTATTATGTACAATTGCTTATACTTAGCTTTTCCTGGTTTGGTATTGCCATTCTTAGGTATTATTATGTCTTTAGAGTACACTTTATAACTTGTTTATGTTCCATAATGACTTATTCATAAGTGTTCTTCATTCATGTTTTACCATTCTTGAGTTTACAACTCATTTATAGGAATTCTAGGGTTTCTAAGGGAATTTAGGGCATCATGGTTACATTTGAGATGTTCTTATTAATATTGAACTTATTAGATTTCTTTTATAGTTTAGACTTGTGTATTTCATCATTATAAGAATGTGTAATTATAATAGTTTATGATGTGAGGAGCAGTTCATTCTACCAAGTAATACACAAAAAGTAAAAATTTATAGTGGCTTTTCCACTCCTATTCAAACATAACATATATTATACTTGCAAATTTTATGGGTTGTCATAGCCTCTTCCCCTTATAGAAATCTCGTCCCAAGATTAAAATCATAGTGTATCAAAAAGGCATATGTAGTTCTTGTGTTCTGCTTAACATGTTATTCATATATCAATGAATAAGGTTCTTACTGTTGTTATTTCTTTTCTTTAATCAATCTCTTCTATTAGAGATATCACGAAGCATAAGCACTTATGATATATTTACCATTTAGGTTGTAATGAAATCTTATTAAAATTACAAGAATAAGTGTAAATTGTATCAATTAATCAGGTAAATCCTCTTTAGTTCTCTAAATATGAAGGGAATGTAATTATTTATGAGTTTCTTTGGGTAAAACTCAAGTTAATAAGTCATAGTTTGTCTAAAAATCAGGGATTGATTATTGCATCTCTTAAAATCAATAAGGAAAGTATTTCACCAATGTTAATACTGTTTTACATGGTGTAGTTTCTCATTCTTCCTGAAAAATATTTGTGATTACTCTTGGAAAATATGTTTCACAAATCATCATTTTAATCCAGTAAACAGTTAACAGCCGTTGATCCCAAACTTAGATCGATTAGCTTTGTGTAAACGAGATTAAATCAAGTTAAACACTTAGAGAAACTTTGTTGTATATGAAACAATCTAAGTATTATGCGGAATTAATACTTAGAACAAGAACACACAAACAAAATAAACCAAACTTTCACTTTGATTGATAATCGAACTTGTGTACAATGAAAGTATAAAAACATATATTGAACTAAAACCTAAAGGCCTCCTTTTATAGATTAAGGAACCTTGTACAAGATTCTACGTATCAGCTATTTTAGGTAAACATAAACATAAGAAATACATTGTCGAACATATCATTACTAGAAACATAAAATATGTAGACTAAGTATCCTATCAGTGCTTGACTTCTTCTCATCAACGCTTGACTTCTTTTTGTCAACGCTTGATCGGACAACGCTTGATTTCTTCCTATCAACGTCAAATTTCCTTTTGTCAGCGTCTAAGTGTCTTGGCTTCATTTTATTCCCAACAATCCTCCCCTAAACTTGATATCTACTCTAGTAATCAAGTTTCTGAATAAAAACTAAGTACAAGGAGGATTCTTACAAATACAAATTACTTGTTAATATGGAAATAAATAAACCTAATTAAGTCTTTGCCAACATCACTTGTATAATCCATCTCCAGCTGTGTCGACACCATTTTCTTCAAAACATCCTTGGACATGGGATATTCAACATCCACAAGAAGATATTCAGAAAACTTTGTAGTACTCAAATGATACACGCCAGCTGCTGAATGTAGACGCCATTGAAGTCCACTAACATCATCAAGATCCTTCCATACTGGATCTTCATCATTTGGCTCACACATTCTCTTGAATGTTGACCAAATCTTTATTCCATTGACTGAAGTAGGTGCTTCAGTCTCATACTTGGCCTTCATCAATCTCCAAAGATCTGCCAAGTCTTCCCTATCCAGGCTTGCAAACAAAGACATAAGAGTAGTAAAAGTATGTACCTCCTTCCCATATCTGCCAATCTTCCAAAACCCACTTGCATCTTCCTCATAGTGAACTATAGGGTCTCTGGAATCATGAGGTAACACTTCTACTATGTGTGAAGCTTCCAAGGGTGAGAGCTTAATACTCCTTCTAATAACTGCTTCACTAGGATTTACTCTATCCAAATTCTCTGGGAACTCAAGTGGAACTCCCTTCTTCAAAGGCATTGGTGCAATTAAAGCATGTTGAATCTGCATCTCTTCTGCAAGTTCTTCCTTTCTTTCATCTGAAAGAAGTCTGATAGTGTTTTGCTCTTGAACATTTTCCCATATAAGATAAGCTTTAAACTCCAACTCATCAAAGGAAAAACCCTACAACTTCTTAAAAATCCAACCTCCTTGATGACATCTGAGAAGCATGTAGTAAAGCTCCCTTCTATCCTTTTTAGACTGTGAAAGAACCTTGCTAGCCTTATACTTCAGAATCACCTTGCAATCTCTTTGAACTCTTAGTAGAATCTCCAAACCCCAAATTTGATTTGAAATTGTCATATCTAGATTCTTCATTACCTTATTCTCCCATGCAAAGTACATTTGAGCTACTTCAGGCATCTCATAATCTACCTGATTTTTCAACTATGTAATTCTTTCCTTTGCCAACTCATCACCATATTCAAGCCTTTCTGGATCTTCAATAATCATCACACTTGAATCAGTACTCTCATCATCACTACCTCCCTTATTAATCTCAGAAGTAGCCACAAATGGTGACTCAATAGCAGCAATCTTCTTCTCTTTTTCCTCAAGTTGTGCAGCCAACATAGAATCAAACTTTACTTGGGCTGCATCCTTGGGAACTATTGTTTCTACCATAATCCCTTTACCCTTATCTAATACATCAATAGCTGGTAAAGAAGTTGATGGTACCTTTGTAGACACATCCTTGATGATAGCTGATGACTGGGATACATGAACCACACCTGCAGATCTATCAGCGTCCAAAACCTGAGTGTCAACGCCTAACTTACTCCTATCAACGCTTAAACTCTGTGTGTCAACGCCTGGCTTAGAAACTTGTTCCAACATCTCCATAAATGATATCTTCGTTGTAGTTACCAGTGAAACATCAATAACTGGCCTCTCCTTCAAACTGGTCAAAGCTTCAGCCATCTCCAAACCACTAGAACCACCTGAGCCTTTGTCACTTAAATTAAATGGCTCAGTAGCAGCTTCCTCCCCTTTGTAAGAATCCTCCCTAGATGAAAGGACTCTCGTCTGTCGTCTCCTAGTCTCAGCAGCTTCCAAAACAACAATCCTCTCCTTCAATTGCTTGAGTTCAAGGCCTTGTGTAGAGACAGTATGTACAAGGTCTGCATTTTGCTTTTGCAAGCTAATGTAGACAGCCGTCAATTCCAAAATGTGTAAGGTTCCAATCTGCCCTCCTCTAGAATGGGAATTTGACCTCCCAAAGTAGAGTCATGGGGCATGGATGGGGTCTTAATGATATTAGGACTGGCTTGGCCTGCATCTAAGCAAGAACCAATAGTCCCAGCCCCACCCATGTCACCAACCACACTTGTGGTGGTGGTTCTATCTGCAACATGGCTAGGATCACTAGAGGAGAACACTCCAGTAGTCCTTTGGCGTTTTTCCAACCTAAATTCAGGGGGTGTAGAAGATGATGTGGATTGGGTGTCTGTTTGAAGGTTAAGGGGTGTTTGGGTTTGTTGTAAAAGGGTGTCAGTGTTTGGATTTGGAGTGTCAACGCCAATATTTAACGTATCAGCGTTGAAAGGTTCTTGGTCAACTTCCATTTGCTGGGGTAATGGTGGTTGTTCAGGCAATGGGTCTGGTTGTGGTTGAGGGCCTTGTTGTGGTTGTGTTGCTGCAATAACAACAAGCTTAGCTTGGGTAAGGGGTAAGTCTCTATGAGGTGGTAAAGTCATCTTCCCAAAAATTGCTTTCTTTTGAACAGGGATCGTATAAAAATCATTGTGATCCCTATTGCAGTATCTTTGTTCATCAAACACCATTTGTAAAAACCTTGGGTAAGCAAGAGTCATCTTGCTATATGCCATCAAAAATCATTTTTGAAAAATTATATTTTTACCCAGTAGAAATACACACAATGGCACTCCCAATTGATCGGTTAATTTCATTGTGTGCAGTACATTTGGGACTCAAACATTAAAGAATGACATGTATCAAGTACTTCCAAGCTGGGGGAAATTCTTGTTTTGTATATTTGTTTAAATGGCCATCTTCTGGCAAAGGATAACCCAAAGCTTGGAGTCCTTGTTCTAGCTCACCAATGGGTAGGGTGGTTATACCATCTACATCATTAAGATGCAAATCTTGGCGAACCAAAGCTTCAGCAACCAACCATGGAAGCCCATGGACAGTAGCAGTCAATTAGTCACATTATTAACTGTTAAGGAAGTAACTGTATTCCAAAACTGTTTAATATGTGTGACAGGGATAAGAGGATCATGAGAAAGTGCATACCTTATGGGAAATGCATTTAAGTACTCCACCATATGATTATATTGGGGAAACAGAGCATCATCAGCTTCTAAATAAGCAACCATGTTATGCTGACTTCTGAACCCCAATTCCAAATCTCTTGGTTTAAACTTAGGCGCCATTGATGTAGAAAGCTATGATAAATGTTATGAAAGATGAAGGTTTGTGAAAATTTAGTTAGACAAGAATAAGCAGTTACCCTGTTTCAAAGGAATGAGCCAAATATATAGGAGAGGTGAATACATGTAATTGGTCAAAGCATGAGGCAGTTATATTCAAAATATAATGATGAAAATCTTGAAAAAGATATAACTTATCTCTTGTATTAATAAAAAGTTACCAACTCCTAAAATTACGGACCATATTTTCTTCAAAAATAACAAATGGGTAGGACCCAATGTTTATCAACGGTCAAAAATAACTTATCAGTGCCTAACGGCTATATTCTTGTCAACGTTGGATTTTGCCATGTCAACGTCAAAATTGGTCTTAACAACGCTTGTAAAAAAACTGTCAACGTCCAAAAATAATAATAATATAAAAGAAAAAGGACCTTAACAAAGTAATTTATCCTATTGAAGATAACTTATAGACTGAAAATCACCACAGGGTGGCAATCACTGTCCAATCATGCACACTTGCTTAAGCAAGATAGACATAATTGTCGACAAATGTCCCTTGCTAACCAAAGTTCTTAACAATGAAGTTATCTTATAAAATCCTTTGTAACTTCCCAGGTAAGCCGAATAAAAATCATACCTAAGTCTCCCAACAGACCACATCCAATTCTAGGTTAAAAAGTCTTTGCTGCGTGCAAAGTATATCAACTTTGCATGCTACAGTGCCACACGATTTAGTAAACTAACTCGTACTCACCAGTGGACACAATCTAGAATTGTGATAAGAGTATTATATGAATACCCAAAAAGTCCTAAAGGTTCCATAAACCTCCCCTGAAACTATGATACACAAGTTGCCAAACATAATACATGCAATAAAAATTTATGTCAAGATAGGAATGTAAACATTCCAACCATCATCCATAAACTTGAACACACTCCAAGTAAGCTCCAAAGATCCTGTTGGAAGTTCACTTTATGTGACGACATTTAAGAATTCCCATTAGTTTATCATAGTCACACACGCTTAGACTAGACTAGGAAACAATGTATAGTTTAGGTGCGGTGTGTGACTATATATACCCCTCCAAGGCTTCCAAGGAGGGGTATTGCTTGTGTTTTATTCTTTTTTAATACATTTTCTTTATTTTCACACACAACCTTCTCTCTCAACTCACCCATCGCTTCCACAACCATCTACCACCCTACTAGACCACCGGATTACTAAATAGCAAATCCACAATTGGCATCAGAGCCTCAGTTTAATCCTTGGATCGTGTTTTTGTTTCCGATTTGGTGGTCTAAAATTTTTTCTTTGGTCTCAGTCTGTTAACTTTTTTTGTCACAGTTTGTCTTTGATCTCATATCTGTTACAACTTTTATGACGATGGTCTTATTTGTAGTCCAAATAGTCGTTTTGTTTTGTGTCTCATATCTGTCATCTCTAGCATCATTTCTGGTCAACATCTTGTCTCATCAGTATTGATTGGTCTTATCATTTACTCCTAGTTTTCTGGTCAACAGTCTATAGATTTCTTCTAATTTATCTACTGATTCTGGTTAGAAATTTGTTTTCAGATCTGGTATTTTTGTTTTTTCTGGATTTTCTTTGTTTTTTTAAGATGAAGATGAAACCAGATCCAGAAAACCCAGATCCAAAAATCCCGAAATATTACAATTTATGGATAAGGTTTTCAGATATTGAGATGGTCACATTCAGATCAGAATATTGCGATCGCATAAACCAGGGGTTTCTACTTGCGATCGAATATTCCGATGGATCACATTCTGATGGATATATTCCGACGGATATATTCCGGCGGATATATTCTGACGGGTATATTTCGACGGATTTATTCACATTCCGATGGGACTTACTGATATTCCGATGGAATGTATTGACAAAAAAACTGCGATGTAGTTTGAACAAACCTTGTGACAAGTTTAACAGAAAAACAAGACTTGACCAAAACAAATATTACTCATCTCCCTTATTACTCCACAACAAATCCACGAAGCACTAACCTATATCCCATCGACACCTAGCCCATCTAATCTCAACACTTTCGTTTCAAATCAAAACAAAAATATAATTAATTTGATCTCAGATTTATAATTTATTTCGTGTTACGCAATTGCATGTCAAGATCTTTTAAAGATCTTTACACGAACTTATACATCATCATGGATCTGTGTTGGGATCAACCCAAGTTGATATTCGAAATAAAAAAAAGATTAATAACAAAAGTGTTATAACCTATTTGTTTGTTTTGTTTATGAACCAACATGCAATCTGAACCAACTCAACCTTACCTGAGACCCCCCACATAGGAGACCTTGAAGTCGCGTCTTCGTGGTGTTTCAACCAAAGTCGAATTTGATATGTGGTTTGATGATTACAGTCACAAACGAACCTTATTTGATTCGTGTTTAATTAGTTTAGGGATTCATACGGTGGCTTTTATTTAAGATGATTTATTTAGGGGACATATGTATCGAATTAAGGATTGACTGAAAGATTGCAGTAGATGATTGTTTTGATCTGATGATGTGAATTAGGTGAGATGGAGGCTGAGAGGATTTCGATGGAGGTGCGGTGGATTTAAGAAGATGGGATTAGGGTTGTAAAAGTTTGATGGTTTAGAGTCAATGGAGAAGAAAGGGGGCGGAGGTTTTAGGATTAGGATAACTGTGTGAGAGATATTAGGGTTAAATGGTATCTTATATCATTTTTAGCTTAACCGGGTATCTCTTAATCTCTATGGGCCGAGTTGTACAAGGTTTATGGGCCAATGGTTATGTGTGACGGGCTGATGATGTATCCCAGCTTTCATTTTTTTGGGCCATCAATTTTAGTTTATAAAAAAAAACGAATTGCATGATGTTTGTAAAAATTGTTATATCAAAATTTTATTCATCATTTTACTTCATATGATAAATATTAAATATTTTGATTAACGATTTTAAATGTGACAAAATGACGTGACAAAGTGATCAAGTGACGAGAGACTATGTGACAAAATTATTTGACGAGACCGAAGAAAAATGGGTATATTTTTAGTGACTACAGATTTTTGATCGGGTATTAATTATGTGAAGTTGAAGACGGATTTTTTCGAAGGCGTGCATTAATTTTATCTTCAAAGATAACTCGCTCTTGCTTAATCTTATAATGAAGACTTTATTATCTAGTTTCCGAGTTCGGGATGGTTGGTTGATGACTTGGATAACTATCACTTAAAGGGGTTACATAGTTGTACTCATGGTCACGCGCTTAGTCGACGTGGATAATTTCAAGAGGTGTTGTGCTTATATACTTCTTTAGTGATGTATTGGGTACTTAGAGATTTCTCCACCGTTCTTCATTCAACAATTGTGCAAGCTTAAGTCACAAGATCGAGGGATTCTTATTTAGATTCTCGTTTGACGTATCAGGTTCATCTATTAGTGGTCACTTCAAATTGCTTACAAGGGGGTTGGTAAAGATGGCCATGGAGAGTCTATGAGTAGAGAATTTCGATCAACAGCTGATTCTCACAAAATATATAATTCATCTTATTTATTATTCTCACGAGATTTCAGGTACATGTGCGTACGATTTATTGCTAGTTCTGAGTTTCGAAACCATCAAGGGGGAAGAAGAAGACATATTGAACGCACAACGAGTACACGTGATAAACTTCATACCTTCTTTTGATTTGAAGACATTCCGGGAAGACAATTGTCATAACCACAAAGAAAATCAGTGTTTTAACTCGTGGCGTTATCAATCTCTAAACGGTACACTACTGATTTGATGTTTAATTGTTTTGTTGTTGTAATTATTCATCATCATTATCCTATATGGAGAGATATGCACTTCCGGGACTTAATTGACTCTGGTGCATCTTCGGAAGAAGGTATGTGCATTTTTGGGACTTTATTGACTCTGGTGTTATGATGTCAACTTCATGAATGGGATAAAGTGTCTACTTCAGTATTTGAGCTTCATACATGGGATTGATTTATTTTCTTCAACTATGTGGGGGAAGAAATGTCTTGATTCTTTCTAGTATGCATAACTTGAACTCTCAGGGGGAAGAAATATTCAGAAGAATTATTCAAGAGTGAGAAGAGACGTTGTTGATCTACTTGGTGTGCCCCTTACTTTCAATCCCTCATAGCAACATTATCATGTTATATGATGGGGTTTGCTTTTTTAATTCCGCTGTGCGCTTAATCATTCTAAGCTTTATTGAAAGCTTTGAAGTTGCTTACGAGGATTGTCGGTTTAGGGGGAAGCTATTTAAAAGCGTCTACATCAAGTTTATGTGGCATGAATTAGGGGGAAGTTAATTCAGATGCTTCTCCTTAACCAGAAGTATATGGATTACTTAGCTCGTGCCGTTACAGTATTTCTACTACAAGTTACTTTAAAGATGAGTCGTTTTGAAGTGAATACTTGAAGTCAAAGGCCTCATAAGACATCATCAGCATTGGACTCTTCATGAAAGCTTTTGTTCTTAATCATTATGTACTTGTTAGGAAAAATATTGTAAGGAATTCTACACGTCGTCCCATGGGGGAAGATTGTTGGAAATGCACTTTATGTGACGACATTTAAGAATTCCCATTAGTTATCATAGTCACACACGCTTAGACTAGACTAGGAAACAATGTATAGTTTAGGTGCGGTGTGTGAGTATATATACCCCTCCAAGGCTTCCAAGGAGGGGTGTTGCTTGTGTTTCATTCTTGTTTAATACATTTTCTTTATTTTCACACACAACCTTCTCTCTCAACTCATCCATGGCTTGCACAACCATCTACCACCCTACTAGACCACCGGATTACTAAATAGCAAATCCACATATCCATAAGCAACTCTGTATCCATTTGTACAATGCTCATAATGCCTGCATAATTAGATCACAAACCACAAAACTAACATGTTGCTGTCAACGTCCATTTTAACACTTGTCAGTGTTAAAATAACCTTTGTCATCGTTAGACAAATAAAGTGGAAGACCTAATTTTGTACAAAGACCAATAACAATGCATATCCTGTACATACTTTTACAATAAGTTCCAAAAACACATATTAGGTAAGATTGATCATCCCAATTCTTGTTACAAAGTATTGAAATCTCCCTGTATCAAAAGGCTTAGTTAATAGATCTGCCACATTTTCTTTTGTGTCAACCCTATCTGGTTGTATTAAACCTTTTTCAAAACAATCTCTTATAAAATGATGTCTAATTTCTATGTGTTTTGTTTTAGAATGATGTACAGGATTTTTAATAATGCATAAAGTATTGTTATTGTCTAAAAAAATCTTGGTATGCATAAAATTATACCCATAATCCAACAGTTGGTTCTGAATCCATAAAACTTGTCCACAACAAGCAGCTGCAGCTACATATTCTGCTTCAGTTGTAGAGTTGGCCACCACTGTTTGTTTCTTGCATTGCCAAGATATTAATCTGCTCCCAAGAAACTGACATCCACCAGTTGTGGATTTTCTATCAAACTTGTCACCTTCATAATCACTGTCTGAATAAGCAATAAGCTCCAATGGAGAATCCTTTGGATACCATAATCCCAAGGTGGGATAGCACCTAAGGTATCTAAAATCCTCTTGACAGCTTGAAGATGACACTCTTTGGGAGTCACTTGATGGCGTGCACATGCACAAACACAACAAACATAATGTCAGGTCTACAAGTTGTAAGATACATCAATGATCCAATCACTGACCTATAATGCCTGACATCCACCTCTTTTCCATCTCTAATCTTTCCCCAAGGGTGTTCCCTATCCATGGGTGTGCTAGCTCGTTTTTCATGTGGAGAAAAACCAAACTTCTTCAAGATTTCTGCTACATATTTGTCTTGAGAGATGAAGATACCATCTTCTTTCTGCTGAACTTGTAACCCTAGAAAGAAGTTCATCTCTCTTATTTCACTCATGTTAAATTTGTCTGTCCTGAGTTTGGAAAAGTCTTCACTCATCTTTGGATTTAAAGAGCCAAAGATGATATCATCCACATAGACCTGAACAAGTAAAAAGTCCTTACCAATCTTCTTGGTAAACAAATTCTGATCTATGGTGCCCCTCTTGAATCCATTTTCCACCAGATAGGTGGATAATGTACCATACCATGCTCTTGAGGCTTGATGAAGTCCATACATTGCTTTCTTCACTCTATACACCTTGTTTGGATGCTCTAAATCTTCAAAATCAGGAGGCTGCATAACATAAACCTCCTCTGCAATTGTGCCATAAAGAAAAGCACTCTTCACATACATTTGATAAACTATGTAGCCCATGCAGGAAGCATAGGCTAGGAAAATCCTTATTGCTTCAATCCTTGCAACAGGTGCAAAAACCTCTTCATAGTCTATCCTTTCCTCTTGCGTATAGCCTTGATCAACTAAACGTGCCTTGTTTCTGACCACAATCCCTCTTTTATCCTTTTTGTTTCTAAGAACCCATCTTGTCCCTATAGGTCTGACATATCTAGGACAATCTACTAACTCGTAAACATCTTGAATAGCAAATTGGTGAAGCTCATCCTGCATTGCTTCCACCCAACTTGGTTCTTTGAGAGCATCAAATATCTTCTTGGGCTCCTGTTGTGACAGAAAACAAGCAAACAAACATGCCTAAACAAGTGGGGTATCTACCTTCTTGTGAATATTGGCAATAAAACCTCCTTGATTCTGATGAGACCTTCTAGTGTGAACAGGAGACATCACATCACCAATGATTAGAGAAGAAGGATGATTCTTGATAGCAGATGTAAGTATTCCCCCTTCAATAATTGTGTTGTCTTCAATTTCAGTCTCCAAGTTGCCAATATCATCTTCAAATTCTCCTCCATCATCACATGAATGAGCCTCTTAATGTACTATTGAAGGTTCTCCTTGTTCAAAAACATTGGAAGAGAATAAATGGTAGAAAGAGTTGTCAAC
This sequence comes from Glebionis coronaria, assembly GCA_025667525.1. NCBI lineage: Eukaryota > Viridiplantae > Streptophyta > Magnoliopsida > Asterales > Asteraceae > Glebionis > Glebionis coronaria. The sequence continues at coordinate 540,386,372 of CM046879.1, forward strand.
GCCTGAACTAGGTCTTTCAACGTTTGAGCCATCAATGCCTGAACTTGGCATGTCAGCGCCAGATTTTCCTTTTTCAGCGCTTGAAGATTCATGCATGTTTTCATCAACTCGTTTTTCTTGTGGACCATCTTTTTCTTTTCATGCAGAAGCAGCAGCAGCAAATCCATTTGTCCATATAGGAATGGTGACATACTCAAGTATGGGAGCTGATTTGACTGCTTGTGATTCTACTTCCTTGTCAACCTGTATACCTGAAATTTCAACAACTGGTTCTTCCACAACATTTGAATTCACTTTCACAATTTCTGGATTAGTAACATGCATATAATTCAAGGTTCTAGATAGAGGTTCTAAATCGAAGAACCAATTTGGTCCACTCTCAGGATCACTAGGTTTACTTTCTAAAAACCTAACATGTACCTTTTCAAGTATCGTTTTTCTTTCTTAATGTAAACCCTATATCCTCTACTCTGCACTGAATAACCCATAAAATAGCCTTCATCACCTTTAGCACTAAACTTTCCTAAGGCATCACTAGTATCCAGTATAACTACATGACATCCAAAGGGTTTAAGAAAACCAATATTAGGTTTCCTATTCCAAAATAGCTCATACGGTGTCTTATTGTGGATTTTGTTGATCAATACCCTATTCTGAACATAGCAGGTTGTATTCACAGTCTCAGCCCAAAATGCAATGGGAAAGTGAGCATCAGCCAACATTGTCCTAGCTGCTTCTATGAGTGTTCTATTCTTCCTTTCAGCCACCCCATTTTGTTGTGGGGTTCTAGCTACACTAAACTTCCTAGTAATCCCTTTCTTGACACAGAAGTCATCTAACAGCTTATTTCTAAACTCACCACCATTATCACTTCTAAGAATCTTAACCTCATTCCCAGTCTTCTTTTCAATTTGGGTAATAAAGTTAATCAAAACAGTAGCAGTTTCACTTTTCAAAGCCAAAAAGAAAGTCCAAGTAAATCTAGAAAAATCATTAGTTATGACAAAACAAAAAGATTTACCATTTAAACTTTCTATATTAGTTGGACCAAACAAGTCCATATGCAGCAAGTGAAGTGGTTTAGAACTAAAGTGCACAAGTTTAGACTTAAAAGAGACTTTGTGTTGTTTGCCTTTAAGGCATGCAACACAAGAGTGGTCATTGTGGAAAGCCTTTCAGGTAAACCATCAACTAAACCATGTCTCACAAGTCTATTTATGTTCTTAAAATTTATGTGCCCTAACCTTATGTGCCAAAGATTACTTTCATCAACTGAAGCCTTAGCATATAGACATGACAGATTATTATTCATCCTAATTCTATTAAGATTCACATTATAAATGTCTTTATGCCTAGGTGTTCTATAATCAATGAACTTCTCATCAGGTATTTTAAAGTCTTTGCTTAACACCAAGCATTCAGTATCAGTGAAAAGAACCTTATTATTGTTATCACAAACTTGTGATACACTAAACAGATTATAATCAAGTTCTTTTACCAGAAATACGTTTTCAAAACGCAAATTGTTGGTGATAAGAGTGCCTTTTCCAGTAATAGTTCCATATCCTACTGTAAAGTACACTTTGTCACCATCTTTAATGGGGGTAAAGTTTGTCAAATAATCTTCCTTCCCCGTCATGTGCCTAGAGCATCCACTATCCCAATAGCCATGATCATTTACCTACTTTTGAATGCCCTGCACATAAAGAAAACAAATTAGTTTTCTTTGGGAATCCAAGCCTGAGCAGACTTGGATTCATTTAGTTGTTCAACAAGAACAGACTTAGTCCTTATAACAAACCCTTGTTCATCAATTTTAGGATTGAACACCCAGTTAACCTCAATTGGTTTAGTTATGACCTTTGAAATATACTGAAATCTGTTACAGGTCATAGAAATCCCATCTGAATTAGGGTTTTGATCTTGTTTGGGTCTCCAAGTTAAGCTAGAAGAAGCTTTAGACCCCTTTCCCTTCGGTTGCAAGTATTCGTTATTACTTGATCTAACAGCGTTGGAAACATTCCTGTCAACGTTAAAATTGTTCTTGTTAGGTCCGAGTAATTGAGCAAAACATGAATTATTAAACTCAAAACCCCCGAGACTACTAATAACACAAGTTTGGTTTTTCAACGTTTAATTCTTAGCTTTATTAAAGAATTATACCCTATTGTATGCGAAACTACAATAGGGATTGAATAGACAAACTATTCTCCCATTGATCTCAGCTTTGCTTTGATCAATGGGAGGAAGAATCCTATCACTATGTTCTTTACATATTACAATTTACTTTACAGTGAATAAGATCCTTAACTATCTAACTCTACAATGACTAGTATATATATTGGTAGGTGTGAAGGCATCTTTCACTACAATACAAAAGTACATGTGTCAGCATGCATGTGACCATATGACACACCATGTGCTAACTTGTACTTTTGTCCCCACCCTTTTGTCTCTTTGTCTCTTGTACTTTATACTTGTCAATGTTTATCTTTAGATGGTCTTGAGGGAGTCATTGAGTTATTGTCATCACTCACTGACTCCATTGTCTTCTTCTTCGTCTCAGGTATATCATTCATTGAGTTTCGCCTCACTGAATACTCGAGTCTTTCTTTGTAGACTCAGGCTGAGAATCTTGAAGAAAACTCACTGAGTGACTATTCACTCGGTGACTTAATAATGTTCAAGGGTACTTTTCCTTACTGAGTGAGTAGAGCTTCTTGAGGCTCCGAGGCTCCCTGAGGGTCTCGAGGCTCCTGAGTCTTCTGAGTGGGTAACACCCCCCCTGAGGCTCTGAGTCTTCTGAGTGGGGTAGCGCTCCCTGAGGCTCTTGAGTCTTCTGAGTGGGTAGCGCTCCCTGAGGCTCTTGAGTCTTCTGAGTGAGTAGTGTTTCCTTAGGCTCTTGAGTCTTCTGAGTAGGTAGCGCTCCCTGAGGCTCTTGAGTCTTCTGACTGGGTAGCACTCCCTGAGGCTCTTGAGTCTTCTGAGTGAGAAGTGCTCCCTGAGGCTTCTAGGCACTCTGAGTGGATATCGCTTCCTTAGACTCTTGAGTAGTGCTCCTTTAGGCTCTCCGAATGGGCAGTACTCCCTGAGGATAGCTCTCCCTGAGTGAGTTACATTCACTATTTATTTAGTGAGTAACTTAAGCTATTTTATGTTCAAATACTTGTCACCGACAATTGGGTCAAATATTGACCCAAAAATCTCCCCCTATTTGAATATAAAAATAGCCTAAGTTAATTAGTAGCAAGTGAGCATCAACGCTTCTTCTTGCGTACAAAGTTACAAAGCATCCTAAGGCTCCCTTAATGAGTAGCACTTCCTGAGGCTCTCTTTGCTATTTTATGTTTAAATATCCTTAAGCACAATCATACCAATTTTGGCCCAACAATCTCCCCCTATTTAGATATAAAATAGCATATATTGGTAAGTAGTAAGTGAGCATAATGGCTTCATCTTACATACTCAATTACAACAAATAATAATAATAATCTTTAATTACTTGTTGTTGATGACTTTATCTTCACCCTACTCTCGTGCTCATATTCATACATTTAGTACATAACTCATTCCAGTGGATATGCATTTCTTTTCAAATGCATATTTCACTGATATTGAACACATCCCCACAATAACTATGATGCACCATACCATATATAATTATTTGGAGCTTAAGTGAGAATGACCGGGGTTCATGAAGGGTTAAAGGTTCAACGACCTTTTGTTTCTCAGGTTTAGTGACCCATTTAGGTTTCAGGCTCAGATTTGGTGACCTGTTGTTTTGTAACCTCAGGAGATCGTGACCAAGTCCAGGCCCCACATAACTGATTATTCACTAAACAACATGAAGTAGTCGTGTACATTTTCTTCTCCCCCTCACAAGTTGCAATATTTTCAACTTTTGAAGATTACACACTTTAATTAATTTCTCTTAAAACTGAAGAATCATCCTGACCATTTTTTTAATTCGATCAAGCAGTGACATGCATTCACTGAAAATGCACTTGCACTTCAGCAACATATGCTTTCCTCAGCTTTGGGATTCACCTGATGGAATCGGCTTCAGTTTTGAGGCTTCAGTATTATCATTTAAATACTAACAAATACTCATCAGTTTCTTTACTTTATCTAGCCCACTGAACAACCATCCTGATAATGGAAAGTATTTCATTATACTTTTCATTTTTTATTATATACCTTACCCGGTTTCATCTCAGCCGCCGGTACCACCACCTACCTCCACTCATTTTGACCAACGATATTCATTCACTGATATTTATCAGTGAGTCAACTTCTTTTGAGTGTCAATATTTTTTAGTTGGACAACCATCAGCCACCGCAACTCCTCCACTCATCGATATATCAACTAATAATATTATTAGTTTCGCCCAATATACCCAGCATCAACAAACATCCTAATTTCCACAGAAACACCCATATACCCAATAATCATCTTCACCAGATACACTACAACCACCAATACCCCATTTTTCGATCATAGTTACCACAAAAATCATCTCAACGTCAAGAAAATCAATCATACCTGCATCACTAAGATGATAACCCACTTCAAAAACAACTAATCGAAGTATCTAAACTCGAATTCCTTCTTGTGGCCGACAAAAGAAGATTCACCAATACTCGATTTGTTCTTTTTAGTAATCAATGTGACGGGTTTCTAGGTTTGATGCTTGATGTTCAATGGTTCGGATCTTTGTTGGATTTTTTAATGTAGATGATATAGTGAATCGGTGGTTGTGGATGGTGTTTAATGATTTTGTATGTGTGAGACTCGGTGTGTATTTTTTTAAGTGAATGTGTGAGTGTGGATCTGGTTTATTGGTGTTCGTTGGAGGGTGGATATTGTGGTGGGATAATAAAATACTAGCAGTTATTATTTTTATTGGTATTTTTCCCTCAAAAAATAAAACTAGCAGTAGCAGTTTATTTTGAAGATCTTTACCAAAAAAATCAACAACTATAAAAAATTATTAGCAGTCATATTTCGAACGGATCTGGATAGAGAAAATCCAACCCACTCTGATACCACTTGTTAGGTCTGAATAATTGAGCAAAACATGAATTATTAAACTCAAAACCCACAAGACTACTAATAACACAAGTTTGGTTTTTCAATGTTTAATTCTTAGATTTATTAAAGAATTATACCCTATTGTATGCGAAACTACAATAGGGATTGAATAGACAAACTATTCTCCCATTGATCTCAGCTTTGCTTTGATCAATGGGAGGAAGAACCCTATCATTATGTTCTTTACATATTACAATTTACTTAACAGTGAATAAAATCCTTAAATATCTAACTCTACAATAACTAGTATATATATTGGTAGGTGTGAAGGCATCTTTCACTACAATACAAAAGTACATGTGTCAGAATGCATGTGACCATATGACACACCATGTGCTAACTTGTACTTTTGTCCCCACCCTTTTGTCTCTTTGTGTCTTGTACTTTATACTTGTCAATGTTTATATTTAGATGGTCTTGAGGGAGTCAGTGAGTTATTGTCATCACTCACTGACTCCATTGTCTTCTTCTTCGTCTCAGGTACATCATTCATTGAGTTTCGCCTCACTGAATACTCGAGTCTTTCTTTGTAGACTCAGACTGAGAATCTTGAAGACAACTCACTGAGTGACTGTTCACTCAGTGACTTAATAATGTTCAAGGGTACTTTTCCTCACTGAGTGAGTAGAGTTTCCTGAGGCTCCAAGGCTCCCTGAGGGTCTCGAGGCTCCTGAGTCTTCTGAGTGGGTAACGCTCCCCCTGAAGCTCTTGAGTCTTCTGAGTGAGGGAGCGCTCCCTGAGGCTCTTGAGTCTTCTGAGTGGGTAGCGCTCCCTGAGGCTCTTGAGTCTTCTGACTGGGTAGCGCTCCCTGAGGCTCTTGAGTCTTCTGAGTGAGAAGCACTCCCTGAGGCTTCTAGGCACTCTGAGTGGATATCGCTTCCTTAGACTCTTGAGTAGTGCTCCCTGAGGCTCTCTGAATGGGCAGTACTCCCTGAATCGATAGCTCTCCTTGAGTGAGTTACATTCACTATTTATTTAGTGAGTAACTTAAGCTATTTTATGTTCAAGTACTTGTCACCGACAATTGGGTCAAATATTGACCCAACAGTTCTTGACAACGCTTAAATATGTAGAAATGCTAAATATGATCCGGTGGTCTAATGTGGTGGTAAGTGGTGGTGGAAGCCATTGTTGGCTTAGAGAGAGAGAGAGAGGTTGAATGTGAAATGTGTGTGTTCCTTGAATGAACAAAAATACAATCAACACCCCTCCTTGGAAGCTAAGGAGGGGTATATATAGTCACGCACTTTACAAAGGGCCTAGTCTAGACTGACTGTGTGTGACTATGATAACTAACGGGAATTCTTAAATGTCGTCACATAAAGTGAGTTTCCAACAATCTTCCCCCATGGGACGACGTGTAGAATTCCTTACAATATTCTACCTATCAAGTACAAAATAATTAAGAACAAGAGCTTCCATGAAGCATCCAATGCTGATGAAGTCTTCTAAGGCCTTCGTCTTCATCTTTAACTTGTAGTAGAAATACTGTAACGGCACGAGCTAAGTAACCCATACACTTCTGGTTAAGGAGAAGCTTCTGAATTAGCTTCCCCCTAATTCATGCCACGTAAACTTGATGTAGAAGCATTTTAAATAGCTTCCCCCAAGTAGATCAACAACTTTTCTTCTCACGCTTGAATAATTCTTCTGAATTTTTCTTCCCCCTAAGAGTTCAAGTTATGCATATCAGAAAGAATCAAGACACTTCTTCCCCCACATAGTTGAAGAAGGTAAATCAATCCCAATTATGAAGCTCGAATACTGAAGTGGACACTTTATCCCATTCATGAAGTTGACATCGTAACACCAGAGTCAATTAAGTCCCGGAAATGCACACGTCTTCTTCCGGAGATGCACCAGAGTCAATTAAGTCCCGGGAATGCATATAGGATAATGATGATGTTTAATTGCAACAATCAAACAATTAAACCTCGAATCAGTAGTGTACCGTTTGGAGATTGATAACGACACGAGTTAAAACACTGATTTCTCTGCGGCTATGACAAATGTCATCCCGGAATATCTTCAAATCAAAAGAAGGTATGAAGTTCATCACGTGTACTCGTTGTGCGTTCAATGTGTCTGCTTCTTCCCCCTTGATGGTTTCGAAACTCGGAACCATCAATAAATTGTACGCACATGAACCTGAAATCTCGTGAGAATAATAAATAAGCAAAATTATATATTTTGTGAGAATCAGCTGTTGATCGAAAATCTCTTCTCAAAAACTCTCCATGGCCACCTTTACCATTCCACGTGAAAGCAATTTGAAGTGACCACTGAAAGAATGAACCGGATACATCAAACGTGAAGCTGAATAAAAATCCTTCGATCTTGTGACTTAAGCTTGCACTATTGTTGAATGAAGAACGATGGAGAAATCTCTAAGTACTCAATGCATCACTGAAGAAGTCTATAAGCACAACACCTCTTGAAATTATCCACGTCGACTAAGCGCGCGTGACACTGAGTACAACAATGTAACCCCTTTAAGTGATAGTAATCCGAGTCATCAACCATCCACCCCGAACCCGGAAACCAGATAACCAAGTCTTCATTCTAGGATTAAGCACGAGCAAGTTATCTAGTCAAAGATAAAATAAATACACGCCTTCGAAAAATCCGTCTTCAACGTCACGTAATTAATACCCGATCAAACAACATCTGAAGTCACTAAAAAATCGCCCACTCTTTCTTGGTCTCGTCAAAATAAATTTTGTCACGATGTCACGTCATTTTTGTCACGGCACTTTAATCCCGACAATATGCACAAAATTTTATTCAAAATAATTTATTTTGAAATCAAAAACTTGTTTACATTGTGTAATTAAACAAAACGTCCTATTTCAATGTCTTTTGAAATAAAACTTGAGTCCATCACATCTTCATGGCCCATAGCCCATAACACAGCCCGGCCCGTCTGTGATTGAAACACCCGGTCCAAGAGAAGGCTAATAGAAGCCACCTTGTGATGTCCGCCCCCCAGTATTGTAGAAAGCCACGTGTGATCAACATAAACCACAAAAGAAACGGTCCAATTAGGAAGCAAGGATGTGGGATATAAAACTTAGATTAACCCTAATTTTTCTCACACACCTAATATTAGCCGCCCCCTTTCTCTCTCACTTCCCCACTTCATCTCCTCCGTCCCCTCCAAATTACATCTCCATCTAAACAACTAATCCAATCTCAAAGCATCGAAACCTCCGTCTCAAATCATCAAGATCAACAAATCATACCCATCTACACAATCAAAACTGCGACCCCCTCATCTATCTTATCACACCCGTAGGTAATAAAACCCACGAATCGGTCAACCAAATGAAGCTTCAAGATCTATTACGATCTCAGGTAGGTCCGGTTTTAGATAAACTCGAATAAAAGACAGATTATAACAAACTTGTTATTAATCTTCTTTATATTCGAAAATTAAGATGCATGTCGGTTTTGTTGATTTAATCGAAAAAAATAAAGATTGTAACAAGCTTGTTATAAATCTTATTTTAATTTCGTATATTAACATTGGTTAAAAACCAAACAACGATCTGTGATGATGACTTATTTAATAAACACGATCTAAATAGATCTTTGCTTATTAGACGAATCTGAGATCTAGATTAATTATCTGTTTTGTGTCGAGTCTAGAAGGGATTAAGTGACGATGGGATGTAGGTTTAGTGTGTGGTGTTGAGGCGGTAAAAGGATGGTTTACGAGTCAACTCACTGAGTTTGACTGAGTCAACTCGGTAATGACCGAGTTGACTCGGTGGGATGAGTCGGTTTGGTCACTAATGTGGTCCTGGTTCATGTTGTCAAGTCACGTTTGGTTTGGTCACATAACCCATCGCAGACTTGGTCATAGTATTGGTCTCGGGTCAAGTATTAAACAAGTCAAGTCGTCGCAATGAGTCTTTTTGTAAAAAAATGCATCGCAATATCTGATCAACCCATCGCAAAGTCAACCGCCTCATTGCGATGGTACCCATTGCGATGGTACCCATCGCAATGGTACCCATCGCAATATAAATCATCCATCGCAATGTTGCGAGAAATCGGGCAGCATGACGACATGTGTTATGCCATTGCGACAGGTCAGCCACCCATCGCAATGTGACTCATCGGAATGAGTCCATCGCAATGGGTATGGCCAACCCATCGGAATGTGTGAAAAACACCCTCCATCGCAATACATGCGATTGTACCATGAAGATAAGTCCAAAAATGGTCCTTGTACCGTTTTTTCAGGGATCTTGTGTCTGGATAGGATTTTTCTGGCAAATATGAGTTTTTCACCATCATCTTCAAAAAATATATAACCCAGAAAAAAAACAGTACTTAGATGGGGACAAAAGTTATAATCCAAGATACAAAACGTGATAATTTGACCATGATAATTTGACCAGTGAAATAGATTTGGACCATGAAAAAAAAAACATGTGACTGATTGGATTGGTTGGACAAGAATAATAATATGACACATAATAACCAACTGTTTGGACAAAACATATCAGACGTGACAAAATTTTTTGACTAAATGGACAGAAATAAGTGTAACGAGACACAAGAAAAAGATTAGACCACCAAATCGAAAATGTAAACACGATCCAAGGATGGAACCGTGGCTCTGATACCAAATGTAGAAATGCTAAATATGATCCGGTGGTCTAATGTGGTGGTAAGTGGTGGTGGAAGCCATTGTTGGCTTAGAGAGAGAGAGAGAGAGGTTGAATGTGAAATGTGTGTGTTCCTTGAATGAACAAAAATACAATCAACACCCCTCCTTGGAAGCTAAGGAGGGGTATATATAGTCACGCACTTTACAAAGGGCCTAGTCTAGACTGACTGTGCGTGACTATGATAACTAACGAGAATTCTTAAATGTCGTCACATAAAGTGAGTTTCCAACAATATGCTAAATATGATCCGGTGGTCTAATGTGGTGGTAAGTGGTGGTGGAAGCCATTGTTGGCTTAGAGAGAGAGAGAGAGAGGTTGAATGTGAAATGTGTGTGTTCCTTGAATGAACAAAAATACAATCAACACCCCTCCTTGGAAGCTAAGGAGGGGTATATATAGTCACGCACTTTACAAAGGGCCTAGTCTAGACTGACTGTGCGTGACTATGATAACTAACGGGAATTCTTAAATGTCGTCACATAAAGTGAGTTTCCAACAATTTTCCCCCATGGGACGACGTGTAGAATTCCTTACAATATTTTTTCCTAACAAGTACATAATGATAAAAACAAGAGCTTTCATGAAGCGTCCAATGCTGATGATGTCTTCTGAGGCCTTTGACTTCAAAACGACTCATCTTTAACTTGTAGTTGAAATACTGTAACGGCACGAGCTAAGTAACCCATACACTTCTGGTTAAGGAGAAGCTTCTGAATTAGCTTCCCCCTAATTCATGCCACATCAACTTGATGTAGAAGCTTTTTTTAAATAGCTTCCCCCCAAATCGACAATCCTCGTAAGCAACTTCAAAGCTTTCAATAAAGCTTAGAATGATTAAGCGCACAACGGAATCTAACAAGCAAATCCCATCATATAACATGATAATGTTGCTAAGAGAGATTGAAAGTTTGGGGTACACCAAGTAGATCAACAACTTCTCTTCTCACGCTTGAATAATTCTTCTGAATTTTTCTTCCCCCTGAGAGTTCAAGTTATGCATACCAGAAAGAATCAAGACATTTCTTCCCCCACATGGTTGAAGAAAGTAAATCAATCCCCATTATGAAGCTCAAATACTAAAGTAGACACTTTATCCCATTCATGAAGTTGACATCGTAACACCAGAGTCAATTAAGTCCCGGAAATGCACATATCTTCTTCCAGAGATGCACCAGAGTCAATTAAGTCCCGGGAGTGCATATAGGATAATGATGATGAATAATTGTAACAACCAAACAATTAATCATCAAATCAGTAGTGTACCGTTTTAGAGATTGATAACGCCACGAGTTAAAACACTGATTTCTCTGCGGCTATGACAAATGTCATCCCGGAATGTCTTCAAATCAAAAGAAGGTATGAAGTTCATCACGTGTACTCGTTGTGCGTTCAATGTGTCTTCTTCTTCCCCCTTGATGGTTTCGAAACTCGGAACCATCAATAAATTGTAAGCAAATGAACCTGAAAATCTCGAGAGAATAATAAATAAGCTTAGGTATATTCGGTGAGAATCAGCTGTTGATCGAAAATCTCTTCTCGTAAACTCTCCATGGCCATTTGTACCAACCCACTTGAAGGCAGTTTGAAGTGACCACTGATGGAATGAACCAGATACATCAAACCTGAAACTGAATAAGAATCCTTCGATCTTGTGACTTAAGCTTGCACTATTGTTGAATGAAGAACGGTGGATAAAATTTTAAGTGCCCAATGCATCACTAAAGATGTCTATAAGCACAACCCCTCTTGAAATTATCCACGTCAACTAAGCGCGTGACACTGAGTACAACAAAGTAACCCCTTTAAGTGATAGTTATCCGAGTCATCAACCATCCACCCCGAACCCGGAAACCAGATAAACAAGTCATCATTCAGAGATTAAGCACGAGCAAGTTATCTGTTCAAGGATAAAATAAGTACACGCCTTCGAAGAAATTCGTCTCCGTCTTCAAGTAATTAATATCCGATCCAAAAAAAATCTGTAGTCACTCAAAAATCGCCCATTTTTTCTCGGTCTCATCATTAAAAAAATTTCTTGTCACATTTGTTTCGTCACGGTATTTTGTCACGTCACTTTTTGTCTCGAGAATGTCCAAAGTATATCATTAGACACAAAATTTTTATTCAAAAAAAATGAATAATTTTTTGAAACAAAAATTCGTGTATAGGATTGAAAAAAATATACGGCCCAAATTCCAATCATGCCATTGTTTACTAAACTTAGAGTCCAAAACCCAAATTGTGTTAAATAAATGTGTGTTATGGCCCGAGTTCCATGGCCCAAAACCATGTGACAAAATAATTTGAGGCCCAACTAACAATGCCCGGTCCACAAAACTAAGGACTGAGAGGCGTGTGTACTGATGACCCGGTCCACAGCCCAAACACCTATTCATAACCCGATCCATAGAAAAGAGGATATAACCCCTAACCCTAAAGATTAGGGTATCCTAACTATTTGTCACGTTGCATTTGCAGCCAACTCTCCATCTCTCACCTAACTTCTCTCCCACATAGAAGAATCCGTCACATCTTATCTCCTCAAATGAACTATCTTAGAAACAAAAAAACCCACAAATCTATCTTTAGTCATCATCACCACACGAATCACACTGACCTCAAGTGAATGATTAAGAAATCAATTCAACAAACACTTATAGCCCTTCAGATAACTCAATCCCATGAAGGAATCAAGTAATTTCGGATCTAAGATCATGAATTTGGTCTCGGGTAAGTGTAGTTTTTGTTTACTGAGTCATAAACGAATCAAAGAATGAACTAAACATGCTTGTTTAGATTCAATCTTTAAATTCGAATATTGAAATGGATAAAATCCAATAATGATCTATGATGGTAAGTTCGATTTCGTGTAAGATATTTGAAGATCTCAACATGAATGTCTAAACACGAAATAAAAAAAAAAACGAAACTGAGATCTATTTCATTTTCTGTTTTTAATTCGAGTCTTAGATGAGATGGGTATTAGGAGACGATGGGAATAATTAGTTATGGTGTTGAGGAGATAAAAGGTTGGATATATTGAGTCAACTCAGTGAGTTTAACTGAGTCAACTCGGTAATTACCGAGTTGACTCGGTTGGGTTGGGTTCGGTTTGGTCACACGTTTGGCCCCGGGTCATGTGTTAAGCGAGTCAATGTTGTGCGAGTCTCGGTTTTTGGGTTTTGTTAAACAGTCGCAATGTTTTGCATATAAATAAAGTCCATCGCAAAGTTTTCTTAAAACCCATCGCAATGTTTAATATTGCATCGCAACGTTTTGTGTCAATACTTTCCATCGGAATGTTGGAAAAAATTTAGCAGCATGACGTCTTAATATGCCATTGCGATAGGTCCGACTACCCATCGCAATGTGACTCATCGGAACGAGTCCCATCGCAATGGGTAAGTCAAACCCATCGGAATGTATCAAAAATAAACCCCATCGGAATAATCCGAAAAAGAAGAAAGCCGTCGCAGCATCGTAATATCATCTCAGTAGGGTTTTGACCATCGTGATATCAAGTTGGAAATACGATGTGTATGAGTTTCCTTATCCCTAACTTTTTGATATCACAACTTTTTGATATCACAACTTTCTGATATCCATCTCAAATAGCCATCTCAAAAGGGTTTTGTCCCAAATATTGAAACCCTGAAAAAATTGGAACTAACCAACTTTTTGTCCTTATCCCTGTAAATAGACCCAGATGAATACAGGGACAAAAAAAACATAAAGTAAACAGGGTAAAAAATTTGGTAAAACAACTGTGTGACGAGGCAATTTTGACACAGAAAAAACATTGAAACCATGGACCGTGACAAAATAGACAAATGATATCATATTCGGACCAGAAAACAAATGATATGACAAATGATAAACTTGTGACAGATTAGACCAAGTAAGAACAATACGTGACAAAGAGTGATATATTCGGACCCAAGAAAAGATTTTAAGACCACCAAATCAAGAACATGAACACGATCCAAGGATGGAACCGTGTCTCTGATACCAAATGTAGAAAAGCTAAAAGCTATCCGGTGGTCTAATGTGGTGGTAAGTGGTGGTGGAAGCTCTGATACCATTTGTAGGTCCTCGAAATCTTGGATTATCCTTGTGTTCGAATGATTTAAAGAAATAGAAAGATAGATGAAGAACTAGAGAGAGAAACTAGAGAGAGGTTGGAGAGAAAATGAAATATTAGATTCAATGTGTGAAAAGTGAATTACCAACCCCTCCTAACATGCTAGGAGGGGGTTTATATAGCCCACCCTACATGTGGGCTATATGGACTATATTAGATCACGAGCCCAATATCATTGGAGTGACCGATCCTTTCTAAATACGTAAAAACGTATTTCCAACAATCTCCCCCTAAGGGAGGTCACTCCAAGTTACAATGTCCCAAATAGTCTATAGCTCGTGATCTATGCTAATAATGATGTGACCGAGACTTTCCTTGGAAAAATGTATTTCCAACAATCTTCCCCAAAGGGAGGTCACACCATTTTACAAAATCTTAAACCTAGCATACTATGCTTGAGTCTTCGATCTTGTTCTTGTGAATATGCTGATGAGATCTTTGACTTTAGTCTTGAGCATGTTCTCTTGCCTTGACCTTGTGCATTCATCACTTATGATATTCGCCTCTTCGTGACTTCATGTTCCACATACTTATACCTTTATAATTCTTGAAAGCTTCAGAGTTTGATACAGCGGAAGACTTAACTTTTAGGCTTTCTTGAATTAAATGAGGTATTAAGTGCACAAAGTATAAGCATGCGGGGACGACTTCTTCTTGGATTCCGCAACGCCACCGTCTTCAAATGCCGCAACATAAGTAGACACGAACGAAATGGCTTTGAACATTTCATTCTAAATCGGTAGCATTTTACCTCCGGTCGGTGAAGACCGTTGGACGATATTAGATATCGTACCCGTGACGGATAGTTTCAATTAAGTAACTTCCTGACAGGATTTCGCGGGTAAACCCGTTCTCTTTATTCGACCGTCCAAAGCTGACTGCGAACATAAAGAGTGAATCATTTGGATAATAATATCCGCATAATTTGAAGCCGTCAATTCATGTTCCTGGAACAAGTGAAATTCAATTAAGAACCGCACCATCGTTGCTTTCCAGTTGTCACGAGCTTGATTCGTATAGAATCTTGCAAGTTACCTACCAAGTGCTGTTTGAGGTTAACACTAGAAGGATTTCCACTCATCACTGTGAACACTAAGGTATCACTCTGAGTGTTCTGGCAAGATCACTAAGATATTGCGTAGAGACCTGGAACGTGTTTAAATTCAGTTAAGAATTAAACAGCTGTTGCTTTCCAGTTATCACAAGTTTGATTCATAAAGAATCGCACAAGTCACCTACCATGAGCTTTTTGATGTTCGCTCAAGAAGGATTTCCATCTTCATTGTAAATACTTTCGTATTACTCTGATGTTCAGGCAAGATCATGAAGATTTTGCGTAGGACTCTTAAAATCTTTCTTACTTTTCATAGTGTGTGAAGAAGCAAGGAAATATGAAAGTGTGTCCTAATGAGATATTTGATGATCTCAAATGGCTCTAGACTCGATCGTGCATTTTGGATTTTAGTGATCGGAGGCTGGAGAGGAGTGCCACCTTTTCAATACCAATTTATTCGGAGTGAATAAATCAATAGATAATGCGTTGTCTCCGTGTGATTAAAACAAATACCTTTTGAGAGATATCTGAGTTAGCTGGGATGGGTTGTGCATTGCATCACTGGGTCCATGATGTCTATCTTCAATATCGAGCATCATTGAAATGATCTCAATTGCATATGTGTTGACCCGGTTTCTGCCTAAAGTTGTAAGGAGGGCTTCTTTCTTTACACCCTTTATCTTTACAATTCTTTTTCATTCTTCAACCCCTTCAATGCTTACCAATACGTCATAACTAGCACCTTGTTGTGATTGTTCCAGTGCTAACTTAAGTACTTGGTCGGCATTCAGCTATGTTCACAATCTTTCTCCATCATTCCTAAGGACTACTATTTCTAGCTATGGAATGTCCTTGGGAAGATTCCTCCTGTTCTAGAAGAATCATTGGACTTAACCTATCCTACCATCCTTATGTCACCACAATCTTCATCGTCGTGAAATAAATGGGTTTTGGGTAAGTATATGTCACCATGAAATCCATTTTGAAGTGCAAATCCATTTTGCTCCCCCTTAACATATGCCACGATATCCGAAAACATTTCGCACATGTCGGGATGAGTTATCACGTTAAGTCAAACCATTTGTGATAATTTCCCATATTAAATCATATTTTCTCCCCCATATTAAAAATATTAACCCAATCGATGTTTTTAATATCAATTGATTTAATAGCTATTTAAGAAAATTTGGGAAGAAAAATGCAAATCCAATTATCTTCATGAATTACACAAGCTCCCCCTCAAATTAATGAGGGTGTACTTGAAACGTAAAGTAAATACCTTTTAAACACAAGTGTAAGGTATTTATCACGTGCAAAGATCATATATGATAATGTATTCACAAGATTAGCGATTTATGAGGTTGGACCTGAATGATGAAGAACATCATATGAAAGAGGCACATGGTTCTTGTTCACGAATGTTGGTCGCCTCATCACGTCTGAAGTTATCTCTTGACTCCATATGTACGATTGATATCGTTGTCTTGACACCAATATGTGAACTTGGCACCTTCGGCGTCAAAGATTCTGAATGCTGGACATTTGCTCCCCCTCAATTGTTGACCCGTGTTCTATTGAAAGAGCTGTAGTCACCGTTTGAGTAGTCGGATCATCGAGTATGTAGATACCAATTGTAGATTGCTATGGTTGTAGAGATGATAGCTTCATAAAAACAAGATTTCTCTTGTTTTAACAAATAAATGCACTGACACGTACATAAATTCGTGTTAGATTGTGTTATAAAGTGAACACAATCCCTTACATGGTTATAAAGTAAACCATGCCCGAGAAAATTAATTCCCGTTGTTGAGTCAAAGCTTTCCGGTGAAATGCTTGACTAGAGTATAAAAAGCGGGTTACTATCTGAAATAATAGCAAACCATTTTGAGCATGTTTTAAAACATTTGAACTTCTGCTCGAACTTTATTTACAACCCCGTGTCATTATTGAATGACATTTCTAGTATCGTAAATATTATCGATTCCAGAAGACATGCTCTTTTTATCAAAACATTTTTTGAACACACAATTTTGAAAGATTTAAAAAACCTTTTGAGAAATTCTCGAAAAATTGTGTTCATTGTTTTGAAAACCAGTTACTTGAGCTTAAGATGTGGAATATCTTGCAAAAACGAGCTCAAGTTCGAGAAGTTGTAAACTTCCCGTTGTTAAGGATAAGTTTATCATCGGCGATAAACTTTCCTTTTAACTGAAGAACAAGTCCTAAGCTGACATATACTTAGAAATCGTTTTCATGAGCTTGAAAACTTTGACTGTTTTAACGGAAAGCTCATGACCAAGAAAGGTTAATTTCTCGTTATGAGGAAAAGTTCTCTTATTTAAAAGATACACTTTCCTTTCTGAGCTTAAAACTTCGAATGTTTTATTACAAGCTCATGACCGAGAAAGGTGAATTTCTCGTTAAGAGGATAAGTTATCATAAAAGATAATCTTTCCTTTATTTTAAGTTCGAGTTACAGTCTGACATTTAACTGTAAGTCATTGTGCATGAGCTTAAAAAACTTCGAATGTTTTTAATATAAGCTCATGCCCGAGAAAAATTAATTTCTCGTTGTTAGGATAAGTTTACCATCGGCGATAAACTTTCCTTTCTTTGAAGATCGAGTTATAGTCTGTGATGTGACTATAAGTCCTGATGCACTGTAAGCTTAACTGGAAATCCCCTGATATACTTGTTTCTTAGATATCAGCTTCTTTAGCAACCAAACTCCGAGAGTGTCCTTAATTGAATGGTATACAATGATTGGACCGCTTCGTTCTTTTGGAACATCCTCTTTGGTACCTGCATTCTCATTTGGAATTTGCATGCTTTGATATGGGTTAGCGATATCTATCTTAGAAGCAAGTGGGGGTTCACAGTTGGCCTTACTTGTGCCAGAGGTGACCTGAGGAGATGAATCACTTGGCTTAGTTGGCAAACGTTTCCTTTTATAGAAAACCTTAAGTTCATGCTTAGGTGATGCATCCTCCTTTTCAATTTCCTCCCTAGTAGTCTTAGTAGAATCAGAGACTATCCTAGTTAAAGGGCACTCGTTTCCTACAAGAGTGAAAGTTCTACCAGTGGGGCGCCACATTTTGCCAATGGGTTTGATTTTAGCTATCCACTGGGTTTTAAGTCTAGCACGGGAGTTCACCTCATTAAGTAATTTCTTGACACAAGAATCATGATTGGCTTTAAAGACACATTTCCTACAGGTTTTACAAGTAGCATATTTAATGTCCGAGTAAGATCTAGAATTCCTAGATGATTGATTGATGCTCCTAGGATATGATATGCTATGGTTAGCAGTGTTAGGTAATCTAGAAGGCATCTGACTAGGTTTAAAATTCCTATCTCTTACTTGTGTCTTCTGAATAGCTTCCCTTAGACCAAATTTATGGCGAACATCATTTGAACTAGTTCGAGACGTGTTCTTTAGACTATGTCTAGGGAGGCTAGATGCAATCATGTGATTAGGTCTTGCAAAAGCTGTTTTAGTCACAATGGGCCTAGATAGTGGAGTGACTGGTCTAGAAAGATGAACCATATCAACTTGGGAGGCAGACCGCGATCTCGAGGATTTTGGTCGCTCAGATATAAATGCAGTCGGTTGTCTAACAGACTGAATTTGAGGCGGTTTCCCCAAGATTGATGGTTTTTCAAGCTTAGTATCCACACTAGATCCTTTAGTTTTTCTCAATTCATTTTTCAACGCAGCTATAGCAAATACCTTTTCTTGTACTTGAGCCTTTAAAGTCTCATTCTCTTTGAGCAATTCATCTTGGGATGCCAACTTAAATTCAAGCGACTTAATTTGTCTCACAAAATTATCTTTTTCAGCTTTAGAATCTTGAATTTTTTGATTTAATTTTCTTTCAAGAACAACGTTTGAATTTTCAAGTTTTTCAAAATACTTTTCAAATTTATCCGTTTTCTTCGAAAATTCAATTTTGGCATCCTCAAGAGCTTTAGATTGCTGAGCTAAAATTGTTTCAAGCTCTTTAATCTTGGAATCAGAATCGGTTAGAGAAGCAGTCATAAAGCATTTATCATGATGAACTATAGCATTCTGAACAATTTCTCCCCTATTTTGACTCACATCGGATGAATCTGAAGTGGTAAAACTATCACCCTTTTCCATCCCATGTTTGTCATAATTAGGTTTGGAATGCGCAACATTCGGTGGTTCATTGGCATAGACATCATATACCACATTCCTTTGTACCGTGTTTGTAGACTCTTTGTCAGATACAGGTATGGTGGCATCAATCCCTGACATGCTGCTTGTATCATGCTTTCCTCCCGAATCCTTGCTGTTGCAATCTTTAGGCTCCAAGTTTTCAACCGTATGATCATTCTCCTCTTGCATCTGCATCGTAGATTCTTGCACTCCATTATCATACTCTTGCTGAAGTCGAGATCTTTCATAAATCGAAGACGAGACTGATATCATTAATTTCAACAATGTACCACGAAACTCTTTAATTTCCGTTTGTGTGTACTGAAGAAATGATTGACATATCCCTGAATTGTCAGACTTAAAAATGTTGAATTTGAAGAAGTGCGTAAGTTGTGTCACTAGAGCTTGATATGCAGATGCTGATGCAGAGTGATTAAATTCTTCTTTATGAAGTTGCTCAGCTAGTTGGTTCAAGTTGAGGAATATGGAATCGATGAATATATAACGATCTTGACCGAAGAGTGTCAAAAATTCGCTTCCTCCTTGAAACCAAGAAATGGTCACTAGATGAGACTGGAGTAGTCGAAAGAACGTTATACCACTTTCTCTAGCTGTGTTTTGCATGAGAAGCAAGTCTCCCTCTCGAGATGTCGAGTTCAACGAATCCATTGAAAATCAATGATAAATGAATGTAAGGATTACTTGTCGATCGATCAATAAAAGAAAGTAATGGTGTTTGTTGTTGTGAGTAGAAGTCAAGAAATAATGTTAAAATCCCCTAATAATTGTTCTCGATAAACCAAAAATTCCAAGACAAAATTACATTCAAAAACACGTTTTTGAAAAATCTTGAAATACTTGTCACTGTATCGGAATCCTCAAAATTAATCCGTCGGAATACCCATCGGAATGTCAGATCGGAATGTCAGATCGGAATGTCAGATCGAAATGTCCAGATCGTAATGTCAGATCGGAATGATTTCAGATCGCAATACTCAGATAGCAATGTAACCTTGTCGGAATGATTCAGATCGCAATGTCCTATCGGAAAGTTCAGATCGGAATATAGCTGACAAAATTTGGGCAGAGTAACGACTTAACCACTTCCTTATAACCGTCGGAATCCCAGATCGCAATGAACGATCGGAATGTCCAGATCGGAATAAGTATTGAAATCCTCAGTATCGCAATGTAGAACCAACCCCTTTCCGATGGTGATGGTTATTGCGATGGAAGCCCACTTTTCACTTGTACTTTCCGATGGAGATTTCTGCTTGAATTTCGGAAAGATGAACACAATACCTTTTTGCACTTTTGATCCAAGAAAGTTTGTGTTTTTAACCAAAACCAAGATACCAAAATCACTACAACAAATAACTAGATAACGTATATCAAGATTAAAGCATAAAAACACAAAAAATAATTTTGGATGTGGGTATGGATGATCAAAACACAAAATCAAGAACACAAGAACAAACCAATCAAACCAAGGCTCTTGATACCATTTGTAGGTCCTCGAAATCTTGGATTATCCTTGTGTTCGAATGATTTAAAGAAATAGAAAGATAGATGAAGAACTAGAGAGAGAAACTAGAGAGAGGTTGGAGAGAAAATGAAATATTAGATTCAATGTGTGAAAAGTGAATTACCAACCCCTCCTAACATGCTAGGAGGGGGTTTATATAGCCCACCCTACATGTGGGCTATATGGACTATATTAGATCACGAGCCCAATATCATTGGAGTGACCGATCCTTTCTAAATACGTAAAAACGTATTTCCAACATTAAACTTGTCAGCGCCAAAAGTAGGGTTTGCTACAGGAACCCATTGTTTGTTAGCCATGTATTTTTCTTTTCAAAAGGCCTTTGTCCATAAGTATTAGACCCTTTAGTAAAGAATGGAGCTGGTCTAATGACTTGTAGACTTTGTTGGACAAAAGGTCTGGGTTTGACCATGGTTGACTTTCTATCAGCGTTGACTTTTGAAGCATTGACACACTTATAAGCCAAATGTGAAAAACTCCCACAACCATAACAAGCTTTTCTAGACATAACTCTAGGTCTAGATGAAAAGAAACCTGTCCCATTATCACTAACTTGACTTTTTGGTGAGCTAGGTAATCTATACATTTTTGCATACTTAACACTAGGTTTTCTATCAACGTTTAATCCAAGGTCAACAGTCTTTCCAGTAGTAGGGTTGGTCACTTTTATGGGTGTGGACTCATTTGGGCTTTCACTAAGCATGCCACATTTAACAAACAAAGTGGGATTGGCTTTCTTCCATTGGTCCAAATTAGTCAATTTCTACTTATATTCCTCTATTGGAGTAAGAACTCTTGGTGGAGGAATAAATTCCTTTTCTTGGAGTTCTGGTATACCAGTCCAAGACAAATCCTTTCTAAGGACACCATAGAAGTTCCTAGCAGGTGGTGGAACATCAGCATACTCTTTCATCCCAATCTCAGTCATATCCCTAGAGTCTCTTTGTTCACTAACACATTTTTCTAGGGTTTGAGAAGCTTTATCAAATCTTTGAATTTTAAGCCCTACATTATCTTTGTTTTTAATGGCCTTATCTAACTTAGCTTATATAACACCTTTGCATCTCTCTAAGATGTCCCTAAGGTTATACTAGCATTAAGGTCATGAGTCAAAACATTGATTTGATCTTTTAGGTAAAGCTCCATTTTTTTGTATTCAGACACAGTCTTTTCAGTTTGAACAAGTGCAAGTTGATAATTAGATAACTTTCATTTTTCATTAAAAATATCTGATTTTAACTTTAAAATTTCTTTGTTAAGTTTTTCAGTGTTTAAAAGACAACCTTTACTACAAAATGCATCATCATATACCTCATTATCTGATGAAGATGAAGAATGTGCCATGAGAGCATAGTGAACATGCTCTTCTTCTTCCTTCTCTGCAATCAAGACTTTGTTTTCTTCCACATCTTTGGCCATAAAGCTCCAATCCCAGCCCCATAAATCTCTTGCATGGCAACCATAGCTTTTGCATCTTCAACCTTGATGATTTGGCTTGAAGGCTTTCCAGCATCAGATCTTCTTGGAGATCTGCATTCTCTCATAAAGTGACCCATTCTATGGAAATTGTAACACTCAACCTTGGATTTATCAAACCCAGCAGTGTTTTTAGCATTAAAGGTCATCTTCTTCCTAAATCTCCTATTCCATCTATTGGCCCTTATGCTTTCAAGTGTCATATTCCACTTTATGTCCATCTCCTCCAAATGCTCATCACTAATTTGCTCAAGGTCCTCATATGTAATCATTGAACCATTAGGCAAGCAGCAATGTATGCACACACAGTATCTAGATCAATACCAGCAGGTCTAATCCTTGGTGAGTCAACATTGTATGTGTCAGCGTCTGAATGTGGGGCGCTGACAAAGCTTGATCCAATGTTGACACAAGGTGATCCAGTAACGGGGTGTACATATGACTCCCTTTGATCAAATTGACCTCCACTATATGAGAAGAAGGCCATGTTTCCATTGGTAGATTTGCTTCCTTGATCCAAAAGGATTTCATTCTCTACAATCTTTAGTTTATTCTAGACGTCATCAAAAGTGGAACTTCTGTGAGCATTGCTAGCAATAATAGACCTTGCTTCAATCTTCCATGCATCACCAAGACTTTTAAGTAAGGTGGTAATGATATCAACATCATTATACACTGTTCCTATAAAGGACAATTTTCTTGTGATGTCAAGAAGTCTGCTTCTCACCCCATTTAGATTTTTATTGGGAATGCCTTTGAACACAACATACTCATGCAATAGGTGCTTCTTCTTCTCTGAGGCAGTATCATCATTACCACCATAATTGACTTGAAGGGCTGCCCAAAGCTCTTTGGCAGACTCAAAACCTCTATACTTGTGCTGATTGGCTGATCCCAAAGAAAGGTTGAGAATGCTTAGAGTTTTCATGTCGTTCCTTCTCTTTGCAATGTCCTCAGTTAAGACAACTCTCCCATCTGTAGGTTGTTCTTTTCGATCCTCTTTAGTTGAGCCTGGAGTTGATCCTAAAGTAATAGCAACTTGAATCTTGGCAGCCTTATCGAATGTGTTTCCATATTCAATAATTTCCCATAGGGTGTGGTCATGGATTTGAAGGTACTGTTCAAAATTGAACTTCTATAGCTCAAAGTTGTCAGGGTCTAGCATGGGGATTTTTAGGTTATGGCTTGAGGAGGGGGTCAACTCTGGAGTAGACATATTGTCTGGTTTTTAGGGTTTCTTGAAAAACTAGGGTTTTTGGTGATTTAGGGTTTTTAGGTTTTTGTGTTCTTTAGATCAAAGTTCCTCAACAAGCTCTTATACTAATTGTTGATCCCAAACTTAGATCGATTAGCTTTGTGTAAACGAGATTAAATCAAGTTAAACACTTAGATAAAATTTGTTGTATATGAAACAATCTAAGTATTATGCGGAATTAATACTTAGAACAAGGACACACAAACAGAATAAACCAAACTTTCACTTTGATTGATAATCAAACTTGTGTACAATGAAAGTGTAAAAACATATATTGAACTAAAACCTAAAAGGCCTCCTTTTATAGATTAAGGAACCTTGTACAAGAGTCTACGTATCAGCTATTTTAGGTAAATATAAACATAAGAAATACATTGTCGAACATATCTTTACTAGAAACATAAAACGTGTAGACTAAGTATCCTATCAGTGTTTGACTTCTTCTCATCAATGCTTGACTTCTTTTTGTCAACGCTTGATCTGACAACACTTGATTTCTTCCTATCAACGTCCAATTTCCTTTTGGCAGCGTCTAAGTGTCTTGGCTTCATTTTATTCCCAACAATAGTTATTTCTTATTGCACTATGAATGCTCTATTACTATAATACCTTCATAGGATAGGTGCAATTCCAGATAATGCAATGCATACATGGAGTATGAAGTTCCAATATCTGGATAGTTCTCTCACTTAAACCTCTTGGTATAGAGGGAAATGTTCTTTTTAATGTATTCAATATTGCAGATATCGGCACTTTATGTCAACAGATTATTTTGGGAATAACCTTGTTAAAGTTTCCATATCCTTTATGAAATACAATTGACAATGATCCAGATGGTGTCATGTCGTATCTTAAGAAATTCTGAAATAAGTTTCTCATTACTTGTTCTTACCTATTTTTCATAAGAAAAATTTAGGTTAAACATTTTGTAATTTAAATTTCAAAATTCCTTTAAGACATAAGTTGAATATTTAGTCTAAAGAAAATAAACACATATAACTAAGTACATGTAACACAAAGAAGTTATTCTGCTAGATAGTAAAGTAAAATAACACTTAGAAAACGAAATCAAAAAAAATTTCATAGATTTTTATTGATAGTATTCACGTATGTTAAACACACTTATTCATTTACAAAGCACGGAAATCTTAGGAAAAGTCTAAAATCCGCCTTGCTCCAACAGTATCGTGTTTGATGACCTATTTTGAAGCAGTTCTGGCACTTTGTTGTGCAGTTTCTAGTGTGATGTAATAGACAATTTCTACATTGGGGATGTGTCTAGCATAGGTAGGGAAAATAGGGATCATAGGTAATATATTTGGGTATGGTTAACTAGGTTAGTATTTGGGTAATATAGGTAGGGAAAATAGGGATCATAGGTAAAATTTAAGGGATTAGGTTTAGTTTCAACATATTCTTCTTCTTCTTCTTTGATAAATTTACGTTTAAGGGTGCTGGATTCTTGCACAGGATTGTGCTTGATTACATGATCCATTAATTTCTGAGAAATCTTAATGGATTCTTCTAAACTATGGAGTTTAGAAATAGTAATCATCCTTCTGAGTCTTTGTGGAAATCCTTTGATAAAAGCCTTCATCATTCTTTGTGAATCAGTGATAGGATA
Source organism: Glebionis coronaria (assembly GCA_025667525.1). Classification (NCBI taxonomy): domain Eukaryota; kingdom Viridiplantae; phylum Streptophyta; class Magnoliopsida; order Asterales; family Asteraceae; genus Glebionis; species Glebionis coronaria. The sequence continues at coordinate 540,411,419 of CM046879.1, forward strand.
CAATTCTGCTAACTCTTGAAATTTTCTCAAATAGGCTTTGAGATCAATTCCTCGTGTTACTAGGTTGAAAAATTCCTTTTTCACTATTTTGATTTCTTTTGAAGGATAATATCGGGTTATTAGGAGGCACTTAAAATCTAACCATTTCGTCTTAAATTGAGTATAGTAATTCCACCATGAAAATACTTCATTAGTTAGGGTACTAATAGCAAGCTTTACTTGGAGATCCTCAACGCAACTATTTTGGGAGAAAATTGTTTTTGTCCTCTTAATCCAATGGACAACACTAATAACATCTTCATTTCCTTGGAATTTATATAACTGTCTAGTTATATAGTCTTCCGTTGGATTAGCATTCCTTACTATTTTGAAGATTGGTAATTTCAAGGATGTAGCTATTTCATCGTTAGTTATTCGCTGAAGTCTTTCGGGAGTTAGGGTAGAAGATACTGATGTCCTTAAATTTGTCATTCTGAAATTAGATTTTTTTTTAAATTTAGATATACTTGTCTATTTAAGCATTTGTCATATGTGTATACATACAACGCTTCACGAGCATAAATTTTCCAAAAATTTAAAAACATAAAAGTTTTTAGGGAATAGGTTTATAGGGCTCACATAACTAACAACTTGTCCTAGGTTTCTTAGGTTATTTATCCTTTATTTAAATTGATACTCTTTTTAACCAAATAGACTTGAGAAGTCCCTTTTAATTTAAGATAATATCTCTCTTTTGCTATAATTCTTTTAAAGACTTATACTTTTCAAGTATTACTCTTTTCTAGAATAATGTGCAAATAAAGGAAAGATGAAAAAGAAACTTTTATTTATTAACAATCTGCTTTACTGATGGACAAATAAGCTTCTTTGTTACATAAAAGTAAAGACTGATAGCTAAAATATTTACAAGGCTTTTTGGGAAGCTGAAATATTTAAAAGCTGGTCTATTTCTTTTCCTGGGGATTCTTAATTTCTGCTAAGAGAGCTTTGATGTTGTCTTGGTGTCGAACGTGAATATCCTCGATAAGTTTTTCCATTGTTGTCATTCTTACTCTTGCTAAGGTGATTTCCTCTTCATTTATCCTTTGCCTATTACGTAACTCAAAATTCTCATTGCTTACTCTTACAAAATTATTCACTAATTTCTCTATTTCCTCTTGCATCATTTCTTTTTCACACGTTCGCATTTCGACTTCATATTCTAAATCCTCAATACGGTTGGGTGGCACTTCATTGAAATAGTTGATCATATTCTCTATTTGTTCTACGAATAGGTTTTGGTTATTTGGGATATTATTGGAAGCTTAGGATGAAGGAGTTTGATACTGCGGCATTGGTATATTTTCATAATTTGGTTGGGAATTATTTTCTGGTGAAAAAGGGTTAAGGTGATTATTATTGGCAGAAAGGGCTAGTACTAAAGGTTCAGAAAAATCCAAAAGGTAAAGATTTTCTGGTTCCGAATCAGATATAACGATGGGATAAGAATAGGAAGAAATATTTCTTATGACGTCGGTAAAAAGAAAAAAATTACTTCTATCAGTATGTAGCACTATATTATTTACACATACTATCATTTAAACACATAATAACATTACTAGAAATCTTAAGGGTAAAAACTATAAAATAGACACGTACTCTTCATTTTGTTCCAATATGGCAAATGTACTATTTTATGTACTTATTTGCCCATTAAACTTGTTAGTTTGTCACAATATCACCAATATGGTCACTTGTTACCGGCTATACCCGTTTTTTGTATTATTGGTAAATTAATCACGTAATTAGTCAGGAAATGACTAATTTACCCTTATCCCCTTCATAAAATAGGTTGTATACGATACTGTATAATCTGGTCATCATCTAAAATTCCTTCCATCTTTTGAATATGAATGACCTCACTCTATATTTTTCTTATATATATCACGAGTCATGACACTTTACAATTTAAACCATAAGTCATAATGTCGGGACACCTAATATTAGATCTTAGTGATACATTTACCTGAAGGATTGCACACGACCTTCATTTAAAAGAATGAAACATCTAAAACGCAGAGGCGGATCTACAGTATAAGAAGGTGGTTCCTAGGAACCACCTTAGAAATCGAAATCCTTTAGAAGCTGTGTATAGGAAATATTGAGGATCTACCTTGAATCTGGACCGGGAACCACCTTAAATCTAAAAATACAAGAAAGAACAACAAATAAATGAAGTAAATATATAAAAATCGTATTCCAGATTGTTGTTTTCATGGAGGTTTTGAGGTCTGGTATTCCTTTAAAGAAGATGACACAGTAAGGGTTTATGGTACTTTATCTATTTTAAATGGCATTTTTATCTAATAATGTTTATTTTAGTCCTTTCACTTTAAGAATTATCATTTCAAATATGGCTTAGATTTTGTTGTTTATCACACTCTTAACAAAAAGTCAATATTGCACAAATGTTTGTAGGCCTACCTACTTGTAATATCTGAAGTTCTTTTTTAATCACACATTGTTTAGTAAAGAAAGTACGCGTTCTATTAACTTTGTAGCGTATGTGTTAATTTGGATGCTAAGTTTGAAGATATTGCTACTTGTTAACGTTATTAAGTTTGAATGTTGCTGCTTGTTTAGCACTTTATAAATAATTGTTTAAAGCCCATCCGAATATAAATAAGACAAGGCCACACACAATCACACACATAAGATAGTGGGAAAAGGGGATAAGGGTAAATTAGTCATTCACGTTATAAAAGAACATGGAAATAGATCCGGTCATATTGGTGATATTGTGGCAAACTAACAAGTTTAAAGGGTAAATGAGTACATAAAATAGTACATTTGTCATATTAGAACAAAATGAAGAGTACGTGTTTATTTTATAGCTTTTACCCAAATCTTAAATGTCACTTACAACTTTTAGCAGCATGATTTTTGATGTAGAGACTTCACTTGGAAATTTTATTTAAGAAAATCCATTATAGTTAAGATTTTTAAATCTCTTAATTCTCTATAACTATAGCTCTGATGCCACTCTTAACACCCCCATTATTACCTTGACGCAGCGGAATAATATTTTTAGGGATATTACTTCACGATATGAAAGCAAAGTGATAGAAAACAACTCAAAAGAGTGTTTAAATAAACTTCATTTATTCTTTATAAATTTATCATTCAAAATCACAGATATTCAATAAAAACAAATGTACATACACTATACATGACAGGTTCCCGAGATCTAGAAAATAGGTTTGAATGACAAAATCTTCCAAGATTACATCTCTCCACGTCATTAGTATGCTGCTCCATGCTATCAATTTCAATACCTGAAATATATGCTTAAAGTCAACACAAAGGTTGAGTGAATTCATAGGTTCTAAAATCAGTTTGAATACAAGATCCTTTTTCCTGAGCTACGTTGTTATTTTCTCGTAAGTTTGAATAAAATGATGATTTAATTGCGCTAAGCTCATGATACCGCGACTAGACATAGGAACAACAATTTGCCCATATGAGGAAGTCTGCCAAACTATCCTTATTAGCAAAATAAAGTATGCATGTTTGACCATTGAGGTGCTAGAAAGTGTGACTTGCCCAGACAGGAGATGTCAGTCTCCAATAGTACTATTTACGATATTATCTCTCATTCCGAGAAATGATTAGCGGTTCACAATTAAAAAGGGACTTTCATAGGCAGCACTAAACATAGTGTCAATGAATCATATCTAGAAAGCATATAAAAAACACTTATATCCTAGTTTTAGCATATATCCCCCTCATGGGTTTTGAAATCATTTAAAAGTAGTATAATTTAGTGAGGCTATGAACTCACCTTATGTCCAGTAATCTTCTTGGGTTTATGTCACACAGATCAACTTGAGCTAACAAACAAGAACGTGGTCTCACACTAACCTGTTTTAACATAATTGGTAGGGTAATATGTTTTTAATCTTTTGATCAATCTCTTTAAGTATTTGGTTATTTTCTCTAATTATTATTTGATTGTAATTCTAGCACCATTGTTCGGGCCATCATACTCAGAAGCCATTCTATAAACGTTTTTTGAGGAGCGAGGGCACTTTAAATCGTAAACCCAACCACTCAGTCAGAACGTAATATCGAGATGGAAAATCTTTGTACAAAGCTCCCTACTAACATGATACTTTCATTACTTCCACATATTCATGATTAATCTTCTTTAGTTTCAAAGTTGGCAAAAATAGTCCTTTGGGTTACACTATTGGCATAATTACACTTTTAATCCCTAAAGTATATAGTTTCATAAATTGAAATTTAAACCTTCAATATTTAACCTTAGGGTCTCAAACTTTCCAAAATTTATTCTTATAGCTTATAATTTCATAAAATGACACTTTTTGCCCAAAATGATAAATAGTTTCAGAATTGACAGTTTTAGTCCCTAAACTTGTAAAAATCACATAACAAGCTCAAAAATGATGCAAATCATCTACGATTTGAAAAAAAAGTTTATGAACATATTTATAATCATAATAAAAACATTTCTTCAGAATTATAGCTTTTGAAATAGGTTTTTTCTCATTATTTTATGTAGATTACAAAACTAGGGTTTTAAGACATATTTAACTTATAACTTTCATTTAAAATGAAGAAATGACTTAGTTTCTTTTAGATTATCTTTCTAACATAATTTTGGCATTATAAAAACTCTAAATAAGCATTATAAAAAGATCAAAGCTTGGTTAACATAGATTTTACCTAGGTAGCTCCAAAATGGCTCGTTTTGGCTTCTTATGAACACAACTTGCTATCAAAGCTTCAAGAGCTTCAATGGATACCTTCAAGACCTGGTTTTTGGACTTGTGGGATTTCCTAAGACGTATATAGAGGTGGAAATGGAGAATGGGTGGGAGATACAAAGGAAACAGGGTGCAAGTTCAAATGAAGCACATACGCCCCTATTTATACTTGTTTTCACCCTTAGCCTCCAAGTTATGCATCTAAACGTGTAAGATAGATATAGGGGTGAATAATTAAGGCTAGTGAATATAAAAACAAGTTTATTGCTTATAGCTTTGTCCTAATCCTTCCTTGTGGTTCAAAATGTGTCACGACAACATATAGATAAGAATGGTGATGTGTAGCAAGCTAGGAGGTGATCCACCTAATTTTCACACTCCTAATATATCTTAGGATTTATAAATATCAGGTTTTAAAACTTGGAATGGAGGGAAATGGTTTGAAAATGAGTTTTGGAGGGAAATTACAAAATCGGATTCTATTTCTAGGGCTTGTAACTTATGATTTGTGTTTTTGATGATTGATGACTTGGTAAAGTGATTAGTGAATTATTAGGGCTTAATTAGGGATTATATATTCTATTTAAGAGATTTAGGTCCTTGGTTTGAAGTTTAACAAAGTTTTGATGTGAAAATGGGAAGTATACATTTGTAGATTAGGGTTTTCTAATGATCTAGGGTTAAATCTTAGTAAAGGATTTATCCTTCAATTAAGTACTGATGTAAACTTAATTTAGGTTCTATACATTTATTTTTAAGTGTCCAATGAGTTCTCACACTTGGTTTAAGGGTTTAGTTTAGGTAAACATGTCTAAAGAGTGAAAATACCTATTTTGACCTAATTTACAAGTCATGCATTGAAATCTTGTACCTTGTGCATTAGGTTACTTGTACATTGTCTTAATATAATCTTATAACCTTAATGAAATCCTATTAATATTTATATACTTGTCCAAAAATAACTAGGTAGTGATTCCATGTAGATTTCTTAATATTAGGGTTTTTAGGTCATTAATCCTAATGATTTTCTAACTTGGTATTAGGGTTTATATCATTATGTATGCTTATTCTAGGGTTTATATGATATTTTTATGTCTTCTATGGGTTCTACATTCTTATTTTGAGGGTTTATATTGATTGATCATATTCTAGAGTTAATTAAGGGAGCTTAAGATCCTATGCTTTGAATACTTATACTTTATGCTTTACCAACTAGTAACTTGACTTGAAATGAATGTATAATATTAACATGATTCATAGTTGAGTTTCATAATTTGTGGTAAAAGATTAGATTCTAATTCAATGTATAATGGATTTTATATGCTAATCCTGGTTACTAGGTCTTAACTTGTAATTAGCCTTGGATTAGTGAATATTAGTAATTTGGGATCAATTAACTTTACTTTATATGATAGATTGTAATTAGTACATTGTTTTTATAATAGTACATGGATTTTATGTAGTTACATTTTTGAAATATTATTTATCAAAGTTTCTAGGTGGTGATATAGAATATTATGTACAATTGCTTGTACTTAGTTTTGCATGGTTTGTTCTTGCCATTCATAGGTATTATTATGTTTTTAGAGTATACTTTGTAACTTGTTTATGTTCCATAATGACTTATTCATAAGTGTTCTTCATTCATGTTTTACCATTCTTGAGTTTACAATTCATTTATAGGAATTCTAGGGTTTCTAAGGGAATTTAGGGCATCATGGTTACATTTGAGTTGTTCTCTTATTAATATTGAACTTATTAGATTTCTTTTTTAGTTAGATTTGTATCTTTCATCATTATAGGAATGTGTGGTTATAATAGTTTATGGTGTGAGAAGCAGTTCATTCTACCGAGTAATACACAAAAAACAAAAATTTCTAGTGGATTTTCCACTCCTATTCAAACATAGTATATATTATACTTGCAAATTTTATGGGTTTTCATATCTTGGATCGGTGTGAAATAGGTGCGGCCGCACAGGGCCTCCACTTAAAAAGGACCACATGTTTAGTAATTCCGCATATAAACACATATGATATTAAACATGTACGAGACAATAATTCAAATTATTAAGCATTTTCTATTTAGTTTACAATGTCATATGGTCTCTTTGTTGTTCTCGCCTAGGGCCACCGGAAACCACAAGACGACCCTACTTGGTATCAACATTGTCATGACTCTACCGGCGGTTTCAAGTCCCAGTGATAAAGGTGTCACATCAAACAAAAGCAGATCTTGAACTTTTGGTTCCCTTCACCACTCAAAATAGCTGCTTGGACCGCTACTTCATACGTAACAGCCTCATCTGGATTTATGACATTGTAATTTAATCGATTTGATGACATGCCGCACATACCACTGATTGTGCACATGGTGATTTAATCGTTTTGATGAAGACGAAGAACTAGACATTGTTGAATCAATTTAATGTGATATGGTGATTTAGTGTTAAGGTTTTTATAGTGTGATTCTGTAATATGTAAGGTAAGGATGAACTAGAACTCGACATTCTTGATCAAGAACCCTAACTGGGGATTTAATGTTAATTTTTTAAGTGTGTAAAAAGTAAATGCTATAAAAGAAAGAATGCGTTAAAACGATTATTATTCAAATTTGGGGGACTAAATGCTTATGTGGAATAACTCATACTGTAACATAGCCTATATTAGACAGTTGGTGTCAACTTTGGGGGGGGGGGGGGGGATATAAGTATTTTCGTAAGTAAGTTTACTAACATGGGTGTTAATGCAATGATTCCTAAAAACGTTACTTGTATTTTTCGATGTGGCTTTGTTTTGATTACGACAATATATAAAAACAAGCATTTACGAAAACAATGAAAAACAAATTATTGAGTTCAAGTATTTTTCATTTCAACCATTATCACTTAAGGTATGAACAAACAAGTTTTCATCCTAATTAAGTGATCAATGTTTTAAGTTTTCTTAAAACTCACCTTTTATTAAATGTGACAAAGTTTTTTATTAAACTTTCTTTTTAAGAAAATGTTTTATTAAATTAAATATTTGAAAATTTGAAAACGGCATATTCCATATGGTTTAGTAATATCCCTTGAGGATAAATATTCCACCAGATGTGACTACCCCACTAAAAGAAAAAAGGGCGCGAAGTCTACTCCTACGGTTCCTTGAATGCATATGCGGCTCCGTATCAATAAGGAACCGTGGGAACCTTTAAGGAACTGTGCCCAGAAATAGATGTTGGGGCTTTGTCTTATAAATAGTGGACCATTCTCAGATTTTCTCCTCACCTCTTTTGCACATATAATTTCATATTCAATCCTACTTCTTAAATCATTAAAATCCTTGATTATTTGGTTGATTACTACTTGTTTAGAAGTGAATTTTTCTCCTCCCATCTCTTCCTCTCAAGTGCAAAGAGAAGAACACTTTCATCCTTGAAGTGTTGTGTCTACCTCAAAGATCCATTGAAGATCAAACTTTTATTTTTCATTCTTGTGTCATTGTTGTGAAGATCCAAATAGTTGTGTATATTTGGAAATTGTGTATGTAGTGTGGTTAATACTTGGTCCTTAAAGTATATTGGTGTAGATTGGTCCTAGCTAAGATTAGGGCTTGACTTTTAGCTTAGAGTCGGAATTTGGTTAAGCGACGTGTACGGTTTCTCCACCTTAAGGAGCTTGTTGATTAGTGAACTCTCAAATAAGGAGTACTCGAGGAGTGGAGTAGGAACGAGGAGTGAGCTTCGTTGTCGAACTACTATAAATCCTTTGCCGTTTGGTTTGATCTTTCTTTTCCTTATCTCTTTACATTCATTATTCTTTACTTGCATATACTTGTGATTATTAGTTTAGTTGCACTATCCCTTGTCCATATTGTGTATAAGAAGATTTCACATATTTGCTCAAGTCTAAGTTTTTGAAAAGAATTTTTGAAAACCCATATTTAACAAGTAAATTTAAGAAACTATTCAACCCCCCCCCCTTCTAGTTTCTACAATGGGTATTTTTGAAAAGTATGTAGGCTATATGTGGACTTAACCCTTATTATTTTCATAGTCTAAGTTCGTCATATTTTCTAGAATTTTGTGCTTTTTAATTCAATATCAATTTTGATAAATTTTATTAACTTTCAGTTTTTATTTTTAATTTTAGCGGTTTATTTTAATTTCACTTTTTTACCACTTTAACATTAATGTGAATATGAACTTGATATATAAGATAATAAAATTTGCTCGGTTTAAAAATCATCATCGAGTACTCGCTGCCGCATTCTGTGGGCACCATGTTAGTCACTTTTAAAGGATATTTTCATCTAAGGTGGTTCCTTGGTACTGTTTGAAAACACAAAAATCCTCCTTTACGAAAGCTACCCTCTTAGTTATTCCATTTGTTATGTATTTAGTACTTACTATTACTTAAGTCAGAGTCTAGGGATTAAGTGTCGAGTCTAAGAGTTAGCCAAGTATGGTATTGTTAGATTAGGAAATGTTAATCCCATATTAATCCATAACACAAGATTTAGAAGAGATATTTAGAGAGAGAAAGAGAAGAAAAGTAGAGAGAGAAACAAGAGAGATTTTGGAAGGTTTATGTTTACTAGAGAGAGAAAGTAAAATGAACCAGCACCCTCTTCCACACATAGAAGAGGGTATATATACCCTTGGCTTTTGGGCCTTGGGTTTAAGTGACTTGGGTCGGGCTTGGCTTTGTCTTGGGCTTACGCCCCTAACTTATACAATATTAGCTTAAAAGCCAAGCCCGGTTTTTTCCCGACTAACCTATTACAATACAAGACCATTAACGACTAAGATGACCTATTACATTCTTGTTCGACTATATAAAATATAGGGCTAACAATCTCCCCCAATATATCGGTCATCTTAAAAAGCTTAAAAAGCATAAGATGGTTGAGTGAATACATTCTTGTAGATGAGATCTTCATGCTTTGGTCTTGTATCTTGGTCTTGATCTTGTTTGCAATGGCTTTGGTCCTTCATGCTTTCGTGATCTTTATCTTGAGCCTTTTTCATTTGACTTTGAGTGCTTGAGATCTTTATCTGTGCTCCTTGTGACTAAGATGACCTATTACATTCTTACATTCTTAGGTATCTTGATTATCGCCATCTTGTGCTCTTGTGACTTCTGAATCGACATCGGTTAGTACACAGCTACGCCACCTTCTTGATATGCAGCAACATATATAGACATGGATAAAATGGCTTTGAACATTTCATCCTAACTCGGTAGTGTTTTACCTCCGGTCGATGAAGACTGTTTAGACGGTATTAGATACCGTACCTGTGATCGGGTAGATTCGATTAAGAATCTCCTTGACAGGGTTTCCCGGCGGTAGTAGCCAGTTCTCTTTACTCGACCGTCTCAAAGCAGACTGCGAACGTAAAGAGTGAATAAAAAAGGATACGGTTATCCGTTTGATTAGATTCGTCAATTCAGAATTCCTAGAACAAGTTTGATTCTATAAGAATCGCACCATTGTTTCTTTCCAGTTTGCCACAAGCTCGATTCATAAGAATCTTGCATGTTACCTACCGCAGTGCTGTTTGATGTTGACACTGGAAGGATTTCCATTCGTCACTATGAACACTAAAGAGTGTCACTCTGAATGTTCTGGCAAGATCACACAGATTTTGCGAAGAAACCTGGAATCAAGTTTGAATCAATTAAGAATCCAAACTTAGTTGCTTTCCAGTTATCACGAGTTTGATTCGTGTAGAATCACACAAGTTACCTACCATGAGCTTGTTTGATGCTGGCTGAAGCAGGAATTCCATCTTCATTGTGAATCGTATCACTCAGATGTTCTGGCAGTATCGCAAGGATAATGTGTAGGACTCGATTGTGTCCTAATGAGATGATAGATAGATCTCGTTTTGGCTCTAGACTCAATAAGTGCATTTTGGTAATCGGAGGCTGGAGCAGACTGCCACCTTTTCAATATTAACTAACTCGGAGTGAGAAAGTCAATAGATACGTGTTGATCTCCATGACAATGAGACAAGTTTCTTTTGAGAGAAACTCGAATGGCTGGAGAAGGGTTGTGCATCGCATTACTGGGTCCATGACACTTGTCTTCAAAAGATGTGTTAACCCGGTTTCTACCTAAGTTGCATAGAATATTCAACTCCTTCAATGCTTACCTATACGTCATCACTAGCACCTTGTTGTGATTGTTCTAGTGCTAACTTAAGTAATTGGCCCGCATTCAGCTTCATTCAAGTCCATCTTTTCTAAGGACAACTATTTCTAGCTATGGAATGTCCTTGGGTAGATCCCTCCGGTTCTGGTTGGATCATAGGACTTAGTTTCCTATCCTAAACCACCTTTTGACTCCATCGTTCCATCGTGGATAGTAGGTTGTTTTGGGTATAGATCGTAACCATAAACCATTGAAAACCATTCAAAGTGTTTGAGAAAAATCAAAACTTTTAACACTTGAAAGTTTTACATTTCCGAAAAGCTCCCCGTACACACATGCATCGATATACGAAATAGTTTGGCATGTGAAGGAAAAAGTTTCACTTGAGTCTTTAAGATCACTTGTTGCGATATATTACATTTTAATCACATTTTCTCCCCCTATCTCTAATATAAAAATATAATATTAGAGATACCAATTGATTAAAATATGACATTTTCTAAAAACCGATTGGGAGAGAAACATGTGTGCACGCATGAATTATGGAACATATTCAGTCGGGTCGCTCCCCCTCAACAATATATGTGTGTCTTGAGACAAGATTTGACAAAATTTTAGAAAAACGACACCACAAAATATGTTGAGGTACGGAGATGAGATGCCTTGTCCGATATAATTTATTACTTATGACAGTTTTAAACCATTTTCGGAATGTGTTGGATATATAAAATATGACAATTTCTTAGATGTACCCAACAACATTAAATGCTTGATTTTAAAACGCTCCCCCTAAAAAATTGATCAAAATAACATATGACAATTTTGAGATACAAAAACCACATATGAGGAAGGGAGTGTTGAACACACAATTTTAAAAGATTTAGAAAAAAAACTTTTGAGAAATACTTGAAAATTGTGTTCAACGGTTTTAAAATAATCAGGATAGAAGACTTCTCTTCTATTGCTTAGGGAAAGCGCACTGAAACGTACACTCCCCTTTCGGGTCCGATTTTCATGGTCTTAAAACTTTGATTGTTTTGTGACTATCTCATGACCGAGAAAAATAAATTTCCCGTTGTGAAGGATAAGTAATCATCCGTGATAAACTTTCCTTAAGTTGAAGTTCGAGTTCTAAGCTGACATTTACTTAGAAAACGTTTTTCATGAACTTAAAAACTTTGAATGTTTTTATGAGAAGCTCATGACCGAGAAATACGAATTTCTCGTTGAGAAGGATAAGTTGTCCTCCGAGATAAACTTTCCTTAGTTGAGGTCCGAGTCCTAAGCTGTGATGCGCTTAGAAGTCATTGTGAGAGAATATCAAGCAGCTTCATTTGCCAAAACCTCCAAGTATTCTGGAGTCATATAATTCATACCAAGACGGCCAACGAGATACGCAAACCTATCTTTTGAGAGAGCTTTTGTAAACAAGTCTGCCAGCTGGTACTCAGTTCTGAAAAAGTATAATTCCACGATGCCGCGTTCCACTTGTTTCTTGATGAATTGATATCTGACATCGATGTGCTTGGTGCGGGAGTGCTGAACCGGATTGCAAGATATGGCTATGGCCGACTTTGAGTCACAATACATAGGTATTTTATCAAAGTGGAAGCCATAATCCGTGAGTTGAGTTCTCATCCAGAGGACTTGAGCACAGCACGCAGATAGAGCCACATATTCTGCTTCAGCTGATGAGAGCGAAGTGCAATCCTGCTTCTTTGACGACCAACTGACAAGCTTATCTTCCCCTAGAAATTATATGCTACCCGAAGTGCTTTTTCGACTATCAAGACAACCTGCGTGATCAGAATCTGAAAAAGCTGTTAGATGAAAACCGGTTTCCCTCGGATACCAGAGTCCCATGTGAATGGTATTCTTTAGGTACCGAAAGATCCGTTTAACCTCTTTGAGGTGCTTTTGAGTAGGTCTGGCTTGATATCGTGCACAATAGCATGTGACATGATGAATATCAGGCCTGCTGGCTGTAAGGTACATAAGTGACCCGATCATACTGCGATATCGCGTTTGGTCTACGGGATACGAGTACAAGTCAGCATCTAGGGATATGGTCGACAATGGTGTACCAACGCGAGCACATGAGGTCATACCATGCTTTTTAAGTATCTCTTGAGCATACTTTGCTTGGTTAATGAAGATACCACGTGGGGATTGATGAATCTGGAGGCCTAAAAAGAATTTTAGCTCCCTCATCATTGACATTTCAAATCTGTTATGCATTAATTTTTCAAAACGTTTTGAAAGTTTTGGGTTCGTAGAACCAAAAATAATGTCATCAACATAAACTTGCACCAGCATTATGTCATCCCCATATTTATTAGTAAAGAGAGTAGGATCAATAGAACCTTTCGAGAATCCTTTGGACACCAAGAAGTTTGAAAGTTCTTCGTAACATGCCCTTGGAGCTTGTTTAAGTCCATATACAGCCTTCTTGAGACGATAGACTTTGTCAGGATGATGAGGATCGATGAATCCGTCCGGCTGATTCACATACACTTCTTCCTTCAAATGACCGTTGAGAAAAGCAGTTTTAACGTCCATCTGAAAAACCGTGAAGCCATTATGTGCAGCATAAGCAAGAAATATCCTGACTGCTTCCAAACGAGCGACTGGAGAGAATGATTCATCGTAGTCTATGCCTTCTTGTTGACGGTATCCCTTAACCACAAGACGAGATTTGTTTTTGATGATGGTTTGTTCTTCATCCAGTTTGTTTTTCCAGATCCATTTGAAATCTAAAATTGACATTCCATAGGGTCGATCAACAAGTTCCCGGACATTTTGGCGTTCAAACTGATGAATTTTGTCTTGCATTGATTCAATCCACGCATGATCAGTCATGGCTTGTTTGATGTTTGTAGGTACAGTTGAACTCACGGTGAGTGCATACATACACACATCGCCATCGGTTTCAAGTTGTCTGCGTGTGTTGGGAATAAAATGTAGCTAGTCCACTTGAGCGCTGACAAGAGGAAAACAAGCGTTGATAGGAAGAAAACAAATGCTGACAGATCAAGCGTTGACACGAAGAAGTCAAGCGTTGATAGGTTGAAGACAAGCACTGATAGGATGATGTAGTCTACACGTATTATGTTTCTAGTTTGTTTCTAGTAAAGATAAGTTCAACATTGTATTTTCTATAATTATCTTTACCTAGAATAGTTGATACGTAGACTCTTGTAAAAGGCTTCTTATGTCTATAAAAGAAGACCTTTAGGTTATGTTTGATAATAAGTTTTCATACGTTAAACACTTTCATTGTAAGCAAGTTCGTTTTCATCAATCAAGTGAAAGTTTGTTTACATCTTTGTGTTCTTATTTAAGTGTTAATTCCGCATAACACTTAGATTACTTTATACATAAACAAAGTTTCTCTACGTGTATAACTTGATCTAATCTCGTATACACAAGCTTAATCGATCTAAGTTTGGGATCAACAAGTGGTATCAGAGCTTGCTGAGAAACTTTTGATCTTAAAGAACACAAGAACCCTAAAATCACCAAAACCCTAATTTTCACAAAATCCTAAAAGCATCATGTCCAATCCAGAAGTAACCTCTTCTTCATCCTTACCAAACATCAAGATTCCCATGCTTGATGCAAACAATTTTGAGCTGTGGAAGTTCAACTTTGAGCAATATCTGGGGATCTATGACTACACTCTCTGGGAGATTATTGAATATGGAAACACATTCAATAAAGCTGAAAAGATTGCTAATGCCATTGCTACAAGATCAGCTGTTGCTGGATGTTCAGAAGAAGATAAGAAAGAAAAACCTGATGATGGTAGAGTTGTGTCTGCTGAGGACATAACAAAGAAAAGGGTTGATATGAAAACCTTAAACATTCTGAAACTCTCTTTGGGACAAGAAAATCAGCACAAATACAGAGGTTATGAGTCTGCAAAAGACCTTTGGGCAGCCCTTGAAGTTACCTATGGTGGTAATGCTGATACTAAGGAAGAGAAGAAGAAGCAACTCATGCATGAGTATGCTGTCTTTAAGGCTCAACCTAATGAGAAGCTTAGCAGTGTGAGAAGCAGACTGCTTGACATTACAAGCAAGTTGTCCTTCATGGGGACACAAGTTGGTGATGTTGACATTATTGCCACTTTTCTTAAAAGCCTTGGTGATGCGTGGAAGATTGAGGCAAGATCTATACTTGCCAATAACACTCATAAAAGTTCTACTTTTGATGATATCTACAACAAACTGAGGCTGTTGGAGAATGAAACTCTTTTGGAGCATGGAAGTAAATCTACCAATAGTAACATGGCCTTCTTCTCACATAGTGAAGGTCAATTTGATCAGAAGGACTCATACATGCACCCAGTTACTGGATCAACATGTGTCAACGCTGGATCATGTCCTGTCAATGTCTCACATTCAGACGCTGACACATATAAAATTGACTCACCAAGAGTTAAACCTGCTGGTTTGGATCTGGATACTGTGTGTGCTTACATTGCTTCTTTACCTAATGGTTCAGTGATTAGATATGAGGATCTTGAGCAAATAAGTGATGAGCACTTGGAAGAGATGGATATAAAGTGGAACATGGCTCTTGCAAGTATAAGAACAAACAGATGGAATAGAAGGTTTAAGAAGAAGATGACCTTTAATGCAAAGGACACTGCTGGATTTGATAAATCCAAGGTTGAGTGCTACAATTGTCATCGTATGGGGCACTTTATGAGGGAATGCAGATCTCCAAGAAGATCTGATGCTGGAAAACCCTCAAGCCAAGTTGTTAAGTCTCAGGATCCTAAGGCCATGATGGCAGTGCAAGAAATTGATGGTATTGGATGGGACTGGAGCTATTTGGCTAAGGATTGGGAAGAGGATAAAGCTTTAGTTGCTGAGATAGAAGAAGAAGAGCATGTTCAATATGCTCTCATGACACACTCCTCCTCTTCATCAGATAATAAGGTATACGATGATGCTTTTTGTAGTAAGGGTTGTCGTTTAAATACTGAAAAACTTAACAAAGAGGTTTTAAAATTGTTAAGTGATGTGAGTACTGAGAGATGCAAATTGTCTAACTATCAAATTGCTCTCACTTAAACTAGGAAGACAGTTTCTGAGTATAAGAAAATGGAATTTGACCTAAAAGATAAAATAAATATCTTAAAACACGAGTTAAATGCTAGTAATGATGTTAGAAACATCATGGAAAGGGTCAATGCTGAATTACAGGCTAAGTTAGATGAGGCTATATAGAATAAGGATAATGTTGACCTTAAAATTCAGAGATTTGATAAGGCCTCACAAACCCTAGGAGAATATGTTAATAAACAGAGGGATCCTAAGGACATGACTGGGATTAGGATGAAAGACTATACTGTTGTTCCACCACCAGCTGGGGACTTCTATGGTGTCCAAAGAAAGGACTTATCTTGGACTGGTTTACCAGAACTCCAAGAAGAGGAGTTTATTCCTCCACCAAGAGTCCTTACCCCAAATGAAGAGTATAGGCAAAAGTTGACTGACATGAATGAATGGAAGAAAGTCAACCCTACCTTATTTGTCAAGGGTGGCATGCTTTGTGATAGTCCAAATGAGTCGACCGCTATTAAGGTAACAAACCCAATCACTGGCAAGACTGTTGACCTTGGCTCAAACACTGTTAGAAAACCTAGCATTAAGTATGCAGAAATGCATAGGAATACTAGGTCACCTAAAAGCCAAGTTAGTGATAATGGAACAGGCTTCTTCTCTTCTAGACCTAGGGTTGTGTCTAGAAAAGCCTGTTACACTTGTGGTAGCTTTTCACATTTAGCATATAAGTGTGTCAACGCTTCCAAGGTCAACACTGTCAAAAGGTCAAACACTGTCAGACCTAAAACTTTTGTGGAGCAAAGTCCACAAGTTGTTAGACCAGCCCCATTTTTCACTAAAGGGTCTAACACTCAAGGACAAAGACCATTTCAGAAGACCAATACTTGGTCTAATAGGCAATGGGTTTCTGTAGCAAACCCTAGGTTCAATGCTAACAAGGGTAATTTCAGCGTTGACAAGACCAAATCCAATGCTGACAGAAACGTTGCCAGACCTAAATATTTGCAACCACAGGGTAAGGGGTCTAAAGCTTCTTCTAGCTTGACATGGAGACCTAAGCAAGATCAACACCCTAATTCTAATGGGATTTCTATGACCTGCAACAGATTTAATTATATTTCAAAGGTCATTACAAAACCAATTGGGGTTAACTGGGTATTTCATCCAAAAAGGGATGAACAAGGGGTTGTTTTGAGAACTAAGTCTGTTCTTTTGAACAACCAGATGAATCCAAGTCTGCTCAGTCTTGGGTTCCCAAAGAAAACTAATTTATTTTCTTTATGTGCAGGGCATTTAAAAACAGGTTAATGACTATGGATATTGGGACAGTGGATGCTCTAGGCACATGACTGGGAAAGAAGATTACCTAACTAACTTCACTCCCATTAAGGATGGTGATAAGGTTTACTTTGGAGGCGGATATGGAACTATCACAGGCAAAGGAACTCTTCTCACCAAGAACTTGCGTTTTGAAAACGTGTTTCTGGTAAAGGAACTTGATTACAATCTTTTTAGTGTATCACAAGTTAGTGATAACAAAAATAAAGTTCTGTTTACTTATACTAAATGCTTGGTGTTAAGCAAGGATTTTAAAATTCCAGATGAGAAATACATTGACTATAGAACACCTAGGCATAAAGACATTTATAATGTGAATCTTAATGGGATTAGGATGAATAATAATATGTCATGTTTTTATGCTATAGCTTCAGTTGAAGAGAGTAATCTATGGCACAGGAGACTAGGGCACATAAACTTTAAGAATATAAACAGGCTTGTGAGACTTGACTTGGTTGATGGTTTGCCTGAAAAGGCTTTCCACAATGACCACTCTTGTGTTGCATGCCTTAAAGGCAAGCAGCACAAGGTCTCATTTAAGTCTAAACAGGTGCACTCTAGTTCTAGACCACTTCACTTGCTGCATATGGACCTATTTAGTCCAACTAATATAGAGAGCTTGAATGGTAAATCATACTGCTTTGTCATCACAAATGAATTTTCTAGGTTTACTTGGACTTTCTTTTTAGCTATGAAAAGTGACACTGCTGATACTCTAATTGATTTTATTACTCAGATTGAAAAGAAAACTAGTAATGAAGTTAAAATGCTTAGGAGTGATAATGGTGGTGAGTTTAGAAATAAACTGTTGGATGATTTTTGTGCCAAGAAAGGGATTACTAGGCAGTTTAGTATTTCCAGAACCCCACAGCAAAATGGGGTTGCTGAGAGAAAGAATAGAACCCTAATTGAAGCAGCCAGGACTATGTTGGCTGATGCTCATTTTCCCATAGCGTTTTGGGCTGAGGCTGTGAATACAGCTTGTTATGTTCAGAATAGAGCATTGGTCAACAAGATACAGAACATAACACCTTATGAGTTACTTTGGGGAAGGAAACCTAATATTGGTTTTCTTAAACCTTTTGGCTGTCATGTAGTTATGTTGGATACTAGTGATGCCTTAGGTAAATTTAGTGCTAAAGGTGATGAAGGATATTTCATGGGTTATTCAGTGCAGAGTAAGGGATATAGGGTTTATCTTAAGAAGGAAAAACGTATACTTGAAAGAGTACATGTTAGGTTTTTAGAGAGTAAACCTAGTGATCCTGAAAGTGGTCCAAATTGGTTGTTTGACTTAGAACCTCTATCTAGGACTTTGATTTATATGCTTGTTACTAATCCAGACATTGTGAAGGTAACTTCAAATGTTGTGGAAGAACCAGTTGTTGATGTTTCAGGTACACAGGTTAATGAAGAGGTTGGATCACAAGCAGACAAGCCATCTCCCATACAAAAGTATGTTACTATTCCCATATGGACAGATGCTTTTGCTGCTGCTGCTACTGGAAAGGAAAATGGTGGTCCCCAAGTACCACCAGTTAACAACATGCATGGTCCTTCAGGCGCTGACAAAGGAAAATCTGGCGCTGATAGGATAAATTCAGGCGTTGATGGCTCAAACGTTGACAGCACCAATTCAGGCGTTGATGGATCAAACGCTGACAACCTTGGTTCAGGCGTTGACGACTCCTTTGAGCATATTTTCTCTTCCAGTTTTGAACAAGGTGAATCTTTAAATATACATGAAGAGGTTCATACAACTATTGATGGAAGAGAGTCTGAAGAAGATATTGGCAACTTGGAGAATGAGATTGAAGACAACAGACTTTTTGAGGGAGGAGTTCTCACTTCTACAATGAAGAATCATCCCCCTTCTCAAATTATTGGGGATGCCATGACTCCTGTTCAGACTAGAAGATCTCATCAGAATCTTGGTGGATTTATTGCCAATATACACAAGAAGGTTGATACCCCTCTTGTTCAAGCATGTTTGTTTTCCTGTTTTCTGTCACAACAGGAACCCAAGAAGATTTTTGATGATCTCAAAGAACCAAGTTGGGTGGAAGCAATGCAGGATGAGCTTCACCAATTTGCTAATCAGGATGTTTGGGAGCTGCTTGATTGTCCCATGTATGTCAGACCTATTGGGATAAGATGGGTTCTAAGAAACAAGAGAGATGAAAGAGGCATTGTGGTCAGAAACAAGGCACGTTTAGTGGCTCAGGGATATACACAAGAGGAAGGAATAGACTATGAGGACGTCTTTGCACCAGTTGCAAGGATTGAAGCTATAAGGATATTTCTAGCCTATGCTTCCTGCATGGGCTTCACTGTCTATCAAATGGATGTGAAGAGTGCCTTCCTCTATGGCATAATTGTTGAGGAAGTATATGTTATACAGCCTCCTGGTTTTGAGGATCCAGAGAATCCAGACAAGGTGTATAGAGTCAAGAAAGCTATGTATGGACTTCATCAAGCCCCAAGAGCATGGTATGGCACATTGTCCACTTATTTGGTGGAAAATGGATTCAAAAGGGGAACCATAGACCAGAAATTGTTTACAAAGAAGGCTGGTAAGGATGTCTTACTTGTTCAGGTTTATGTTGATGATATCATCTTTGGTTCCTGTTGGGAATAAATTTAGGCCAGAACACTTGAACGCTGACAAGAACAACTCAAGCATTGACAAGAGCAAAGTGAGCGCTGATAGCATAAGCGTTGACAAGTTAAAGTCAAGCGTTGATAGATTGAAGACAAGCACTGATGGAAGATGTGAGCTACACGTTTATTATATTCTAGAATACTTCTAGTAAGGATAGAGACGACAATGTATTTTCTATGTTTATCTTTACCTAGAATAGTTGATTCGTAGCTTATTGTACAAGACTTCTTGTTCTATAAAAGAAGATCTTTTAGGTTAATGTTAATATATCAGTTTTCATAAGTGTTCGCAAGTTAAACCTTTCATTGTAATCAACAAGATTATTCTAATACAAGTGAAAGTTTGTTTAACATCTTTGTGTTTTAGATCAAGTGTTAATTCCGCATAACACTTTGTTACTTTACTCATAAGCAAAGGTTTCTCTACGTGTAGTACTTGATCTAATCTCGTATACACAAAGCTTAATCGATCTAAGTTTGGGATCAACAAGTGGTATCAGAGCTTGTTGAGAAACTTTTGATCTTTAAGTAACGCAAGAACCCTAAAACACCAAAAACCCTAAAAACCCTAAAATTCTCAAAACCCTAAAAAAACATCATGTCTGGCACAAATCAACCTCCTTCTTTGCTACAAAACAACTTCTCAAACCCTAGTATCAAAATTCCCATGTTTGATGCCAGGAACTTTGAGCTTTGGAAGTCCAATTTTGAGCAATATATAGCTATTCATGACTACACTCTTTGGGAGATTATCGAATATGGGAACACATTCGATAAAGCAGCAAAGATTACTGCTGCAATTGCCACAAGGACAGCTGTTCCTAATTGTCCTGAATCTGATAAGGTGGAAAAGCCTGAAGATGGGAGAGCTGTAGCTGTTGAAGACATAGCCAAGAAGAGGGTGGACATGAAAATCTTGAACATCTTGAAACATGCCCTAGGTCATGAGAATCAGCACAAGTACAAACGCTTTGAGTCTGCAAAAGAGCTTTGGGAAGCTCTTGAAGTAGCACATGGTGGCAATGCTGACACAAAAGAAGAAAAGAAGAAGCAACTATTGCATGAGTATGCTGTCTTTAAAGCTCAACCTAATGAAAATCTCAGCAGTGTGAGAAGTAGACTTCTTGACATCACAAGTCAACTTTCCTTCATGGGAAAACAGATTGATGATCCTGAATTGAATGCTACTTTTCTCAAAAGCCTTGGTGATGTATGGAAGATTGAGACAAGATCCATTCTTGTCAATAACACCCACAAGACTTCCAGGTTTGATGACATCTTCAACAAACTAAGACTGTTGGAGAATGAATGGCAATTGGAAAGTGATAATAAATCTTCCAGCAGCAACATGGCCTTCTTCTCACAAAGTGAAGGCCAATTTGATTCCATGAACTTCTATGGACATTCAGCCCCTGGGTCTCAAGGTGTCAGCGCTGGATGTCAGTCTGTCAGCGCTGGATCATATCCTGTCAACGCTTTGTACTCAAGCGCTGACACACACAATCATGGCGCTGATAGATTTAAACCTGCTGGTTTTGATCTAGATACTGTGTGTGCATTCATTGCTTCTTTGCCCAGTGATTCAAGGATTACATATGAAGATCTTGAGCAGATAAGTGATGAACAATTGGAAGAGATGGACATCAAGTGGACTATGGCTCTTGTGAGTTTAAGAGCAAACAGGTTTAATAAAAGGTTCAAGAAGAAGATGTCCTTTAATGCTAAGGATGTTGCTGGATTTGACAAGTCCAAGGTTGAGTGCTACAACTGTCATAGGATGGGGCACTTTATGAGGGAATGTAGATCTCCAAGAAGATCTGATGCTGGGAAGCCTTCAAGCCAAATGATTAAGAGCCCAGATCCCAAGGCCATGGTTGCTGTTCAACAAATTGATGGTGTTGGAGAATGGGATTGGAGCTGGATGGCTAAGAATGAGGAAGAGGACAGAGCTTTGGTTGCTGAAGTTAAAGAAGAGCATGTTGAATATGCTCTCATGGCACACTCCTCCTCTTCATCAGATAATGAGGTATATGATGATGCTTTCTGTTCTAAGGGTTGTCGTTTAAATAATGAAAAATTAAAACAAGAGATAGTTAAATTATTAGATGAGGCAAGTACTGAAAGATGCAAAGTATCTAATTATCAAATTGCTCTTACCCAAACAGAAAAGACAGTAGCTGAGTATAAGAAAATGGAGTTTGATTTAAAGGATCAAATAAATATCTTAAAACATGAGTTACATCAGAGTAAAGATGTGCAAGATATAGTAAATAGGGTTAATCTTGATTTGATAGCTCAGTTAGAGGAGGCTAACAAAAATAAAGATAATGTGAGTCTTAAAATCCAGAGATTTGATAAGGCCACACAATCCCTAGGAGAGTGTGTTAGTAAACAAAGAGACTCTAAGGATATGAGTGGGATTGGGATGAATAATTATACTGTTGTTCCACCACCAGCTGGGGATTTCTATGGTGTCCAATCAAAGGACTTATCTTGGACTGGCTTGCCAGAATGCCAAGAGGAGGAATTCATTCCTCCACCTAGAGTGATTTCCCCAGTTGAGGAATACCAGCAAAAACTGACTGACCTAGATGAGTGGAAGAAAGCTAACCACACCTTGTTTGTAAAGGGAGGTTTGTTGTGTGATAGTCCAAATGAGCCCACACCAAACATGATACCAATTGATGAGTCCATTGATCGTAAACCTATTAAAATCACACACCCTACCACTGGCAAAGCTGTTGACCTTGGCCCACAAACTGTTAGAAAACCTAGTGTTAAATATGCAGAGATGTATAGGAATACTAGGTCACCAAAAAGCCAGGTTAGTAATCATGGAACAGGCTTCTTTGCTTCTAGACCTAAGACTATGTCTAGAAAAGCTTGTTACACATGTGGTAGCTTCTCACATTTGGCCTACAAATGTGTCAACGCTTCCAATGTCAACGCTGATAGGAACCATTTCAGCGCTGACAAAAGTCAACATAGGTCAAACACTGTCAGACCCAGTACCTTTGTGAACAAAAGTTCACAAGTTGTTAGACCAGCCCCATTCTTTTCTAGAGGGTCTAACACACAAGGCCTAAGACCTTTTCAAAAGTCAAACACTTGGTCAAATAGGCAATGGGTTCCTGTAGCAAAACCTAGGTTCAACGCTGATAAGAGCAATCGGGGCGCTGACAAGAGAAATTTCAGCGCTGACAGACACACTGCTAAACCTAGGTATTTGCAACCACAGGGAAATAGGTCTAAAGCTTCTACTAGCTTAACATGGAGACCAAAACAAGACCAAAACCCTAATAATACTGGTGTTTCTATGACATGCAACAGGTTTCATTATATTTCAAAGGCATTGTCAACACCAATTGGGGTTAACTGGGAATTTCATTCAAACAGGGATGAAAATGGGGTTGTTATGAGAACCAAGTCTGTTCTTGTTGAACAACCAAATGAATCCAAGTCTTCTAAGGCTTGGGTTCCCAAAGAAAACTAATGTGTTTTCTTTATGTGCAGGGCATTCAGAAAAAGATCAATGATTATGGATACTGGGATAGTGGATGCTCAAGGCACATGACAGGAAAGGAAGACTATCTGACCAATTTCTCTCCTATTCAAGATGGTGATAAGGTATACTTTGGAGGGGGCTATGGAACAATTACAGGAAAAGGAACCCTTGTCACCAACAATCTACGGTTTGAGAATGTCTTCTTGGTAAAAGAACTAGATTATAATTTGTTTAGTGTATCACAAGTGTGTGATAACAAAAATAAGGTTCTTTTCACAGATACTGAGTGCTTGGTGTTAAGCAAAGATTATAAGCTTCCTGAAGAAAAATATATAGATTTTAGAACACCAAGGCATAAAGACATATATAATGTGAATCTTAATGGAATTAAGGTAAATAATAAAATGTCATGTCTATATGCTAAAGCCTCAGTAGATGAAAGTAATCTTTGGCACAGGAGATTAGGGCACATAAACTTTAAGAATATCAATAGACTTGTGAGGCTTGGTTTAGTTGATGGTTTGCCTGAAAAGGCTTTCCACAATGACCACTCTTGTGTTGCATGTCTTAAGGGCAAGCAACACAAGGTCTCATTCAGGTCTAAACAGGTGCACTCTAGTTCTAAACCACTTCACTTATTGCATATGGACCTCTTTGGTCCAACTAATATAGAAAGTTTGAAGGGTAAATCATATTGTTTTGTTATTACTGATGATTATTCCAGGTTTACATGGACTTTCTTTTTAGCCAAGAAAAGTGAAACTGCCCTAAGTCTGATTAATTTCATTACCCAAATTGAGAAGAAGAATGGTAATGAGGTCAAAATTATTAGAAGTGACAATGGGGGTGAGTTTAGAAATCAGTTGTTAGATGATTTTTGTGCCAAGAAAGGGATTACTAGGCAGTTTAGCATAGCTAGAACCCCACAGCAAAATGGGGTTGCTGAAAGGAAGAATAGGACCCTTATTGAAGCAGCCAGAACCATGTTGGCTGATGCCCACTTTCCTATAGCCTTTTGGGCTGAAGCTGTTAACACAGCTTGTTATGTTCAAAATAGGGCATTGGTCAACAAGATACATAATAAGACACCTTATGAATTACTTTGGGGAAGGAAGCCCAATATTGGCTTTCTCAAGCCTTTTGGATGTCATGTAGTTGTTTTAGAAACTAGTGAGGCCCTAGGTAAATTTGATTCAAAAGGTGATGAAGGCTACTTCATGGGTTATTCAGTGCAGAGCAAAGGATATAGGGTTTACATTAAAAAGGAAAAACGTATACTTGAAAAAGTGCATGTTAGGTTTTTAGAGAGTAAACCTAGTGATCCTGAGAGTGGTCCAAATTGGTTGTTTGACTTAGAACCTTTATCTAGAGCTTTAAATTATATGCCTGTTACTGATCCAGACATTGTGAAGGTAACTTCAAGTGTTTTGGAAAAGAGAATTGGTAATGTTTCAGGTATTCAGGTTGCTAAGGAGGATGGACCACCAGCAGTTGAATCATCTCCCACACAAGAATATGTTACACTTCCTATATGGACAGATGAGTATTATGCTGCTGCTGCTGCTGCTAGAAAAGATAATGGTGGTTTTCAGATACCACCAAATACAAACATGCATACTTCTTCAGGCGCTGACAAAGGGAAATCAAGCACTGACAAGAGCAATTCAGACGCTGATGGCTCAGACGCTGACACAAGCGGTTCAAGCGTTGTTAGCCCTAACGCTGACAAACAAGGATCAGAATTTGACAACACCTTTGCACATCTTTTCTCTTCACATTTTGAACAAGGTGGACCTTCTAATGTCCATGAAGAGATTCATGTTGATCAAACAGAGTCAGATGAAGAAGATATTGGCAACATGGAGCGTGAAATTGAGGACACCAGACTTATTGAAGGAGGAGTTCTCACTTCTATAGCAAAGGATCACCCCACATCTCAGATCATTGGTGATGTTATGGCTCCAGTTCAGACAAGAAGATCCCATCAAGGTCTTGGTGGATTTATTGCCAATATACACAAGAAGGTTGATACCCCTCTTGTACAAGCATGTTTGTTTGCCTGTTTTCTGTCACAGGAAGAACCCAAGAAGATTTTTGATGCTCTCAAAGAACCAAGTTGGGTGGAAGCAATGCAGGATGAGCTTCACCAATTTGCTATATAGGATGTTTGGGAGCTGGTTGATTGTCCTAGATATGTGAGACCAATTGGGACAAGATGGGTTCTAAGGAACAAGAAAGATGAAAGAGGTATTGTGGTCAGAAACAAGGCACGTTTGGTAGCTCAGGGTTATACACAAGAGGAAGGAATTGATTATGAAGAAGTTTTTGCACCAGTTGCAAGAATTGAAGCTATAAGAATTTTTCTAGCTTATGCCTCTTGTATGAACTTCACTGTTTATCAAATGGATGTGAAGAGTGCTTTCCTCTATGGACAATTGTTGAGGAAGTATATGTCATGCAACCTCCTGGTTTTGAAGATCCTGAAAATCCAGACAAGGTTTATAGAGTGAAGAAAGCAATGTATGGACTTCATCAAGCCCCAAGAGCATGGTATGGTACATTGTCCACCTACTTGGTGGAAAATGGTTTCAAAAGGGGCACCATAGATCAGACACTATTTACAAAGAAGAAAGGAAAACATGTGTTGCTTGTGCAGGTCTATGTTGATGACATCATTTTTGGGTCTACCGATCCAAAAATGAGTGAGGAATTTTCCAAGCTCATGACAGATAAATTCAAGATGAGTGCAATGGGTGAGATGAACTTCTTTCTAGGTTTACAAGTTCAACAGAAAGAAGATGGTATCTTCATCTCCCAAGACAAGTATGTAGCTGAAATCTTGAAGAAATATGGTTTTTCTCCACATGAAAAGGAGGCTTCCACTCCTATGGATAGACAACATCCTTGGGGAAAAATTGGAGCTGGAAAGGATGTGGATGTTAGGCACTATAGATCAATGATTGGATCATTGATGTATCTTACAGCCTCAAGACCTGACATCATGTTTGCTGTGTGTGCATGTGCACGCCATCAAGTGACTCCCAAAGAATGTCACCTTTTTGCTGTGAAGAGAATTTTTAGGTACCTAAGATGTTACCCAGATCTTGGATTGTGGTACCCAAAAGATTCTCCCTTGGACCTTATTGCTTATTCAGACAGTGATTATGGTGGTGACAAGTTTGATAGGAAATCCACAACTGGTGGATGCCAATTTCTTGGGAGCAGATTAATATCTTGGCTATGCAAGAAACAAACAGTGGTGGCAAACTCTACAACTGAAGCAGAATATGTGGCTGCAGCTGCTTGTTGTGGACAAGTCTTATGGATTCAGAACCAGCTGTTGGATTATGGGTATAATTTTATGCATACCAAGATTTTTGTAGACAATAACAGTACTTTATGCATTATTAAAAATCCTGTACATCATTCTAAAACCAAACACATAGAAATTAGACATCATTTTATAAGAGATTGCTTTGAGAAAGGTTTAATACAACCAGATAGGGTAACCACAGAAGATAATGTGGCTGATTTATTAACTAAACCTTTTGATGCTGGAAGATTTCAATATTTGGTAACAAATATTGGAATGGTTAATCTCACTTAATATGTGTTTTGGAACCTTTTTGTAAAAGTATGTACAGGATAATGCATTGTTATTGGTCTTTGTGATGATTTAGATTTTCCACATTATTTTTCTAACACTGACAAAGGTAATTGTAACGCTGTCAAGGGTTACTTTGCCGTTGTTGGAGATATTATTGTCTAACGCTGACAAGAGTTTCTTCAACGCTGATAAGTGTTGTCGGGACGCTGTCAGCAACAAATGTTAGTTTTGTGGTTTTCATCTAAATGTGCAGGTGATGGTAGCTTTATGCCATTGGATACAAAGTTGCTTATGGATCTTTGAAGAACTATTTGGACATGTTTTGTTTATGGATGATGGTTGGAATATTTATATTCCTATCTTGACATAAATTTTTAATGTTCATATATATATTTTGAGAACTCATGTATCATAGTTTAAGGGGAGGTTTAAGGAACCTTTAGGACTCTTGGGTATT
This sequence comes from Glebionis coronaria, assembly GCA_025667525.1. Classification (NCBI taxonomy): domain Eukaryota; kingdom Viridiplantae; phylum Streptophyta; class Magnoliopsida; order Asterales; family Asteraceae; genus Glebionis; species Glebionis coronaria. Next base: position 540,438,968 of record CM046879.1, read on the forward strand.
CTTAGAATACTCTCATCACAATTCTAGATTGTGTCCACAGGTGAGTATGGGTTAGTTTTACTAAACCATGAGGCACTGTAGCATGCATAGTATATCAACTTTGCATGTTGCCAAGACATTTTTGGCCTAGAATTGGTTGTGGTCTGTTGGGAGGCTTGGGAATCCTTTTGATATGGGTTTTACCTGGGAGTAACAAGGATTTTATGAGGTAACTTGGTTGTTAAGAATTTTGGTTAGCAAGGGACACTAGAGGACTGTTATGTCTATCTTGCTTATGCAAGTGTGCATAACTGGACAGTGCTTGCCGCCCTATGATAATTATCAGCTTTTGGTTATCTTCTCTAGGGTAAATTACTTGTTAAGGTCATTTTTCACTTTTTAAAACAATTTTATTTTTGGACGCTGACAAGATTTTTCCAAGCGTTGTTGTGACCAAAATGGACGCTGACATGGCTTTAGGCGAACGTTGACAGGATTATAGCCGTTGGGCGTTGATGGGTTATATTTGACCGTTGACAAACAATGGGACCTACCCAGTTGTTACTTTTTGACATATTTTCAAGCCGTAATTTTAGGAGTTGTTACTTTCATTAAATGCATGAGATAACTTATAAACTTTTTCAATATTTTCATGATTGATTTTTGAAAATCTTTGCCTATTTTTGGGCCAATCACGTGCATTCATCCACTCCTATAAATTTGGCTCCTATTTTAAACAGGGTATCTATAATTCTTGTCTAACACTTTTCTCTTATCAACCTTCATCTTTTATACTTCAAATTAACAGCTTTCATCAATGGCACCAAGATTTAACTCAGCAGAATTGGATTTGGGGTTCAAGTCTCAACACAACATGATTGCTTATCTTGTTGCTGATAATACTTTGTTCCCTCAATACACACAGATGGTGGAGTATTTGAATGCATCCCCATTAAGGTATGCTCTTTCTCATGCACCACTCATTCCAGTCACACACATTAAACAGTTTTGGAACACTGTCAGTTCCTCAACAGTTAATGGAGTGACAACATTAACTTCTATTGTTCATGGGAGACCTTGGGTGGTTACTGAGGCCTGGGTACGCCAGGCCTTGCATCTTGATGATGCTGATGGTATAACCATTCTTCCCATATCTGAAATAGAACAAGGGCTTAGGGCTTTGGGATACCCCATTCCTGATGAAGGTACTCTTAATAAGTACCATAAGCAGGAATTTCCTCCAGCCTGGAAGTACCTAATTCACATTCTCCTTCAATGTTTGAGTCCCAAATGTACTGCACACAATGAGATCAATAGATCCATTGCAACTGCTATTGTGTGTATTGCAACAGGGCAAAATTATAACTGGTCTAAAATGATTTTTGAAGGAATGTGTAAAAACAAGGGGACAAAAATGACTTTAGCTTATCCCCGTTTTCTGCAAATGGTTTTGATGCTCAAAGATATTGTTCAAGGGATCACAATGATTTTTATAAGATCCCTGAACAAAAGAAGGCTATTTTTACCAAGATGAATTCACCACCTCATAGAGACCTACCATTAACCCCAACCATGCTTGCTGTTATTGCAGCAGCACAACCCCAACCAGACCCCCAACCTCATATTGACCCTCACCCACAACTTGAGCCTATCCCTGAACCTTTACCCTCACCTGACCAAATGCAAATAGACCAAAATCCCTTCGACGCTGACACATCTAATGTGGGCGTTGATGTGCCTATTTCCAACGTTGACACCCAACCATCACAATCCCAAACACCCCTTAACCAACCCACATCTGCACCTTCTTCTACACCATCTTCCACACCACCTGAATATAGGTTGATTAAACGCCAAAGGACTGCTGGAGTGTTCTCCTCTGGTGGTCCTAACCGTGAAGCAGGGAGAACCACCACCACAAGTGTGGCTGGTGACCTGGATGAGGCTGGGACTATTGGTTCTGGCTTAGACGCTGGCCAAGGCAGTCCCACCATAATTAAGTCCTCATCCATGCCCAATGAACCTGACTTGGGAGGTCAAATCCCCATTTTGGAAGAGGGCAGACTGGAACCAATGACGCTTTTAGAATTGACGGCTGTCTGCATTAGCTTGCAAAAGCAAAATGCAGACTTAGTACAAATTGTCAGTAACCAAGGCCTTGAACTCAAAGAATTGAGGGAGAGGATTGTTGTTTTGGAGAGTGCTCATTCAAGGGGAGGTATGGAGGAGTCTTCCAAAGGGGAGGAAGATCCAAGAAATCTGAGTGATAAGAGCAGTCAAGATGGTCAATCTTTGGATATTGCTGAAGCTCTTACTACTTTGAAGGAACAAAAAGGTTTTGATACGTCCTTAATCTCTCCAACCAATTTAACTTTATCATTTACAGATATGTTGAGAGAGGTTACACAAGGCGCTGAGGGAAAATATTTGAGCGTTGACAAGACAAGTTTGGACGCTGACAGAAGTATTTTGGGCGCTGATAGAGGAAATTTGGGCGTTGACAGATCTGCATATGGAGGTGATGTATTCCAGTCATCATCTATCATCAAAGATGTTCCTACTCAGGTATTATCATCTACCCTACCAACAATTGAACCAACAGATAAGGGTAAGGGTAAGTTGGTAGAAGAAATTGTTCCAAAGAATGCAGCTCAGGTTGAATTTGATAGAAGATTGGCTGAGCAAATGATGGAACAAGGTAAAAAGGAAAAGTCACCATTTGTTGTGACTTCTGAAGAAGAAAGTGTTGGAGCTAGCTCAGATTCAAGTGTGATGATTGTTGAACCAGAAAGACTTGAGTATGGTGATGAGCTTGCTAGGGAAAGGCTGAGAGATTTGAAGTTGCAAATTGATTTTGATATGCCAGAGGTAGTTCAGATGTACAATTCTTGGGAAGAAAGCTGTATGGATAATCCAGACTTGACCATTTCAGATCAAATATGGGGTTTGGAAATTCTTCTTAGAGTTCAACATGATTGTAAGGTGATGCTGAAGTACAAGGCAAGCAACATTCTCTCTGAATTGAAAAGGGATAGAAGGAAGCTCTACTTTATGTTGCTCAAATGTCATGGAGTTGGATGGACACATCAGAAGCTGAAAGCTTTGACATTTGATGAGTTGTAACATAGAGCTTATCCTATTTGGGTGAAAGTGCAAGAAGAAAACACTTTCAGACTTCTTTCGGATGAAAGAAAGGAGCAACTTGCAGAAGAGATGGCAATCAAGAAAGCTATGATAGTTCCTAGACCAGTAAAGAAGGGATTTATTCTTGAGTTTCCAAAAGATATGAATCAACTATTGTTGGGAATAAATTTAGGCCAGAACACTTGAACGCTGACAAGAACAACTCAAGCGTTGACAAGAGCAAAGTGAGCGCTGACAGCATAAGCGTTGACAAGATAAAGTCAAGCGTTGACAGATTGAAGACAAGCACTGATGGAAGATGTGAGCTACACGTATATTATATTCTAGATTACTTCTAGTAAGGATAGAAACGACAATGTATTTTCTATGTTTATCTTTACCTAGAATAGTTGATTCGTAGCTTATTGTACAAGACTTCTTGTTCTATAAAAGAAGATCTTTTAGGTTAATGTTCAATATCAGTTTTCATAAGTATTCACAAGTTAAACCTTTCATTGTAATCAACAAGATTATTCTAATACAAGTGAAAGTTTGTTTAACATCATTGTGTTTTAGATCAAGTGTTAATTCCGCATAACACTTTGTTACTTTATTCATAAGCAAAGGTTTCTCTACGTGTAGTACTTGATCTAATCTCGTTTACACAAAGCTTAATCGATCTAAGTTTGGGATCAACAAGTGGTATCAGAGCTTGTTGAGAAACTTTTGATCTTTAAGTAACGCAGAACCCTAAAACACCAAACCCTAATAACCCTAAAATTCTCAAAACCCTAAAAACATCATGTCTGGCACAAATCAACCTCCTGCTTTGCTACAAAACAACTTCTCAAACCCTAGTATCAAAATTCCCATGTTTGATGCCAGGAACTTTGAGCTTTGGAAGTCCAATTTTGAGCAATATATAGTTATTCATGACTACACTCTTTGGGAGATTATCGAATATGGGAACACATTCGATAAAGCAGCAAAGATTACTGCTGCAATTGCCACAAGGACAGCTGTTCCTAATTGTCCTGAATCGGATAAGGTGGAAAAGCCTGAAGATGGGAGAGCTGTAGCTGTTGAAGACATAGCCAAAAAGAGGGTGGACATGAAAATCTTAAACATCTTGAAACATGCCCTAGGTCATGAGAATCAGCACAAGTACAAACGCTTTGAGTCTGCAAAAGAGCTTTGGGAAGCTCTTGAAGTAGCACATGGTGGCAATGCTGATACAAAAGAAGAAAAGAAGAAGCAACTATTGCATGAGTATGCTGTCTTTAAAGCTCAACCTAATGAGAATCTCAGCAGTGTGAGAAGTAGACTTCTTGACATCACAAGTCAACTTTCCTTCATGGGAAAACAGATTGATGATCCTGAATTGAATGCTACTTTTCTCAAAAGCCTTGGTGATGTATGGAAGATTGAGACAAGATCCATTCTTGTCAATAATACCCACAAGACTTCCAGGTTTGATGACATCTTCAACAAGTTAAGACTATTGGAGAATGAATGGCAATTGGAAAGTGATAACAAATCTTCCAGCAGCAACATGGCCTTCTTTTCACAAAGTGAAGGCCAATTTGATTCCATGAACTTCTATGGACATTCAGCAACTGGATCTCAAGGTGTCAGCGCTGGATGTCAATCTGTCAGCGCTGGATCATATCCTGTCAACGCTTTGTACTCAAGCGCTGACACACACAATCATGGCGCTGATAGAATTAAACCTGCTGGTTTTGATCTTGATACTGTGTGTGCATTCATTGCTTCTTTGCCCAGTGATTCAAGGATTACATATGAAGATCTTGAGCAGATAAGTGATGAACAATTGGAAGAGATGGACATCAAGTGGACTATGGCTCTTGTAAGTTTAAGAGCAAACAGGTTCAATAAAAGGTTCAAGAAGAAGATGACCTTTAATGCTAAGGATGTTGCTGGATTTGATAAATCCAAGGTGGAGTGCTACAACTGTCATAGGATGGGGCACTTCATGAGGGAATGTAGATCTCCAAGGAGATCTGATGCTGGGAAGCCTTCAAGCCAAATGATTAAGAGCCCAGATCCCAAGGCTATGGTTGCTGTTCAACAAATTGATGGTGTTGGAGAATGGGATTGGAGCTGGATGGCTAAGAATGAAGAAGAGGACAGAGCTTTGGTTGCTGAAGTTAAAGAAGAGCATGTTGAATATGCTCTCATGGCACACTCCTCCTCTTCATCAGATAATGAGGTATATGATGATGCTTTCTGTTCTAAGGGTTGTCGTTTAAATACTGAAAAATTAAAACAAAAGATAGTTAAATTATTAGATGAGGCAAGTACTGAAAGATGCAAAGTATCTAACTATCAAGTTGCTCTTACCCAAACAGAAAAGACAGTATCTGAGTATAAGAAAATGGAGTTTGATTTAAAGGATCAAATAAATATCTTAAAACATGAGTTACATCAGAGTAAGGATGTTCAAGATATAGTAAATAGGGTTAATCTTGATTTGATAGCTCAGTTAGAGGAGGCTAACAAAAATAAAGATAATGTGAGTCTTAAAATCCAGAGATTTGATAAGGCCACACAATCCCTAGGAGAGTGTGTTAGTAAACAAAGAGACTCTAAGGACATGAGTGGGATTGGGATGAATAATTATACTGTTGTTCCACCACCAGCTGGGGATTTCTATGGTGTCCAATCAAAGGACTTATCTTGGACTGGCTTGCCAGAATGCCAAGAGGAGGAGTTTATTCCTCCACCTAGAGTGACTTCCCCAGTTGAGGAATATCAGCAAAAGCTGACTGACCTAGAAGAGTGGAAGAAAGCTAACCACACTTTGTTTGTTAAGGGAGGGTTGTTGTGTGAAAGTCCAAATGAGCCCACACCAAACATGATACCAATTGATGAGTCCATTGATCGTAAACCTATTAAGATCACACACCCTACCACTGGCAAAGCTGTTGTCGTTTTAAATTCATTAAAATTAAATAAAGTTGTGCGGAAGCATTTGATACAACATTATAGAATAAACCAGTTTTTGAAGACATGACATAAGTGTTCAAATTCTCAAAAGATAGTCACGACATATTATTTATCTCCATAGCCCAACCACGTCACTCCTCCGTCTTGATACCTGAGAAAGACATTGCTAAAGTGTCAACACAAAGGTTGGTGAGTTCATAGGTTTAGTTACAAAATAAGTGTGATGAACCATAAGATTTAATCAGGCAACCGGCATATAACCACACATGGCTATAATCAAAATAGTATACGTTTGTATTCCTACGTCTAAGCTCATGACACCGAAGCGTTAACCAACTATATAATAAGAGCCCAAAGCAGATACCTATCCTGGAGCATCTGTGAGGATTCAAATGTAAGTGTATCTAATTTGACCACACAGTCACAATTAGATAGGGAGGTCAGTCCCAATAGATCTATCCATAACATTTGCGCTTACACACAAGTAATTAACGGTTCATGATAGTGGGCTAAAGGCAACTAGGATATCGGGGACTTAGACATCAAGTAGGCAAACGTATCAAGTTTTAGCACTTATGTTCATCCGTAAAAATAAGCAATGTTCTCACCCCGAAAGCATTTAAAAACAAGGAAAGGGTGGGGCTATGAAACTCACCTCGAATCAATGGCAATAGTAAAGTAGCACATCATAGACGTGTAGAAATAATAGCTCGAAACAATCCATAACCTAAGTTAAATAAAGTATGCATTACTATACATGCAACACAGAAATAAACGTAGCATTTAGTCCCCTAGTATGTGCTTGAGTTATTTAAACAAATCGATAGTTTTTAACACTTGCGATGGTTTAACGTTTTAATAAAAGTGTGGTCATTTAATCGGGATATATTTAACAAAACTAAAAATTATGTTGTCCGAGCAGTTTATTTATCTAAGTCGTTTAATAGGTCAAATATCATAAATACATTTTATATTTTTTTTGTTACAAAAATATTATCTAAATTTGTTTTTAACTAACAAGATTTAAAAGTTATAATTATGAATTCTATATAAAAAAAATGTTTAGTTTCCTTTAAGGAAACATATATGTCACCTTTTGGAGAAACATGCAACATTTGGGAAAGATAACAGTATTTGAAAAAAAAAGGAAACGCATTTCATTCCTATCATTCCTTCCCGTTATAGTCTTGGGTGGGATGATATCGACAGTTTTTTCGGCGTGAATAGCGAGCTCAATAGTAGCCCGCGGTGTACACCACAGGTACCGTTGGGTAGCTAGCCGGGTGGTCAATAAGTAGATGTTTTAAGTTTTATAAACCGATTTCGATTGATAGGTTAAAATCGTGTTTGAAGTAAGGGTCGTGAAACATTTTTAAAAGAAAAGTTTTTAACGATTCATTTTCGATCTCGTCTACCATTCTCGATAACGACTTTTGAGTTGAACCAAAAGTAGTCTCATGTAGACGGAACGACCGTCTACAACTTCCGTTATTTTTCCGCCTCGGGGCAAGGTTGTTTTGTGGGTCGAAAGTGGGTCGTAAAATGGAGGTTTGCAACTGTTTTCAAAAGTTCACCTCGAGCTCAATACTTAACCATTTCGAGTAATTCTTTTTGCATTTCAAACTCTAAACTAGTGGCTATGTTACGAGCTATCAGTCTCGCCTCATATCTCACCGCGCTGTCTTATATTTAAGCTCGATAATGGCAGTTTTGTCCGAAAATACAATGACCGTTTCACACATAGTTTTTACATCTTTACAAACGGATTAACAATTTTATGTTTTTAGATAATGAACCATGCTTTGATATAGATTATAGGCTGTCGTTTAACCAAGCCGCACGTTCATAATCAATATGTAGCCATACGTTACTTTGTTCTAACCAAAGTTGTTATATAAAGGAAACAAGCTTGTATTGTGTTCTAGTTATGTTTCAAGCAGAAAGAAATCAACATTTTACGTTTGCATATCACACTTGTAACTCATCAAATGTTTACCTATTAGCTTTATCCTTTGCTATTACACGTGATCTCATGCATGACCATATATACATCCCATAATCCAAATTCGTTTTAAGCGTTAACATAGTATTACATGTTTAAATGTTTCTGTTATGGTTCGTACAGTAAAGGCACCAAGGGAGAGGTATCGACGTGTGTTTAAACGGGTCTCAAGCACAACTCTAAGACTTCATTGCATAACTAGATATGAGCTAATAAGAGTAAAAGGCTTGACACTCACAGGTGGGGGGAAGGAGAGACGTGCGCAAAGATTTTCGAAACTCTGCTGCGCAAACTAACTCCAATGGAACCCTAGCGATCACCTCCTATTCGTGCTAACCTCGACCCATTTCTCCTTCTCTTTGTACTTGTGGCTGCTCGTGGACCAGGAGGAAATGGTGTAGGGTTTGGATATGAAGACATAGGAACGAGGTGTGAATCTTGGGGAAACACACTACCTCTCTTTTTCTTTGTTAGGTTTCGATAATATTTTAGACAAAAGAAAAAGTCATTGTTGGTGTTTACCTGTGAGAACTAAACGAGGATGGAGGAGAGTATTTATAGGAGGTATAAGATTAGATTACCACTGTTAACCTTCTCTTTTCCCATGGTTTTTGATTCCGGTTTTAGGGTACAAAAGAGGGAGATAATCGAGACATAAAGATGTGGCTGAGGAAGTTTTGAGGTACTAGGATTAATTACAAATAGCAGGTACTATGTTGTGTTGTCGACTTCTTGTGGGTGGTAGTACAAGTTCAGAGGGGATTCCAAGTGAAGAATAAGAAAAACGTGTGCGAGACTTTTGGGCAAGGTCACGGTGGTTGTTATAATAAGGTTTTATAGAGATTTAGTTTAGTTTATTTATTTGGGGTAGTTACACGTATTATTAAGCAGTTACAAAATTAACTTATATGACACTATATAAATTAATTATTATTAAGTCGCTATTAGAATAAGTTAGTATTAATTGTCTAGCGTCGGATTGTTGACGGGATGATATTCAAAGTACGCGGAATAAGTTTTCGATCTCAACTTAATTTAATTACGTTCACATTTAAGATAAAAATAAAAATAGTTCACGTTAAAAGTAAGCGTTCCATGTAAACTAGATTTATTTTATAGGCGCATTTGAGGTCGCAACCTCAGTTTAACATATATAAATAAACGATAAAATTTACCAAGGAAAGTGGTTTCAAAGAGAAGACATCACTCAATGTAAACTTCGGTTTCATACATGTTTTACGCGGAAACAATCGGGGATTTCAATAGACGTACATGTCTAACCCGAAAACGTCATGATTAATCATGAATTAAACAATTCAAAATTCACGATTGTTACACACAATCTGTTAGAAAACCTAGTGTTAAATATGCAGAGATGTATAGGAATACTAGGTCACCAAAAAGCTAAGTTAGTAATCATGGAATAGGCTTCTTTGCTTCTAGACCTAAGACTATGTCTAGAAAAGCTTGTTACACATGTGGTAGCTTTTCACATTTGGCCTACAAATGTGTCAACGCTTCCAATGTCAACGCTGATAGGAACCATTTCAGCACTGACAAAAGTCAACATAGGTCAAACACTGTCAGACCCAATACCTTTGTGAACAAAAGTTCACAAGTTGTTAGACCAGCCCCATTCTTTTCTAGAGGGTCTAACACACAAGGCCTAAGACCTTTTCAAAAGTCAAACACTTGGTCAAATAGGCAATGGGTTCCTGTAGCAAACCCTAGGTTCAACGCTGATAAGAGTAATCGGGGCGCTGACAAGAGAAATTTCAGCGCTGATAGAAACACTGCTAAACCTAGGTATTTGCAACCACAGGGAAATAGGTCTAAAGCTTCTACTAGCTTAACATGGAGACCAAAACAAGGCCAGAACCCTAATTCCACTGGTATTTCTATGACATGCAACAGGTTTCATTATATTTCAAAGGCATTGTCAACACCAATTGGGGTTAACTGGGAATTTCATTCAAACAGGGATGAAAATGGGGTTGTTATGAGAACCAAGTTTGTTCTTGTTGAACAACCAAATGAATCCAAGTCTTCCAAGGCTTGGGTTCCCAAAGAAAACTAATGTGTTTTCTTTATGTGCAGGGCATTCAGAAGAAGATCAATGATTATGGATACTGGGATAGTGGATGCTCAAGGCACATGACAGGAAAGGAAGACTATCTGACCAATTTTTCTCCTATTCAAGATGGTGATAAGGTATACTTTGGAGGGGGCTACGGCACCATCACTGGAAAAGGAACCCTTGTCACCAACAATCTACGGTTTGAGAATGTCTTCTTGGTAAAAGATCTGGATTATAATTTGTTTAGTGTATCACAAGTGTGTGATAACAAAAATAAGGTTCTTTTCACAGATACTGAGTGCTTGGTGTTAAGCAAAGATTATAAGCTCCCTGAGGAGAAATACATAGATTTTAGAACACCAAGGCATAAAGACATATATAATGTGAATCTTAATGGAATTAAGGTAAATAATAAAATGTCATGTCTGTATGCTAAAGCCTCAGTAGATGAAAGTAATCTTTGGCACAGGAGACTAGGGCACATAAACTTTAAGAATATCAATAGGCTTGTGAGGCTTGGTTTAGTTGATGGTTTGCCTGAAAAGGCTTTCCACAATGACCACTCTTGTGTTGCATGCCTTAAGGGCAAGCAGCACAAGGTCTCATTCAGGTCTAAACAGGTGCACTCTAGTTCTAAACCACTTCACTTATTGCATATGGACCTCTTTGGTCCAACTAATATAGAAAGTTTGAAGGGAAAATCATACTGTTTTGTTATTACTGATGATTATTCCAGGTTTACATGGACTTTCTTTTTAGCCAAGAAAAGTGAAACTGCCCTGAGTCTGATTAATTTCATTACCCAAATAGAAAAGAAGAATGGTAATGAGGTTAAAATTATTAGAAGTGACAATGGGGGTGAGTTTAGAAATCAGTTGTTAGATGATTTTTGTGCCAAGAAAGGGATTACTAGGCAGTTTAGCATAGCTAGAACCTCACAACAAAATGGGGTTGCTGAAAGGAAGAATAGGACCCTTATTGAAGCAGCCAGAACCATGTTGGCTGATGCCCACTTTCCTATAGCCTTTTGGGCTGAAGCTGTTAACACAGCTTGTTATGTTCAAAATAGGGCATTGGTCAACAAGACACATAATAAGACACCTTATGAATTACTTTGGGGAAGGAAGCCAAATATTGGCTTCCTCAAGCCTTTTGGATGTCATGTAGTTGTTCTAGAAACTAGTGAGGCCCTAGGTAAATTTGATTCAAAAGGTGATGAAGGCTACTTCATGGGTTATTCAGTGCAGAGCAAAGGATATAGGGTTTACATTAAAAAGGAAAAACGTATACTTGAAAAAGTACATGTTAGGTTTTTAGAAAGTAAACCTAGTGATCCTGAGAGTGGTCCAAATTGGTTGTTTGACTTAGAACCTTTATCTAGAGCTTTAAATTATATGCCTGTTACTGATCCAGACATTGTGAAGGTAACTTCAAGTGTTTTGGAAAAGAGAATTGGTAATGTTTCAGGTATACAGGTTGCTAAGGAGGATGGACCACCAGCAGTTGAATCATCTCCCACACAAGAATATGTTACACTTCCTATATGGACAGATGAGTATTATGCTGCTGCTGCTGCTAGAAAAGATAATGGTGGTGTTCAGATACCACCAAGTACAAACATGCATACTTCTTCAGGCGCTGACAAAGGGAAATCAAGCGCTGACAAGAGCATTTCAGACGCTGATGGGTCAGACGCTGACACAAGCAGTTCAAGCGTTGTTAGCCCTAACGCTGACAAACAAGGATCAGAATTTGACAACACCTTTGCACATCTTTTCTCTTCACATTTTGAACAAGGTGGACCTTCCCATGTCCATGAAGAGATTCGTGTTGATCAAACAGAGTCAGATGAAGAAGATATTGGCAACATGGAGCGTGAAATTGAGGACACCAGACTTATTGAAGGAGGAGTTCTCACTTCCATAGCAAAGGATCACCCCACATCTCAGATCATTGGTGATGTTATGGCTCCAGTTCAGACAAGAAGATCTCATCAAGGTCTTGGTGGATTTATTGCCAATATACACAAGAAGGTTGATACCCCTCTTGTACAAGCATGTTTGTTTGCCTGTTTTCTGTCACAGGAAGAACCCAAGAAAATTTTTGATGCTCTCAAGGAACCAAGTTGGGTGGAAGCTATGCAGGATGAGCTTCACCAATTTGCTATACAGGATGTTTGGGAGCTGGTTGATTGTCCTAGATATGTGAGACCAATTGGGACAAGATGGGTTCTAAGGAACAAGAAAGATGAAAGAGGCATTGTGGTCAGAAACAAGGCACGTTTGGTAGCTCAGGGATATACACAAGAGGAAGGCATAGATTATGAAGAAGTCTTTGCTCCAGTTGCAAGAATTGAAGCTATCAGAATTTTCTTAGCTTATGCTTCTTGCATGAACTTTACTGTTTATCAAATGGATGTGAAGAGTGCTTTCCTCTATGGCACAATTGTTGAGGAGGTTTATGTAATGCAACCTCCTGGTTTTGAAGATCCTGAAAATCCAGACAAGGTTTATAGAGTGAAGAAAGCAATGTATGGACTTCATCAAGCCCCAAGAGCATGGTATGGTACATTGTCCACCTACTTAGTGGAAAATGGTTTCAAGAGGGGCACCATAGATCAGACCTTGTTTACAAAGAAGAAAGGAAAACATGTGTTGCTTGTGCAGGTCTATGTTGATGATATCATTTTTGGGTCTACTGATCCAAAAATGAGTGAGGACTTTTCCAAGCTCATGACAGATAAATTCAAGATGAGTGCAATGGGTGAGATGAACTTATTTCTAGGTTTACAAGTTCAGCAGAAAGAAGATGGTATCTTCATCTCCCAAGACAAGTATGTAGCTGAAATCTTGAAGAAATATGGTTTTTCTCCACATGAGAAGGAGGCTTCCACTCCTATGGATAGGCAATACCCTTGGGAAAAATTGGAGCTGGAAAGGATGTGGATGTTAGGCACTACAGATCAATGATTGGTTCATTGATGTATCTTACAGCCTCAAGACCTGACATCATGTTTGCTGTGTGTGCATGTGCACGCCATCAAGTGACTCCCAAAGAATGTCACCTTTTTGCTGTGAAGAGAATTTTCAGGTACCTAAGATGTTACCCAGATCTTGGATTGTGGTACCCAAAAGATTCTCCCTTGGACCTTATTGCATATTCAGACAGTGACTATGGTGGTGACAAGTTTGATAGGAAATCCACAACTGGTGGATGCCAATTTCTTGGGAGCAGATTAATATCTTGGCAATGCAAGAAACAAACAGTGGTGGCAAACTCTACAACTGAAGCAGAATATGTGGCTGCAGCTGCTTGTTGTGGACAAGTCTTATGGATTCAGAACCAGCTGTTGGATTATGGGTATAATTTTATGCATACCAAGATTTTTGTAGACAATAACAGTACTTTATGCATTATTAAAAATCCTGTACATCATTCTAAAACCAAACACATAGAAATTAGACATCATTTTATACGAGATTGCTTTGAGAAAGGTTTAATACAACCAGATAGGGTAGACACAGAAGATAATGTGGCTGATTTATTAACTAAACCTTTTGATGCTGGAAGATTTCAATATTTGGTAACAAATATTGGAATGGTTAATCTCACTTAATATGTGTTTTGGAACCTTTTTGTAAAAGTATGTACAGGATAATGCATTGTTATTGGTCTTTGTGATGATTTAGATTTTCCATATTATTTTTCTAACACTGACAAAGGTAAATGTAACGCTGTCAAGTGTTATTTTGCCGTTGTTGGAGATATTATTGTCTAACACTGACAAGAGTTCCTTCAACGCTGATAAGTGTTGTCGGGACGCTGTTAGCAACAAATGTTAGTTTTGTGGTTTTCATCTAAATGTGCAGGTAATGGTAGCTTTATGCCATTGGATACAGAGTTGCTTATGGACCTTTGAAGAGCTATTTGGACATGTTTTTGTTTATGGATGATGGTTGGAATATTTATATTCCTATCTTGACATAAATTTTTATTGTTCATATATATATTTTGAGAACTCATGTATCATAGTTTGAGGGGAGGTTTAAGGAACCTTTAGGACTCTTGGGTATTCTTAGAATACTCTCATCACAATTCTAGATTGTGTCCACTGGTGAGTATGGGTTAGTTTTACTAAACCATGAGGCACTGTAGCATGCATAGTATATCAACTTTGCATGCTGCCAAGACATTTTTGACCTAGAATTGGTTGTGGTCTGTTGGGAGACTTGGGAATCCTTTTGATATGGGTTTTACCTGGGAGTAACAAGGATTTTATGAGGTAACTTGGTTGTTAAGAATTTTGGTTAGCAAGGGACACTAGAGGACTGTTATGTCTATCTTGCTTATGCAAGTGTGCATAACTGGACAGTGCTTGCCGCCCTATGATAATTATCAGCTTTTGGTTATCTTCTCTAGGATAAATTACTTGTTAAGGTCATTTTTCACTTTTTAAAACAATTTTATTTTTGGACGCTGACAAGATTTTTCCAAGCGTTGTTGTGACCAAAATGGACGCTGACATGGCTTTAGGCGAACGTTGACAGGATTATAGCCGTTGGGCGTTGACAGGTTATATTTGACCGTTGACAATCAATGGGACCTACCCAGTTGTAACTTTTTGACATATTTTCAAGCCGTAATTTTAGGAGTTGTTACTTTCATTAAATGCATGAGATAACTTATAAACTTTTTCAATATTTTCATGATTGATTTTTGAAAATCTTTGCCTATTTTTGGGCCAATCACGTGCATTCATCCACTCCTATAAATTTGGCTCCTATTTTAAACAGGGTATCTATAATTCTTGTCTAACACTTTTCTCTTATCAACCTTCATCTTTTATACATCAACTTAACAGCTTTCATCAATGGCACCAAGATTTAACTCAGCAGAATTGGATTTGGGGTTCAAGTCTCAACACAACATGATTGCTTATCTTGTTGCTGATAATACTTTGTTCCCTCAATACACTCAGATGGTGGAGTATTTGAATGCATCCCCATTAAGGTATGCTCTTTCTCATGCACCACTCATTCCAGTCACACACATTAAACAGTTTTGGAACACTGTTAGTTCCTCAACAGTTAATGGAGTGACAACATTGAATTCTATTGTACATGGGAGACCTTGGGTGGTTACTGAGGCCTTGGTACGCCAGGCCTTGCATCTTAATGATGCTGATGGTATAACCATGCTTCCCATATCTGAAATAGAACAAGGGCTTAGGGCTTTGGGATACCCTATTCCCGATGAAGGTACTCTTAATAAGTACCATAAGCAGGAATTTCCCCCAGCCTGGAAGTACCTAATTCACATTCTCCTTCAATGTTTGAGTCCCAAATGTACTGCACACAATGAGATCAATAGATCCATTGCAACTGCTATTGTGTGTATTGCAACAGGGCAAAATTATAACTGGTCTAAAATGATTTTTGAAGGAATGTGTAAAAACAAGGGGACAAAAATGACTTTAGCTTATCCCCGTTTTCTGCAAATGGTTTTTGATGCTCAAAGATATTGTTCAAGGGATCACAATGACTTTTATAAGATCCCTGAACAAAAGAAGGCTATTTTTACCAAGATGAATTCACCACCTCATAGAGACCTACCATTAACCCAAGCCATGCTTGCTGTTATTGCAGCAGCACAACCCCAACCAGACCCCCAACCTCATATTGACCCTCAACCACAACTTGAACCTATCCCTGAACCTTTACCCTCACCTGACCAAATGCAACTAGACCAAAATCCCTTTGACGCTGACACATCTAATGTGGGCGTTGATGTGCCTATTTCCAACGTTGACACCCAACCATCACAATCCCAAACACCCCTTAACCAACCTACATCTACACCTTCTTCTACACCATCTTCCACACCACCAGAATATAGGTTGATTAAACGCCAAAGGACTGCTGGAGTGTTCTCCTCTGGTGGTCCTAGCCATGTAGCAGAGAGAACCACCACCACAAGTTTGGCTGGTGACTTGGATGAGGCTGAGACTATTGGTTCTGGCTTAGAAGCTGGCCAAGACAGTCCCACCATAATTAAGTCCTCATCCATGCCCAATGAACCTAACTTGGGAGGTCAAATTCCCATTTTGGAAGAGGGCAGACTGGAACCAATGACGCTTTTAGAATTGACGGCTGTCTGCATTAGCTTGCAAAAGCAAAATGCAGACTTGGTACAAATTGTCAGTAACCAAGGCCTTGAACTCAAAGAATTGAGGGAGAGGATTGTTGTTTTGGAAAGTGCTCATTCAAGGGGAGGTATGGAGGAGTCTTCCAAAGGGGAGGAAGATCAAAGAAATCTGAGTGATAAGAGCAGTCAAGATGGTCAATCATTGGATATTGCTGAAGCTCTTACTACATTGAAGGAACAAAAAGGTTTTGATACGTCCTTAATCTCTCCAACAAATTTAAATTTATCATTTACAGATATGTTGAGGGAGGTTACACAAGGCGCTGAGGGAAAATATTTGAGCGTTGACAAGACAAGTTTGGACGCTGACAGAAGTATTTTGGGCGCTGATAGAGGAAATTTGGGCGTTGACAGATCTACATATGGAGGTGATGTATTCCAGTCATCATCTATCATCAAAGATGTTCCTACTCAGGTATTATCATCTACCCTACCAACAATTGAACCAACAGATAAGGGTAAGGGTAAGTTGGTAGAAGAAATTGTTCCAAAGAATGCAGCTCAGGTTGAATTTGATAGAAGATTGGCTGAGCAAATGATGGAACAATTGAAAAGGAAAAGTCACCATTTCTTGTGACTTCTGAAGAAGAAAGTGATGGAGCTAGCTCAGATTCAAGTGTGATGATTGTTGAACCAGAAAGACTTGAGTATGGTGATGAGCTTGCTAGGGAAAGGCTGAGAGATTTGAAGTTGCAAATTGATTTTGATATGCCAGAGGTAGTTCAAATGTACAATTCTTGGGAAGAAAGCTGTATGGATAATCCAGACTTGACCATTTCAGATCAAATATGGGGTTTGGAAATTCTTCTTAGAGTTCAGCAGGATTGTAAGGTGATGCTGAAGTACAAGGCAAGCAACATTCTCTCTGAGTTAAAAAGGGATAGAAGGAAGCTCTATTTTATGTTGCTCAAATGTCATGGAGTTGGATGGACACATCAGAAGCTGAAGGCTTTGACATTTGATGAGTTGGAACATAGGGCTTATCCTATTTGGGTGAAAGTGCAGGAAGAGAACACTTTCAGACTTCTTTCAGATGAAAGAAAGGAGCAACTTGCAGAAGAGATGGCAATCAAGAAAGCTATGATAGTCCCTAGACCAGTAAAGAAGGGATTTATTCTTGAGTTTCCAAAAGATATGTCTCAACTGTATCCAAGTGAAGCAATCATTAGAAAGAGCCTTAAGCTCTCCCCATTAGAAGCTTCAGATATGGTTCATGTGTTACCATTAGATTCCAGGAATCCAATTGTAAGTTATGAGGAAGATGAATGTGGATTCTGGAAAATTGGAAGATTTGGCAAGGAGGTACACACTTTTACCACTCTCATATCTTTATTTGCAAGTTGTGACAGAGAAGACTTGGTAGACCTTTGGAGGTTGCTAGAGACCAAGTATGAGGCTGAAGCACCAACTTCAGCCAATGGAATAAAACTTTGGACCACATTCAAAAGAATGTGTGGGACAAAAGAAGAAGATCCTGAAATATGGAAGGATCTTGAAGATGACCTCAGTGGTCTTCAATGGAGGTTATATTCAGCTGCAGGTGTATACCATTTGAGTTCTACAAAGTTTGCTGAGTATTTACTTGTAGATGCTCAGTATTTCATATCCAAGGCTGTTTTGGAGAAGATGAAGGACACCCAGTTGGAGATAGACTATACAAGTGACGTGGCAAAGAATTTGATCAGATTTATTTATTACCAATATGATAAGGTTTGTCAGACTCCTCCAAGTTCTTAATGTTTATTCAGAAACTTGATCATAAGAGTGGATATCAAGTTTAGGGGAGGATTGTTGGGAATAAATTTAGGCCAGAACACTTGAACGCTGACAAGAACAACTCAAGCGTTGACAAGAGCAAAGTGAGCGCTGACAGCATAAGCGTTGACAAGATAAAGTCAAGCGTTGACAGATTGAAGACAAGCACTGATGGAAGATGTGAGCTACACGTATATTATATTCTAGATTACTTCTAGTAAGGATAGAAACGACAATGTATTTTCTATGTTTATCTTTACCTAGAATAGTTGATTCGTAGCTTATTGTACAAGACTTCTTGTTCTATAAAAGAAGATCTTTTAGGTTAATGTTCAATATCAGTTTTCATAAGTATTCACAAGTTAAACCTTTCATTGTAATCAACAAGATTATTCTAATACAAGTGAAAGTTTGTTTAACATCATTGTGTTTTAGATCAAGTGTTAATTCCGCATAACACTTTGTTACTTTATTCATAAGCAAAGGTTTCTCTACGTGTAGTACTTGATCTAATCTCGTTTACACAAAGCTTAATCGATCTAAGTTTGGGATCAACAACTATATCCAAGTGAAGCAATCATTAGAAAGAGCCTCAAGCTCTCCCCATTAGAAGCTTCAGATATGGTGCATGTGTTACCACTAGATTCCAGGAATCCAATTGTAAGTTATGAGGAAGATGAATGTGGATTCTGGAAAATTGGAAGATTTGGCAAGGAGGTACACACTTTTACCACTCTCATATCTTTATTTGCAAGTTGTGACAGAGAAGACTTTGTGGACCTTTGGAGGTTGCTAGAGACCAAGTATGAGGCTGAAGCACCAACTTCAGCCAATGGAATAAAACTTTGGACCACATTCAAAAGAATGTGTGGGACAAAAGAAGAAGATCCTGAAATATGGAAGGATCTTGAAGATGACCTCAGTGGTCTTCAATGGAGGTTATATTCAGCTGCTGGTGTATACCATTTGAGTTCTACAAAGTTTGCTGAGTATTTACTTGTAGATGCTCAGTATTTCATATCCAAGGCTGTTTTGGAGAAGATGAAGGACACCCAGTTGGAGATAGACTACACAAGTGACGTGGCAAAGAATTTGATCAGATTTATTTATTACCAATATGATAAGGTTTGTCAGACTCCTCCAAGTTCATAATGTTTATTCAGAAACTTGATCATAAAAGTGGATATCAAGTTTAGGGGAGGATTGTTGGGAATAAATTTAGGCCAGAACACTTGAACGCTGACAAGAACAACTCAAGCATTGACAAGAGCAAAGTGAGCGCTGATAGCATAAGCGTTGACAAGTTAAAGTCAAGCGTTGATAGATTGAAGACAAGCACTGATGGAAGATGTGAGCTACACGTTTATTATATTCTAGAATACTTCTAGTAAGGATAGAGACGACAATGTATTTTCTATGTTTATCTTTACCTAGAATAGTTGATTCGTAGCTTATTGTACAAGACTTCTTGTTCTATAAAAGAAGATCTTTTAGGTTAATGTTAATATATCAGTTTTCATAAGTGTTCGCAAGTTAAACCTTTCATTGTAATCAACAAGATTATTCTAATACAAGTGAAAGTTTGTTTAACATCTTTGTGTTTTAGATCAAGTGTTAATTCCGCATAACACTTTGTTACTTTACTCATAAGCAAAGGTTTCTCTACGTGTAGTACTTGATCTAATCTCGTATACACAAAGCTTAATCGATCTAAGTTTGGGATCAACAGTTCCACCAATCCAAAGATGAGTGAAGATTTCTCCAAGCTTATGACAGACAAATTCAAGATGAGTGCAATGGGGGAGATGAACTTCTTTCTAGGGCTACAAGTTCAGCAGAAAGAAGATGGTATCTTCATCTCTCAGGATAAGTATGTAGCAGAGATCTTGAAGAAGTTTGGCTTTTCTACACATGAAAAGAGGGCTACTACTCCTATGGATAGAGAACACCCTTGGGGAAAAGTTGGAGATGGAAAAGATGTGGATGTCAGGCACTATAGATCAATGATTGGTTCATTGATGTATCTCACAGCCTCAAGACCTGACATCATGTTTGTTGTGTGTGCATGTGCACGCCATCAAGTGACTCCCAAAGAATGTCACCTTTATTCTCTCAAGAGAATCTTTAGGTACCTTAGATGTTATCCTGATCTTGGCTTGTGGTACCCAAAAGATTCACCATTGGAGCTTATTGCATATTCAGATAGTGACTATGGTGGTGATAAATTTGATAGAATATACACAACTGGTGGATGTCAGTTTCTTGGGAGTAGGTTGATATCTTGGCAATGCAAGAAACAAATAGTGGTGGCCAATTCTACAACTGAAGCAGAGTATGTTGCAGCAGTTGCTTGTTGTGGACAAGTCTTATGGATTCAGAACCAGCTGTTGGATTATGGGTATAATTTCATGCATACCAAGATATTTGTTGACAATAACAGCACTTTATGCATTATTAAAAATCATGTACGTCATTCTAAAACAAAACACATAGAAATTAGACATCATTTTATAAGGGATTGTTTTGAAAATGGTTTAATACAACCAGATAGGGTTGACACAGAAGACAATGTGTCTGATTTATTAACTAAACCTTTTGATGCTGGAAGGTTCTAATACTTGGTAACAAGTATTGGAATGATCAATCTCACTTAATATGTGTTTTGGGATTTTATTTTAAAAGTATGTACAGGATAAATCATTGTTATTGGTCTTTTGAAGTTAGATTTTCCACTATATTTTTCTAACGCTGACAAAGGTTATCTTAACGCTGACAAGTGTTATCGTGGCGTTGTCCGCAACAATGTTAGTTTTGTGGTTTTTAATCTAAGTGTGCAGGTGGTGTTAGCATTATACCATTGGATACAGAGTTGCTTATGGATCCTTGGAGAATCATTTGAGCATGATTTTATTTATGGATGATGGTTGGAATATTTTTATTCATATCTTGACATATATTTTTTTATGTTCATGCATATTTTTGAGCAACATATGTATCACAGTTTAAGGGGAGGTTTTAGGAACCTTTAGGAATTTTGGGTATTCTTATGATACTCTTATCACAATTCTAGATTGTGTCCACAGGTGAGTATGAGTTAGTTTTACTAAATCATGAGGCACTGTAGCATGCAAAGTTGATATACTATGCATTCCGCCAAGACATTTTTGGCCTAGAATTGGTTGTGGTCTGCTGGGAGACTTGGGAATGATTTTATCATGGGTTTACCTGGGAGTAACAAGGAATTTTATGAGATAACTTATTTGTTAAGAGTTTTGGTTAACAAGGGACACTAGAGGACTGTTATGTCTATCTTGCATAAGCAAGTGTGCATAACTGGACAGTGCTTGCCGCCCTATAATAATTATCAACTTATAGGTTTTCTTCACTAGGATAAATTACTTTGTTAAGGTCCTTTTTCATTTTTATTACTTTTATTTTTGGACGCTGACAAGTATTTTTCCAAGCGTTGTTATGACCAATTTAGACGCTGACATGGCTTTGGAAAACGTTGACAAGCATATAGCCGTTGGGCGTTGATGGGTTACTTTTGACCGTTGATACCCATTAGGACCTACCCAGTTGTTATTTTTGACAAATTTTGGGGCCGTAATTTTGGGAGCAGATAACTTTTAATTAATGCATGAGATAACTTATTTTCTTTTCAATATTTTCATCATGATATTTTGAAAATAGTTGCCTCATTTTTTACCAATCACATGCATCTATCTCTCCTATATATTTGGCTCCTATTTTTAAAACAGGGTACCTCATATTCTTGTCTAACAATTTTCTCCTATAATTCATCTTTCTAAATCATTCACAAACAGCTTTCTTCAACAATGGCACTAAAGTTTAAACCAAGTGATTTGGTATTGGGATTCAGGAGTCAACACAACATGATTGCATATTTGGACGCTGATGATGCTCTGTTTCCCCAATACACCCAGATGGTGGCGTATTTGAATGCATCCCCAATTAGGTATGCTCTTTCTCATGCTCCTCTCATCTCTATCACACATATTAAACAGTTTTGGAACACTGTAAGTTCCTCAACAGTTAATAATGTGACTACATTATCATCTATTGTTCATGGGCGTACATGGGTGGTTACTGAAGCCTTGGTTCGCCAAGCTTTGCATCTTGATGATGCAGATGGTATAACCACCCTTCCTATTCATGAAATAGAACAAGGACTAAGGGCTTTGGGTTATCCTTTCCCTGATGAGGGAACTCTAAACAAATATCATAAACAGGAGTTTCCCCCAGCCTGGAAGTACCTCATACATGTCATCTTACAATGTTTGAGTCCCAAGTGTACTGCATTCAATGAGATTAATAGATCCATTGCTAGTGCTATTGTGTGCATTGCAACTGGGCAAATGTTTAATTATTCTAAAATGATTTTTGCTGGCATGTGTAAAAACAAAGGGAGTAAGATGACTTTGGCTTATCCCAGATTTTTACAAATGGTTTTTGATGTGCAAAATTACTGTACAAGGGATCATGATGACTTTTATGAGATCCCTGTACAAAAGAAAGCTATTTTTACAAAGATGAACTCACCCCCTCACCGTGACTTACCCCTCACCCCAGCTATGCTTGCTGTTATTGCAGCAGCACAACCCCAACCAGACCCACAACCACAACTTGACCCAATAACAGAACCTTTACCTTCACCTCAACACATGGAAATTCACCAACAACCCTTCAACGCTGATACATTAAATGTTGGCGTTGACACACCTAATCCAGACGTTGACACCATTCCTACACAGACCCAAACACCCCTTAACCAACCCACATCCACCCAATCCACGTCATCTTCTAACCCACCACAATATAGGTTGCAAAAATGCCAAAGGACTACTGGAGTGTTCTCCTCTGGTGGTCCTAGCCATGTAGCAGAGAGAACCACCACCACAAGTGTGGTTGGTGCTATGGATGAGGCTGGGACTATTGGTTCTGGCTTAGATGCAGACCAAGACAGTCCTAACATCTTTAAGACCTCATCCATGCCCCATGAATCTAATTTGGGAGGTCAAATACCCATTTTAGAGGAGGGAAGATTGGAACCAATGACATTAATGGAATTGACGGCTGTTTGCATTAGCTTGCAAAAGCAAAATGCAGACTTGGTACAAATTGTCAGTACACAAGGCCTTGAACTCAAGCAATTGAGGGAGAGAATTGTTATTTTGGAAAATGCTAGCACAAGGCGTGGAATGGAGGAATCTTCTAAAGGGGAGGATGAGCAGATTAATGTGAGTGATAAGGGCTCACATGATGGTGAATCTTTGGGTGTTGCTGAAGCCCTAACTGGATTGAAGAAGCAACCAGGTTTTGACAGATCTCTGGTAACTCCTACCAATTTCTTTTACAGCTATGTTGGAGCAAATTACAAGAGGCGCTGAGACAGGTAATTTGGGCGTTGACAAACAAAGTTTGAGCGCTGACATGAGCAAATTGGGCGCTGACACAAGAAAATTGAGCGTTGACAGACCTGCAGATGAGGTTGATGTATTCCATTCATCAGCTATCATCAAAGATGTATCTTCACAGGTATTACCATCATCCTTACCCATCATTGATCCATTAGATAAGGGTAAAGGAAAAATGGTAGAAGTATAAGTTCCAAAGGATGCAACACAGGTAGAGTTTGATAG
This sequence comes from Glebionis coronaria, assembly GCA_025667525.1. Classification (NCBI taxonomy): domain Eukaryota; kingdom Viridiplantae; phylum Streptophyta; class Magnoliopsida; order Asterales; family Asteraceae; genus Glebionis; species Glebionis coronaria. The sequence goes on from CM046879.1 coordinate 540,462,738, forward strand.
AAGGTTGGCTGCACAACTTGTGGAACAAGAAAGAAAGAAGGTTGGTGAAGCACCATTTGTTGCCACTGCAGGGGAACAAGAAGGAAGTGATGAAGCTAGTTCATGTTCAAGTGTGATGATAATAGAACAACCTGAGCGACTTGAATATGGTAATGATTTGGAAAGAAAGAAGCTGAATGAGTTGAAATTGCAAGTAGATTTTGATATGCCAGAAGTTGTTCAGATGTACCATGCTTGGGAAGATAGATGTATGGAGAATCCAGATTTGACTATTTCAGACCAAATATGGGGTTTGGAGATTCTTCTAAGAGTCCAAAAAGACTGCAAGGTAATTCTGAAACACAAAGCTAGCAATATTCTCTCAATGCTGAAAAGGGATAGAAGGGAGCTGTACTACATGCTACTCAGATGTCATGTAACAGGATGGACCTATAAGAAATTGTTGGGATTATCCTTTGAATAGTTGGAGTACAAGGCTTATCCCATTTGGGCAAAAGTGCAGGAAGAAAACACTCTAAGACTTCTTTCTGATGAAAGGAAAGAAGAACTTGTAGAAGAGATGGAGCTTAAGAAGGCAATGATTGTTCCAAGACCTTTGAAGAAGGGAGTTCCTCTTGAGTTTCCTAGAGATATGGATAGATTGAATTCAAGTGAAGCTGTTATAAGAAGGAGCATCAAGCTCTCACCATTAGAAGCTTCAGATATGGTTCAAGTGTTACCTCTTGATGCCAGAAACCCTATTATAAGCTATGAAGAAGATGTTTTGGAAGATTGGCAGGTATGGGAAAGAGGTACACACTTTTACTACACTTATATCTCTCTTTACAAGTTTGGATAGAGAAGACTTGGTAGACCTTTGGAGGTTGTTGGAGGCCAAGTATGAGACTGAAGCTCCTACTTTAGTCAATGGAATAAAACTTTGGTCCACATTCAAGAGAATGTGTGGACCAAAAGAAGAAGATCCTACTGTTTGGAAGGATCTTGAAGATGATCTCAGTGGTCTTCAATGGCGTTTGTATTCAGCTGCTGGTGTTTATTATTTGAGTTCTACAAAGTTTGCTGAGTATCTTCTTGTAGATGGTCATTATCCCATGTCTAAAGAAGTTTTGGAGAAGATGAAGACAACACAGCTGGAGATTGATTATTCAAGTGACGTGGCCAAAGATTTGATCAGACAAATTTATTACCAATATGATAAGGGTTGTAAGATTCTTCCTAGTTCTTAATTTTTATTCAGAAACTTGATCACTAGAGTGGATATCAAGTTTAGGGGAGAATTGTTGGGAATAAAATATAGCCAGTCCACTTGAGCGCTGACAAGAGGAAAACAAGCGTTGATAGGAAGAAAACAAACGCTGAGAGATCAAGCGTTGACAAGAAGAAGTCAAGCGTTGATAGGTTGAAGACAAGCACTGATAGGATATGTAGTCTACACGTATTATGTTTCTAGTTTGTTTCTAGTAAAGATAAGTTCAACATTGTATTTTCTATAATTATCTTTACCTAGAATAGTTGATACGTAGACTCTTGTACAAGGCTTCTTATGTCTATAAAAGAAGACCTTTAGGTTATGTTTGATAATAAGTTTTCATACGTTAAACACTTTCATTATAAGCAAGTTCGTTATCATCAATCAAGTGAAAGTTTGTTTACATCTTTGTATGTTCTTGTTTAAGTGTTAATTCCGCATAACACTTAGATTACTTTATATATAAACAAAGTTTCTCTACGTGTATAACTTGATCTAATCTCGTATACACAAGCTTAATCGATCTAAGTTTGGGATCAGCAACCGGTTGTGAAGGATTTCCAATGACTTGCTCCAATGGATGATCACGTGTCCAATGGTGAGTGGATGGATATGGTTGGTAGAATGTATGCATGTTGGACGGATCAACATGTTGAGTAGAAGACTCTCTGACTTCGCGTACTGGTGTACCGAACGGGTTGATAAATTCTTCTTCGTCAGGTTGTGCATCGACTGCTTGATTGTTGTTTCCTCCTTCAACATTGACGGTTGGTGATGTTGGTTGTATGATTGTTTCTTGAGTTTGTTGAGTAACCAATGGAATTGTCTCTTGAGCAACGGTTGCTGAAGTAGAGGCAGTTGTGTCTTGTTGATTTTGTTCGGGTGCATCAGCAGTATTGACAGCGGAAGGTTTTGACACAACTTGATTGTTTCCATAGTAATATTCATCAAACATTGGATCATATAAATCAACCAACTCATTCATATGTGTCGTATCCGTCGATTCTACTGTAGGAGTATTTTCTTGACATTCTTGCACGGGACGTACACTGTTGTGTGTAGGCGCCATTGTTGGACATTGAGGAGCGGGACTTGAGCTGTTGTGATCAAGTACCATTTGTGGCAATTCGTCAAAGTTCACATGAATTGTTTCGACAATAATCTTTGTTCCCTTGTTATAGACCCGATATCCTTTCGACAATGTCGCATACCCCACAAAAATACATGCATCACCTTTTTCTTTCATCTTGTCGAGATTCTCACCGTCTTTAAGAATGTTGCATAAAGATCCAAATACGTGAAAGAATTTGATAGTAGGTTTCCTGCCATTGATGATGTGGTAAGGTGTCTTTTCATGTCTTGGGATGACGAGAAAACGATACTGAGTATAACAGGCAGTTGCAATTGCTTCAGCCCAGAAGAATAGCGGTAATTTTGAAGCAGAAAGCATTGTTCGAGCAGCCTCAACCAAAGTACGGTTCCGCCTTTTACAACGTCGTTTTGTTCAGGAGTTCGAGCAATAGACGTTTGATGTTCGATGCCTTCTTCTTGAAAGTAAGATTGCAAATTCTTGTTCAAAAATTCAGTACCCCTATCCGTTCTTATGGTTAAGACTTGAGCTTGAAGATTGCGTTGTATCATCTTGAGAAAGTTTTTGAGAACCTCTGGTGTTTCATCTTTGGACCTTAAGAAGAAAGTTCATGTGTATCTAGAGTAATCATCAAGAATCACGAGAATATACTTTTTCCCGTTAATACTCTCTACACACATGGGACCACATAAATCTATGTGTAGAAGTTCCAATCGTCCTTTTGAGCTTGGGGTAGTCTTTGATTTGAAAAACTTCGATTTTGCTTTCCCCAACTCACAAGAAGAACAAAGATGGTCTTTGACGAATTTTAACTTAGGAAGACCGGTCACAATATCATTTTTCGAAATCAAGTTGATGGTGTCAAAGTTGAGATGTGACAATCGTTGATGCCATAACCATGCTTGAGAGGATGAAGCTTTAGCCATTAAGCAAATTGGATTTGTTGAAGATGTGTCTTGAAGAGTTACTGTGTAGAGATCAGAACCACGAGAACCTGTAAGAAGGTCATTCCCATCGTAGGCTCTAACATAGCAAGTAGATTTCCGAAAAGCCACTTCCAAATCCGCATCACAAAATTGACCAACCGAGAATAAATTGTGATTCAGTCCCTCGACATAATAAACCCATTTTATAGTGATATTCCCTTAAACCAAGTCTCCATATCCGAGTATCGGCGCAAATTGATCATTTCCAAACCGTACCGTACCCAGAAACTTCTCCACGAAGTTAATGAGAAGCTTGAGATTGCCCGTCATGTACTTTGTGCACCCAAAGTCCATTATGAATAGGATGATTTTGACGAGCTGCAGAAGAATTAGAAGACAATGTAGCATGTGACAAATGGGAGCCCTTGATAGAAACGGGTTCCATAATAGTAGTGGACCTAGATTCTAAAGGCAAGCTAACATTCATAGACCCAATTAGAATAGGGGTTGTCTTAGGTACCCATTTGTATTCGGGTGGTGTAAATCTTGAATACCCCCGTGTACATGTCCTAATCATGTTCTCATAAAGCTTCTTTAACCTGCTTTGTTTACGTAGAGTAGTGGATTCCAACGCACTTAGTTTCTTAAGTGGCTGCTCAGTGGATTGGTTCAAAGTTATTGTGGGCTCACTAGTACTAGTGGGCACACGAATAGGCTTCCTAGTTCTAGTATTCACGCCATTATGATTAAGAGCACAAGCATCATGATTGAAAGTACGAACACAGTTGCCACATTCAACACTAACAAATTCAACATTCGAGGTCTTAGCATTTAAACTATCATTACATGCAGTTACAGACGTTTTATTCTTAGAAAACTTAAAATTCGTACGGTGGTCTTATACTTCCAACTTCTTTCCTTGACTATTGTTAGGCATGACCTTATATTGCATTCTATTGCTCTTAAGTTGTGGTCCGCTAACGCTAGTAGTGAGGATTACTTCTGTAGAAGAAGACACACGTTGATTAGTTTTCTTAATATTCTGAGGTAACCGCGATGTTCCAGTTTGAGTGGGCTTAGTGTTCATCTTATACATTCCAGGTGCTATCACATTGGTACTCTTATCATTTCCTATCTTAGGCAAAGTCTGTGGGGATTGTCCTAAAATAGATGATTTAGGGCATTTAACTGCATTCGGTTGACGAACGGCGGATGGTTTACCCAAAACAGACTTTCCTTTCATTTTCTCAACGAGTTTCTGTAACTCACTTATGGCTATGTCCCTTTCTTTTAGCTGAGCTTTCAAATCATTTATTTCGAAATCTTTTTCATTTAGTTGACGAAACGAAGAAGCTGACATTTCTTGACACTTTTTATGATTATGAGATTTTTCACCTTTTTGTAAAGCATGTTCAAGAGAAATGGAGTGTTTCTCAAGTTGAGAAAAACTTTTCAAAAGTTTGTTATATGACTGAATTTGTTTCGAAAGCTCGACTTCAAGATTGCGACATTTCTCGTCCGATTCTGACACTAGACATGCTACATGACAATATTGATCAAGATCGGTATACACACCAAGTATAGCATTCATATGGTCAGCATAAAAGTATTCCTTAGAAAGTCGATCAATTTCGTTAGAAAGTTGGTGTTCTTGTGTCTTTAATTTAATTTGAAGAAAGTCAACTTCATCTTCAAGAGATTTGACATAGCTTAAATCAGTTAACATTTCCTCAGTGAGAGCATTATAAAACATTTCCACATTTTTTGAAAGATCATCAATTGTTGGAACAATGCATACTTGAATGATGACTTCTACTTGTGGGTTAGGTTTAATATTCCAAATGGTATCCCTAGAAACTTTTTCATAGTCGACGACACCTTTGTACAAATTTAAAACCCCTTGTTTTATAAACTCAAATTGCTGAACACTTTTGCTTTTCTCATCCCATTTACGTTTTTCATCCGAAATTTGTTTTTCTAACAAAATTGATTGCTTTTTGAAACTCCTTTTTAAAGAATCTTTCTTTTGGGGTTCATCACTTGGTGGTGGAACACTATTGTACATCTTTTGTTCTTTGGAAAGTTCTTTTTGAGGAACAAACTTAATATAATTATCAGAATCAGAAAGGTTTATTAAATCACTTAAGTTTGATCGACTTTCTTCTTGTTGACGAATGATTTCGTCGCAGTCAGGGGAAAGCATAAGAGCAAGATTATCAACATAACAACCGATATCATAAAGAGCAGGCTTGGTACTTTGAACTTTCTTGAGATATTCAGGCTTGACAAAACTCGTTTTCATATTTCTATTGAGCATATTCATAGTTTGAATAGACTGACCCGTTTTGTAAACAATGTTGTTTAACGTGTCGACTCTCTTTTCCAAAGCAAGAATTTTTTCAATATCCTTTTCTTCACGAGTTTTATAAAGCTCAGTTTGTTCTTTGTTAACCGACTCTAATTCAGTAATTTGGAGTTTATGTAGCAGCAGTTGTTCTTCAAGGTCCAATATCTTTTGTTTTGACATATGAATTTCGTGTGTTACTTCAGAACAATATTGTTCATTGAGCACCTTACGTTCATATACCAAACCATTAGCTATCGCAACCCGTCGATAAGCTTCTTTTACATAATCACACTCTTTAAGCTTGTCTATCTCCTCGGCTAAGGATGTGTTTGCTTCCTTCAAACGTTTATTAGCCTCTTTGTTTTCCTCAATTTCATGTTTTAAAGAATCAATAGTAGACGCAAGAAAATCACGGTCCTCATCCGAGTCAGTATCCTGAACAGCTTTTCCGTCATCATTACACATATGCTATGAATTCGTAGAGATATTGCTATCTTCCGTGTCCATTACATATGTGTCATTGATGCTTTCGGGTTGCTGAGGATGACGTCGTTCATTAGCAAACACATTATAGTTATCATGTGATGGTACCTTTTCAAGTGGCTCAGAATCATAGATGGGTCCAGAAGTATCATCAGTCTCTGGGATCACTTCTTGAATCTTTGCCATGTACACATAATATGCCTCCAACTCTTGATCATCGGCTTCATCATCACTGTCATCACGCCAGTCAACTTCATCTGATGTGAGTGGAATTCCTGCTTCTTCTTTCTTACACAACATCATCTTTTCTATGTGATATCCCGAATCCTTAACCCGTTTTGGCTTCTTGCATTCCCTAGCCATGTGCCCAAATCCCTTGCAGTTGAAGCATTGAATCCCAGTCATTTGCACAACCGGAGTGCCTACAGTGTCTCTAGCCCCAACTTGATTCAGCATCCTCTGATTATCATACCTAGCATCACGATCATACCGAGGTGCATGATCAACTTCCTTATATCTAGCATTGGATAATGATCTGAGGTTGTTGTTGGTAGGTTTGTAGATCTTCTTATAAGTTGTGGTGAGTAAAGACATGAGTTCTTCAATCTTCTTATCCCTTGAAGTTTGTTCATCATCACTGTCTCCATCTGACTCGGTGTCATACTTTGGAGGTGGAGTGGGGACAATTGCTTTTGCTTTATGTTTAGCAGCATCTAGAGGTTTGGTTGATGAGCTTGATGACTTCGAGGAATGAGTAGGTGGTTGTTGACGAGGAACGGGTTTTGTTGAAGTAGCAGCCACAAAAGCAATAGAATTAGCAGACCGTTATGCCTTTTCAGCCCTTAGTTCATTCACTTCATTCTGATGTTGTTTCAAGATATCATAAAGTTTGTGATATGAGATGGTCTTGATATCTTCCCTTTGTTTAACCAAAGTCACAAACCTTTGCCATTCCGGTTTGAGTTGAAGTAGAAACTGAACATTGGCATGATGGTTGGAGATTGTGCACTGATTTCTGACAAGCTCATTCATCATTTTGTAGAATCTCGAGTAATATGAGTCAATGGATTCACCATCTTCAGATGTGAATTTTCCAAACTCTCAAAGTAGATTAGTCTCGAGATCTTGAACATTGATCGACTCACCTTGCTTCAATCGATGAATTGCATTCCACATTTACATAGCATTGGGACATGCATCAACTGTGGAATAGATATCGTTATCAATTCCAGTGAGTATGAAGTTTACAGCATCAGCTTCAGCTTAGAGGAGTTTCTTTTTCTCAGCAGAACATGTGTCAAAATCCTCCATAGCTCGTATCGTTGATGAAGTACCATCCTCTACCTGTGTGGTAATTGGTCTGAATTCAAAAACTGGAGGTGGATTCTCAAGGCAGTGACGAAGAGTAGTTTGGTTCTCTTTTCCATAGAGAAATCTAAGAAAGCGAGATCTCCATTGAACATAGCAACCGGCAGTGAGCACAGGTGGATTACCGTTGCCACCTTGTTCTAAACGAATTTGATTAGCAGTTGCAATGTCGATGTTGTTGTTAGACATGGTGAATACTTGTGAAAGAATTGCAGATCTTAGTGGGTTTGTTGTGATGATGTGTGGTTAAAATTTAAATTTCGAAAATTAAAAAAAAAATTCTCAGTCCGACAATAAATTCCTCAGTCTGACAAAACGGTAAGCCGAAAAATTTTGTATCGCCAAATTTTGAATTTGAGTTAGAAATATCCATCGGAATGTCCATCGGAATAACCTTGTCGGAATGTCCTTGATCGGAATACCCTTGTCGGAATAACCTTGTCGGAATAAACCCTGTCGGAATATCCCTAATCGGAATGTCCAAATCGGAATGTCCAAATTGGAATACTCAAATCGGAATGTCAAATCGGGATGTCCAAATCGGAATGTCCAAATCGGAATGTCCAAATTGGAATACTCAAATCGGAATGCAATCGGAATCACTTGATCGGAATGTGATCGGAAAACTTAAACCCTTTTCCGATGACACATATCGGAATATCCCTAATCGGAATATATCCCACTTTTCTCGGATAAAACTCAACCAATTCGAGATTTTAAGCCAAAAAATGATCAAAACACCCAAAATTTTTGTGTTTTTAGCCAAAGTAAATATACTAAATCTCTACCACAACTATGTAGAAGATTTATATCGAGAAAAAACCATAAAAAATACAAGAAAATTTTTGGGACGTGAGATATAGATCAAAATAACCACGAAAAATCAAGAACACAACACAAGAATCTTCAATCACCTATCCACTATAGGCTCTTGATACCAAATATTAATCCCATATTAATCCATAACACAATATTTAGAAGAGATATTTAGAGAGAGAAAGAGAAGAAAAGTAGAGAGAGAAACAAGAGAGATTTTGGAAGGTTTATGTTTACTAGAGAGAGAAAATAAAATGAACCAACACCCTCTTCCACACATGGAAGAGGGTATATATACCCTTGGCTTTTGGGCCTTGGGTTTAAATGACTTGGGCCGGGCTTGGCTTTGTCTTGGGCTTACGCCCCTAACTTATACAATATTAGCTTAAAAGCCAAGCTCGGTTTTCCCGACTAACCTATTACAATACAAGACCATTAACGACTAAGATGACCTATTACATTCTTATTCGACTATATAAAATATAGGGCTAACAGGAAGGTTATGAGTCGGTTGGTTTTGCTTGTGTCCCAAGCCCAACCCCATTCTTTTTTTATATGTTTCATTTTCAAGTCGGTTTTACCTCCCCCTCATCCCTATAAAAGGGAGAGAGGGGGGATCATCGCGTCATTCTTTAAAATAAACTAATCAAATCACCGGTTAGGGTAATTACCTTGTGTGCTTTTTTGTGTCGATAAATTGATCATGTGTGTATGTTCCTCTTCGAGTTTGGTATTACGCCTCTAGTTACCCAGCTTATAGAGACTGAATCCATACAAGTGGTATCAAGAGCTTCGGTTCAAGAGTTGATGGTTACTAAGATTGATCGGGGTTGCAGTGGGTTTCGATTTTAAAGGGATTGTTGATTTACAGGTTTTTGAAGATCCATAAGATGTCGACTATTTATTTTTTTCTATTAGTTTAAGAGGAAGAATAATGATATATTAGGTTTTCATCTCAAAAGTATATATAGAGATTTAACTTAAAAGGTTTTTAGTTTTTTTGTCAAAGGGATATTTTTCGGTCAAGACTAATTTAAATTGGGCTAAATTTTTTTAATTTGATTATTAGTTTTGCTTTATATTTACTATAAAACAAAAAGGTATTATATACTTTTGAGGATTGTTTACACAATGGGACTCTATTAGCTTGTGATTTTAAGGTTTTTCAAAAGGTTTAACAAACTAATAAAGAGATTAAAGAATGACAAGGACCAAGTTTGACATCAAAAAATTCGATGGAACTAATGATTTTGGGTTATGGATGATCAAGATGTGTGAGTTATTAATCCAACATGGATGTGAACCCTTAGGATTAAGATGCGTACTTTATTAATCCAACATGGATGTGAAGTAGCTCTAGAGATTTTACCCGCGAATATGGAAGCTACAACGAAACATGAGCTTGGAAAGAAATCTCATTGTGCAATGATTTTGTGTTTAGCTAACAAGGTTCTTAGAGAGGTTACGGCGGAGACGACTGCAGCGGAGGTTTGGTCAGAGCTCGAGACTTTGTATGTGACAAAGTAATTGTCTAACAAGTTGTACCTAAAGAATAAGTTGTATACATTCTACATGCTGGTTGGACGAAAGATTTCCGAGCATATAGATGAGTTCAACAAAATCGTTCTTGATTTAGCAAATGTTATGGTAACATTTGGAGATGAATATATTGATTTATTGTTACTCACTTCTACCGGAATCATACAAACACTTTGTGGATACCTTGCTTTATAGACGAGAAGCTTTAACTTTGGAGGACGTGATGGCCACACTAAATTCAAAGAAATCAAAGGAAGGTCATATGTGAAGGGGGGTGATGATGAAGGGTCATATGTGTGGGTAAGAACGGATGGCGTGGATTCGCATTAGTCTGGGGAAAGTCAAGATCAAAGTCTCGAGGTGGAAGACTCAAGTGTTATATTTTCCAATCTGATGAGCACTTGAAGAGAAACTGTCCGAAAAATAATCGAAAAAAATAAACAAGTTACATTAAGAAAAATGATCAGCCAAGATCTATTGGTTCAATTTATGACGATTCTAAGGTGATGATAGGGATGAGTGCAAAGGCTTTGCTATATTGGAGCATGGATTCAGGAGGTTCATATCACATGTCACCCATGTTAGATGTATTTTTTCATATTCTGGAATGCGATGGGTATAGGAAACTGTTGGGTGACAATAGGGAGTGCAAGATCAGAGGTATTGGCAAGGTAAGGGTACAACTAAAAGATAGCTTAATTTTTGTGTTACACAATGTCAAATATATTCTTGAATTAAAAAGAAACTTGATATCGCTAAGAACTCTTGAAAAAGAGGGATATACCATAAAACTAAAGTCGGGCAAATTTAGGTGATTAATGGGAAAAGGATTATTTTATCCGGATCCCAAAGGAAAAACTATGTTTTTGGATGGCCATGCAGTGGCAAGTGAGCTTAATGCTAGTGTTGAAGAAAAAGACAGCCTTACACAGGTTTGGTACAAAAGACTAGGACATATCAGTGAGGCGGGATACAGGTGTTAGAAAAGCAGGGGTTGTTTGGCAACAAGAGTCTAGGTAAGCTTGATTTTTGTGAGAATTATGTTCTAGGAAAGTTACATCGAGTCAGATTCTGTTTAAGTCACGCTGCTAAGGGAGTGACAGACTATGTCCATTCAAATAATGGGGTTCGTCTCAAGTGGAATCATTGGGAGGTAAGTGGTATTTCTTATCTATTGTTGATGATTGTTCCAGGTTGGTATGGTTTTATGTTCTTAATAAGTGTGAAAACACTAATCCTTTTACCACTTATTTCCAATAATAACAAGACCAAAACATGTATTTTATATCGTAAAAGTCGGAATTATGCGTGGTTTGTGTTTTTATTGTGTTTCAGGATAAAAATATGAAAAAGGAAGAAAACACGGGCTATCACGGGCTTTTATCGAAGAAAAAGACAAAAGACGAAGTCAAAAGATCAAGAGTGCAAAAAGAACGGAAGTCCAAGGCCTATTCTGAAGATTTATCGAAGAAAAAGTCTAAAGACGGAAGTTTAATAAAGTCGAAGAACTCAAGTCTAATAGAAGAAGAAAATTAAAAGACGAGTTCAATTTACATCGACAAATCCCAAGACGACTTCGAGAAAGACAAAGAATTTAAATCGAGTCGAGACGAGAAGAAAGAAAGAAGAAAAGCATTAACATTTAGCCTCCCCACCTCCTATATATACCCTCCTAATGTGTCATTAGGAGGGTGTTAGTCATTAGTTAATTTTTAGTCTTTAATTTTTTGTAGGTAATCAAGTGTGTTTTATTTTTTTCTTCTCTCTAGTTTCTTTCAAGCTTTTAATCTTTCACTTTGTAATCTTGGATCTTAATCTTTAATATAATCAAGCTTTTAAATAAATTCTCATTCTACCTTTCTTAATCATAATCTATTGTTTTGCTTAATTAATCATGTAGTTGGTTTACTTTTGTTGATTGTGTGATTGGTTGGCTTATTGCATTGTGCTTATTGGTTTGGTGTGTTTGAGGTTTTTAGATTATTGTGCTTATTGTTTAATTTTTATGTTAATTAGTTTTTAAATAAGTTGATTTTGGTAGTTTAATATTTTTATAAAAAGTTGATTTTAAATTTTTGCTTATTTAGTGTTTTTAAAAGTTTTAAATTGTGTCTTATTAGCTTTTTCTAAAAGTTGAGTTGGTAAAAGTTTTGGTAAGTGCTTATTTGATTTTTGCTTATTTTGGTGTAATTCGGATTTTACAAACCCTTTTATCCCGAATAGTAGCCTTTTTCATTATCCCGGATTGCACCCTTTTCATATTCTGGATAAGCCTTCAAAATCAATCCCGGATTAGCAAAGAAACACCAATTCCGGATAACCCTCATTACATATTCCGGATAAGGACATTTCCTCATTCCGGATAAGTACCCTCATCATATTCCGGATAAGCAAGGTCTTCTACATTCCGGATAAGAAAAGTAACAAGGATTCCGGATAGTGTAACAAATACACATTCCGGATAGTAACACAAACAAGGATTCCGGATAGCTTGCATAATACATATTCCAGATAGCATTGGTTTTTGTGGATTCCAGATAAGTGGGATAACACGGATTCCGGATTGGAGCTAATTCAATCATTCCGGATAAGTGGTAATACATAAATTCCGGATAGTTGGGTGAATTCATATTCCGGATTATGGTGGAATTTCAGATTCCAGATTAGAGGGTAAACATATATTCCGGATAAGGAGTAAATTAGATATTCCAGATTAGCAAGTATTCAGGATAAGGTGTAGATGACAGATTCCGGATAAGGTTCAGTTTTGATTCCTAGTTTGCTTCTGATTTTTGCTCCAGGTTAATCTTCAAGTTTTACATTTTCCCGCTTTGCAAGGTTAGATTTTTCTCCTTTATTTTTATCTTGATTTTAATTATTTTAGTGTTTATCTCACAATTAGAAATAGATAATCCCAAGCTCCCCCTTTTAGTGACCACTACCAAAAATTCCACCATAAACCGTGATCAATACGGATTGAATCGAGTACGAACAACACTTTCTTGAACACACATAAAAAGTCATAAATCAGTTCTCGTGTTCAAACACATATCATTTAGAAAGTTCAAAGAGTGGAAGCAGTTGGTAGATAATCAGATTAGGAGGACGGTTAAGAAGCTTAGGACGGATAATGTTCTTGAATTTTGTAATCGGGAATTTGAGCAGCTATGCACTGAGAGTTGGATTGCTATACATTTGACAGTTGTCGGGACGTCGTAGTAAAATGATTTAGCCGAGTGGATGAACAGAACTCTCGTGGATAAGGTATGTTGTTTATTAATTCAATTTGGATTTCCCAAGACCTTCTGGGTAGAAGCGACATGTACGACCTCATATCTTATAAATAGGTCACCATCGACAGCAATTGAGAAAAAGACACCATAGAGATGTGGTCGGCATATCCAAGTGATTTTTAGATGTTGATGGTTTTTTGTTGTGTTGCATATTCACACATTAAACAGGGTAAGCTTGAATCGAAGGCGGTAAAATGCGTTCTAAAGGTGTGAAGGGGTACGAACTATATAGGCTTGATAATGAGTCACCTAAAATAGTCACAAGCAGAAACGTGGTCTTCAATAAAAGTGTCATGTACAAAGACATGTTGAAGAATATTTTGGTGCAGGTACTAATAAGTCTGTTGGGGAATTACAGGTTGAGGTGGAACTACAAAGGTTAAAAATCGTTCGCCTAAGGAAGATCAGACTTATCAGGAAGATCAAACATATTTGGAAGATCATACAAATCAAGAAGATCAGACTGATCAAGACGATGGATGTGATGAAGATGAAGGGGATCTAGGAATTGATCAGCCACTGGATCTCACAGATTATCAATTGATTCAGGATATAGAGCTAGGATAAGACCGAAACCGGAAAGGTTTTGGGATGAGAGTAATATGGCTGCTTACGCGTTTGCTACAGCAGAGGAAGAAGATACTCATGAACCATTGACATACCATCAGGAAGTTGCTTGTGCAAATAATTCTAAGTGGAAAGCTGCCATGAAAGAAGAGATGGATTCTCTAAGGAAGAACAAGACTTGGGTGTTTGTAGATCATCCAGTTAGGAAAAATCTGGTGAGCTGCATATGGTTATTTAAGATAAAGGAATGTATTAAATGTATTCAAAATCCTAGGTACAAGGCAAAGTTTATGGCTCGTGAATTCACACAGAGGCAAGTATTGATTACCCAATGACGTATTTTTGCCGGTAGTTTGACACACATCTATTCGGGTTATACTTGCATTGATTGCGTGTAAAGATTATGATCTGGACCAACTTGATGTAAAGGCGGGATTTTTATATGAAAATCTTGAAGAAGTTGTCTATATGAGATAGCCAATGGATTTAAATAAGGTAAAAATATATGTTTGTTAAAGAAATCTCTTTGTGGTTTGAAGCAGTCACCTAGGCAATGGTATAGGAGGTTTGATGAGTAGATATTGAGCAACGGGTTTAAGCGTAGCAATTAAGATAGTTCATATATTACAAGAGTTATGCACCAGGGGAGTATATCTATCTATTGTTATATATGTAAACGATATGTTGATTGCTTGTAAAAGCAAGGCTGATATTGGGTCTACCAAGTCTTTGCTTAAAAGGCAGTTTGACATGAAGGAGCTCGAGGAAGCAAAAAAGATTCTTGGTATGGAGATTGTGAGGAATCAGAGTCGCAAGATTCCAAGGGTGTCACAATCTGGGTATGTTTTTAAAGTTTTAAACAAGTTTAGAATAGATAATGGGAAATTGGTTCAAATGCCATTATGTGGGCACTTCAAGATGTCGCTGAAGGATTACCCGGTTAGGTGTGTACAAGCCCAAACATAGCGTATGTAGTAAGCTTGTATACATTTTATCCCTACAACCTGGTTAACTAGATGGGGAATATCGAACTAGAAGGGGAACACACACATACGAGGAGCTTATCGACAGACTAGAGCACACAAGGTGATTACCCTAACCAGTGATTTGATTAGTTTATTTGAAAAAAATGATGTGATAATACCCCCTCCCCTCACCCCCTTTTTTAGGGATGATGGGGAGGTAAAACCGACTCCTACAAGGTTAGTAGTCGGTTGTGACAGTAGACAAGAAAAGGAAACGTATTGAAAAAGAAATGGATTGGGCTTTGGGTAAAAGCAAAACCAGTCGACTCATAACCGTCCTAACCTAAACATACCATACTTAGCTAAGTGTTAGACTCGACACTTAATCCCCTAGACTCTGACTTAGGCAATAGTAAAGATAAAATATATTTTGTAGGAATCATTGGCCTAACATATCACCAAGTCTAACATATAAGCCCAATCGAGGTTTCATTCTAAAGCGAATTGGTGATAGAAGGAGTGGACCACCAAGCTTATATGTTGACTTTGAGATTATGTTTCTATCGATGTGGGATATGGGTTTGCACGACCAACAATACCTGCCTCAAACCAAAATCACCATGGACCTCCCCTTCAACTTAGCCATAATCCTACCTTTTTCATACCACTGACCTTTACCATCAAAACACCCCGCCTTTTTATCAGCTTCCTTTCGATACAAGGTTTACAGGGATTCACTAACACCATCGAACCGGGGTTTAATTGAGTGAACACTATCCACATCACCACTAGGCCCAACCTGACTTTGATACCAATTGTAGGAATAATTGACCCAGCATCTCACCAAGTCTAACATACATCCCAACTTAGGTTCCATTCTAAAACTATTTTTTTAACGGCGAGTTAGTAGTTAGTGATTTGAGCTTACAGTGAAATCAAATTAAGTAGTATGCAAGCTTCGAACGATCTCCTAAGGGGATAAACCTCACTCCTTCTTTTATTTAATTCAGGCCCCTAAAGGTTCTTAGAGGGCTGGGTACGGTGACTGGTGAGCTGGCTACCCACCATGGCGCCGCCAACCACACCCTGTGTTGTTATGGAGTTTGGGCTGGCAGTGGCCAGCCGGTGTTATGGTTAATGACGCAAGGCCATGGCGCAGCCAACCACACTGTGGCTCGCGCCATGTCCTGAGTTATCATTATTTTTTTAATTATTTTTTTGGAGAAAGTGGTGATGTGGGGTCACGCTAAACTGAGAAAAGTTGGTGTTAACCAGGGAGGGGGTTTGTGGGGTTATGGAGAATTTTGGTGTTATGGGAGATAGTGGTGATGTGGCACCACTTTTTTCCCACGGCTTGAGCTCCACGGTTCAACCGTACCTAGCCCTTTTAATGAGACTCAAACTTAAGACCTATCCAATAATACCTCCCCAAGGTTACTCTTGGTGGCTAATTAAGCTAGCTCAGTTGGTTTCCATTCAAAAACTAATTGGTGATAGAATGAGTAGCCCACCATGCTTATATGTTTACTTTGAGATTATGTTTCTATCAATGTGGTATATTAGGTTTACACACCCAACACCAGTCTTTTTAAGTCGACAAAAACCGTAATTTCATATTGTTTTATCAAGAACTTTTTAGCCGTTTTGAGTTAACTGATATTGTAAGCGAAATATTCTTTGTTTTTTAAGTGTGCACAAAACCCAACTAGAATCACTTCCTCGTGTTGCAAGATACGCCGCCACGCATTTTTGGAAGCCGGATGTGGCGAAAAAAAAAATCCTATTCTTGTTTTTTACTCTTGTCGTTATTGTTGCTACATTATAAAGGTTAATCTTTTGCTTATTGTCGAATGTCTTTATCAACAAATTTTTATTTTCTTTTTCTACTATTTTTATTTGCTTTGTCACCCTCGCCGGCAAGCACCTATTCGAGTTCCAAAAAACACGTAATTGTCGATCTAGTTTTAAGGAACTGCTTCCGTTTGTTGTTAGATTTCGTCATCAAAAGTCATTACTTTTATTTTCAGAATGTTTTTTTTTCTTCTTGTTAATATAGCTATGTTTAATGTCTATTTAGTTTTCTAATCCAGTTAGAGCATGCACGTTGTCGGCGCTCATATTTCGAGGGAGTATTTGATGATAAATGTGGTCAAAGCCCGATTTTGGATTTTGTTCGATTAGGGTTTCTAGATGTAGTTGTGTTGTAAATATTGTATTAATAATAGAATATTACCCCTTAATACAATAAGAGGAATTGAATAATACATTATTAAAAACAATATAAACGTCTGTGAGGAGAGGATATTAAAAAACAATAAAACGATACAAACGTACAATAAAATGATACAAACGTCTGTGAGGGGAGGAATATTGGGGGTAATATCTTCCGTTCGATTTTCCAAAAATCCTGTTCACGTGTATGGGTTTCACAACAAAATCAACATCTCAACCATGTGATGAGTTTAATCACTGTTCACCGGTATGTCTTCTTTCCTACGAGGTATGGTTTTGTCTCAAAACCACTCTTATAGCCGTTGATTTGCATCTCTTTCTTGCTATATACATACACACATATATTATCACCAATTATTCATAGTTGCTTCCATAAATCCACACCATTGCTGGAAATTTTTTGTTCATCGTTAGATTCCTGATTTGATTTTACTGGGTAATTAGTCATTTGTTATCATAATTGCTATTTGTTTTATAATAATTAGTCTATTTTGGTAAAAAAAATTCGTCATTGTTGGTGGTTTATAATTAGGATCCTGCTGATGATGCTTAATAATTAGGTTATTTTGGTAAACTTTTGTTAATTTTTCTTGGTTTATAATAATTAGGCTGGCGGCTTTATAATTAGGCTAATTTGGTAATTATTTGGTCATTTTTGGTTTACCTGATGATTCTTTATAATTACCCTTTTTGATAAAAAAATTTAATTTATGTTGGTTTTGGTCATTTTTGTTAGTTTATAATAATAATTAGGCTGCCTGGTTTGATAAGTTATTGCTAATTTCTATTGGTGTTGGTTATTTTGTTGGTTTATAATAATAATTAGGCTGCCTCCTGTTGATCATGCTTTTATAGTTAGGCTCTTTTGGTCATTTTTTTGGTCATTTATGTTGCTTTATAATAATTAGCATGTTATTAATTACAATTGGTACCTGCTGCTGATAATGCTCATGCTTTCTAATTAGGGTCTTTAAATATGCTTATACTAATTTAAAAAAGGGGTGGTCATTGTTTTGATCACAAACCGTTATTGTGCTGGTTTAAAAAGGGGTAATCAATTAACCTCAGTTTAAAAAGGGGTAATTTTAAAAGGGGGTAATCATTCCTTGATAAAAAAAAGGAAAAACATTATTCTGATGTCTACATGTAGAACTGAAATGTGTGTTCTTTGTTGTAGCCAGTAATTTTGTGCTTTGGATTTCATTAGTTAGCTTGGTTAAAATAAATATTTTTTATTCGTGTGTATCCACTTCTTATCTCTGTTATACTATTATGTGTGCATGTAACAATGTTACATTACTTCTTGGCTTCGTGTAGTTTTCTTACATGGTATTAAGACGTTATGTTATTTTTTGGTGTTTCTGGAATGTACACTCAATTATGTGTATGCGCATTTTCACCAAACAACACAAATATATACTTGGTACACGTTTATTGATTTTGCGTTTTTGCGTAGCACTCATTTCTCCCCACGTCATCTGTCGCCCACGAAAACTTCCAGTTTTCCCCCGCGCTTTGTACTTGCTGCTCGAATGGTTGGTCCACATGTACCCGGGAAGTCAGACCGTTACCGGTGCAGTGTTTGCGAGGCCCCTTCAAGTAGCTTCATCTGTACCGAATGTTTGCAGCATCCCCGTGTTGGGCTCATTTTGTCGAATACTGTCACAGGTAGAATCTAATGCACGCGACTTATGTAATTGCACCTGTCTCCACACGCACAGATCCTAACCCTTTATTATGTTGTTTCGTCCCCTCCTTCCCCGCTAGCTGCTTCTCATGGGCATCCTGCACTTTTGCGTGGACTACCAGCTTCTTTTACCGCTGCAATGCCAAGCACACCCCCTCGCGGTTACTTTGCAAGCGTGAGCACAGGAAAACAACCTAGTGGTAACCTACGTTCAAGGGATGGTCACCCGCTGTCTAGGAAACGTGTTCCTGATGTAGGGTCCAACGATGGGTACCAGTCGTCTATGAAACGTGCGTATACAGGTTTGGTTGTTACCCTAACGTCTTATAAATTTCTTATCTCCAACAGATTTGTATCGAGGGTTTCTATATCTTCGTTGTCTTTATTCTGTGTAGCCCACGAGGACATGATTAATATGGTAGGACACTCCTCCTCAAGTGCGCGTCCAACTATAAGTTTTGCCCTTCCTCCCACGGGCCGGCACGCGTTACCAACTTCTTTTACGCCTGCAAAGCCAACCAAGCAGCCTCCCGGCTACTTTACAAACCTAACCACAGGAAACCAACCTGTTGGTGACCTAGGGTTCGGGCATGCTCACGCACCCTCAAACAAACGTGTTGCTGATGTAGGGTGCGACGGTACTTGGCAGCCATCTAGCAAACGTAGGCTTTATTTGGGTTCTGCACATAACGAAGCAGGCACAAACTCCCTCCCTGGAACCAGTGAAGTACCCTGCACTTCTTATTGTTTTGCCCAGGAATCAGTCATTCTATCCCGTTCTACGACTGGCCCATCTGCAACACCTGGTAAACAACCTTTGTTCATCACCGTGTTGGTCAGTGGTGTCATCCACGGATTAAACTTCTCTTTATTTATGTTTAATCCGGCTGTTTATACGTGTTTGCAGAATGGCTTGTAGCAGGACCTTCCACTCCTGCCCGCAGAAACAGTACCCGCCGCCGTGGTCGCCCAAAAAATGATCTACGGCGTCCGATGCCCACAACTGGCCCGCATCGTGCATCTGCTGATCTGCCAACGTATGTTGACCTAGGCGACTATGACCAACAATGTGAGCACTGTCACACTAGATTTTGGATGAGTGAACGCCTTAAATCAAATCGGTTTGTAAGGCGTCCAGAATATCATCTTTGCTGTACGGGTGGGAAAATATACATGGAACCACACCTTCCGCCTCCAGAGGGTATGCACGCATTTCTGCTGGATGCACGTTTTATGGACAACATACGTGCTTATAACCAAATTTTTGCTATGACATCTTTCGGTGCAACTATTGACAACTCCGTCAATACAGGCAGAGGCCCGTATGTTTTCAAGGTTTCTGGTCAGATCTACCATCGGATTGGCTCCCTTTGTCCTGAAGAATGGGATCCGCCTCGGTTGTTACAACTGTATCTGTACGACACATCGAACGAATTCGCGAATCATATGGGCCATTTTGGTGGTGAGTTTGAAAGTGGTTTTGACCCACAAGTGGTGCAACACCTAATTGAAATCCTCGATCAGAACAATGCGTTGGTTCAGCTTTTTTGGACAGCTAGCGATAAATGTGTGGATGCGAACATTGAACCGTTTAGGCTCAGGCTCTACAACATGTGTAGCATCCGAGGGTATGAAATGTCGACTTCTAATGCTATTGAGGGCATTGTGTTTGAAAGCGGCCCTCGGACCAAAACTGATTATGATGTTATAATCGAATATCGTGGAGGTGAACTTAAACGGATAAACAAGCTTGACCAGTCATATATGTCATTGCAGTTCCCGCTGTTATTTACATATGGCGAGTTAGGGTTCCACCCGAATTTGAGATTAAGCCATAGTGGTGGTGGTGGACAAGCAAGGAAAGTCTCAATGAATCAGTACTATAAGTACCAACTCCACCCACGCGTAGGTGACTTTGGTCTGATATTCAGAACAGGTCGACTCTTCCAACAGTATGTTGTCGGTGTTTTCTGCTGAGCAGGCAAGACTTGATTTCATACGCACACACCAGAGCGACATACGCAGCGAATGCCTTGCAGGTCTCTATGATGTCATAGGGAGAGGCGACATAGAGGGGATCACGTGTGGAAAACAGGTTGTCTTACCCCGTTCTTTTACCGGAGGCCCAAGGTATATGTACAACCACTATTTGGATGCACTTTCCTTCTGCCGAGCCTTAGGGAATCCTCAATTTGTCATCATATTTACGTGTAACGCTAAATGGACAAAAATTGAACGCTTCATGAATGAATTCCCGCTTCTGACAACAGCTGACAGACCAGATGTTGGTTGTAGGGTCTTTGAACAGAAAGTTAAAGCATTTGTGCGATACTTGAAGGAAGCCCGTACTTTTGGTGCTGTCGCAGGCGGTAATTGTCTTGGTTGCCTTTTATAACTTTCATACCATTCATCCTTACACGCGCTCGCGTAATTCTTTGAACTCTTTCTTTCCCGTAGTTTTGTACACAATAGAGTTTCAGAAGCGTGGCCTCCCCCATTGTCACACTCTTTTATGGGTTGACGTGAAAGACAAGATAACTGACCCATCTCAGTTGGATAACTACATCTGTGCTGAACTTCCAGACCCCGTGCTTGACCCGGACACGTATAAAATTGTCACGGAACTCATGATGCATGGGCCTTGCGGGCCACCGAATATGTCTGCCCCGTGTATGAAGGATGGCTCTTGCGGAAAGAATTTCCCCAAAAAATACAACAAAACTACCTTTTTAGATGACAAAGGCTACGTTCATTATCGACGAAGAGACACATGTCTGTACATCACAAAACGTGACACGCAACTGGACAATTGTTACGTCGTTCCTTACAACCGTTCTTTGTGTCTCATGTTTCGAGAACACATAAATGTTGAATACTGTGGATGAAGCATGCTCATCAAATACCTTTTCAAGTACATTTCAAAAGCGCCCGACTGCATCTTTGCAAAGATCACAAGGCCGGTTGGTGAGGCTTCTACATCAACTAACATACAAGAAAAGGCAAAGGATGAAATTCAAAATTATGTGGATGGACGCTACATTTACCCACACGAAGCTTGCTGGAGACTGCTGGACTTTCTGATACACAGCAGAGAACCAGCTGTAAAAATACTCGCGGTACATCTAGAAGACATGCAATCCGTAAACTTCCGTGCACGCGACAGGACAGATGTCGTTGTCAACCTCCCTGAGAAGAAGAAAACCACTCTCACTGAATGGTATGCATACAACGCATAGTACCAAGACGGTGCCAGGTTAACGTACGTCGACTTTCCAACTGACTTTGTATGGTATGCGGACTCAAAAAGGTGAAACGACGCGTTGTGAAAACTAAACATTCAATTGGTAGACTTTCTTACGTCCACCCAAGCTCAGGGGAGCTTTTCTACTTCAGAATCCTCCTTTCCCATCAGAGAGGCTGTCAATCGCCTACACACGTGCGCACGGTCAACGACATAGTCTTTCCTACCTACCGGGCTGCATGTCAAGCCCTTGGTCTGCTTGGTACCGACAAAGAATGGGATATCGCACTAGAAGAGGCAGCAGGGAATGGGTCTGCCTCTGAGATCCGCGTGCTATTTGCACAGCTTCTGGTTGAAGTTTCAGATCCAGGTCGACTTTGGGACAAACATTGGAGAAATATGTCTCATGACATACCAATGAGGGTGTCAGAAACCATTGCATCCCTAATTACCATGTCAATGATCCTGAATTGAAAGATTTTATTCTTTTTGAGATACAGTCCATCTTAGGCGTGTATGGCAAAACTATGTTGGAATATGGTCTTCCAAACCCTCCTCAATGGCTACTAAACATTCTAAAAAACAAACTTCTCATGGAAGAGAGTAATTACAACCGCGATATGCTATCTCAGGAAATAGCAGGGTCTGTCCCTAAGCTGAATTCTGACCAACGGCCCATCTACGACCGCATCATAGCCGCATGTGAACAAAATACAAAGGAACTGTTGTTTATATACGGTCATGGCGGAACAGGCAAGACATTCCTGTGGAAGACCATTACCAGCGCCTTGCGTGCGCAAGGTAAGATAGTTCTAGCAGTTGCCTCTTCTGGCATCGTATCTCTCCTTCTCCCAGCTGGCCGCACAACGCATTTTCGCTTCAAAATCCCGCTAGAGTTAACCGACGAATCCCTTTGCCACATTATAAAGAACACCAAGCTAGGGACTTTGTTGGTTGAAACAAGTTTAATCATATGGGATGAGGCCCCAATGAATAACAAACGTTGTTTTGAGGCTTTAGACAGGAGCCTCAAGGACCTTATGTGTGCACCCAACAACCTCTTTGGTGGAAAAACAATTATCTTGGGCGGTGACTTTCGACAAACACTCCCAGTCAAAAAAGGAGCATCCAAAATAGAACTTATTACTTCATCACTTGCTCTCTCAGACCTGTGGCAACACTTCAAAATACATACACTCACCCAGAATATGCGCCTCCAACGTGAAGGCATGACTGAAGCTGAAAAGGCACGCGCAACGGTTTTTGCAAACTGGTTGTTAGATGTCTGTAATGGAGACGCTGGCATACCAGATGGCAACGATTCTACCGACTCGCGCTTGATAACTATACCACCAGAGCACTGTTTTCCACCCACTGACGAAGGACTTGCGCAGCTAATAGATTTTATCTATGACGAACACACTCTCCAATCACCTACACCAGAAACTCTACAAGAAAAAGCCATTGTTTGTCCAAAAAAATGAAACCGCAAACATCATAAATGAGAAAGTGTTGGCGGCCATCCCATGAAACTCAACAACTTATCTGAGCAATGACGAAGCTTTCCCAAAAGGTGGAGAAACATCTGAGACGGACATGCTCTATCTGATGGAGTACCTCAACACGCTGTCATTCCCGGGCTTTCCAGCCCATGAACTCAAACTAAAGATCGGATCCCTTATCATGCTCCTCCAAAATACAAACCTGGCTGGTGGGTTATGTAATGGCACAAGGATGATTGTCAAGTCACTGAAGACAAAGCTTATAGAAGCACAAATTATTACCGGGACACGAATTGGGGAAAAGGTTTACGTCCATAGAATTGCTTTGATTCATGACGATCCCAATTTGTCATTCACATTCAAGCGTAGACAGTTTCCAGTTAAACTATGTTATGCGATGACTATCAACAAAATCCAAGGTCAGTCTCTTTCTAAGATAGGTGTTTATCTCCCAAAGGCCTTTTTCAGCCATGGACAACTATATGTCGCGTTATCAAGAGCTACCTCACCGGATGGACTGAAAATCCTCATTCAAGAAGAAGACGGCCACCCGCCCAACACAACGAAAAACATAGTCTACACTCACTTTCTAAATGTTATAGAAAACCACCGCGTTGCCTCACAAGCGACACCATCCAATTAGCGCATCCTCTTTAAAAATACATTATGCATAGCTAAATAAAAAATAGATTATATAATTTTGGTTGCTAACATGATACACCCTAAGGTAAATTTCTATTGACGCCATTAATAATTGCAACACTAACTAGAAACATACAGTTTCTAAGTGTATACCATAGTTTCGCATTACGTGTTGCCTTTTACATGCTTATAACCATGTTGATAATGCGTGTGCATAATGTAGATACACTACCATTCTTTCAGAAAACCATCATTTATGCAACACAACTGACTGTCTATTCAATCTTCTATATTTTACAGATAAAAGTGAAGTATGACATCACTGCCTTTGACAGTCACGGAAAAAAGTGCTCTGGTAACAACAGAAACACCAATTGATGAAATATTTGTAGGCGGAAGAAATTATGCTCTCGAAGCAAAGATCTACCGGAAATGGATTTCCAAATCTCTGCCAGAAATGAAGGAAACAGCTTTTTCCTGCATGCTTATAGACCAACAGGTTAATAATTATTACAAACCCAATGTTCATTACACGATGGTTTTGTTAGCCTACCGTTTAATGCGTCTTCACTACGTTAACAGGGAAAGGTGATTCAAGAAAACATGGATATCAGCAATCTGTCCTACTTTGACAAGATCATGTTTGCTGGCAAGGTGTACAGAATCACGCGCTTCTTCTGTGAAAAAACAAGCCCATACCAACAGACACTTGAAAACCCAATCAGCCTAAAGTTTGGGAAAATCACAAAGTTTGAACACCTATAAGGCAAAGAGGCAGGATGGCCAGCACATTATTTTGACTTTGTCCCACATGCGGAGTTGGAATCAAGGATGCCCTACCGCGACAGCAGCAACAAGATGGTTTATCCACGCCTCATAGGTAACAACGTCTGATTCTTATCAAGCCCTTAGATTGATTCATTAGTATTGCTAACAACAACTAATAAATGATCTTTTCTTTCAACAGATTATTACGGATGTATCACAAGAATAGGCGATCTACCAACTGCCGAAGAACTAGCTACCGGAAAGCCTGTTACCAGAAGTATTGTCCCATATATTATGATGATATAACACGAATTAAAGAAAGAAAATAGATGAAGAAGATGAATTCTAGAGAGAGAAAGTAGTGAGAGAAAGTATAGAGAGAGATGATTAACTTGGTGAATATTAGATTAGAATAATGAGAGTACTAATGACCATCCACCCTTCCTAACATGCTAGGAAGGGCCTTATATAGTCGGGCTTACATGTAACCAGAATGGGCTATATTGTTTGGACCGGGCTTGACTTTTGGGCTTTAAGTAGCTTAAATCCAAGCCCGTGAACAATGACTATTTAACTATCTATTACGACGTTCTAATAAATATTACAATAGAAACCTATGACCGAATATTCTTGTTTGACTCAATATTTTGAGGCTAACAAGAAGGATTGACATCCAAAACTTGGAGTAAGTCTAATATCTAAAGAAACATGTACAACCTCTTTACTAACAACAATGTCTAACAGTCTCCTTTATATAGAGGCCATGTTATTCAGTTGACGTTGTGGGACTCCATGGCTAGGCAGTTTGAGAAGGACGCCATACTCTAACTACCACAACCAATCATGATTTCTGTCTCATCCTGCAGAGTTGGAAAATATAGAGGTAAGTCGCCCTCCACAACCGATCTTAATAACGGCCTGACTATAGCAAAATGAGTAACCGTCTTTTACCGCAGGCTACCAGCTATCTGCAATGCCGCCCACCCACTACTACGTGAATCCATCAACAATAGAAACAGACACTGCACAGGCATCGTATGTCATTCCATACCTTATACCGTTTGTTGTTTTATGCTCTTATTTTACATGTCAGTAAATGACGCTTTTTTAACAACCATAACATGTAGGTTTGAAGACCTGTTCAAAAAACAGCCACCTCTACAGATTACAAAGCATCGGTTCAATGAGGCCACCCTAGATAAACAGAAAAACGTCCAGACATTGGCAGCATTGCTCGAACATAACCCAGTAACATACAAGGTAGGCCTAAACATTACTTACCCATGACGCCCTCCATTATTTCCTAACACGTGTTTTTTCTAGGGAGTGTAATCAAGTTGTGAAGCTACCATAGAAAGAATCGCGGAAAACATGATGTGGCACTACATTTCGTGTGCTATCTGCGGCAAGAAGCCAAATGATTATGACAGGGTTTACGAATGCGAAGACGATGGGGAGCTGGAGGCACCCGATTTCAAGTTAGCATATGTTCATGTGACTCAAATTATGTTTCAATTGCTCATTCAGACACTTAACAACACCTCAACCTCACGATGTAGGTACAATTTCAAGGCAAGGGTTCGTGATACGACAGAAGCGACAACCTTCACTTTATTTAGCCCAAATGGAGACCATATTACAACCTACCCCTGTTCAGAGATGGTGCGCAAATACATGACAGCAGGCGAAAGGCAGCCACCTGCTGAGATACGCGCTATTGAAGGCAAGACCCACACATTTCTGATTTGCTACACTACTGGGTCACGCAAGGGGTATGGTGAATTTTCAGTCGATTCAGTACTAAGCATGCAAAAGCTCATCAAGCCTGCTAAGACCTCCCCACCAACAACTCCAGACCCAACCCCACTATTAGTTGCAACCCCCGACCCAACACCGCTAGCAATTAGGGACATTAAACAAGAAGGTCCATCAAACAAACTCTCACAAATGGAAAGTCCATCAACCAAAGTCTCACAAATGGATACAAAAACAGAAACAGGTAGACCGTCTTTACTTCTAATCTATAATCTCACATTCATCAACCACTTAACTCATCTTATTTTTTAAGGTTATTCAAAGACAGTCTCACAAATGGAAGGTCCTTCAAGCAAATTCTCAAACATGGATACAAAAACAGAAAATGAAACAGGTACATCGTCCATACTTCTAATCTCTAATCTGACATTCGTAGACGAGTTGCATATTTTTTTTTGGGTTCCTTTCCGAAACGACCTTCGTAATCTGCTCATAAATAGGGTCATATGACAACTTTATTAACCTATGTTCATCTACACTGAAACCATAAGTCCATAAAAAACAACACTAGAAAACCAAATATATTACATTGACAAGGGTGGAGTGAAACTGATCATACAAAGACAACATTAAACAAACAGATAAAACAAGTACGAAACAACCACATAGCCTAGACACACCGGTGGACAAACCGTAGACACAACAACATAGAACTTTTATTTGACACCCAAAACACCAATAGAAAAACAGCTTCGCCAACCTTCGTTCACCATGGTCCACCAGTCGTAAGCTTCTCAACAAAAGCCTCCTTGTGATCAATCATGGTCTGCATAGTGGTTGCTTGAGTGTTCAGATTTGCAAGGAATTCATTGTCTTCCTGCTGGTTTTTGTCAAGCAAAGCGATCATCCTGCAAAGCATACGGTCATGTGGAAAGGTCTTCAGCTCTTGAATGAAATTATGCCTCTCAACAACATCAGCAAAAACTTTCCTAGCAGCGGCCTCCACCTTGAGCTTTGATGCTTTGTCCGCCGACACGTCCTTGCCCAGATAGCAGATAAACATGCTGGCCAAATCCTTAGAACCAGTCTCGGCTTCCAATGCGATGCATCTACGACGATATTCCATTGGTTGTTCCATTAGTTTTGCAAATTAGGTTGATGGTTTGTGTGAAATAAACAAACCCACTCATGTCCTTAAATAGAAAAACTTTGCCCTCTACTGTTTCTACAGTGTAGATTCCAGTTACATTTTGGTCCATGTAACTAAACACACCTATCTCACACTTCCATACTGTTAGAACCAACAGGGTTAGTTACCAACTTGAAAACACACTTTCCAATACCACAGCTTCTAAGTAGCCTTTCTCATACCTAAAATAGATATAAATATTAGGCCAAAAATAATACTATCCACATGTTGGTCAAGACAAAACTGTCAAAATCAATGCCTTTTCGAATAGATACTCTTACTATTAATTTGGACCACTTGCTACCTGCATAAACATTCCCATCAAACATCTCCTATTTGTTTTTAAAAAAACCACCATTTAAAGTATTTTTATTTCTTTTTTTATGCATACATATGAATACGTTAATCTGCTGGACGTTTTTTTGTACTTCTTTTAACAAGAAAAATGCCATAAATATATTTAACCTTATCTTACTTATAGTTTGTTGTCCAGGTACCCCGAAAATACCCATTCCAACCAAAGCTGCACAAGCACCTGCTGTGACTTTGAAAGACAAAGGCGTTGTTGCCCAAATACCCATTCCAACCAAAGCTGCACAAACACCTGTTGCAACTTTAAAAGACAAAGGCGTTGTTGCCCAGAAGAAGTCTGTGAAAAGATCTTTGCTCACCGAACTAGAATCAGACTCTAAAAAGAACAAATCTTAAGACCCGCACATGGTGAACAAAGAGACCGTTAACTGCTTTTGTATGTACTAATGCCGGTAGCCAGAACCTTTTGAAATAATTTGTTAAATTCACTCTTTTGTAAACTGATGGCATGTAACGCCTTCACTAATTGTGCTACAAGAACAGGTCGAAACTAGACTCTAATACCTGTTCTATATGCACAGTAGGCATCCGGTTTGTAAAACTTATGTGACTTTCAAATCTGTTAAAGTGTTTCCACTATATTTCACTAATTACCTTGTACAAGCTATTTTTAGGTTAACACTTTCTATATCCACACCGCGACGGAGCGCGAGCATTGATCCTAGTATCTATCATGAGGTGATATCAACTAGTTGATGAGCTCACGTGTGAGTGCTACTGTTTGATGAATAATTTCCTGAAAGCTCATCAAGGAGTGATCTCGGTAGAGGGTTCAACCATTATGTAAGTAAACTTTTCAATGAGTTAACCTTTTAGTTAGTGAACTTATCAGCATACAAACTTGCCAATGAGCATGTAAGCTTATTATTGAGTAGGTTGATGAGTGAGCAGTTTCAAATATGATTTATGATATGAATTTGCTTGTAGCCATTTTGAACGATAGTGATGAACGATGCAATTTTTTGTTAGTTTATATTAATATGCAGTTATGCACAAGCTCGATATTTAATTAGTTTATTAATATAAGTGAGTTTGTCATATAGTGTTGATCTCATCAAATTGTAATAAGGTACCTATGAATTATGATCATAATAAAAAAAGTAAAACTGCATGAAAAAATTTTATTTTTATGTTGATGATTGATGAATACTGATGCTCATATTTGAATCTTTTAATCATATTAGTAATTGCAAAACAGCTTGGTATTATTTTAAATTGATTATTGATTAAATGTTGGGTTTTTCTAACATGTGCCCTCAAGCACATGTTAAGCGATGTTTATTAAACATCAAGTTTCCTTTTATATTCAAAAAAACATTTAATTCACATTAAATATACTTAAAATTCATAATAAATATATAACAATTTGTATTTAATAAGTTCAAACTTTACTTGAATACAAACTTAAATGTGTACACGAGGGCACATGTTAGAAATTCTCTTAAATGTTAGGGTTATAATTATAATGGGTTTTTTTATATCTCTACTCTTTATAAAAGCAAAACTTCTTTTTTTCAACCACTTATTTCCGGAAATATTGAAATCAATCAGGAAACATAGGAAACAAATAAAGCAACTATAGGAATCTTTTTCCTATATTTCCATTTTAACACATCTGACTTTTTTTCAAATTTTGATATAACTCAATCCTAAAACACACACAGATGCATCTTATTTTTCACTCTAAACCCTAAACTAAATACACAGCCGCCGCAATCATATTACCTCCTCTTTGATCTGCCGAATCCGCCACCATCAAGATGGTTTAGGTGATTTCAGGTAGTTCCGGTTGAAGGTATTGTTTGTTGTTTTGGAAAAAATGTATCGTTACCACCACCAATTTTACCTAACAGCCGCCACCACTAACTTAACCGCCGCCACCACGATGCCTACATTTTTGTTAATTGATTCCAGTTTTAAAATCCCGGTTATCAATTACCTTCTATTGCATACACCTATTCAAAATCAAAAAATCAAAAAACAATTCAATCAAGAGAATTGGTAAGTATCATACCTACTCAGTTTATTGATTTAGAGTTTCAATTATAATCACATAGTCGGCTATTTTTATGTGTTTTTATGTATAATAGAATTTGAATTGTGTGTTTTTTTCCAATTCAGTTGTGGTGTAGCAAAACCCTATAAAGAATTTAGAGGGTTGGGGATTTAATTGAAAAAATTACTTTTTATGTAGTCTTTATATGGTAATGCAATTTCAGGTGACTTTGTTGATCATTTGGGGATTTAATTTGAATTGTGTGTTTTTTTCTTGTTTTGATTTGATTGTTTGCTTAAAAATTGTTAGTTAATTTTTAATTTTTAAATTCCTAATATTAATTTCAGGGGTTTCTTGTTTTTGATAATTTGGTTAAATCAAAACTTGGGTATTGAAGTTAGGATTCAGTTATAGGATCATTGCTTGCATCATGAAAGCGGTTTGGAGTACCGTATATATGATATTGCAGCCTGATAACCGCACTGTTATACCGGTGTTTCGTGACTAGGATGATAGTAATCTCTCTTCCCCGAGGGTAACGAGCAACGATTCTGCTTTCTAAGGTGAAAGAGATGATGCTAAAAGGTAAATGATACTTATTTATAAAAATTCAATTTGCAGTTCTTCATATTTCGTTTTAATCTGAAGTTGAAAAAACTTACCGGTCCGAGTTGGTCAAAAGTGACTACTTTTAGAGAATTAATAATTTTTTGATACAAATAAAAAAAATGTACATTAATTTTGTGCTCGGTCCCGGTTACGGTTACATGCGTTATAAACTATGGTCATGAGTTGTCTATAAGGTGTAATTCTGGTTTACTTGGCTATGATTATCCTTCAAGTATTGTGTGTTCGCGAAAAATAGGAGGATGGCAGAGTGGGCGAACCGATTTTCTCAGCAACCTCCATGTACGCGGCCACGGCATCGATTAATATGAGCCAAATTAATTTAATGTTTAAATAAAATTAGATTAAAAAATATTTGTATAACTGCTAAAAAATTTAAATATCGACTGTTAGCTAAAAATAAAACGGGTCAAATGGGTCAGATGAGAAAACCAAGTATAAAAGCCGCCTAAGGTGTCATCAAATGATATACTAGGTGTCTACATATTCTATGTTAAAAAGCATGCGTTTATGTCTTCAACGTATTCTATGTTTAAATACGTATTAGTCAATGTTGCGTGCTTAGCTATTATATGTCTATAATTTCGGCCACCTTCATATGGGATTCGACATACACCTTTTCTTATCATTGTTTAACAATGCAGCCACGGATGATACAACATAAGTGGATTTGACTTTGATCCATCCAAGGTATACTAATTTTGATGGTTTTATTTTTTGTTGTAATTCTTTTAGATATAACTATAAATCACAATTACACTTTTCAAGTAGAAAAGAAGGCATAGGGCATGTGCTTAATTGTACACTATCGAATTCTTTGGGAGTAATTAGAAGGGATATTTGCAAATGTTATACATCTTTGTTTTAGATTCCAGCTACATGGATCTCAGTTACTGGCTATTATTTACGGGTATAAAAACCTGGTCTGTTAAACTAAGGTAGATTAGCCATAGAAAGTTGTAGTTTGAATAAGAGTTTGAGACCCACATGGATCAAATCTGGTATGTGCATTGTACTTGTCGATGAATTTTGAATTAAGATATCCTAGATGATCTGCTCCTCATGGCCAGTGCATGTGTGATACTAATCGAGTATAGGCTAACATTGAAGATACTTTTCTTAGGCCTGATTTTTCTGGAACTCATAGCAGTGGGCATGCTCATATTACATTAGGAATCACATGGTTAGTTTCGTTGGAAGTAAAATAGGTTACTCTATCCTGGACAAAAGGGAATGGACCATTCTTGACATATAATATGATTTTGACCTGTTTGATCTTTGCCAATTTTTTTTGCATATTCTGTAGGCCATGAGTGAGTAAAAACGTTTTGCATCCACTAATTCTCAAGTAAATGACCCAAACTTGGTAGATTTAGATAGTGTGAAGTTTCTAACATGAGATTCAATTAGAAACTAAACTTGCTAATTTTGTTTTAGACAAACTGAACTAGATAGATTGTATAAATAAATCAAGGACCTTCAAATTCTAAGGAGTGAGTACAGTCACACGACCTGAGCATAACTTCATAAAGACGACATGCATTTAATTACTCGCAATGAGATTCAGAAATATAACATTGAACATACATATACGAACAAAATATAGCAGGTGGCTAACCTGCTAAAAGCTCATCCATTAAGTGTTATGAGTTATAAAGGGAATCACCTGTGGTTTGAGAAAACTTATTACAGCTTCAACTTCTTTGCAGGACTCCTACAGAAAAAGTGGCGAACAATCAAAATTCTAAGTGTACAAAAATTTGCATTGTTGAGGTTTACTTCAGAATGTGCACAGTCCACAAATGTAACAGGTATTATGGTAAGCTATGAAAATGACATAAATTAGTGAAGCCCTATTCGTCTCTTCACAAACTGAAACCAAATAGACACTCCAAAAGTTGGAAACTTGGTTTACTGACTGCACGTAATTGTAGGATCAATATGATGAATATAAGTAACTGTAATGACTCATGGCACATAGCACCAATCTAAATCATCAGATCAAGTATCACTAACCAACACAAGACATATAAACTAAGAAAAACTAATACAAGAACAGCATTCAAGTTTAATCATTCAACGCCTTTTTTATTTTACAAAATAAAAGATACGATAATTATTAGTTTAAAATTTAACATAAGCACAAGAATATATGGGGCTCTCAAATTATTTAAGAGTGCATCTATAAAAAGCAAGAATACATCTAATCATCTATGACATCTGCTTAGATCAGTAAGTTGATTCATGGCATACTTGGTGCTCTCAAGTTGATTAAGCGTCACTTCTAAATTAGGAGTTTGAGAATTTCACCGAGAAAAATGATCTATAGTGTTGCATGGTGAATGTGTTAAAATTTCAATCGAAGTGTTCCAACAATATCTTGAGTGAAAAACAACTTACAACTTTTGATTAAAGACATCTAGAAAAATTTTATGTTTGTTATTAAGGATACAATTATATTGGCAAAATTATGAAAATATAATTTGATTATCATGTAAGGTAAAAAATTCAATGACATCTCAGCAAAGTAAGTTAACAGAGTATATATAGGTATTAGCCACGAAAGATACCGTTACAACTTCAATCTTCTTAATTAGTTTGATATTTGTTTTAGATTTGTAACGCCAACGCTATTATAGTAGATTTTTGTATAACTAACTTCTAACCTTTTTTTTTCTTGGAGCACAGCAGAACGCTTCTCTCATCTCAAATAATCAGCACATCAATTTCCATCAAGTTAATTTTCGAGACATGAAATGCAAATACATTAATGTAAACTACAACTACATGTATAATTCACTGTGATCACTTATTCGTCTTTTCTGTATCTAGCTTCTCAACTAAGAAACAAATAATAAAAGCTAAAACCTTTCATGCTTTCACTATAGGTTATCAATCGATGCTGATTACTAAAATGCCAGATTTAGATAAAATCTGTTGTTCTACACTATAGTAGTAATTGTTAACGCTAACAATTCTCTTTGGGGGTTATTGTGGTTCCTCTGCACCTGCCTTGTATATTACTATTGTGTCTTAAAATATAAAATTGCATGATGTCCTTCTGTCCGAGAACATGTAAAAACTTAAGAAGCACCGTGAAGGAACCTAAAAAGCACTATTTTGTATGCAGAAACCTTTAATATTATCTTAATCTACACGGTGAAGGAATAAATCTTGACATTTTGCATTGTATACAGAGTTTGGGAGCAGAAAAAGATGGTCTATACATAGTTCAACATGATTGGGTGCTACCAAAATTCGAGCAACGTGCTGAAGCTGTGCTTAGAAAACGACTTACGTAATTTAATGCGAGTTTGTAACAGGATTTCACACTCCATTAGTGGAAAGTTCGGATAGCCTTGTTATTTGAGACTTACTTCATCACAATATTTTGAATGGAACTTATTTGGGCTGTAATAGTCTTGACAAGTCTTATTTATAACTCCATTAGAATTATGAGATAGTTTTAACTCCCACATATGGATCAATAGTCTCTTGATCATCAAAGTTGCACGATCATATCTCTAATTACATTGTAATGTGACAACCCAAATCCGAGGTCATTTATTTAATATTATATAATATTATTTTTACGAATAATTTTGAAATTTTTGATGAGTTGAATGGAATGACGATTGATGGTTTTATTTAAAACCGACGTTGGAGGTCTTATTTTATCTTTTTACTAATAGGGAGGATTATTAGTGACCACGATATCGACGAATGCCCGAAATTTAATGTTTTATCATTTGTTGCCTCGATGTGTATATTTTTGACGTTTTTATTTTAAGTTCGTATTAAGTCGAACCGGGATCATATTATCATCATATTTTGAGTGCGTTTTAACTTTTGAAAAATATTTTTACGAAACCCGAGCCTCGTAAATATTTTCAAAAGTGACAATTTACATTTTCCACCCTTACAACTATTTAAATTGCATTTTAGACCAAAACTATCACAAATTGGCAAAACTAGCCCCTCCACCACCATATAAAAGGAATTTCTCTCATCACAAAAACACATACATGCAAAAAAAAAAATTCTCTCCTCCTTCTCTCTTGTTTAGCCGTCCACCCCACACCACCTAAACCATTTGATCTTCAAAAATTTAGCTTGAATCAATAAAAACTAAACAAAGTCCCATCTCTAAAATTCAATGGTGATTCTAATAGTGTAATTTTTACACACATGCAAGAACTTTCATTTTTTTGATGATGATTCATGAAGGTTTGATCCATTTTGTTGTTATATACTTGTTGTTAGTGTTGTTTTATTCATATTTTAATTATTGCATGTATGGATTTTTGAGTGGGTAATTTTTGTATTATCATTTAAATGTGTTATGGGTTAGATATGTTGTTAGTAATGATATTAGGGTGATATTAGGCATATGAGAATGATTAAAATATAGTGAAAAATTAATTCTGATGGATTTTTAAAAGTATATTTTTAAGCAGATTATTAAATTTAATTTTCTGAAAATATGAGTTTGAGTTTGAGATGAACTAGTTAGATATTGTTGTAGAGGATGTTTTTACCTTCGTTTTGGTATAAGATACAGCTTCTAGCTCCAAACGAGCGAAAAGTTACGTTAGTTTGATTATTCGTGTACCGGGAGACGAGTATCATCACAATATATAATTGTTTTCGATATTTGGATCGAATCTCGGGGACTATAAAATGGATTTTTAAAATGAGTCATGGACTGATTTTTAAGGATAAGTATGATGATGTTGAGTTATTTTCAAAGTTGAGTGTCGGTTTTGTAACCGGAGAAAAATGAATGGTTTAAAAGACTATAAGTGTTGTTGACGTAAAACTGTCCGGTTTTTTTAGTTCAAAGATGTGTCGGGCAGGGAACTTTAAAAGTAAAATCTTTTAATGGGCTTTTAACAGGTCTTTCTATATATAGTAAGTAAGGTCTCTGGTTAGTACCATAAGCATTTGATGTGTTTAAGTGGGGTAAATAAGCTCGTACATTTGGTGTGTATCGGCAGATTTTTATCGAAAGAATTAACTAATAGTAAACATATAGAATGAAGTAAAAGGTCACTTGAATTGTTTTCATTTTGGGTTGGGTGTGATTTCATTATTTCGAGTTTGATGTTAGTAAGTATGGATTTTATTCGGGTTTATTATTGATGAACGCGCCTTAATTGATAGGTTGCGGTTTTTGTGTTTATTGGGCATCAACTATCGTCGAAGATCGTCTTACTACTGCTATTACTCCAGGTGAGTCTATAGCCTCGCTTTTGTAATTGTTTGAATGATTTTTAAACCCGCGAGGGGGATACATGCTATTTGAAAGTAAAATGAACACAAGTCATGATTGATTGTTTGGACCCGAATGTTGCCTTTGTTGCCCTTGTTGTTTGAATTGTATAAGTACCTACATTGAAAAAGTCCCTAAATTCATGAGCCATTAACTATCTTCTGACTTGATGTTGTGAGTTGGGAATAGCCGCTTATTCTAATAATAGTACTATTGGGCTGACGACCCTATCTGAGACCAGGGCTTTACGCTGAGTAACCCGATGGGAAGGATAAATTTACGAGAATGAGAATCGGTATTCTTGCAATGGATACCCTAGTAGGGGCACTGGAATTTCATCTAGTCATGCCGGCTTTAGGCGTGGGTGACTAAGTTAAGGGGTCGGTGTCATGATCTTAATACAATTCTATAGCTGTTGCTATACACCAGATTGCCTGAATAATAGATTGTAATGATCAGCAATTCTATTAAATGATCTTGATTGATTTTTCTCTTGTGTTCAAATGTTGATTTGGAAAACCTATTGACTCGCTCAACCGTTGTGTTGATGATTTTAAGCATGTATTTCAAGTATTGAAGATGATGAATTGCGGAGCTTGCTAGAGAAGGATTGCGGGATTGCTTTTTTGGTGATTGGTCTAAAACGGATTTCTTTCCCTTTTGTTATAAAAATAATAATGGATGGTAAAGTACTTTGGTAAATTGTTGTTGATTTGATAAAGTCTTTGGGGGACCTAAATATTACTCTGATATTTCTAAAATTGTTTTATTTGGGATTGAAAGTTTTAGACAGTGGTTAAATTATATTCTTTTATATTTCAAATTCATCATTTTGAGTTTGTTCAAAATGTCTTGTGTAATAATGTTTGTATTTAGCACCCAAATGTGTATTTCCGCTGCGCAATGTAATTTGGGGGTGTTAAAGATTGGTAATCAGAGCTTTTTAGTTATAGCGAATTAGGTCGATTTTTGAAAAATGTCCTAAACTATAACCTTGGTGTTGAAAATATTTTACAAAAGCACGCAACTTCTCCGCAAGGCTCCGGTAAGATTATTTGTTTTGAATTGATTTTAGAGTATTTATTAAGTAAATACTATGATGATATATATAACGATGTATTGATGATGTATTGATGATGTATTGATGTTGTTGAAAGTACGTTGAGTACTTGTTATCGTAATTTTCTTTATGTAATGCATATGTATATAATTTTAAATAATGACCTTACATACCGCTGAGAGTCTAGAACAATAGATGTCACACTCCCAAAATATCAGAGTATAATGGCAACAAGGGAGTGGTGACGTCATGATTATCATACACACACAGTTACAAAGAACGACCTCTAAATGAGACGTTCGGAAAATTGATCACTTGCATTTGATAAAATAAATAGTTTTAACATAGTGCGGAAGCATAAAACTGGTCACATATACAAAAACATAGTTTCCAAATAGTACAAATGATCTTTGTTTTCAATAGAAATGACGGCAGTGCATGAGACCTCACATAGCATCTTCCTTCTTAATACCTGAGAAAAACATTGCTAAAGCGTCAACATAAAGTTGGTGAGTTCATAGGTTTAGTTAATTTGAAGTGTTTAATGAACCACAAGATTTTCCCAAACGTGACGAAAATATAACAAATACAAAGTCATCATAAAAGCATTTATTACAGTCTAAGCTCGTGACACCGAAGCGTTAACAACACCGGTAGTATAATCATATAAATGTAGCCCAACTGGATGCCTAAACCCACGACATCCTATCTCAGACTCAAATGAAACTGTGCCCGCTTGTCCCTTGTTGGACCAAGACGGACAGGGGCGTCAACCCCGATAGATCTATCCATAACATTCGCGCTTACACAAAGTAATTAACGGTTCACGATTCACGGGCCAAAGCAACTGGGTTTTTAGTGGGACTTAGACTAGTACATAAATCAGTAAATGCACTTGTGTTCATACGTTTAAATGAAGCAATGTCTCACCCCGAAAAGCAGTAAAAGCAGTTAAAAAGGTGGGGCTATAAACTCACCTCGTTAAATCAGCAAAGTGATGAAATGTAAATGTAGCTCGAGAGTACGGTCACGCTATCCGCGACCTATTTGAATATAAGGACCGTGTTACGACATCTAAAATTTATACCAATAAAAAGCATGACATCCTAGTTGTGCTTGACGGTGTATTTTGTTTACGGAAAAACGCGACAATTAAAACTTGATTAATTAATAAACGGGCTTTTGGGCTAAAAATACATGTTATAACTAATAATTCGGATGGGCTTAACTAACCCAACCAAAAGTCAACAACCCAAACCATTAAGTGAGACCATGGGCTCGGCCCATTGACTGTTTGACCCAACCCGGCCCAACAGGCGATATAAACAAAGTTGGGGGGGGGGGGGGGGCATATATCTATTTTTATCCTCACAACTCATAGTCACACTCTCTCTCTCGATATTAACTCCCAGTCGCCTCTTTTCTCTCTCTCTCCTCTCAAACCGGATCTAACACCCTTCCATGGCCAAAATAAACATTTCAGATTTATTAACATCAATCACCATGACAACCTAGGGTGAATAACATGCGTGGGATGTGGGGTTTCATCCCCACATTAAACCTACTTGATTTAGAGGTCTCCTATAGACGGTTTGATGGTGCTCCTCACAAAAGATAAGTTCTTTTCCATTCTCCTTTCTAAAAAGACATGGTTCTAACTGGTTTTCGTTTTATATCTTTGAAAATAAAAGGATTCATTGGTTCAAAATCATTTGTCTTATAAAAATATGAATAAGAGATTCTCGAATTAAATAAAACCGAATTAGGGTTTTCGAAATATTTAGGGGTTTTGATAAATCAAATGTTTAAACGTAATTATTTAGTGTTTTCTTTCATAAAAACTTGTTAATTACATCAATTAATCCGATTTGTAAAATTAGGGTTTCGGTAAAATTGAGGGTTTGTTCAATTCTCGACTTTAATCTAATTAACTAGTTAACTCGTGTTTAGATTAGGTCTAATTAGTGTTTAAATCAATATATTAAAAATTAGGGTTTATATAAATTTGGGGGTTTTCATACTCGAGGGTTTAATTGTGATTAAGTAGTGTTTTTGTAAAAGAAATTGTGTAAATTTTATATTGGGACAAATTTTTGAGTAATTAGGGTTTCGGCTGATATGGTAAAGAAATTCGAATGGGGGTTTTATTCTTGTTACAGTTATCAAACAAAATATAGTCAATAAAGAAACGTATAGGGGGGGTCTCGGTCATAAGGGGTTTGTGGTCTCGACTGAAATGAGGGGTTTCGGTTTGTGGGTCAAAGTCCAATTTGATAGCACCATACAAATATTGCTTAATCCGAATAGTTTTTAAAAGACTAATTAGTTTGTTTTATTTCGCAGGGTGTTTTAAAATGACGAGCACAACTAGACGTATGCAGAAAATAAAAGATGGTGGGAAAAAGACTCACAATAAGGATTTTGGTTTCGGCTTGGTGGTTCGGACGAGAAAAGAATGGCTTGGCTAGTTCATGGCCTTGTCACTACTCTTTATATTTTTACCCAGAACTTGTAATTAAAACTGTTTGGATGAAAGCAGGAACAGACTTGTAATACTTGGATTGTGGATGTGTTTTGTTTTGTGTTTGGACTGTGAACAATTGTGATAGTATTTAACTTGTAATAATTGTATTAGGGTTAGACTAAATCTGGAATTGGTATGCTTGTGAGGTACCCATTTTGGGTAAACTAGGCATGTGTGCTGGACTCTTATGGTGAGTGGAGGATTTTATTATACATTCCAGACTTTTATGTTTGACTATACTTGACCATGTTTGAAATAAACAGAATTTTCCAAATACAAGTTTATTAAATCAATCTTTATATTTAGTTTGTATGTACTTGCTCCCATCATGCCAGCATTCGGCCCAAAAGGTGATTGATGGGTATTTTGGCCCATGGTGCAAATTTGTAAAGTATGCCTAGGTTCTAAACACTACTACTTAATTAGTAGGTCTCAATGTCGCAAAATAAAAGCATCGACACGCTAACAACAATGTTATGAAAACACACAAGTGAACACGTATGTTTTAACAACCCTTCGTGCATTCGTAGTCGGCACATACCGATAATGTGTCTTAACATTACAAGCACGTCTTAAATACAATATATATATAAGACGCGAAAATTCGAGTTGTTACATTGGCTATCCCTAAGGAGGGCTTTGTCCGCAAAGCTAAACAAACGATACGTTTACGTCGACACCACATTGGTAAACAAAAGAGGATAATTTATAAATATGAGATAATTTCTCCATTTGTTAAATCCACAAGGTTCAAAGCTCATGTTAAATAAATACATGGAAAAATAAAGATGAAAACTTGACGGATGCCACAGTATTCCCATGTTTTAGAGATTTCGTCACAAAATCAAGACGTTGTTGTAGTAGGGTGATTAGCGAATAGATGAGGGTACATGCTCTTTAATTGGTCTTCACGTTCCCATGTGTATTCTGTACCTCTACGTGCATTCCAACGGATTTTTCACGATAGGTATACGACTTTGCTTGAGCTGTTTGACCTGACGGTCCATGACCTCCACCGGTTCTTCTACGAAGTTGAGTTTGTCGTCGAGTTGGATCTCTTCTAAAGGAATAACGAGTGTCTCGTCGGCTAAGCATTTCTTCAGATTGAAAATGTGGAACACATTATGCACTCGGCTAAGTTCTTGAGGTAACTCCAAACGATAAGCTACGGGGCCAATCCTCTCTATAATCTTGAATGGTCCAATGTAACGAGGATTCAACTTTCCACGCTTTCCAAAGCGAATCACACCCTTCCAAGGTGAGACCTTCAACATGACTCTATCGCCAACCTCAAACTCAAGGGGTTTGCGTCTCATGTCATCATAACTCTTTTGTCGATCTCTTGCGGCTTGCATACGGCTCTTGATCTTAAAGATCTTCTCAGTAGTCTCATGTATGATCTCGGGTCCAGTGAGTTGGGCCTCACCAACCTCTGCCCAACACATGGGTGAGCGACACTTTCTACCATACAATGCTTCGAACGGTGTTGCCTTAATGCTAGTGTGATAACTATTATTGTATGAGAATTCCACCAGAGGCAGGTGCCTATCCCATCTATTTCCAAAGTCGATCACACAAGCTCTCAGCATATCTTCTAGGGTTTGAATGGTCCTTTCACTTTGACCGTCGGTTTGGGGATGGTACGTAGTGCTCATGTCCAATTGTGTTCCCAACGCTTTCTGCAGCGATTTCCAAAACTGTGAAGTAAATCGGCTATCTCGGTCAGAGATTATAGACACAGGCACACCATGCCTCGTGACTACTTCCTCCAAGTATGTTCTTGCTTACTTATCCATTCATCTGTCTCCTTGATTGGTATGAAGTGAGCCGATTTGGTGAGTCGGTCGACGATGACCTAAATAGTGTCAAAGCCAGCTGAGGTTTTTGGTAGCTTTGTAATGAAATCCATAGTGATCCTTTCCCACTTCCATTCTGGCAGTTCGGGTTGGACCAATAATCCTGATGGTTTCATGTGTTCGGCCTTGACCTTGGCACAAGTCAAGCACTTGCCAACATATGTAGCAATGTCCGCCTTCATGTTCGGCCACCAATACAACATCTTAAGGTCATGATACATCTTCTCAGATCCCGGATGTATGGAGTATTTTGACTTATGCGACTCATGCATAATCAAAAGTCGTAGGTCACCGTGGCACGGTAACCAACTCCTATTATCAAGGCATAATGTCCCATCTGGGCGAGCTTCTAACTTCTTTATCATGCCTTCTACATCTTCAGTCTTGAGAATTTCCTCCTCGACTGCCTCCTTCTGAGCCTTGAGAATTAAGGATGGAAGATCTAAGTCAATGGTCATCACCAAGGCTTTCACTCTAAGAACTCTCTCCTTTCGACTCAAAGCGTCAGCCACGACATTTGCCTTGCCCGGGTGATAACGGATCTCGCAATCGTAATCACTGAGCAACTCTAGCCAACGTCGTTGTCTCATGTTGAGTTCTTTTTGATTCAAGATGTGTTGTAGACTTTTATGATCAGTGAATACAACACACTTTGTGCCATAAAGGTAGTGTCTCCAAATCTTCAGGGCAAACACCACTTCTCCTAACTCTAGGTCATGAGTTGTGTAGTTCTTCTTGTGCACTTTTAGTTGTCTTGACGCATAAGCAATGACCTTAGTCCTTTGCATCAATACCGCACCCAACCCTTTTATGGATGCATCACAATATACAACAAAGTCTTCATTACCCTCGGGTAGGGCTAGTATAGGTGCTTCACACAACATCTGCTTCAATGTTTGGAATGCCAAATCTTGATCCTCTTTCCACTCAAACTTCTTGTCCTTTTGTGTTAACTCCGTCATTGGTTTAGCTATCTTGGAGAAACCCTCAATGAATCTCCTATAGTAACCAGCAAGACCTAAAAATTGGCGGATCTCAGTGGGTGTTGTAGGAGTCGCCCAATCTTTCACAGCCTCGATCTTAGCAGGATCAACGTGAATACCACTGCTATCGATCACATGTCCAAGGAATTGCACAGTGTTTATCCAAAACTCACATTTGGAAAACTTTGCATATAACTTCTCCTTCCTCAGCAGCTCTAGTATGGTCTTCAAATGCTCTTTGTGTTCTTCTTCATTACGAGAGTAGATGAGAATATCAATAAATACAATCACAAACTTGTCCAAGTATGGTTTGCAAACTCGGTTCATGAGATCCATGAATACCGCGGGTGCGTTTGTCAAACCAAAAGGCATAACTTGGAACTCGTAGTGTCCGTACCGGGTTCTAAAAGCCGTCTTGTGGACGTCTTCTTCTCTAACCCTTAGCTGATGATATCCCGATCTTAAATCAATCTTCGAGTATATGCTGGATCCTTGCAGTTGGTCGAAAAGATCGTCAATTCTTGGCAATGGGTAGCGGTTCTTTATCGTCAGCTTATTCAACTCTCGGTAGTCAATACACATCCTAAAGGATCCATCTTTCTTTTTGACGAATAGGACCGGTGCTCCCCAAGGTGAGGAACTCGGCCTAATGAAACCTTTGCCAGAAAGTTCCTTTAGTTGTTCAGCTAACTCTGTCATCTCTGCTGGTGCTAAGCGGTATGGGGCTCTAGCAACAGGTGCGGCTCCTGGTGTAAGCTCTATGTGAAACTCCACTTGTCGTGTTGGTGGTAATCCCGGTAAGTCTTCTGGGAATACGTCTGGAAAATCTCTAACGATCGGTACATCTTCAACCTTCTTCTCATGATCTTCTTCTTCCTCCTTTTGCGTTACTTGAACCAAGAACACTGGACATCCCTTCTCAATGTATCTTTGGGTTCTAATACATGAGATGACTTCCAGTCTCGATCCATTCTTCACTCCACTTCTTTCGCCTTGTATGATTAGTACATCGTTTCCATAAGGAACACGGACGCACTTCTCATGACATACAATTTCCGCGTGATGCTTCGACATCCAATCCATTCCAATGATGACATCAAAACTTCCCAATTCTATGGGGAGTAAGTCGATACTAAACGAACGATCTTGCAACCTTAGACTACATCCTTTCAGAATAGCATCGGTGGTTACTGACTTCCCATCGGCTAGTTCTACATTATACTTAATATCTAACGCAGTAGGGGTAATATTTAGGCGTTCACTAAATACAGATGACACAAAACTCATATCCGCACCAGAATCAAATAGTACTGAAGCATAGTTGTTATTGACTAGAAACGTACCAGTCACAACATTGTTGTCCTGCACCGCAGCCTCAGCACACAAATGATACACCTTGCTAGGTGTCGTGAATCCTCCAGGAGCACTAGTTGTGGCTCGATTATTTCCTCCCCGGTTCCCCTGGTTCTGCTTCTGGTTCACTTGGTTGTGGTTTTGGTTGCCTCGGATTTGATTACCACGACCTTGGTTCCCACTACTTGGACACTTATTCTTGTAATTCCCTTTCTCTCCACACCCAAAACAAGTGACATTCGCTCCTTGACCACCTTGAGTTCCCGGTCCTCTTTGGTTAGCAGGGCGGGGTGGTGCTCGACACTCCTTTGCCTTATGTCCAGCCTTTCCACAGTTGTAGCATGTAGGGGGACATGCTCCCTCGTGGTGTCGGCCACACTTTCCACAGAAAGGAAGTCTTCCAGCATAGTTTCCGGCATTACTTTGCCCAGCAGTAAACACTCTAGCCACCTCTTGACGCTTGTTCTGACTGTAGTTATTAGTGTTGTTGTTGTTGTTGTTGTTGTTATTGTTGTTGTAGTGATTGCCAGACCACTTCCTCTTGTCTCCAGTATTCTCCCCCAACTCTTGCACCACTTGGTACATCAAACTTTGAGCCATATCGATTGCCTCATGCAAATCAGTTGGCTTTGATGAAGTCACATTCCCCTTGATACTCAAAGGTAAGCCCTCAATGTATCGCTCCAACAATCGGTCGTCGTTGGGCACCATTTCGGGACATAACAAGATTAGCTCTTGAAAGCGCTGATTGTAAGCAGTAAGAGCGGTACCCTTGACTTTCAAGTTCCATAGCTCAACCTCCATTTGCTTGACTTCATTTCGTGGACAATACTTCCTAACAAACATAGCTTTGAACTCACTCCAAGGTGTCGCTTG
Source organism: Glebionis coronaria (assembly GCA_025667525.1). Classification (NCBI taxonomy): domain Eukaryota; kingdom Viridiplantae; phylum Streptophyta; class Magnoliopsida; order Asterales; family Asteraceae; genus Glebionis; species Glebionis coronaria. The sequence goes on from CM046879.1 coordinate 540,507,316, forward strand.
GGCAACATCAATGGTCACTGCACGAGCATAGACATTCCACCAAGTCAAAGCACCATCCACCAATGTGCTTGATGCAAACTTCACCTTGTCAGCCTCAGCAACATTGCTAATCCCAAATTGGGATTCCAACTTCTCAAACCATCTAGTTAAACCTACTGCTCCTTCAGTACCACGGAAACTCACTTGTGTAACCGCACGGAATTCCTTGTAGGTGCAGGTCCGTGCATTGGCAACAGTGGCTCCTTGGTTTGTCTCCTCTCGCGTGCTCGCTGCACGGGTCACTTCAGCTGCTGCGAGTGCCTCCGCCACTCGTTCCACGATCATTTGACTGAGCATGACAGGGTCAATCCCACCGGTAGCAACTGGGGGATTCTATGTCTCAGATCTTCTAATTGGTGCCATAATCTAAAAGGTAAACAAGACAATGAGTTTTGCCAGACATAACATTCATGGAACGCACAATACAATTATGAAATGCTCAATATGTGATGATCGCACAAATTTTGTAACCCAAATAAAATAATGTCATTCATAGAAATGTTTTGCAATACATCACAATTCGACATACATAATAAAGAAAAAGGAAAATGCCAACTAGCTGAGATAAACCTCATAGCTTAGTGGTCGTACAACAATGAGTCAACAGTACATGGTCAGTCTGACTAGTACCCTCACGACGCTGGTGAAGTGCTCTCTCTAACTCTGCCAGCCTCCTCTCAACCACGACCTCGCGAGCTTGGGCATCTCTAAGTCTGACATCGGTATCATAGAAAGCCGCCCTAAACCTGTGATCCAAGTCAGCAATAGGGTCCTCAACAGGTGCCTCTAGTCCACCTGTCTCAACCAGTGGCTCTACTCCCCAACGGGTCATCAGGCTCTCGATCTCCTCGAGGCGAGCATTCGGCATGGTGTCCATCTGGTCGAGAACAGCGTGGAGCTGTCCTCGTAGATGGGTCACACAAACCGTCAATGTCGTCTCATCCTCAACTGGACTCTTCTTCGTCAATGCCTCCAGCTTATCCTGCGCCTCATTATACTCCTCACCCAAAGTCTCCACAGCATCCTCCAACCTATTCAAACGAGTCGTCACACATCCATCCGCTGCTCCAAGCATCACAACTGTCGATGTAGCTCTCCTAGGAAGAGGAGTCGCAGCTCTCGGCCCAGTAGAGATGCCAACATCGGCAAGCATCTCCTGATACACAGCAGGTACAGTCTCTGGTGGTGGTGGTGGTAGTGACGCCTCTGGGTCAGGACTGGCAGGTGTGTGGGCTGCATGCATGTCAGTGGCAGAGAAAGGTATGAGGGGTCGGTAAGGTGAAGGTGGTGGTCGGGCGGCTCTCCCCCGGAGACGTCGCCTAACATAGTAGAAAGCCAGAGTGCCAGGTGCTGGAGTAGGGATGTCTGCCCTTTCCCCTTCGTCTTCAGATGAAGACGAGGAGATGAGTGCGATGGAAGCCTCAGGAGTAGCAGCATATGTAGCAGGGGGGGTCCTCAGTGTCTGTGACCTCCATGGGTTCACCTTCTCCATCGGTGAATGATTGCGGTAAATTACACCCCTTTCTTTGCCTTAGGAAAAACAAAGAGAAGAAACGTAAAGTAGCGGTAAGTATTGACGAGTGATTTAGGAAAACCACAAGTAATGACCCTCAATCACTTAAAAAGAGATGAAAGATTCGTTTCCCAAGGAGGTATGGTGTTGTGAATTAACTTGTATATATTTGAGATTAATATTGATGAGATGGAATGACGGTTTCTTGGAAATTACACTATGACGTAAAAAACGAAAACGTAAAACCGTAGAAAAACTACTAAAATTAAAAATTATTAAAACCAAAAACAAAATCAAGAAAAAGATTAAAAAGACTAAAACAAGTCTAAAATAATATAAATAAAGACAAAAATCCAATAAAGATATTTTAAAACCTTTTATTAATTAAATCATTAATTTTAAATGCTAATTAAAGCCCTAAAATTAAATTTAATTAATTCAAATGTCAAAAATATGATTTTATTGAATAATTACTCAACTTATATTATTATAAGACTAAAAAGTAATTTTCTAAAAATTAAAACCTATTAAAATTATTTTTAAAACTCTAAAAAATGATTTAAAAATAATTAAAACCTAATTAAACTTAAAATAATTATAAAAATAAATCTAAAAGTTATAAAAATAATCTAAAAATGGAAATAGTCCTAATCAATGACAAAGAACCTAGGAAAAATGAAAAATAAAGAAAAAGAAAATTTTGAAAATTAATAATAAAATAATAATAAAGTAATGCTAAAAAAAAAATAAAAGTCACTGTCTTGCGCCGCAACGAGTGTTGCGAGATCACCAAGGTCTGCAGCTGCTTAAGTTGCGCCGCAACTGATATGACTTGCGGCGCAATATGTGAAACGAGCCTGGTTTGCTGAACACTGATGGAAAAGTGTGAGTGCACACTTTTTGGTGCCAAGAGGGCTTGGCAATGAGCTTGTTTGGAGATTACTTTTGGACAATTGGGCACCCTTGAGCTTATTGAAGCTCAAGGAGTCAAGTAATACACAAATAACAACAAGAATCAAAAATCAACAATCAAAGATCATGCACAAAGTTCATCACAAATCAAGCAAATTAGCAATATGCAGATTTTTAACACCCTTTTTACCTTTTAAACTCAACAAATTTACTCCAAACTTGTGCCAAACTATATTACCATCTTACTAACATCTAACTTAACCTTAATCAAGTTGTCTAACACCTTTTAGCAACACAAATCAATGATTGTACCCTGCTTAAACCTGTTGCCAAACACCCTTTTAAAATCTAAAAACCAACTTTTAACATACCAACATGCTTACAAACGCTACCAAATTGATTCCAAGTGCATCTAACATGTAAACATACACACTAGAACACAAATCATGCAATATAAACACACTTAATCACCAAATCACTTAAGATCATACAACTAGCTATTTTTGAGCTTTTTCAAGGTAAAAGGAAGATACCTTAGGTTCTTACATCCAAGAACCTAGAGGATGAAAATCCTCCTCCAATCCAACCCGGGTTGGAGCTGAACTAAATCAACAAGCCTTCAACCTATTTGAACACAAAACAAAGAAACAAGAACAAAAATAATATAACAATATATATTTTTTTATGTTTCCTTTTTCTTCTTTCCAAAATACTTTCAAAACCTTTTCAAAACTTCCAAATACGTTTTCTAAATCCTAAACAACCAATAACATGAACCATAAACACCCAAATACCTTTGAGAAGATTTTACCAAAATCTCTCAAAATCTCAAAACCTTAAACAACTTTGAAAATCAAAGTTGCTTAACCATAAAACAAAGTGGAACTCAGAATCAATCTCCTCACAACACACAAACTTTTAAAAACAATAAAAAAGGAATTACACTTGAATATTTCAAAAACCAAACTTTTTATTTCTTTAAAAAGGAATTACATGTGAGAGACTAGAAACTGGAACAAGGGCTTCACACAAGTTGTGAGCTCCTTTTATAGAGACTATAGATCATCCTAGAAGCATAGAAACATAAAACCCTAATACATAGAAAATCCCAAATGTGCCCTTGAATGATTTTGAGTGCATATGAGCTGTCCATTTGATCTTGGCCTTTAAATTTTGCTTTGTGAGCAAGCATAGCATCTTGGACGTCCATTTTGCCACGTCACTAGTCTTGGAGGCTAAGGAATGATGTGATTGGTGGATTGGGGAATTGGGGTTTTGGTGCACATGAGTGGGATGCAGGTTTTTAGGAGTGGGAAAGGTTTGTGAGTGTGTGAATTAAGTGTGTGCATGGTTAATTAGAAATTAACCCATGTTTGAGTAAATTTGGACCTGGGGTAAAAGATGAACAGTAAATGTTCCTTTGATCCGTTTTTTTGGGGGTGGGATGTTGTTAGGCGCCTCTTTTTGGTTTAAATGTTTGGGTTTGGCAATTTCAGCCCTTGTCTTTTCAGATTTTTGGCTTTTAAAGATTTTCAGCATAAAAGACATAATCCTTTGCAAATATCTTTCACCTTTTGACATATTTGGCACCAACTTTTCCAAAAAATGTTTCAAGGACTATTTTTGACATCTTGAGTAATTTCAAGGGCTGAATTTGGACAAAGTTGATCTTCAAAGGTCTTCAATGTCTCTTAAACTTCATGAGGGACCATAATTGGCAATTTGAATTTGTTGAGGGACCAATCTTGCCATTTCTTCAAAGTTGAAGGACCTTTTTGCAATTTTGACAAACTTAAGGGACCAAACTTGTAATTATTAATATACAAGGGTTTTAAGTTGTCATTTCTTCATTCTTGGATGATCAATCTTGTATTGTCTTCAAGTCTTCAAGGGTATTTGATGAAAATTCCATGATTAGGGCCCGGTTCTTTGTACGACTTCGTTTCTCGTGTTCGTTTTTCCTTGTATCTTGTGATCTTTTGTCTTTTTCACGATATCCATACCTAAAATACACAAGTAAACAAACACAAGCATATATATGGTATTTTATGACATTTTTATGCATTTAAAGCCCGAAAAGAACGATGAGATCATGTATAAATGCCATCTCATCAGTGAACTCCATATCATCATCCTCAGTATCCTCTATTGATTCGCCCCTAGTGACTGATGCCTGTCCTGGTGACTGCACCACATCAGCGGCTAGGTCGTCCTCTCCTCCGCCTTCTAGGCTAAGTACGTCATCCGCTGATGCATCAGGGATATGGATCGGTGAACGGTAAACCTCCTCTGTCTCTCTCTCAGTCTCATCATCTGAAATCTTCCGGTACCACGGATATCCTGATGGTGATCCTCTAGGTAATCCCACCGATGAACTGATAGTCGACTATGAACTGCGGTTGTAGTATGCCCCTGTAGACGTTGAATCATCAGAAGAAGACATCGCTGTAACATAAACAAAATAGATGTGTGTAAATATCTCATATAATTAGTCCGTGAAAGGGACATCGACATAACATATAACAATCATTGTTCAAACCACATGTATCCCATATAACATAACTCGGATTTTGTTGTTGCACATGTACCCCATGTAAATATATCTCGTAATTGTTAAATCACATGTATCCCATTTATCATATATTATATAATGTTGAATCACTCGACTCCAATAATAATTGTTCATTACATATATATATACTTAATACTTACAATCCGTATGATAATCAACTAAACACATAACAGTTATAGTCTAGAGTTACTAAATGCAACCTAGTTCTCTATAACCATGGCTCTGATACCAATCTGTCACACTCCCAGAATATCAGAGTATAATGGCAACAAGGGAGTGGTGACGTCAAGATTATCATACACACACAGTTACAAAGAACGACCTCTAAATGAGACGTTCGGAAAATTGATCACTTGCATTTGATAAAATAAATAGTTTTAACATAGTGCGGAAGCATAAAACTGGTCACAGATACAAAAACATAGTTTCCAAATACTACAAATGATCTTTGATTTCAATAGAAATGACGGTAGTGCATGAGACCTCACATAGCATCTTCCTTCTTAATACCTGAGAAAAACATTGCTAAAGCGTCAACATAAAGTTGGTGAGTTCATAGGTTTAGTTAATTTGAAGTGTTTAATGAACCACAAGATTTTCCCAAACGTGATGAAAATATAACAAATACAAAGTCATCATAAAAGCATTTATTACAATCTAAGCTCGTGACACCGAAGCGTTAACAACACCGGTAGTATAATCATATAAATGTAGCCCAACTGGATGCCTAAACCCACGACATCCTATCTCAGACTCAAATGAAACTGTGCCCGCTTGTCCCTTGTTGGACCAAGACGGACAGGGGCGTCAACCCCGATAGATCTATCCATAACATTCGCGCTTACACAAAGTAATTAACGGTTCACGATTCACGGGCCAAAGCAACTGGGTTTTTAGTGGGACTTAGACTAGTACATAAATCAGTAAATGCACTTGTGTTCATACGTTTAAATCAAGCAATGTCTCACCCCGAAAAGCAGTAAAAGCAGTTAAAAAGGTGGGGCTATAAACTCACCTTGTTAAATCAGCAAAGTGATGAAATGTAAATGTAGCTCGAGAGTACGGTCACGCTATCCGCGACCTATTTGAATATAAGGACCGTGTTACGACATCTAAAATTTATACCAATAAAAAGCATGACATCCTAGTTGTGCTTGACGGTGTATTTTGTTTACGGAAAAACGAGACAATTAAAACTTGATTAATTAATAAACGGGCTTTTGGGCTAAAAATACATGTTATAACTAATAATTCTGATGGGCTTAACTAACCCAACCAAAAGTCAACAGCCCAAACCATTAAGTGAGACCATGGGCTCGGCCCATTGACTGTTTGACCCAACCCGGCCCAACAGGCGATATAAACAAAGTTGGGGGGGGCATATATCTGTTTTTATCCTCACAACTCATAGTCACACTCTCTCTCTCTCGATATTAACTCCCAGTCGCCTCTTTTCTCTCTCTCTCCTCTCAAACCGGATCTAACACCCTTCCATGGCCAAAATAAACATTTCAGATTTATTAACATCAATCACCATGACAACCTAGGGTGAATAACATGCGTAGGATGTGGGGTTTCATCCCCACATTAAACCTACTTGATTTCGAGGTCTCCTATAGACGGTTTGATGGTGCTCCTCACAAAAGATAAGTTCTTTTCCATTCTCCTTTCTAAAAAGACATGGTTCTAACTGGTTTTCGTTTTATATCTTTGAAAATAAAAGGATTCATTGGTTCAAAATCATTTGTCTTATAAAAATATGAATAAGAGATTCTCGAATTAAATAAAACCGAATTAGGGTTTTCGAAATATTTAGGGGTTTTGATAAATCAAATGTTTAAACGTAATTATTTAGTGTTTTCTTTCATAAAAACTTGTTAATTACATCAATTAATCCGATTTGTAAAATTAGGGTTTCGGTAAAATTGGGGGTTTGTTCAATTCTCGGCTTTAATCTAATTAACTAGTTAATTCGTGTTTAGAATAGGTCTAATTAGTGATTAAATCAATATATTAAAAATTAGGGTTTATATAAATTTGGGGGTTTTCATACTCGAGGGTTTAATTGTGATTAAGTAGTGTTTTTGTAAAAGGAATTGTGTAAATTTTATATTGGGACAAATTTTTGAGTAATTAGGGTTTCGGCTGATATGGTAAAGAAATTCGAATGGGGGTTTTATTCTTGTTACAGTTATCAAACAAAATATAGTCAATAAAGAAACGTATAGGGGGGGGGGGGTCTCGGTCATAAGGGGTTTGTGGTCTCGACTGAAATGAGGGGTTTCGGTTTGTGGGTCAAAGTCCAATTTGATAGCACAATACAAATATTGGTTAATCCGAATAGTTTTTAAAAGACTAATTAGTTTGTTTTATTTCGCAGGTTGTTTTAAAATGACGAGCACAACTAGACGTATGCAGAAAATAAAAGATGGTGGGAAAAAGACTCACAATAAGGATTTTGGTTTCGGCTTGGTGGTTCGGACGAGAAAAGAATGGCTCGGCTGGTTCAAGGCCTTGTCACTACTCTTTATATTTTTACCCAGAACTTGTAATTAAAACTGTTTGGATGAAAGCAGGAACAGACTTGTAATACTTGGATTGTGGATGTGTTTTGTTTTGTGTTTGGACTGTGAACAATTGTGATAGTATTTAACTTGTAATAATTGTATTAGGGTTAGACTAAATCTGGAATTGGTATGCTTGTGAGGTACCCATGTTAGGTAAACTAGGCATGTGTGCTGGACTCTTATGGTGAGTGGAGGATTTTATTATACATTCCAGACTTTTATGTTTGACTATACTTGACCATGTTTGAAATAAACAGAATTTTCCAAATACAAGTTTATTAAATCAATCTTTATATTTAGTTTGTATGTACTTGCTCCCATCATGCCAGCATTCGGCCCAAAAGGTGATTGATGGGTATTTTGGCCCATGGTGCAAATTTGTAAAGTATGCCTAGGTTCTAAACACTACTACTTAATTAGTAGGTCTCAATGTCGCAAAATAAAAGCATCGACACGCTAACAACAATGTTATGAAAACACACAAGTGAACACGTATGTTTTAACAACCCTTCGTGCATTCGTAGTCGGCACATACCGATAATGTGTCTTAACATTACAAGCACGTCTTAAATACAATATATATAAGACGCGAAAATTCGAGTTGTTACATTGGCTCTCCCTAAAGAGGGCTTTGTCCGCAAAGCTAAACAAACGATACGTTTACGTCGACACCACATTGGTAAACAAATGAGGATACTTTATAAATATGAGATAATTTCTCCATTTGTTAAATCCACAAGGTTCAAAGCTCACGTTAAATAAATACATGGAAAAATAAAGATGAAAAATTGACGGATGTCACAATAGACCAGATGATGAACAATTTTACAACTGAATTCTTGCGACTTGTATCGGGTATGAGGAAGTTTGATTAGTTGATGTATGATAGATATGTGGTTGAATTGGTGTGATTAGAAGGTTGATGTGAAAGAAAAGTGGTTTTAAAAGGTTATATTTGGTATGTGGAGAATTGAGTTTGTTAGGACTTGGAAGATGGATGAGATTGCTAGTCTTGGGTCGATTGTGATGAATCTGTGTGTTTGAATTGAGAAGTTTAAAGAGAAGTAGGTAAGCTTTGAAAGGATGAGTGAGTGGGAGTCTCATGTGAGATCAATTTTGATTGAAGTTTGGAAGTTTAGGAATGTTGAAAGTCGTACTGAGACTTGTTTTGTGATTAATCTGCCGTGTAGCAGTGAGTATTTGGATTTTGAGAATGAGGTGCCATCAGGTTATAGATTTGACTTTGAAGTGTGAAATGGGAAATAGACAAGTGTGATGAAGCTGACAACAATGTTAAGGAGGATGAGGAGCTGCTGTCTAAGGAACTAAACGCGTAATGGATTTCTTTGTATCTTATTTTCTTTTGTGACCGGACTTATTTAAACCTTGTTTCGTAGCATTGTGAAGGAACTTATTATCTTTTAAGTTTGTTCGGTAGACGATTGTAGTGACAGACAGTGCCACTATTTTGTTGAATCCTCAACGCAATCTAAATTACCCTCATGATCTATGATGTGCCTTTATTAACTCACCATTGTAGCTTGTGTTGTTCGTGCATGTAGTATCCATGAGACATCCTGATAAAGAATTCCTTCTTTATTCTTGATATGTATACTTCTCATGTTTCTTTCTTCCGTGATGATGGAAGAAGGAGTAAGGGAATCATATTTCTGTCACTAGTAGATCGCTACGTGACTAAGTTTCTTGAAATATGTTGCCAAAACTAACGACTGCTACTGTAAACACTATGATTGAACAAGTTATTGCTAGAGCATTTGGAGCCGGTGTTGCTGCAAGGAATTAATAGATGCTGGGATTAGTGGTGTTGGAGATAATGATGATGCTGTTGGAGATAATGATGATGCTGCTGAAAATAATGGTGATGCTGCTAACAACGATGAGGATGCTGCTGATCCAGATGATAGTGTTGCTGCAAGTTCAAGAGAATGTACTTATGTTAGTTTTCAGAAGTGTGATTCTGCGCTGTTTGGTGGTATTAGTAGTGCATTGGAAATGCATTGTTGGATTGATAAGATAAAGGGTACTTTGAGATTAGTGGGTGTTCAGAAATTAATAAGGTGAAATATGTTGCTGCTATATTTCATGATGGTACACTAAGATGGTGGATTACCAAGTGACTACTTTAGGATTGGTTGTGACTAATAGTAAGGCATGGATCATGATGAAAGGACTATTGACTGCTAGGATTTGTCCTAAGAAGGAACTAGGACAGTTGGAATCCGAATTAAGGCAATTAGTGCTAAGGAACGATGTTATTACTGCTTACTAGGAAATTTTCTGAGCTATATTTGCTATGTCCTGATACTTTTGTGAATGATTGTACGGTAAGGAAGCAGTACAGTAGGGGATTGTCTAGTGATATCAAGAGTGAGATTATTTCTTCATAACCTGAATCTTTCGATGAAGCTGTTCAGAGGACGTTTGATTTAATGGGCGTGAAAGTGCAAGATGGGAAGATAGTATTGTTGAAAACAATAAGAGAAAGTGGGAATCTGCTAAGTCAAACCCGAATCAAGGTCAGAATTGTAAGGATTACAGTACTAACAATAACCAAAGACAGAACCGAAATCAGTATTTAAACCCTTGAAGGAATATTGGAATTTGTGCTGCCACTGTGTCTAGAAGTGACAAGATAAATCTTGAGTGTGTTTGCTATACTATATACCATGTAGGTAATTTTCCCACAAATGCAACTAGAGTTAGGAAAACTTGGTCATAAAGCTGCAAAGTGCAGAACAAGAGGATTAGTCATTGTAATTAGTACCCCTGGACTAGTGATATGTTCTAGCCATGGTGAGAAAGAATACAAACAAAGGAATTGTCCAAGGAAAGGAAATTGACAAGATAGGAATGTTGCCGCTCCAGCTTACGTTTGAATGATGCTGACAAACCTTATGGTATGGATGTTGTAAATGGTATATTCTTACTTGAGATTCTTTATGTCAGTATGTTGTTTGGTTTCAGATCGAGTAGAAACTATAGAAATGTAAAGATTTAGTTGTTTTATCAACAGAGAGTCAATAAGATTGACAATTAACTATGATATGGAGTTAACCGATGGAAAGGTTGCTAGCGTTAGTTTTACACTAAGAGTGTGTTCCTTGAATTTAGGAAAGTAGGTGTTTAGTATCGACTTGATTCTCAAAGAGTTGGAATCTTTGGATGTGGATTCTTGGTATGAATTGGTTAGTGGTGCGAAGTGTTGATGCTTGAGATTGGACTAATCTTCATTATAAATTGATAGCTGCTGGTTTAGATTTTGCTGCAAGAGCTGAGTGTTGACTGTGAAAGGTGATGAGTGAACTATCCATTTGGGAAGTGTATCTTGTTTGGAAACAAGGAAGTATGCAGAAGAGGGATATGATGTATTCCTAGCTCGGGTAATTAGTGTTAGGGTAGTTGAGGAGAAGTTTGGAGATCTGTTAATGATTCGAGAGTATTATGAAGTTTTCCTGAAGTTTTGCAGAGTTGCTACCGCCTCATGAAGTGGAATTCGTTTTGGTTGAGTGTTGTAAGCGATAGGTGAAGTGCTTCTGCATTTCGTTGTGTAGTGTTGCTGCATTTTGTTGAGTAGTATTTGTGTGCCTTATCATTTGGCACCGTCAGAGTGGAATGACTTATTCGGTCAACTACGAGAAGTGATGGATAAGAGATGTATTATATTAAGTTTCGTTGTAATGACAATCACCTGTGTTGTTTGTCAAGAAAAATGGATTGTTTCGGATGTGTATTGATTATCGAGAGCTTAACAATTGACAACCAATAATCGGTATCCATTACCGAGGATTGATGATTCGCGTGATCCTTGCAACTTGTCTGGATCCAGTATGTACTCAAAGATCGCTTTGAGTCCATGTAGATTTGCTTTTTAGTAATCCGGTGGTCTAGTAGGGTGGAATATGGTGGTGGTAGCCATTGTTGGTTTAGAGAGAGAGAATAGAGGTTGAATGTGAAAGATAAAATGTATTGAAAATGATAAAAATGACAAGCAACACCCCTCCTTGGAAGCTAAGGAGGGGTATATATAGTCACACACACAACATAAACTATACAACGAACCTAGTCTAGTCTAAACGTGTGTGACTATGATAACTAATGGGAATTCTTAAATGTTGTCACATAAAGTGAGTTTCCAACAATCTTCCCCCATGGGACGACGTGTAGAATTCCTTACAATATTTTTCCTAACAAGTACATAATGATAAGAACAAGAGCTTTCATGAAGCGTCCAATGCTGATGATGTCTTCAGAGGCCTTTGACTTCAAAATGACTCATCTTTAACTTGTAGTAGAAATACTGTAACGGCACGAGCTAAGTAACTCATACACTTCTGGTTAAGGAGAAGCTTCTGAATTAGCTTCCCCCTAATTCATGCCACATAAACTTGATGTAGAAGCTTTTAAGTAGCTTCCCCCTAAATCGACAGTCCTCGTAAGCAACTTCAAAGCTTTCAATAAAGCTTAGAATGATTAAGCGCACAGCGGAATCTAACAAGCAAATCCCATCATATAACATGATACCGTTGCTAAGAGGAATTGAAAGTAAGGGGCACACCAAGTAGATCAACAACTTCTATTCTCATGTTTGAATAATTCTTCTGAATTTTTCTTCCCCCTGAGAGTTCAAGTTATGCATTCCAGAAAGAATCAAGACATTTCTTCCCCCACATGGTTGAAGAAAGTAAATCAATCCCAATTATGAAGCTCAAATACTGAAGTGGACACTTCATCCCATTCATGAAGTTGACATCGTAACACCAGAGTCAATTAAGTCCCGGAAATGCACATGTCTTCTTCCGGAGATGCACCAGAGTCAATTAAGTCCAGGATATGCATATAGGATAATGATGATGAATAATTGCAACAATCAAACAATTAAACCTCGAATCAGTAGTGTACCGTTTGGAGATTGATAACTCCACGAGTTAAAACACTGATTTTCTCTGTGGCTATGACAAATGTCATCCCGGAATATCTTCAAATCAAAAGAAGGTATGAAATTCATCACGTGTACTCGTTGTGCGTTCAATGTGTCTTCTTCTTCCCCCTTGATGGTTTCGAAACTCAGAACCATCAATAAATCGTACGCACATGAACATGAAATCTCGTGAGAATAATAAATAAGCTGAATTATATATTTTGTGAGAATCAGCTGTTGATCGAAAATCTCTTCTCATAAACTCTCCATGGCCACCTGTACCAACCCACGTGAAAGAAATTTGAAGTGACCACTGAAATAATGAACCGAATACATCAAACGTGAAGTTGAATAAAAATCCTTCGATCTTGTGACTTAAGCTTGCACTATTGTTGAATGAAGAACGGTGGAGAAATCTCTAAGTACTCAATGCATCACTGAAGAAGTCTATAAGAACAACACCTCTTGAAATTATCCACGTCGACTAAGCGCGTGACACTGAGTACAACAATGTAACCCCTTTAAGTGATAGTTATCTGAGTCATCAACCAACCACCCCGAACCCGGAAACCAGATAAACAAGTCTTCATTCTAATATGAAGCACGAGCAAGTTATCTTTGAAAGATAAAATAAGTACACGCCTTCAAAAAATCCGTCTTCAACGTCACGTAATTAATACCCGATCAAGCAAAATCTGTAGTCACTAAAAAATCACCCATTTTTCTTGGTCTCGTCTCAAATAAATTCTCGGCATATTTGTCACGTTACTTTGTCAAGTCACTTTTTAAAACCATTAATCAAAATAACATCATTTTAAAAAAAAATGATAAGTAATATTTTGAAATAACAATTTTATTTAAACTTTGTCACTATGTCTATTCTTTGTAGCATATTTGTAACCAAAGTTTTCAAGGCCCATGTCACTCAGTCGGCCCAATGTGAGATTATAACCAAAATAGATGAGGCCCAATTGTTTGGAACCCGGTCCATCATCACAAAGTTATAACACTTTCCCCAACCCTAAACAAATGCACTTAACTCCAAATCAGAACACATAGAACAATCCGCCTCTCACCTCTCACCTTTCACCTCTCACCTAACTTCATCTCTCATCCCTAACCTCGTGAAATCCGTCCCCCTTTTCTCTCCCATCAAACTCAGTCACCAAGTCTCAATCAATCACACATCACAAATCAAAACCATCTCGATATCTCATCTTAATCAAAACCGCTACAAAAAAAACAATCTCATCTCATATCATCGTTTCTACAAAACTGCCACCCATTTACTCTAAATCGACGAACACTGGTTAATATCCAAACGATAAAACTGAAACTCTATTCAAACAAATGAAGCCACGAGTGACGTTTTATTATTCAAGTCATCAAGATCTTAAAATAAGATCTCGGGTAAGGTGTATTTGTTGTATGTCGATTTAATTTCTTCGTTTTACAATCGAAAGAAAGTGAGAACATAACATAATTGTTACTGTTCGTTCTTTAAATTCGAATATATATAAAAAATGGGTGAAACCAAACATGGATATGTGATGCATGTCTCTTTCGTGAGTAAATCTAAAAAAATCTATATTGTAGATGTATCACACGAAAAAAGAGTAAACTGAGATCAAATTATCTTTCTGTTTTAAATGTTTTGAGTCTAGATGTGATAGGTGTTGACGGGTTTAGGATAGATGATGTTGGTGTTGGGGAGAAATAAGGTTGGAGAGTTAAATTGGTTCAGTGTAGAGTCGACTCAGTGAGTTAACTGAGTCAACTCGGTAATTACCGAGTTGACTCGGTTGTGTTGATTGTTGGTTTTGGTCACAAACTTGGTTCACAAGTTTTTAAAACATAGTCTATCGGAATGTCAAAAGATGTCCCATCGGAATGTTTTTTGAGTATGATTCAAAGTAATGTTTTCAGAAAAAATAAGGCACCCATCAGAATGATTTGTAGGTCGTCATCGGAATATAACAAACACCCCATCGGAATAAGCTTAATCTGAATCCCAATCTGAATCCCAATCTGAATCCCAATCTGAATGTTCAATCTGAATGACCAATCGGAATGACCAAAAAAATAGTCTAATCGGAATGTCCAATCTGAATATCCAATCGGAAAAGCTGTCGGAAACCCAATCGGAAAAAGGTTTTGAAGAACCGAAAATGGTGGATCTGTAAACTTTTGTCCTTATCTATTTGCATAAACAAGAAATAAAGAGACCCAGAAACAATGACCAAATTTGAATTACTTTGACCATGATATGATGAAACCGAGAAAGAGTATTAATTAATAAATTGATACCCCAAAACATCGTGACTGTTTGGACAGTTTGGACAAAGATAAGACGTGACAAAAAAATTGTGACAAAATGGACCAAAAATATTATAGAACGAGACTCGAAGAAAAATTAGACCACCAAATCGAATACACGAACACGATCCAAGGATGGAACCGAGGCTATGATACCAAATGTAGATTTGCTTTTTAGTAATCCGGTGGTCTAGTAGGGTGGAATATGGTGGTGGTAGCCATTCTTGGTTTAGAGAGAGAGAAGAGAGGTTGAATGTGAAAGATAAAATGTATTGAAAATAATAAAAATGACAAGCAACACCCCTCCTTGGAAGCTAAGAAGGGGTATATATAGTCACACACACAACATAAACTATACAACAAACCTAGTCTAGTCTAAACGTGTGTGACTATGATAACTAATGGGAATTCTTAAATGTCGTCACATAAAGTGAGTTTCCAACAGTCCTGGTTATCATTAACTGAGAGTTAGGAAGGAAGATATTCCTATAGTTGTTCTTTGTACTTGATGTGGGTACTTTAAGTTTCAAGTGGTGTTTTTGGAATTGACGAACGCGTATGCCGTATTCATGGACTGAGTGAATCTTGTGTGTAAGACGTGCTAGGATGAGTTAGTCATTATATCTATTAAAGATATTCTATTTTATTCCAAGGGGAAAAGAGGAACATAAGTAACATAAGTAACATATGAGGATAATTTTTGGGATGGTTGGAAGAAGAGAAACTGTATGTAAAGTTTCAGATGTGTGAATGTTGGTTGAAATATTTGCGTTTTTAAGGTAGTTGATTGACAACAAAGGTATTCGTGAAGATCTTGCCAAGATTGAAACGATCAATGATTGGTCGGTACCAACGACGCTGACGGAAATTTGTTAATTCCTTGGTTTAAGCTGGGAATAATCGGAGGTTTATCGAAAGGTTTTCACTGATTGTTAAACCATTGATTAAGCTGACTGAGAAGAATTGGGTGTGTGAGTCCCACTTATACATCTAAATTGTAAGTTTTGAGATCTGATCCCCATCAGATGAGGAAGTTGTATTCTGAACACTGAAGGATAGGTTGTGTTATGCACCGATGTTGTCATTATTGAAAGGGTCTAAAGTATTTATAGTTTGTAGTTTGCTGTGATGCGTCTCATAAGGGTTATGTAGTTGTGGTGTTTGTTTTGAGACGGTAGAAATATTACTTGTATGGAATCAAGTGTGTAGTGATAAAGGATCATAGAAGTTGCTCCATATTTAATTTCTTGGGATGATAAAGGAAATGAGTAGAGGATTACCAATTATATATTTCGAGTACTTGAGTATGTTGATGGATACGACTGTGAGTGATTATGACCACGAGATTCGCTACCATCCGGGAAAGGCGAATGTGGTAGCTAATGCACTTATCAGGGATAAAAAGGGAAAACCTTTTAAGATTTGAGTTTTGGTAATGACAAGAAGTGTGTGCTTGATAACAAGGATATTGAAAATTTTAAGTTAGTGGTCTGACTTGAGAAGGAGGTCAAGATAAGTGATTTCAACATTTTATCAAACTTATGGAAAGGATTTTTTTGTAAAGCCAAGTTAGGCACGGTATATTGAGCACTCCTAACATATCTAAGTTGAGAGAGTGAGACTTAGTGATGAAGGAATCTCACAAGTCAAGTAATTGATACGTTTTGGTTTGGGTAAAGGTGAAAGTTGAATTGAGTACTGTGTGTTATACAGGGAATGATGGACAGAGTGAAAGGACGATTCGAACATCGAACGGTATGCTTGTACGTGTGTGATTGACATAGGAATTGTTGGAATTTTTATATGACAATGATTGTCATGCTAGTAGTAGTAAGGCTGTACTATTGATGGTACATAAAGAACTTCAATTTGTGAAGGTTAAAGATAGTGAGTTATGGACGTAAGATTAGGCTTTTGGTGCATTGTAGAAATGTAGGTGGAATTAAATGAGTAAACTAGAAGTGATATTGGCAATATTGATAAGATTGTGTGGGTTAAAGGTCGTATATTTGTAACAAGGAAGTGTCAGAAGGGTTATGTTGACAATCGAGGGAAATCAATGGGGTTTGAAATTGGGAAACGTGGATATGCGTAAGGTGTCGTTATGACGGGTCAAATTTGTTTTGAGAACAACAAGGAAAGAATTCAACTTGAAGATAAGTTGCTTTTCAGAGAAAGAACTTTGAAGAGTTCTTATGAGGTCGAAACATAGTAAGGTATATATTGTGAAGATACAAGAATTCTAGGAATGGATTTGAATTCGTTAAGGAAGCATGAGGATTTTTTAAGGAAAAGAGTTCTCATTTGTTCTGGAGGTACGGAATGTGAATATAAGAAGGGCCGAGCGCCGGGACGTCACTCTCTTTTAGGAGGGTAGTATGTGACAACCCAAATCCGAGGTCATTTATTTAATATTATATAATATTATTTTTACGAATAATTTTGAAATTTTTGATGAGTTGAATGGAATGACGATTGATGGTTTTATTTAAAACTGACGTTGGGGGTCTTATTTTATCTTTTTACTAATAGCGAGGATTATTAGTGACCACGATATCGACGAATGCCCGAAATTTAATGTTTTATCATGTGTTGCCTCGATGTTTATATTTTTGACGTTTTTATTTTAACTTCGTATTAAGTCGAACCGGGATCATATTATCATCATATTTTGAGTGCGTTTTAACTTTTGAAAAATATTTTTACAAAACCCGAGCCTCGTAAATATTTTTAAAATTGACAATTTACATTTTCCACCCTTACAACTATTTAAATTGCATTTTGGACCAAAACTATCACAAATTGGCAAAACTAGCCCTCCACCACCATATAAAAGGAATTTCTCTCACCACAAAAACACATACATGCAAAAAAAAATTATCTCTTCCTTCTCTCTTGTTTAGCCGTCCACCCCACACCACCTAAACCATTTGATCTTCAAAAATTTAGCTTGAATCAATAAAAACTAAACAAAGTCCCATCTCTAAAATTCAATGGTGATTCTAATGGTGTAAGTTTTACACACATGCAAGAACTTTCATTTTTTGATGATGATCCATGAAGGTTTGATCCATTTTGTTGTTATATACTTGTTGTTAGTGTTGTTTTATTCATATTTTAATTATTGCATGTATGGATTTTTGAGTGGGTAATTTTTATATGATCATTTAAATGTGTTATGGGATAGATATGTTGTTAGTAATGATATTAGGGTGATATTAGGCATATGAGAATGATTAAAATATGGTGAAAAATTAATTTTGATGGATTTTTAAAAGTATATTTTTAAGCAGATTATTAAATTTAATTTTTTGAAAATATGAGTTTGAGTTTGAGATGAACTAGTTAGATATTGTTGTATAGGATGTTTTTACCTTCGTTTTTGTATAAGATAGAGCTTCTAGCTCTAAACGAGCGAAAAGTTACGTTAGTTTGATTATTCGTGTACCGGGAGACGAGTACGTCACAATATATAATTGTTGTCGATATTTGGATCGAATCTCGGGGACTATAAAATGGATTTTTAAAATGAGTCATGGACTGATTTTTAAGGATAAGTATGATGATGTTGAGTTATTTTCAAAGTTGAGTGTTGGTTTTGTAACCGGAGAAAAATAAATGGTTTAAAAGACTATAAGTGTTGTTGACGTAAAACTGTCCGGTTTTTGTAGTTCAAAGATGTGTCGGGCAGGGAATTTTAAAAGTAAAATCTTTTGATGGGCTTTTAACATGTCTTTCTATATATAGTAAGTGAGCTCTCTGGTTAGTACCATAAGCATTTGATGTGTTTAAGTGGGGTAAACGAGCTCGTACATTTGGTGTGTACCGGCAGATTTTTATCGAAAGAATTAACTAATAGTAAACATATAGAATGAAGTAAAAGGTCACTTGAATTGTTATCATTTTGGGTTGGGTGTGATTTCATGATTTTGAGTTTGATGTTAGTAAGTATGGATTTTATTCGGGTTTATTATTGATGAACGCGCCTTAATTGATAGGTTGCGGTTTTTGTGTTTATTGGGCATCAACTATCATCGAAGATCGTCTTACTACTGCTATTACTCCAGGTGAGTCTATAGCCTCGCTTTTGTAATTGTTTGAATGATTTTTAAACCCGCGAGGGGGATACATGCTATTTGAAAGTAAAATGAACACAAGTCATGATTGATTGTTTGGACCCGAATGTTGCGTTTGTTGCCCTTGTTGTTTGAATTGTATAAGTACCTACATTGCAAAAGTCCCTAAATTCATGAGCCGTTAACTATCTTCTGACTTGATGTTGTGAGTTGGGAATAGCCGCTTATTCTAATAATAGTACTATTGGGCTGACGACCCTATCTAAGACCAGGGCTTTACGCTGAGTAACCCGCTGGGAAGGATAAATTTACGAGAATGAGAATCGGTATTCTTGCAATGGATACCCTAGTAGGGGCACTGGAATTTCATCTAGTCATGTCGGCTTTAGGCGTGGGTGACTAAGTTAAGGGGTCGGTGTCATGAGCTTAATACAATTCTATAGCTATTGCAATATACCAGATTGCCTGAATAATAGATTGTAATGATCATCAATTCTATTAAATGATCTTGATTGATTTTTTTCTTGTGTTCAACTGTTGATTTGGAAAACCTATAGACTCGCTCAACCGTTGTGTTGATGATTTTAAGCATGTATTTCAGGTATTGAAGATGATGAATTGCGGAGCTTGCTGGATAAGGATTGTGGGATTGCTTTTGTGGTGATTGGTCTAAAACGGATTACTTTCCCTTTTGTTATAAAAATAATAATGGATGGTAAAGTACTTTGTTAAATTGTTGTTGATTTGATAAAGTCTTTGGGGGACCTAAATATTACTCTGATATTTCTAAAATTGTTTTATTTGGGATTGAAAGTTTTAGACAGTGGTTAAATTATATTCTTTTATATTTCAAATTCATCATTTTGAGTTTGTTCAAAATGTCTTGTGTAATAATGTTTGTATTTAGCACCCAAATGTGTATTTCCGCTGCGCAATGTAATTTGGGGGTGTTAAATGTAATATTAAACATAAGCCTTTAAACACATGGTAAGCCAAGAACACTAGGGTGCGGCTATAGTCTGTGGTCACTATTGTTGGGATTTTAGAATTAGTTAACCATTTAACTACGAGTGCGCAAAAGAATGGATCTAGTTTGATGTTTATAATTAACACATAAATAAAACAATAAATACTAACCTTTTGTTTAATTGATTAAATCAATAAACGATAAACGGGATCTTGATCTTGGATCTTGAAACTAAACAGTTAAATTACCGTCTCTATGGTTGCTCACACTACACGTCACACGAGCACGTTACGATGCTAGTGGTTGCTTCACGTAACCAAAACAATTGTGTTATGGTACTTGCTTAAACACGATCCGAATAACCGTAACTGTACTTGGAATCGGCTTATAAGCAAATAAAAGAGGGATATATAATAACTTAAAGTTAATGTATTACATGTTATTTATAATAACAAGTGAATAAAACAATTAACCATTAATGGTTTTGATTTACGTCACTTGCTAAACAAATGGGGGAAACAAGTTGCTGTTATGTTTATTTGAATCGTTATATGCGACATTTATTTTAGTAGGATAAATCGAACATAATGAACAGCTCGAGGTGTTTTTATAATGTTTCAATCTTAAACTAATACTTGGTCCTTACTCCAAGTTATTGTTTATGAATCCATCACTTTTTATAAACGACACATATACCCCCTTCTAGTCTCTTCTAAAATCTGCCAACAAGGGAGAAGGACGAGGGTTTAACTTTTCGAATTTTAAGCCCTTCTCTTTTATATTTAACATTTAATAATTAGTTTATAAACGTCTAACTGTTAAACTAATAAATGTTAAATAATTATCTCGTGAAACATATTATATATTTAATAATAAAAGAGTTACATATATTAAATATACAATAAACGTTCTCTTCGTGTATTCGTGTGTGCCCTTGATAGGCTCACTCATTCCCGATGGCTAAACGATCGCATATCTCAACAGCTCCCACTTGTGAGAGTTTAAGATATAGTACGTCTATAATAAAGTATCTAGCAACACTTTATTATAACTGGAAATGATTGAGGTATAGTTTCAAGAAGAATATCTCAAAAGTATAAATGGTATATGATTATGTGACTTGCTAATACTCATCCCTTTGTTACTAGTACCGTTAAAACATGGATATGGATCATAACTCATTCCATATAGTTTAACTTTTAGTTTCTCGTTATAGAAGTTAATTCAGATATACCAAATGTAAACAAGTGTCATCTTGATTTACTCTTTGGGTGCGGCCACACAATTATCTGATTAATTCTGGAGAGGGCCCAGTGGTACTAATATGCAATATATCAAGTGGAGGAACAAATTCTATATTGACTGCAAGTGTATGTGGATGCTGCTTCACAACTCTTCCAATTATAGCTTTTATAACTAACTCTTGCGAGCTAGCGTTTAACATATAATCAAGAAGCGATATTCACACATGCACAACTTGTTTGCATCTCAAGTCTAAGGATGACGTAATCACCATTTTCGAAATCTTACTCATGACAAGGATCCAAAAGTAACGATTCAAAAGTTCGGGATGTCCAATATGCATCCCTTATGAATAACACATGAGTTTGGCGGGAACCGTACAAATATTCAAAGAATATAACCAAGACTCACATTTGTCTTAATGTAGACAATATTCTCATATTGCTAACCGACAATGGACATATTTAGAATAATCAAATATTCAAGGATTAAACATACAAATATAGGACAACCGTAATTATATGAATGAATGCATATATCAAGTATCTTTATTCATCAGAAAGTAATAACCGTCTTACCATCCCAATTATCCAAATACTAAAATAGATTGCATGAAACTAATTTAACAAGTTGAAGTCCAATGTTTTCAACATTCTCAACTTTTCTTTACAAGAATGCTAAATAGTCATCTAAGTAAACTTACCGAATACTTGTTTCAAACTTCACAATTTGTGAAAGACTTGAAAAAAAGATGAGTGTCTCATCCTACATGCTCATACTATTGCAAGTGTCATAGTATGAGGATATCGTCATACCTCATATAAGGTATTTAAATTAACGATATACTGACATTCATCTTTATAGTTTCTTAAAATGTAAAGTATTCTTATTCCTTAATATGTAAAAGAATAATGCTCTTGATTGAGCATATCTAGTTAGAAGATTTATCATAAATGATCAAATTCTACTTTACTAGAATTGATTATCCTCTAGCATCAGTGTACACATACAACACTATGCTTTATAATTCGTAAACATTATTAACAATAATCTAAATACTCTTAATTAGATATTGTAGTTGTCATCTCACTTTTCTCTTATGTAAAATTGACAACAAGTCATATACACAATATAATTATACATAATGAATCCTTAGTTAAAAAACATAAGGTTTTCATTCATGTAATAAATTATGTCAAGTGAAATATTGCATTTGTGTTGGACTTAATTACCGCATATGTTTATTTCAATACACATTTATTCCAAAGTCATTAGATTAATTCCATAAATTATCAAATGAAGTGTTATTCAAATCTTAAGGATTATCTAGCTTAGATGAAAAGATATCTTCAATATGTTATACAACATATAAAATTTAAGGAAAAAATATAATACTCCCACTTAATGTCAAGTGTACTCCAAACTATCTAAATTTAACTAAAATCATATTGAATTAAATTCTAGATTTAGTTTCTAGATGCATGATTTGATCTATACTTGCAATAAATATTTTATAGACTCATAAACCTTTTGATTACACACCAGCCTCACTAAAAGGAATCATAAAAGAAAATGCTATAAAATTTAACTTGGCATATTCCATATATATGGAAACATGTATGACAATTAATTATCTTTATTTAATCAATGCGTGTAGGGAAGAATGATTTAATCATAGTAGATTGATTGAGTATAATTAAAAGTTTCCTATTATTAGTCATGCATTAATTATGTATACCATTTTGTCCTTGTGAGTATTTCTTCAAAAGAAACTCATTCCATCCTCATAGGTTTATAATTAGGCGAAATATCAATCAATTTAAAATGATTGATTTTCCCTCTTAAGGACTACATCTTATCATTCATATTTCTAAGACATTTATCAGATTCAAGATATGATAATATTCATTAGCTGTTAGTAGATTACAAAGATCTCCTAACTTATACACCTCAGCATTGATATTAAAATATCAATCAAGTGATGAGGTATCTTTGCAGATTTATGAATGAGAGTAACTTTTACTTTGGTTTGACATTTTCATGCTTAACCAAAATATGACATCAACAAGTGGATTTTGAAGGTTATTTATTTTGCTATTGAATATCTTCAAGATTTGTTATAACTCCCACTTACTTTTGTAAGTAGAGATAATTCTCCAAATACTAAGTACTTAAGCAACAATAAGTTGTTCTTAATAGAGAGACTACAAAACACATTTTAAATTCTTATCTCAAGTTTGTTAATACTGTGCTTCAAAAGATATTTAACAAATTAAAGAACTTTTAATCAAGACATATTGGGATTCCTCCCAAGAACCTTAATTAGGGTTTGTAGTGTAAATCCTAATTCTTGTATCACTATTTTAACCAATAACCTTCAGAAAGGTTCGTGTTACGTCAAGCTAGGAGGAACACCAAAACTACAACCGTCAAGCTAGGAAGTGTAGAAAATTGAAAAACCCCAAGAGATTTTAAGATTAGATTGGTTTGAGTGGAACAACCGAAAGTCCCTAATAAATTAGAGGTTTTAATTGTGGGTTGTCTTGAATACCTTATAGGTTTGAACTAATTGAGTGTATCAATGACACACGCAATTTTCTAACCTTGATAGATCATGGAGATAGAATAATTAAAGCTATCATAAATCAAACTATACGAATATAGTTCGTTTTAACTCTTTAGACATAACATAATATTTTGGTATTCTATGAGTATTGAAATTGTGAGACTACATCAGAATTCCATAGATAACTTAGTACTCTTTTGGATTAAATACTTGTCAATTGGGTCATGCCAAATTACAATATCCGTATTTTAAATCCAGGTGCATGCTATAATGTATATTCCTTGAACAATGCGAGAACCATGTGTTTACATAAAGACATAGCAGTTCAAGAATTATATGTTCATGCGTTTACAAGAAAACAGAACAAATCAAGTATACATTATAAGTCTTTGAATAATTCAAAGATCTTATGTTTATGTGTTAACAAGAAGACATAATTATTTACTACATACTTTATGTTATAAGTCAATGAGTAATTCAAGGACTTTATAATTATGGGTTATCAAGAAAACATAATTATACTAGCTAAAGTAATCATGAACGCAAACTCTTGAGTTCAATAGTAATTTCAAGTTAATTTTTATACTTCAAAATTATGATTATTATATCATAACCATAATAATATTTAGTAAACATGTAGTAAAAATGTTGAAGCAACTTTTCACTATATCATGACATTTGAATATAGTAGGACAACAAACATCTTGTGTGCTTAAGTCCTAGTAGAATTATTAGCTTCCTTACCTTTTGGGCAAATGAAACTAATCATATGTTGTTCCTTGCACACACTTTGCAATTTCTCCCACTTGTATAAGACACAACATCATATTATGAAGACAAGCAATACAACATGTGGTCGGTTGTGTAAACAATATGATAATATCATGGATTTATAAGTAGATTTAGAACCATAACTTTAAATAAAGAATAGTGGATTATTATTTTATAGATAACGTGTCATAAGGCAACATCAGAAAGGCAGCGTGTTATCTTATAAAATAAAATGCAATTTTTCTTTAAGCAATGGTCATTTATATTTTGAAGTGATAAATATTTCAAAGCAAGTTTGAAATAATACGGGTGACTAAACAAGAAAATAAATCTTGTAACTCCCACTGAAATTGACAATATTACAATGATATTATTTCAGCAATAAACTGCAACGCTCCCACTGAATTTGTCAACATTATAAATGTTACATCACCAATAGAAGGCGAAAAGCAATTTATTGACTTCCTTATTTCTGAAAAGATGCCTACAAGTATGCATGTACTTAGGTATTTGAACAAAGTATATGAAATTCTACTTGTGTAGATGAGGGACTAGTCGTTCATTAATAAGTGTGAAAACACTTATCCTTTTAACACTTAATTATACTAATAACCAAGCCAAAACGTGTATTTCATGTCGTAAATGTCGGAATTATACGTGGTTTGTGTTTTTGTTGTAATTTAGGATCAAGATGTGAAAAGGAAGGAAAACACGGGCTTTCACGGGCTTTTATCGAAGAAAAAGACAAAAGACGAAGTCAAAAGATCAAGAATGCAAAAAGAACGGAAGTCCAAGACCTTTTTCTGAAGATTTATCGAAGAACAAGTTCAAAGACGAAAGTTTAATAAAGCCGAAGAACTCAAGTCTAATCAATGAAGAAGTTATAAGACGAGTTTAATTAATCCCGAGACAAAGTCGATAAAGTCGAAGAACTTAAAAGAAGGAAAGACGTGAAGAAAGAAAGAGGAGGCAACACATGCACCTCCCCATTTCCTATAAATACCCTCCTAAACACATTTAGGAGGGTTGGTTAGTTTTTAGTTAGTAGTAGTTTTCATTTTCATTTTGTAGGTAATTTTAGAGAGAGAAAGTGACCGTTTCTCTCACTAGGATCTGAATCTTTTATCTTCCTTTCTTGTTTTTAATCAAATGATTACTTTTGATAGCTTAATTCTTGTTTTAATCTTAATCTTATTCTACCTTTCTTAGTTTTTATCTATTTTTAATCCGAAATCTTTATGCTTTTTGTCTAATTTTGATGTTTGATTTATCAAAAAGTTTATCTTTTGGTTTTAATCTAAGCTATTGTACAAATTAAGCTATAAGTTTGACAATCTTATTGGCTTATTTTGTGTTTTTAAAAGTCTTTAAATTTTAGCTTATTAGCTTTTTCTTATACGGTTTTCATTAGGTTTTTAGGTGTGTGCTTATTTGATTAATAGCTTATTAGATTTAGATTATTTTATACATTCCTTTTACATTCCGATCATCTTGATTGGAAAAGGGTTTTACCTTCCTTTTATACATTCCTTTTACATTCCTATCATCTTGATTGGAAAAGGGTTTTACATTCCTTTTGCATTCCTTTTACATTCCTTTTGCATTCCTTTTAACATTCCTTTTAGCATTCCTTTCAGCATTCCTTTTAACATTCCTTTCAGCATTCCTTTTAACATTCCTTTTAGCATTCCTTTTAGCATTCCGTTCATGCTTTCAATTAACTTGACTATTTAACATGCAATTCCTCCTTTATAACCACAAGGGTATTTAACACTTAAAGGAATAACAAGAGTCCAAGAAAGATACCTAGCGGAGTGCTAGTAAATTCTTTACTCTCTGCGGTTTAAACTCATACATCGTGACAAGTGCAAGATGTCATTTATTTTGGTAGCTATAGACAAAACTACTCTAGATACACAAAAATGTTATCTTTCAATAATTTCAGAACCGGGTTAGGATAATGAAATATTAAAACTGAGCTTTAAATACAATCGATAATTATTCGATTATGATCCTATTTAATTCTTGTCAACTAATGAGAAGAGATAGGAGCAAGTCTCGCCTTTCTTACCAGGAAAAGAGACTATGTTTGTTTTCTATAAGAAAACAACTTTAGTTCACGAATTATGTTGCAATAACACAATTAATCGGAACATAGAGAGTTCAATTTAGTATTTTAGATAATTAAATTCTTAATAGAATTAACTACCTAATTAATTACTAATAAGACTAAGATCCTTACTTGCACTCCCACTTAATATTAGAGGCCTGACCATATAATAATAAGTAGGGCAAAAGGTAAGCGTCGAACGTTAATTGCATTAAAAGTGCAACTCTTAGATTTATGAGACGATTCATGAATTTTATTATTGTAGAGTTTTTGGATGAGATGTTCTCACAACTCTTTCGAGTACCAATGAACATCTTAAACAAACTTGTTCTACATGTAATAAAACCATGAGTATGTTTCATCTCATCTTATGCCTCGGGTTCTGAATCTGACCGGGAACTCGACTTAAGTCGTACCAATTTAAAGCATGCAATAATTGGCATAGATCTGACCTATGACAAAAATCACCTCGGGTATGTAATTCGCCCTAGGTCTGACCAGATGACGAAAAACAACTACAAGTGCTTTTACATTGGATGGCATAGACTTAAAGGTTCAAGTAGGTATCACATATGTTTTGAAAACAAATGTCAAAAGCGTGTAAATAGATGCATGCAATCATCTTTTAGCACAAGTTAAGAAACACATTTTATTAACTTTTAGTTTCGGCGTGTTTACCGCGGGAAAGCATTAAAGAATGATCAAACCCTATATCCTACTCTTCATGTGGCCGAAAGCGCAAGTGCTTGGGATAATTATCAACGACACATGTATATGACACGGGGTGACTGTGACAATCCGTCAATTTATGGTTGATATTTTATTCTCAATATTTATTTGAAAACATTATTTTAATGTTACAATATGAACTCACTTATTTTTGGGGAGTAAATTTGATTTACGTCTTGAAGTAGCGTCGACTACGTCTAAACCGGAGGATTCAACGTTACATGCTTACGTTTACATACACCGACTTTGGTGACAGTCCGACATTTCAGAAAATAAATTTATCCGTGAATATTATTTTGGAGTTTTAAATTTGTGTTGGTTCATAAACTCACAAATTTACGAGAAGAGATTAGGACTTACGATTTTATTTTAACGTCCTTTACGACTAAACCGGAAACCCTAGGATTACGTATTTACGTTTTCGAACTCCGTTTTTGATGAGACAATTTTTATTAGATTCGTTTTGTGCCGTTGATTCATAATTTATAAAAACGTTTTTCGTAAAACGACCCGAGGGCACGCAAATCGAGGAAACTAGAATCGAGAAGTACCCGTAATTAAATGGGGAAGAGACAAGTGGGACACTTGCCCCACCCCCACTCATAACCGGCCATAATACTACATCACACCAAATAGGTGTCAAGTTACATGTTTAAAGCTTACACTTGTAAGCTAAGCTTACAAGTTAAGCTACCTCACATCTAAAACCACTAAACTTAAACCATTTCCTCACAAACAACATGCAAACTACTCCAAACTCTCCTCTCTCTCTCTAGATTGCCGTCCATATCCTCACCACAAAACACCCTCACTTGATCAATTTAAACCACAAAATCATGTGTTATTTACACCTATGTTGAAGCCTTTTTGAAGCTCTATAGATTGGTGGTGCTTATAACATCCAAGGAGAAGTTTCTATGGTGTCTTGAGGCTGATTTTCCACAAGGTGTTTATGAAGAATGGTGGTCTTGAAGGTGGTCTTGGTTATCCACAAGTTTCTCCATCAAAATCCATGTTTTGATCAACCTACATCATCATGGTGGTATAAAGATTGTCCTCCTCATCCTCTTGTTATTTTTATTATGTAATCATGTATTTTATTTCCTATTGTATATGTATATGATGGTTATATGATGATAAAAATGTTATGTGGGGATTTGGTGTTGATAGATTGGATAAACATGGGTAAAAAGATGGACAAACTACATGAAAAATAGGTAAATCTTGTTTAAATGGTAGGCTGTATAAAAACAGTAACTAACCACATGTTAGACTGATAAAATGGCAAAGTATAAGCAATATACAGTAAGTATAAGATGTCATACACATGTGAGAGTTGGCCATGCAATGGAATCATTGTAATGAGTGAGATATGATCAAAACAAGTTTAGAGTACCAATCTGAGTTCACTGTTTTGGACGATTTTTAGAAAATACTTAGAGGCTGATTCAACAGTAGCTATAGAAGAGTTAAATGGAGCACATATCATGTAGTTTATGTGATAAACATTTGAGCTTCTATCTCCATATAGAACTCTAGATATGGCAGTTTTGGTAAAGATGAAAATAAAAATCAGATTTTGAGAATTAATGTTTATTACTATTATATAAGCACTCAAAATTATATTGTATAAAATGTAAAGTTAAAACCCACTAACTCATGAAATTTATTTATATACATATGTTAAAAGTTAAATAAATGGATAAATTATAAAAATGGTAGTGGAATAATATTTATAAGTTATAAAAACTATAAACATGATTTTTACGACTTTTTCGGCTATTACCGTAAAATTAACGTTTTTGTTAAATAAAACTTAGATGGTTGGACCCGTCTAATGTGAACTTTATAAAACTTATGTACTGATATATAAACATGTATAACAAGTAAAACTTGATAAAACCCGAACTATATAACATACGGACATTAACGGGCTAAATTAACGTTATTGGACTAATAATACAACAAAATGGACTAAAACACTTATAAACTTATTTATTGGGCTTAACCCATTTAGGCCCAACTTGTAAAGTATAGATACTGATAATATAAGTATAACGTGGATTAATACAAGTTAAGAACTTATAATAATCTTGTTGGACTTAAAACACGAAAATAGGTAAAACTAGTACACTAGTATAAAAGTTATCGACACATAACACTAAAGTGAGTAAATGAGAATATGTAAACCCACTTGATCATCATAATATATATAATCATCATATGTATACATAATTGTTATTTTTATAAAGTCATTGGACAAGAGTCTAAGACGAATATTATTTGTCTAGGTTTTCGTGATTGAAGCACGTACCGTACATCCGAATTGCCGATAACCCGCCTTCCCACATCAACGTGAGTTCATAGCCTCGCACTCTTTTAAATGTTTTTATGAAATGTTTTATAAACCCGCGAGGGAGATAACATGTTAGTTTTTATAAAATAGGACACCATTTGTCCCGATTGTTTGTTTATTGATTTGGACCCGAATGATTGTATGACCCGATTAT
Source organism: Glebionis coronaria (assembly GCA_025667525.1). NCBI lineage: Eukaryota > Viridiplantae > Streptophyta > Magnoliopsida > Asterales > Asteraceae > Glebionis > Glebionis coronaria. The sequence goes on from CM046879.1 coordinate 540,537,145, forward strand.
ATGACCCGATAAATGATTAAAGGACCCGATAGATGAAATTAAATGGATTATTAAAGTTAGGTTATGTCACTAAAAGTCCCATTAGCATGAATTATGAACTATCGAGATTTGGTAGACGCTTATGCATATAATAGTACTATTTGGGGACGATCACCCCAGTTCACGCCTTGACGGTTGATCCCCGTCGTGCCACATTGATTGGTAAGCGAATTTATGTATGAGAAGATTTCCATAGCGTGACCTTTGTGACGACACGCTACTTTAGATGGGCAAATTGAGTATCGGGTTAGCTACCCGTTTTTGGTTTAGTATGGTAACAATGTCATGCGGCTTATAATAATCCAAATTAACGAAATACTACTAGACGCTCCGAATTACGATGTATTGCCTGACTAGCAATACAGGGTCATACTATTGACATTATGTTCGTGTTTTGGTTTTCATAACCATATTCATATAACGGTTTTTGTTTTCATACAATGTCGTAAGACGTATTGTATGATGTTTTTACGACTTTGGCTCGTATAATGATTTTTAGGGCAAATGCCTATATTATGATTTTCGATAAGGATTTGTATAAAAATGACTTTGGCTATTTTATGGCCTATTAAAATGATTTGTACAGAATGACTTTCAGTAATAATTTTATACTGATATTATATTGATGGATTTTATTAAACTCTATGAATTCACTCGGCGTTATCGCTGACCTTTTCTTTTCACATGTTTTGTCTCAGGTACTTGAAGGTAATTCTCGGGAAGACGACAAGAATTCATGGCCCGCACTTAAACAATATTTTCCATTCAAATACTTTGTAAAACTTTGTATGAAATATAATGACTTGGGACCTATGTAACATTGATATTTATGAATGGAAATGCTTTAATATTAAAACGACGCGACTTTTAAGCGTTGTCTATGATGTGAGTAATGTTCTATCCCGTAACACCAACTAGTCTTCCGCTGTATTGAGTTGTATAAATTTGGGGGTGTTACAGTTTGGTATTAGAGCTCTCGTTATAGAGAACGAAAGATTTTTAAAACCAAGGTTTTGAATAAAACATTTCAAAATCTTTTAACTATAAACATTTTTCACAAAATGTCTAAAAATCTTTTGACTATAACGGTGGCAAAGAATTCCCGAGTTACCGACAAGGCCAGACTGAGAAGTGTTATTTTAATATATATATATATATAACTTGGATTATATATATATATGATGTAATTTTATTACATGATTGTTTGATGATTATTTTGATATTTATACGAGGTATTTATACGACGTAGATTGTCACAAGAAACCCTAACTCCCCTAGCAAATCAATCGAAGCTATTCTCGTAGGAATTCTAGATATCCTAGATCTAAACCAAGTTGTGGATATTTATGATCCCAACAAATGGTTGATATTCGTAGAAATGTAGATATTAGTTGATTGTGAAATTGAAGAAGAATTGGTGAGATCAAAACTGATATCGATGTCATGACGATCTTTCCTTATAAGAGTGGAGTTTGACAAAACGTCACCACCTAGAAAGATGTCATCTGATTCGTTGTCATCCAATTCTTAAATTTGGAAATCGAAAGGGTGAATGTTGCACTTGAGGCTGTCATTGGAACCTTTACCCAAAAGCCTCATGCCACTAGTACCTTTCCGAGAAGTCTAATTGAATGTGTGAGTCATCTCATACTAGTGACTCATTTGATAACTATTGTTGTAAGAGTTATAGGATTGGAAATTAAGTGTTGATAATATCGAGCTTTTATTGCCCTATTAAGGTCTAAGAATAAAGTTGAAAGTATTGGAGAATGAGATAGGATATCGCATTGAATATAAGTTGGTTGAAACTTGAATAAAGTAGAATTTAACTTGGATGGAATAAGAGATTGTTAAGAGGAAGTCGTTAAGTTATGTGATTGAATTATAAGGTTTTAAATGATTGTTGATTCGTGTTAAGGGTTGTTCCTAGGCCATTGTCCAATGACGAGGATGCCCAGTGTCCAAGAAATAAATTGAAGAAATCTTCTTCTGAATTGAGACCGATGGATCTTCTGGGACATGTGGAACACCTAATGACTCTTGTAGAAATCTTCTTCTGAATTGAGACCGATGGATCTTCATCACTCTTTTGCAGATCACTAATTGTTTTTATAAAGTTAAAACCGTATCCTTTGAGAAAATTGAATTTTCATCACTATAAGGATTATTCAAAGTGAGATTTATAAGTGATTGTTATCGAAACGAAGTTGTTTATAAAACACCTTGGAAAACCTAATTATTTCCATAACAAAGAAAATCTTTGTAAATTTATTTTTGATTCCTATTTAAGAATTAAGCATGAAAATGTTTTTATTATAAACATGATGACAAAGTTTTGACGAACTGAGCATTGCATCGTTAATCTTGAAATTGTATATAGTTGCGCGCCTACATACAATTTGGAATGGACCATGCAAGACTGATTAGTAGTCACCATAAAACTAATAAATAAACACTACATTTTCTTTGAAGATTGTGAAAGATTAAATTTTATGAGATCTGCAAGAAGTGAAAAATAGGGACATAGTGTTAGGGACACCTACATATGTGCCTGTAGCATCTATTCTTTTGAGTCGAATTTACTCATCTGTGGAATTTGTCTTATTTGACAATTGACAATTCTTTCTTGTCCAATTATCCTGTAGTAAGATTCTTAGGAAAAGTATCTGATTACCGAGTGTTGATACCCGACTGGATGTATCGACGTTCCTATCATTTCTTTTGATTAGATTTCATTTGAATGACCTGGGTAACGATCCAAGGAGCTTTCGAATGCGTACTCAAATTATGAAAACATGGGATACATTCATATTCGTTAAGTGTTTTCGTCCGTATCGGATTTGAAATTCTCTCGCATAGATTATGCTTTGACCTTACTCTTTTAAGGTAGTTATGTCTTCTGATATCCTTGAATCTGTGAAGGATTATGAGTTATTGTTAGTCTTTTGAGAAGTTCACATCTTATCGACGGCAATGAAACTGAAAAGTTGATAATGCCGGTAGAATGGATTGATTGATTATGACATGCCGACATTATCTTAATTGATGGGAACTCGAGTAGAATTTCCTAAAAGATAAGATGTTGATTATCAAAAGTGATCTAAATAATTCTTGATGGATGACCATATCCTGCATTTAGACTTAAAATTATACCGTGAATGGTTGTGAATTAGACATAGATATTATAATCTAGAAGAACCTAATATGAATTTATTAAAAGATGTTTATGTTATCTGAAATTTTAGAAGATATTTGTTAATGAATTAACTAGACTTTTGCCATTAAGGCAAGTTGAAATTGGTATTGATTATATTTCCGGTGCTACACATGTGGCTTGTGCACTGTACGTCAGCACCATCTAAATTAGAGGAATTACCGTACAACTGAGAGAGTTGTCGGAGAAAGATTTCATTATACCAAGCCTGTCATCATGAAGAGCTATGGTGTTATCATTCCTTATATTTATAGATTACTGTGAACTGAGTAAATTGACAATCGAAAACGATATCCATAACTCGAAATGGAAGATTTGTTCGATCATTTACAAGGTTCTAGCGTATGTTTTAAAGATTTGATCCATGGCATGGTTATCATCAACTTCGCATCTGCGAAAAAGATTATCTATTCCAATCACTACATCCAGAGCTTGTAATGAACATTATGAGTTTCACATGATGTCGTTTGGATTGACTAATACACATGTAGCATTCATAAATTTGGTGAATCACATGTGTAGGCTGTAATTTGATAAATTCATGCTTGCGATCATTAAGGACCATTTGTTTGTTTCTAAGAATAAGAATGAGTTAATAATTATTTATAGATTGCCCTGAATTGGCCGAACAATGAAAATCTGTACCTTGAATATTTAACATGTGAATTAAGGCTTAATCCTCTACATATATGACCGTTTGATTAATGATGGTAAAGATATATATATATATATATATATATATATATATATATATATATATATATATATATATATATATATATATATATATATATATATATATATATATATATATATATATATATATATATATATATATATATATATATATATATATATATATATATATATATATATATATATATATATATATATATATATATTGACTCTTCAAAAATTAGAAGTCATTTAGGACTTTGGGTTTTACCAAAAAGAAAGTGGAAATATGTTGTGACAAATAATTTATCAAAGAAATTTTTAAGGGATTATTTCCTTATGCCCAAATCATTTAACTAAACTCCTGTTTAGGGGTAAATGTTTGTGCATACCTCAAGACAACCTAAGCGGAATTGAGGAAAACATTTAAACCGTAACTTGAAATTTGAAACGGCAATTTTTGCTTTTCAACTAAGAAAATTTTGACCAAAGTATAACCAAAGATTTTTCGAACATTTACGAATCTTATTAATTATTTTCGATAAATCAACAAAAATCGTATTAATTAAATTCAAATTTATTTTGAACATTTTTCTATAATTAGACAAACTGAGAAAATTTAAAACTTTTACGGTTATGTTTCATAAAATTTAATATTTATTATTTAATTACTTGTAATATTTATCGACGCTTTAAACGTCGGATTGAGCAAAACTAATAAAAACAATGGTTGAGATAGAACTAAGACTTAGAAAATGTGAAGAAAGAAAATTTGAATGAATACGGTCATGATATTTATTCCATCTAGGAAAGTGAACGTAATTACTGACACATTATATAGGAAGGATAAAGAATCAATTAGGATGTATTTCTTAATAATGAATGTGCAAAATAAATTGCCGAGCAATTTAGAAATAATAGATGCTTGTAAGAAGGATAATATAAATAATAAAAGGGGGTTCGCAGCTAATGTGAACCATTAGAATTGAGAAGCCGATGGCGCTAAATGATTAAAAGGCCACTTGTGGTTGCCTAAATATGGAGATTTTGAGATGTAGTCATGTTGGAATCTTGTAAGTATAAGTATTCTATTCCTGTCGTTTCTGATTTAATGTATCATTATCAGAAGAAGTTGTACTAATGGCATATTATGAAGGCAGACATCGCCTCATACATTAGTAAACGTCTAACTATATCAAAGGTCAACATCTGAATTTGATTCGATTTGGGTCATCGTCGACAGACTGACCAAATCTACTAATATCATTCTCGTTAATGATAATGATAAATTCTTGATGAAGAAATTGACTCTTTTGTATTTAAAGGAGTTGTGTAAACATGGTGTGCCTGTATCGATTATCTCTATCAAGATCCTCGATTCGCATCGAATTTCTAGAGATTTACTCAGAAGTCATTGGGAACGAATCTTGATGAGAGTACTGTGTACCACCCCAATCGAAGGGACGAGGTAAAGTAACGATACAAAATACTACAAGTGCTGTTTATGTTTGAATGATTGACCTTTGGTAATAAACCGTATAATCGTTTTCTTTGGAAAGATTATCATTGATAATTATTGTATTAGGATCGAGATCGAATCTTGTTAGGATCTATATTAGAGCATCTGTAAGCAGGAGTTGGGATGAAGACACCCGACATACACCCACTGTGAGTTGGACATGTCTTTTAGGTTTAAGGTTTCCTATGATGGCGAACCTAACCTTACAAAATACTCGACCCGCGAGACCTGAAATGATTGTTGAAATTAGGATCTGATTATTGACTGCCGGTAGTGGGCAGGAGGTTATGTGAATATGAAATGTAGATCTTGAAGTGCCAGATGGGTAGCGAAGTTATGCCAAAAATGTTAACCATGGAAAAATGAATTGATGATCTGAAAGATCATGGGATATAAGTCCCCGTTGTATGGGACCATTGAGACGATGTAAAAGATTGGGATTGAAAGGCATATAAGCTGGATCTACCCTAGGACTTCAAGAGATGCGTGAATTATGTTTCGTATATCGAACTTGATGGAATATCTATCAAGTGAGAATCTGATTGTTCCTTAGTAAAGTTTAGATCGACTAAAAGTTGCATTCATCAAAAACCCGTGAACATCATGGATAGAGAAAGTAAGTCAACATTTAGCCTGATCTTATTCCCGTAGTTATGTTTGATGAAACTCGTGTATTGTAATAAATTACACTTGTGAGAAAAGACCGAATGTGAAGGAAATACCCACATGGCTTTAACTCTATAAGAAGCGAGTAGTAAGGTAAGATGATCTTTGAGGACAAAGATCCTGTTTAGGGGTAAATGCTGTGACAATCCGTCAATTTATGGTTGATATTTTATTCTCAATATTTATTTGAAAACATTATTTTAATGTTACAATATGAACTCACTTATTTTTGGAGATTAAATTTGATTTACGTCTTGAAGTAGCGTCGACTACGTCTAAACCGGAGGATTCAGCGTTACATGCTTACGTTTACATACACCGTCTTTGGTGACAGTCCGACATTTCAGAAAATAAATTTATCCGTGAATATTATTTTGGAGTTTTAAATTTGTGTTGGTTCATAAACTCACAAATTTACGAGAAGAGATTAGGACTTACGATTTTATTTTAACGTCCTTTACGACTAAACCGGAAACCCTAGGATTACGTATTTACGTTTTCGAACTCCGTTTTTGATGAGACAATTTTTATTAGATTCGTTTTGTGCCGTTGATTCATAATTTGTAAAAACGTTTTTCGTAAAACGACCCGAGGGCACGCAAATCGAGGAAACTAGAATCGAGGAGTACCTGTAATTAAATGGGGATGAGACAAGTGGAACACTTGCCCCACCCCACTCATAACCGGCCATAATACTACATCACACCAAATAGGTGTCAAGTTACATGTTTAAAGCTTACACTTGTAAGCTAAGCTTACAAGTTAAGCTACCTCACATCTAAAACCACTAAACTTAAACCATTTCCTCACAAACAACATGCAAACTACTCCAAACTCTCCTCTCTCTCTCTAGATTGCCTTCCATATCCTTACCACAAAACACCCTCACTTGATCAATTTAAACCACAAAATCATGTGTTATTTACACCTATGTTGAAGCCTTTTTGAAGCTCTATAGATTGGTGGTGCTTATAACATCCAAGGAGAAGTTTCCATGGTGTCTTGAGGCTGATTTTCCACAAGGTGTTTATGAAGAATGGTGGTCTTGAAGGTGGTCTTGGTTATCCACAAGTTTCTCCATCAAAATCCATGTTTTGATCAACCTACATCATCATGGTGGTATAAAGATTGTCCTCCTCATCCTCTTGTTATTTTTATTATGTAATCGTGTATTTTATTTCCTATTGTATATGTATATGATGGTTATATGATGATAAAAATGTTATGTGAGGATTTGGTGTTGATAGATTGGATAAACATGGGTAAAAAGATGGACAAACTACATGAAAAATGGGTAAATCTTGTTTAAATGGTAGGCTGTATAAAAACAGTAACTAACCACATGTTAGACTGATAAAATGGCAAAGTAGAAGCAATATACAGTAAGTATAAGATGTCATACACATGTGAGAGTTGGCCATGCAATGTAATCATTGTAATGAGTGAGATATGATCAAAACAAGTTTAGAGTACCAATCTGAGTTCACTGTTTTGGACGATTTTTAGAAAATACTTAGAGGCTGATTCAACAGTAGCTATAGAAACGTTAAATGGAGCACATATCATGTAGTTTATGTGATAAAAATTTGAGCTTCTATCTCCATATAGAACTCTAGATATGGCAGTTTTGGTGAAGATGAAAATAAAAATCAAATTTTGAGAATTAATGTTTATTACTATTATATAAGCACTCAAAATTATATTGTATAAAATGTAAAGTTAAAACCCACTAACTCATGAATTTTATTTATATAAATATGTTAAAAGTTAAATAAATGGATAAATTATAAAAATGGTAGTGGAATAATATTTATAAGTTATAAAAACTATAAACATGATTTTTACGACTTTTTCGGCTATTACCGTAAAATTAACGTTTTTGTTAAATAAAACTTAGATGGTTGGACCCGTCTAATGTGAACTTTATAAAACTTATGTACTGATATATAAACATGTATAACAAGTAAAACTCGATAAAACCCGAACTATATAACATACGGACATTAACGGGCTAAATTAACGTTATTGGACTAATAATACAACAAAATGGACTAAAACACTTATAAACTTATTTATTGGGCTTAACCCATTTAGGCCCGACTTGTAAAGTATAGATACTGATAATATAAGTATAACATGGATTAATACAAGTTAAGAACTTATAATAAGCTTGTTGGACTAAAAACACGAAAATAGGTAAAACTAGTACACTAGTATAAAAGTTATCGACACATAACACTAAAGTGAGTAAATGAGAATATGTAAACCCACTTGATCATCATCATATATATAATCATCATATGTATACATAATTGTTATTTTTATAAAGTCATTGGACAAGAGTCTAAGACGAATATTATTTGTCTAGGTTTCCGTGATTGAAGCACGTACCGTACGTCCGAATTACCGATAACCCCCCTTCCCACATCAACGTGAGTTCATAGCCTCGCACTCTTTTAAATGTTTTTATGAAATGTTTTATAAACCCGCGAGGGAGATAACATGTTAGTTTTTATAAAATAGGACACCATTTGTCCCGATTGTTTGTTTATTGATTTGGACCCGAATGATTGTATGACCCGATTGTATGACCCGATAAATGATTAAAGGACCCGATAGATGAAATTAAATGGATTATTAAAGTTAGGTTATGTCACTAAAAGTCCCATTAGCATGAATTGTGAACTACCGAGATTTGGTAGACGCTAATGCATATAATAGTACTATTTGGGGACGATCACCCCAGTTCGCGCCTTGACGGTTGATCCCCGTCGTGCCACATTGATTGGTAAGCGAATTTATGTATGAGAAGATTTCCATAGCGTGACCTTTGTGACGACACGCTACTTTAGATGGGCAAATTGAGTATCGGGTTAGCTACCCGTTTTTGGTTTAGTAAGGTAACAATGTCATGCGGCTTATAATAATCCAAATTAACGAAATACTACTAGACGCTCCGAATTACGATGTATTGCCTGACTAGCAATACAGGGTCATACTATTGACATTATGTTCGTGTTTTGGTTTTCATAACCATATTCATATAACGGTTTTTGTTTTCATACAACGTCGTAAGACGTATTGTATGATGTTTTTACGACTTTGGCTCGTATAATGATTTTTAGGGCAAATGCCTATATTATGATTTTCGATAAGGATTTGTATAAAAATGACTTTGGCTATTTTATGGCCTATTAAAATGATTTGTACAGAATGACTTTCAGTAATAATTGTATACTGATATTATATTGATGGATTTTATTGAACTCTATGAATTCACTCGGCGTTATCGCTGACCTTTTATTTTAACATGTTTTGTCTCAGGTACTTGAAGGTAATTCTCGGGAAGACGACAAGAATTCATGGCCCGCACTTAAACAATATTTTCCATTCAAATACTTTGTAAAACTTTGTATGAAATATAATGACTTGGGACCTATGTAACTTTGATATTTATGAATGGAAATGCTTTAATATTAAAACGACGCGACTTTTAAGCGTTGTCTATGATGTGAGTAATGTGCTATCCCGTAACACCAACTAGTCTTCCGCTGTATTGAGTTGTATAAATTTGGGGGTGTTACAGTGACATTAAAGACCGTTCAAACCCTATATAGCTTGACTAGAGCACGTAGTGCAATAGCAAGTCTATCATTAGTAAATCATAAAACAAGTTGTTTTTAAGTATTATAAACCATATAATTTTGCAAATCACGTCTACGGAGCCCAACTCGAGTGACAATGTGATTTCACAAAACAATTAGATTAACAAGTTTCATAGATCTTATGTCCATATTAATCTTTGTTCAAAAAACAAGTTTTAACAAATAAAACATAGCCGATTCGCAAGGAAAAAGTGTATTAATATGACATAATTTTAAATCTAGTTTCAATATAAGTAGAGATCCGTTTTTATGATTCCTAGAATCTTGAATTATTATGTTTTGCAATTCATAATGGAAAACAAATAAGCACATAAAAACATACTAGAAGGGGTAGAAGCAGAAGACAGACTCTATATGAAAGCAGTAATCATAAAAGATCCAAGATCTCAAGTGAGTCTTCCCCAATTTGAGGATCAAAGACCCTCACCAAGTTGCTAGGTACTTGGTGACGAGCATGCATCACAAATGTGATTGCTAAAGTCTTTGACGGATAAAAATAAAATTTTGTTTATTAACTAATTTAATAAACCTACCCAATTTTATTAGATCTAGATCAAGATTAAAATTTATGGCAAGAATGCATGTTATTGCCATAGAAAATAAAATAAAGCGAGTATTTAAGCGGATCTAGCGTGTTTATTCTATGTGTAACCCATAAACACCAAACGATTTGACTCGTGATACCACTGTTGGGATTTTAGAATTAGTTACCCATTTAATTATGAGTGCGCAGCAGAATGGATCTAGTTTGATGTTTATAATTGACACATAAATAAAACAATAAATACTAACCTTTTGTTTAATTGATTAAATCAATAAACGATAAAGGGGATCTTGATCTTGGATCTTGAAACTAAACGGTTAAATTACCGTCTCTATGGTTGCTCACACTACACGTCACACGAGCACGTTACGATGCTAGTGGTTGCTTCACGTAACCAAAACACTTGTGTTATGGTACTTGCTTAAACACGATCCGAATAACCGTAACTGTACTTAGAATCGGCTTATAAGCAAATAAAAGAGGGATATACAATAACTTAAAGTTAATGTATTACATGTTATTTATAATAACAAGTGAATAAAACAAAGAACCATTAATGGTTTTAATTTACGTCACATGCTAAACAAATGGAGGAAACAAGTTGCTGTTATGTTTATTTGAATCGTTATATGCGACATTTATTTTAGTGGGATAGATCGAACATAATGAACAGCTCGGGGTGTTTATATAATGTTTCAATCTTAAACTAATACTTGGTCCTTACTCCAAGTTATTGTTTATTAATCCATCACTTTTTATAAATGACACATACATCCCTTCTAGTCTCTTCTAAAATTTGCCAACAAGGGAGAAGGACGAGGGTTTAACTTTTCGACTTTTAAGACCTTCTCTTTTATATTTAACATTTAATAATTAGTTTATAAACGTCTAATGGTTAAACTAATAAAGGTTAAATAATTATCTCGTGAAACATATTATATATTTAATAATAAACGAGTTACATATATTAAATATACAATAAACGTTTGTTGGAAATTCACTTTATGTGACGACATTTAAGAATTCTCGTTAGTTATCATAGTCACACACGCTTAGACTAGACTAGGTACAATGTATAGTTTAAGGGTCGTGTGTGACTATATATACCCCTCCTAGGCTTCCAAGGAGGGGTGTTGCTTGTGTTTCTTTTTCATTTTCTATTACATTTTCTTTCTTTCTCTTTACACATACAACCACTCTCTCTCTCTAAGCTTTAACAATGGCTACCACCACCATCTACCACCATGTTAGACCACCGGATCATATATAGCAAATCCACAATTGGTATCAGAGCCTCGGTTCAATCCTTGGATCGTGTTTATTGTTTTCGATTTGGTGGTCTAAATTTTTTCGTGTCTCGTTCTATCATTTTATTTGGTACGATTTGTCAATCTTTTTGTCACGATGGTCAAAATTTTTTAGTCACTGTTTTTATCCACTTCATTTTCGCAAGATAGTCCACGTTTCATTTTCTTTCATGGTCAAAGTCAGCTCAGTTATGGTATTGTTTCTAGGTTTCTTTATTCTTTTTATGTAGATAGATAAGATCCAGAAAACACAGATCTATTTTCATTGGGAAAAAGGACAAAAGATAACAGCTCCATTTTTTTCGAAAAACCATGAACTGGGTCAAAACCCTTTTCCGATGGGGATTCAGATGGGGATTCCGATGGGGATTCCGATGGGGGCTCCAATTATGCTTATTCCGATGGTTATTCCGATGGTTATTCCGATGGCTATTCGGATAGCTATTCCGATGAGGTGTTTGATTTATTCCGATGGAGACTTAAAACCATTCCGATGATGACTACAAAACATTCCGATGAAGACTACAAAACATTCCGATGGTGCATTATTTTTTCTGAAAACATTGCTTTGACTCAAACACAAAAACATTCCGATGCAAATAATACCAGCCTTAGTTTGACCTCAACTAAAACATTTCACCAACTCAGTCGAGTCAACTCGGTCATTACTACGTTGACTCAGGTGACTCAACACTAGACCATACTCAACTTTCCACCTTATACCTCCACAACACCATCAATCATCTATCTTAATTCCCTTCGTCTCCTAATCCCGTCTAGACTCAAACATCAAAACTTAATTTCAACATAAAAAGATCTCAGATATCCATTCGTGTAGCAACTAGCAAGCCTCGATCTTCACAGATCTACCACAAATCGAAATATCATCACTGATCATGAAGATGTATTACATCTTTTTGATATTCGAATATAAAAGAAAAAACAAATAACAAATATGTTATTGTCTTACTTTGATTCGATGACAGAAAACATGCAATTATAAATCTGTGGAGATTTATCCCAATTTTTTTGTTCGAAACAAAAAGACTGATTTATAACAATTATGCTATAATCATGTCTTAGTTTCGTTTATTGAAAATCACATGCATGATCCCAGTTACCTTACCCGAGATCATTTTACAGATCTTGAAGACGATATGTTCTTGGCTATAGTCTTCTTGAAAGGTTTGAATGAAAAGAGGGTGTTAAATTGTTCGAATTAATGCAGATAGATGGGATTGATGTTATTTGTTGCAAAGATGATGATATTAGATGAGAAGAGATGATGTTTTATGGCTGTGCTAATTGTGATTATAGGATGAGATTTGATGATTGTTTTGATCTGATGGAGGCTAAGAGGATTCGATGATGGTGGAAAAAGGAGGGGCGGATGTTTCTAGGAGGAGTTTGGTGAAGGGCGGATTTTACTAGGAGATGTATGTGATTAGGGCAATTGTGTGTGGCAGATTAGGGTTGAGAAGTGTTTTATTTACACTTCATAGACCGGGTATTGAGTTTTAATGGGCCAAACATTTTCAGTTTTATCCAAAATGAACATTACATACGCATTTGTTTTAACTTTAATGTTTCTTTAAGTTAAAATTTTGTATTGTATTGTACAAGTTTATTTGTGGCTTACATTTTAAAAAAAACGTGACAAAGTGCCGAGACAAAAGTGATGAGACAAAGTGACAAAAAGACGTGACTAAATGATGAAATTTATTTGACGAGACCGAAGAAAATTTGGGTATATTTTTAGTGACTACAGATTTTGTTTGATCGGGTATAAATAATGTGAAGTTGGAGATGGATTTTTCGAAGGCGTGTATTTATTTTATCTTTCAAAGATAACTTGCTCGTGCTTAATCTTAGAATGACAACTTGGTTATCTAGTTTCCGGGTTCGGGGTGGATGGTTGATGACTCGGATAACTATCACTTAAAGGGGTTACATTGTTGTACTCAGTGTCACGCGCTTAGTCGACGTGGATAATTTCAAGAGGTGTTGTGCTTATAGACTTCTTCAGTGATGCATTGAGTACTTAGAGATTTCTCCACTGTTCTTCATTCAACAATAGTGCAAGCTTAAGTCACAAGATCGAAGGATTTTTATTCAGTTTCACGTTTGATGTATCTGGTTCATTCAATCAGTGGTCACTTCAAATTGCTTTCAAGTGGGTTGGTAAAGATATCCATGGAGAGTTTATGAGTAGAGATTATCGATCAACAGCTGATTCTCACAAAATATATAATTCAGCTTATTTATTATTCTCACGAGTTTTCAGGTACATGTGCGTACGATTTATTGATGGTTCCGAGTTTCGAAACCATCAAGGGGGAAGAAGAAGACACATTGAACGCACAACGAGTACACACGATGAACTTCATACCTTCTTTTGATTTGAAGACATTCTGGGATGACTTTATCATAGCCGTAGAGAAAATCAGTGTTTTAACTCGTGGCGTTATCAATCTCTAAACAGTACACTACTGATTCGATGTTTAATTTATTGGTTGTTGCAATTATTCATCATCATTATCCTATATGCATTCCTGGGACTTAATTGACTCTGGTGCATCTCCGGAAGAAGATATCTGCATTTCCGGGACTTAATTGACTCTGGTGTTACGATGTCAACTTCATGAATGGGATAAAGTGTCTACTTCAGTATTTGAGCTTCATACTTGGGATTGATTTACTTTCTTCAACTATGTGGGAGAAGAAATGTCTTGATTCTTTCTAGTATGCATAACTTGAACTCTTAGGGGGAAGAAAAATTCAGAAGAATTATTTCAAGCGTGAGAAGAGAAGTCGTTGATCTACTTGGTGTGCCCCAAACTTTCAATCCCTCTTAGCAACGTTATCATGTTATACGATGGGATTTGCTTGTTAGATTCCGCTGTGCGCTTAATCATTCTAAGCTTTATTGAAAGCTTTAAAGTTGCTTACGAGGATTGTCGGATTAGGAGGAAGCTATTTAAAAGCTTCTACATCAAATTTATGTGGCATGAATTAGGGGGAAGTTAATTCAGAAGCTTCTCCTTAACCAGAATTGTATGGGTTACTTAGCTCGTGCCGTTACAGTATTTCTTCTACAAGTTACTTTAAAGATGAGTCGTTTTGAAGACGAAGGCCTCAGAAGACTTTATCAGCATTGGACGCTTCATAAAAGCTCTTGTTCTTAATCATTATGTACTTGTTAGGAAGAATATTGTAAGGAATTCTACACGTCGTCCCATGGGGAAAGATTGTTGGAAATTCACTTTATGTGACGACATTTAAGAATTCCCATTAGTTATCATAGTCACGCACGCTTAGACTAGACTAGGTACAATGTATAGTTTAAGGGTCGTGTGTGACTATATATACCCCTCCTAGGCTTCCAAGGAGGGGTGTTGCTTGTGTTTTCATTTGACTTAAATACATTTTTCTTTCTTTTCACACACAACCTCTCTTCTCTCTCTCTCTCAACAATGGCTACCATCTTCCACCACCCACCTAGACCACCGGATCTATAATAGCAAATCCTCAATAAGAAGACACATTGAACGCACAACGAGTACACGTGACGAACTTCATACCTTCTTTTGATTTGAAGACATTCCGGGATGACATTTGTCATAGCCGCAGAGAAAATCAGTGTTTTAACTCGTGGCGTTATCAATCTCTAAACGGTACACTACTGATTCGATGTTTAATTGTTTGGTTGTTGCAATTATTCATCATCATTATCCTATATGCATTCCTGGGACTTAATTGACTCTAGTGCATCTCCGGAAGAAGATATGTGCATTTTTGGGACTTAATTGACTCTGGTGTTATGATGTCAACTTCATGAATGGGATAAAGTGTCTACTTCAGTATTTGAGCTTCATACTTGGGATTGATTTACTTTCTTCAACTATGTGGGGGAAGAAATGTCTTGATTCTTTCTAGTATGGACAACTTGAACTCTCAGGGGGAAGAAAAATTCAGAATAATTATTTCAATCGTGAGAAGAGAAGTTGTTGATCTACTTGGTGTGCCCCAAACTTTCAATCCCTCTTAGCAACGTTATCATGTTATATGATGGGATTTGCTTGTTAGATTCCGTTGTGCGCTTAGTCATTCTAAGCTTTATTGAAAGCTTTGAAGTTGCTTACGAGGATTGTCGGATTAGGGGGAAGCTATTTAAAAGCTTCTACATCAAGTTTATGTGACATGAATTAGGGGGAAGTTGATTCAGAAGCTTCTCCTTAACCAGAAGTGTATGGGTTACTTAGCTCGTGCCGTTACAGTATTTCTTCTACAAGTTACTTTAAAGATGAGTTATTTTGAAGACGAAGGCCTCAGAAGACTTCATCAGCATTGGACGCTTCATGAAAGCTCTTTTTCTTAATCATTATGTACTTGTTAGGAAGAATATTGTAAGGAATTCTACACGTCGTCCCATGGGGGAAGATTGTTGGAAATCCACTTTATGTGACGACATTTAAGAATTCCCGTTAGTTATCATAGTCACACACGCTTAGACTAAACTAGGTACAATGTATAGTTTATGGGTCGTGTGTGACTATATATACCCCTCCCAGGCTTCCAAGGAGGGGTGTTGCTTGTGTTTTCATTTGAGTTAAATACATTTTTCTTTCTTTTCACACACGACCTCTCTTCTCTCTCTCTCAACAATGGCTACCATCTTCCATCACCCACCTAGACCACCGGATCTATAATAGCAAATCCGCAATTGGTATCAGAGCCTCGGTTCCATCCTTGGATCGTGTTTATTGTTTTCGATTTGGTGGTCTAAATTGTTTCGTGTCTCGTTCTATCACTTTTTTGGTACGATTTGTCACAATTTTTTTGTCACGTCTTATTATTTTTGTCCAAACTGTTTCCATGTTTCTAATCTACTATCTTTTGTCATATCACTATTTTGTCACTGTCCATGGTTTCTATTGTCTTTTCTGGTTTTCTGGTCAAAAGTCAATCAAACATGACAAGTTCTGTCCATGGTGTCCACGCGTTTATACATGTTTTACTGGTTTTCATTGTCTTTTCTTGAAGATGATGTTAAACCCAGTTTTGCCCAGTATAACAGATTCAGAAGATGCATGATCCCAAAATATCGGAAATAGTACAGAACAGATAACAGATCCATTTTAATTTAAAACCATGAAACTGGGTCAAAACCCTTTTCCGATGGGGATTCAGATGGGGATTCCGATGGGGACTCCAATTATGCTTATTCCGATGGTGAGTATTCCAATGGTGAGTATTCCGATGGTGAGTATTCCGATGGGATTATTCGGATAGCCATTCCGATGGGGTGTTTGTTTGATTCCGATGGATACTTAAAAACATTCTGATGGAGATTACAAATCATTCCGATGGTGCATTATTTTTTCTGAAAACATTGCATTGCTTTGACTAAAAAACAAAAACATTCCGATGCAAATGAAATCTTTTGAGGACTCTACCAGACTTTGTTTGACCTCAACTAAAACATTTCACCAACACAGCCGAGTCAACTCGGTCCTTACCGCGTTGACTCAGATGACTCAACACTGAACCAATTTAACTCACCACCTTTTACCTCCACAACACCATCAATCATCTATCCTAATTCCCTTCGACACCTATCCCATCTACAAACTCTCTAAACTCAACATAAAAATAGAAAACATTTAGATCTCAGATTCATTTTTTCGTATTTTGCACATGCAACCAAAGATCTTTTAAGATATATAAATGAAAAAATTTATATCATCATTGACCCATGTTTGGTTTTGCACCAAATTTTTATTTACGAAATAAAATACAGATTTATAACAAAATTGTTATAATCCATATTTTGTTTCGATTCATTATACGAAACTAAATCAATGGTCACTTCAACCCACAAATTAAAATCATGCAGTTCACCTACCCGAGACCAATTATAGATCTTGATTACACTCATCGTCTATGGTTCGTATCATGTGGGATTTGTGATTCGAGATGAGATTGATTTGGTTCATGATCTATATTCGATTGATGATCTATGATCTAGATTTGGTTCATGATAACTGGATTCAGTTTGGGTTGTAATGAACTGAGATGGTGATTCTCTCTTAGATAATACGTGAGGAAGATTTAATAAAATGATGAGTTGTGGCTGCGTTTGATGTGAGATTTGATGGGATTTTGGTGAGGACGGAGGTTTTGAGATTAACAGGATAGATGAGATTAGAAAAGATGTAGTTTGGTAAGAGTGAGAGGTGGGGGCGGAGATAATATGAGTGAATTTAGGGTTGTGGGTGTTTTATCTTCAAATGATGGACCGGGTAGTTTATTTGTACAATGGGTCATGGACTCACATTTTTTAACATTGCAATGGGCCGCATGATTTTTTATATACACACAATTTTTGTATTTTTGTATAAACTTTGTGTAGTTATACTTCGGTCATCATCGGGACGAGACAACAAGTGACGTGACAAAGTGACTAAGTGACGAGATATTGTGACAAAATTTATTTGACGAGACCGAAGAAAAATTTGGGTATATTTTTAGTGACTGCAGATTTTGCTTGATCGGGTATTAATTATGGGAAGTTGAAGACGGATTTTTCGAAGGCGTGAACTTATTTTATCTTTCAAAGATAACTTGCTCGTGCTTAATCTTAGAATGAAGACTTGTTTATCTGGTTTCCGGGTTCGGGGTGGTTGGTTGATGACTCGGATAACTATTACTTAAAGGGGTTACATTGTTGTACTCAGTGTCACGCGCTTAGTCGACGTGGATAATTTCAAGAGGTGTTGTGCTTTAGACTTATTCAGTGATGCATTGAGTACTTAGAGATTTCTCCACCGTTCTTCATTCAACAATAGTGCAAGCTTAAGTCACAAGATCGAAGGATTTTTATTCAGTTTCATGTTTGATGTATCTGGTTCATTCTATCAGTGGTCACTTCAAATTGCTTACAAGTGGGTTGGTAAAGATGGCCATGGAGAGTTTATGAGTAGAGATTTTCGATCAACAGTTGATTCTCACCGAATATAATTAAGCTTATTTATTATTCTCTCGAGATTTTCAGGTTCATGTGCTTACGATTTATTGATGGTTCCGAGTTTCGAAACCATCAAGGGGGAAGAAAAAGACACATTGAACGCACAACGAGTACACGTGATGAACTTCATACCTTCATTTGATTTGAAGACATTCCGGGATGACATTTGTCATAGCCGCAGAGAAAATCAGTGTTTTAACTCGTGGCGTTATCAATCTCTAAACGGTACACTACTGATTCGATGTTTAATTGTTTGGTTGTTGCAATTATTCATCATCATTATCCTATATGCATTCCCGGGACTTAATTGAATCTGGTGCATCTCCGGAAGAAGATATGTGCATTTCCGGGACTTAATTGACTCTGGTGTTACGATGTCAACTTCATGAATGGGATAAAGTGTCTACTTCAGTATTTGAGCTTCATACTTGGGATTGATTTACTTTCTTTAACTATGTGGGGGAAGAAATGTCTTGATTCTTTCTAGTATGCATAACTTGAACTCTCAGGGGGAAGAAAAATTCAGAAGAATTATTTCAAGCGTGAGAAGAGAAGTTGTTGATCTACTTGGTGTGCCCCAAACTTTCAATCCCTCTTAGCAACGTTATCATGTTATATGATGGGATTTGCTTGTTAGATTCCGTTGTGCGCTTAATCATTCTAAGCTTTATTGAAAGCTTTGAAGTTGCTTACGAGGATTGTCGAATTAGGGGGAAGCTATTTAAAAGCTTCTACATCAAGTTTATGTGGCATGAATTAGGGGGAAGTTAATTCAGAAGCTTCTCCTTAACCAGAAGTGTATGGGTTACTTAGCTCGTGTCGTTATAGTATTTCTTCTACAAGTTACTTTAAAGATGAGTCGTTTTAAAGACGAAGGCCTCAGAAGACTTCATCAGCATTGGACGCTTCATGAAAGCTCTTGTTCTTAATCATTATGTACTTGTTAGGAAGAATATTGTAAGGAATTCTACACGTCGTCCCATGGGGGAAGATTGTTGGAAATTCACTTTATGTGACGACATTTAAGAATTCCCATTAGTTATCATAGTCACACACGCTTAGACTAGACTAGGTGCAATGTATAGTTTAAGGGTCGTGTTTGACTATATATACCCCTCCTAGGCTTCCAAGAAGGGGTGTTGCTTGTGTTCATTTTCTTGTTTAATACATCTTTTATTCATTTCACACACAACCTCTCTTCTCTCTCTTTCAACAATGGCTTCCACCATTTACCACCATGTTAGACCACCGGATCTATAATAGCAAATCCACAATGTTCTCTTCGTGTATTCGTGTGTGCCTCCGATAGGCTCACTCATTCCCGATGGCTAAACGATCGCATATCCCAACAACTATAATTCGTCATCCCTGATGTTGTGATCTTGATTTGAAAATAAATTTGAGAACGTTAACAATAGAATGATATGATAAGTTACATCTGCTTCCATCAAGGCTGGGTAAGCACACAATATTTTTAAATGATGAGTGTGAGATATACATTTGTTATTTTTAGTATCTTTTGAATAATTATTGTTATTAGCAGAGATATACTATTGTTATTTTTCTTTAATTATTCATGTGATATCATTTTGATATTGAGATACAGTTCTGCAAGTAAAACCTTTGCAAGACTATTGCTTAATTAACTCAAAACAAATTCATTGTATGCTACCTCTAAAAGACTCGTGAAACGTCATACAAAAAGGACTTACAGACACATTGATAGACACATTCCTGAAGGAGAAAAATATGTATACAGTGTTGGGTCCACTAGATGTGGATTTTGCAGCCTGTCAGGAACGGTGAACGACTTCTGTAATCACAAGTCTATTCATAGAGAGACTCTATACACAATATAAATGCGGAATACAAATACTATAAAGAAGAACAGAATAACTATAAAGACTTGATCCTTTCTAAGGATTTCTAATATTGATAATGACTAGAACTACGTTTTCTGAAGGTGTGTATAACCCTTCTGCCTAAGGTTCCTTTTATACTACAAGGAAACCTTAATACATCATTAAACAAAACGTGTAAAACTGATATGCATATCGTTTCCTAACATATCTCATGCATATCCTAACAGAATAATAAATAAATAATAAAGTTTGACTTTAACTAGGACCAGGAGCACGACTTGCTCCTACTACTACTACTAGGAAAAGGAGGAACTACATACCTCCTAGCCTACCTATTACAATTAATTATTCCAATGGTCCTAACAATCCTCCCCTAAACTTGAATTTGACCTGTTGAGTTCAAGTTTCCTGGTAACACGTGCAATAAAGCTTGAGGATTGAAACAGCAAAAGAAACAGTAGCATCAGCAAGATAAGAAACATAAGAACCGCCGTAACATGGAACACTAGAAGCTTCTCCAAAGCTTGAAACAAATCAGCATCGTGTGGAATCTTTACAGCAACATGAGCAGATTTGATGAGCCTTTACCAAGTAGCTGCTCGCTCTTGGGCTAGCCAGTCTTTCTGGTGGAATAAGCATCACCGTGGGAGACCAGAACCCAGCCCAACTCTTAGAACGTGAATCAATGGTGAGTGGGGGTACCCTGATGATTTTAGGCAAACCATCACAGCCGTCAACGGATTTGATATGTCTTTACCAGAAGCCGTACCCTTCTAGACTCGCCAACTCTCAGCAATGAAGCATCGGTGAGTTGAAAACCCTATAGCTTTAAGCAAGCTATTACAGCTATCAACGGATTTGATAAAATCTTTACCAAGAGCCGTACCCCCTTGGATTAGCCACTTTTCAGTCTAGGACCATGGCAAGTGAAAACCATCCAGTTTTGGGTAACCTGACAACCATCAACGGATTTGAGAATCACACCAGGAGCCCTACCCTCAAGGTGAATCAACTCTTTCTTGTCGGTTAGACATGGTGAGTTGAGGACCATTTGTCGTGAGGACCAAGTCCAACACCAGATGAAACCAGTAACCAGCACAAGTATGAATCAGCAACCGGAACCCAAAGTTTGAATCAGCAGATGGTATTGTATTCACAAGTGTAAAATCCATGATTTGTTTAAATTATAAGCAGATATTATATAAAAAGTATATATTTTTTCTGTTTTTTTTAACTATAATGAATGAAAGTCACAAATCACTTTACATATTGGTGAAAAGAATTGCAGTATTAACAAATGATCAAAAACACAAAACATAAAAACTTACAAACCAACCATATCACAGACCAGAAGCAGCCACCTTATCAGCTTTCAAACGAGCTTGGATCCCTTCCACCAGTGTAGTTGCCATAGAAGACTCATTCCCGGAAGGGGCATTAGAAATCTGCAAGTGACAAGCAAGCATAGCCTCCATCGAAGCAATCGTCAACGGATAATCCAAATCTGTGAGCATGAACACCATAAGACCAGACTCCAACTCTAACATATGCACACCACAGCCCGCATATAACTTCCATCACTGAATAACCCATTGTGGCTGATCCTTCCAGACACCAGAAATAAGAGCATGGGGAGGGGCATCAAGCATCATCTTCAAATCAGCCCATACGCACAGACCAGGCCAGGAGGGAACATCATTAGGATGAACAGGCATGCCAGCATCCACAAACCCATATAAAGCCATAAGATCCTTACGATCTGCCCAGGACAAAATACCTTGCTGACCCGAAGCAAACCGAACAGAACCATCACTATGAGTAATCCTATGAGATACAGTACCAGGTAGAGTCATGGAATGCGTAACCGTCCAACCGGTAATATATCCATTACCCAAAGGCAAATCGGAGTCACTATCAGAAGCTGCATCAATAAGATTTTCGGGAGCACGATTCTCATAGGGAACAGTCTTGACACGTCGAGCACGTCGAGCAAATTTCTTGCGAATGGAACGGCGAGGAGTGGGATCACTAGGCGAGGGTTCAACCTTTACCTTTACCTGAGCAGCAGGAGTGGGAGCAGTAGAAGTAGAATTAATAGTTTGCCCACCCAAAGGATCAACAGGAGCTGCACCAGAAGAAGGAATAGGTTGAGGACCAGGCACGGGTGGTGATGGTGATGCCATAGCAGGTGTAGCAGTGGTGGTGGTAGTGGTAGCATATGTGGTGGTGTAGTAGGACCTAGAGAAGAAACCGGAGGAGAAACCAAAGGAGTAGGGGTGGTACCAACTGTAGAAGCATCAACAACCGATGGAATAGCAGCAGAACCAGGAGTAGTATCAGATGTAGAACCAGTAGCAACAGCAGGTTGAGAAGTAGGCACCACACGTGGAGAAGGACGATAGATGAATCGTTCCAGAATTGGGGTGCTCTGATGCTTGATCATTCGTTCATAGAGCGCCTTAAGCTCATCAAAAGACAAAGCCCTAACCCGGTCCCACGTCCAACCAGTAGTGAAATAGGCAGCAGTCTGGTACTTCACATACCGCTGCATCTGCTTTTGCTCCTCAGCTTTCGACAAAGGCCTGTTCTTCCGCTTCTCACGAAGTTGTGCAGCAAGCGCCAACTGCTGCTTGCGCATTAATACCATGGCTCGAGGAATACAGTTATGCTCATTCACATCCGAACCCAAGAGATCAGTAAAATGGGAATAATCCGTGGTAAGAATAGTCAACACCCGCATCCAATCGCTATCATTCCAATGCATAGCATCATGCTGCACCTGTTCACGTCTCTGCTGTTGAAGCGCTTCCTCCTCAGCCCGAGCATCTTGATCAATTTTGTCTTGCATCCGTTGAGCAGCCTCCTCACCCAACCTATCCTCCTCAAGTTGTCTGCGTGTACGCTTGCGAGGTGGTGAGGGAGCATTAGTCATGGGGGCCTTCCCCTTTGGATCATGAGATGGACCAGCAGTGGAACCAACAGTAGGACCAGCAGCAACTTCCATTGGTGTGGGAACAGCAGCAGGAGAAGGAATGCTGGAGGAAGTAGGAGGAATCGGCAGATCATCATACAACTTATCAGCAAAGGCAGCCTTTGCCAACAAAGTCAAACCATCCTCAACACGATCCTTAACCTCCTCATCAGAATCAGAGTGAACCACATGCTTCTTCCGTCGCCTTTGCTGTGTTTCCAAGGCTTTGATCCGGTCAGCCATGGGAAGAACAAATTCCCGAGTAAGCTTACGGTGTTGATTCAAATCGGCTTCCAAGGAAAGAATCCGTGCATGATACTTGTGCATAAGATCAAGTAAAGAAGTAAGTGTAATAGGCTCCTCCGCTTTCCCACCAAGAGGACTTGGGTCTAGGAAGGCTTCATTGGAACCAGAAGCAATAAAGGGGTCATCATTATGAGCACCAGCACCAGAAGGCTTATCAGAAGAGGGTGGAGCAGGACTAGGAGGGGGAGTCTC
Organism: Glebionis coronaria; assembly: GCA_025667525.1. NCBI lineage: Eukaryota > Viridiplantae > Streptophyta > Magnoliopsida > Asterales > Asteraceae > Glebionis > Glebionis coronaria. Next base: position 540,561,132 of record CM046879.1, read on the forward strand.
CACAAATGGAGACGAATGTGGCAATGAAGAAGGAGCAGCCTTGTAAGTGGATGGCCTTTCAACCACCACCTCCTCAACCGGCTCTTCCTCAACCACATGAGGTGCACCACCAGCATGATCCTCCTCCTCCATTGGGTCATCACCTAATTGAGGTTCCTCCTCGGCTTGTTCAACCGGAGGAACAACATCAGGAGGACCCTGAGCAAGGCCCAACATGGCATCAGTAAGGGGCCTCCACTCCCCGCTAAACCCATAGGCCATGTTATAGTATACTTTAGCAGTAAGCTTAGAAGGCTCATGTTCCGCCCTATCACGAGGTATACAAACAAGAATCTGTTGTAAAAACCTAGGATACATTAGAAACTTCTTCCTAGAACCAGCACTAGACAGATTGCTAACCATCCCATCAAAAAAATAATGAGAGAAATTAAATACCCTACCCTGTGCTTAGCATATTAGACCAGTAGCCAAAGGAGTAGGAAAAGCATCCCAACTCCCAGACTTGGGGCTTAAACAATGAATCAGAAAGTGCACTAGAAGCTTCCATTGGGGGGAAAACCGATTCTTTTGGAAGTTAAACTTCCCCCCATGATTATATCCAATAGCAGCCATCCCCTCCAACACCTCCGCATTGGGGATGGAAACAACACCACCTTCATCTTGAAGATGAAGGGAACTACGAATAGAAGCTTCAGAAACCACGTATGAACGTCCATCTATGGTAGCATGGAGTTCACGTAGACGACCAACCACAGCCACAAGACGAGCAGAAGCCCAAAACTGACGAATGACACTATCATAAACAATGGGACAAATAGTAAAAGAATACCTGAGGTTTGAAGCCTCAATAAAGTCCAGAATGTCAGTGAAATCATCACGGTGTGGACCATCTCCTAGATAAGCGACCTTATTATGAGCAGGTTGGTATACCAGGGCAGCCATGGATGTTGATTAGTAGGAATGCAAGATGATTTGTTAGGGTTTGAGCGAGTAGGATCGGATGTGTGTGTGTTATGAGTGAGATGAGTGAGTCAAGGAAGGTTAATTGACCATAAATAATGGTGGGAGTAACTGTTCATTGACCCCTAATAATGGGGGTTTCCCTTTCAAATTAGGCAGTTAATGCAAAGTAACAACTTGCCCCTTTGAACACCATTTGCAAATTCCAATTTACCAAAGTTAAATAAGAGGATATATACCAGAATTTGAATGCGTTGACTAAAAGTCAAAGCGCACAATGGTCAATACTAGAAGCAGAATGTGGTCAACAGAAGTCAACAAAGTGAACAGTGTCCCAAACCAGGACCAGAAGTCAACCACCACTTGACAAAGAAGGATTTGTATCCATTAGTAGCCAACTAATGATGACTAGAAGCTAACCAATAAGGACTAGAAGCCAGTCATGTATGAATATAACCATCAGAAGTGAGCAAAAACCTCCACCAGGAGTAACACACACCACCAGAACCCATTCAATATGTTGTTAAAATGTACCAATATGTTAGTCTGTGAAAATAAATATGTACCCTAAGCCTCCCCTTAGGCTTACCCTCCCCTCAATCCTAGATCTCAAGGATTGACCATCCCAATGTGAACCACCAAGTGGTTGAACCGAGGACCATCAAAGGCTTTTGTCAACAAATCAGCAACATTATCATCCGTATGAACTTTAAGAACCTGTATCAATCTCTTCTCATTGGCATCCCGTATAAAATGGTGCCGAATTTCAATATGCATTGTACGTTGATGAAAAACAGGATTCTTCACAATGTAAATAGTGCTTTGATTGTCAATGAAAATTTTGGTGTTCATAAAATTGAACCTATAATCCAACATTTGATTTTGGATCCACAAAACTTATCCACAACAGCTAGCAGCAGCAACGTATTCAGCTTCTGTTGAAGAAGTAGCTACAATCGTCTGTTTCTTGCATTGCCATGAAATAAGTCTTCGACCCAAAAATTGACAACCACCAGTAGTAGATTTTTTGTCATTATTAGCACCTGCATAATCACTATCACTATATGATTCAAGAACAAAAGGTGATTCTTTAGGATACCACAAGCCAAGCTTGGGTTGAGCCTTGATGTACTTAAAAATCTTCTTGACTGCATTCAAGTTAGAAACCGTTGGAGCCACCTGATGTCTAGAACAAGCACTTACTGCAAACATGATATCCAGACGTGATGCAGTCAAATACATGAGTGAGCCAATCATAGACCTGTACATGTGAACATTTACCGGAGGATCTGGCTCATTCTTGAGTTTGACTTTAGCAACTTCATAAGGAGTTGCTGCTGGTCTAAGAGGATCCATGTCAAACTTCTGAATGATCTCATGAACATATTTATCTTGACTTATGAAGATCCCATACGACTGTTGCTTGACTTGAAGACCAAGGAAGAAGGAAAGCCATCCCATAGCACTCATCTGAAATTCGCCTTTCATTAGTTGTTCAAACTCATCACACCATTCCTTCTTAGTAGAACTAAAGATAATATCGTCTACATAAACTTGAACGAGGATAATGTCCTTGGTGTTCCTCTTAAGAAATAGTGTTTTATCAATTGTGCCTCTTCTATAGCCATTCTTTAACAAGAAAGTTGAAAGACGCTCATACCAAGCTCTAGGAGCCTGATGTAGTCCATAAAGAGCCTTGACCACCTTGTAAACTTTCTTGGGATGTAGTGGATGTTGGGTCAAAAGTTGATGAGTCAAACACTATGGAAACAAGAAAGACCAAATAGGAAATTATCACTGCTAGAATTCCCACTGCTGGAGATCCCCCTGCTGGAATTCCCCCTGCTGGAGTACTTGCCCCTGCTAGTGATAAGTATGAAGATTTGGTCAACACAGGATAAGAATGAATAAGTCAGTTTTGATTTAGTCATTATTACTTTATTTAGTTTCCATGTATCCCTGGGTTCCTTGAGTTATAAAAGGAACCACCAGGCATAGGTTTTATTCATTACTTCCAATACACAAAATGTAACCTACTGCTTGTTTGATCTCTAGGTGTGGGATTCAATGTACACACACCTAGAGTAGTTTGTGTTAATTAAATAATACAAACTCTCTTTGGGAATCTTTCATCTTTGTTAAACATCTTGTTCTTGATTAATTGTGCAATTCCGCTATGTTAATTCATATGTACAATTGATCATCCTAGATAAAACGGTTTCGACTGTTTGAGTCTAACGATCTTGGATTCAACATGTGGTATCAGATCGGGTGGCTCGATATCTAGGTGAATCAAGATGTTTAATTTTGTTGCTGTGAAGATGTTTTAGGGTTTATTGAGAGGGAAGGAAAGTAGAGAGAGAAAGTAAGATTAGATTAATGAATAAGTGTGAAATGAATGAATGACCAACCCCTCCTAACATGCTAGGAGGGGTATATATATAGCCCACCCTACATGTGGGCTATATGGACTATACATAACTAAGTGGATCACGAGCCCAATACATAATTATCATTGGAGCGACCGATCCTTCATAAATACGTAAAACGTATTTCCAACAATCTCCCCCTAAGGGAGGTCGCTCCAAGTTACAAAGTTCTAAATATTCTATAGCTCGTGATCTATGCTAATAATGATGTGACCGAGACTTTCTTTGGGAAAACACATTTCCAACAATCTCCCCCTAAGGGAGGTCACACCATTTTACAAAATCTTAAACCTAGCATACTATGCTTGAGTCTTCGATCTTGTTCTTGTGAATATGCTTGATGTGATCTTTGACTTTAGTCTTGAGCATGTTTCCTTGCCTTGACCTTGTGCATTCATCACTTGTGAAATTTGCCTCTTCGTGACTTCATGTTCCACATACTTATACCTTTAAATTCTTGAAAGCTTCAGAGTTTGATACAGCGGAAGACTTGACCTTCGGGCTTTCTTGAATTTGTTGAAGTACTAAGTGTATGTAGTATAAGCATGTGGTGACGACTTCTTCTGGATTATACACCGCAATGCCACCTTTTTGTTACGCTGCATAAGACAGTTAGCAACAAACAATATGCACGGATGAAATGGCCTTGAACATTTCATTCTAATTCGGTAGCATTTTACCTCCGGTCGGTGAAGACCGTTGGACGATATTAAATATCGTACTTGTGGCAGGTAGTTTCAATTAAGAACCTCCTTGACAAGATTTCGCGGGTAAACCCGTTCTCTTTACTCGACCGTCCAAAGCTGACTGCGAACGTAAAGAGTGAATCATTTGGATAATACTATCCGCATGATTTGAAGCCGTCAATTCATGTTCCTGGAACAAGTGAAGTTCAATTAAGAACCGCACCATCGTTGCTTTCCAGTTGTCACTAGCTTGATTCATAAAGAATCTCGCAAGTTACCTACCAAGTGCTGTTAGATGTTAACACTAGAAGGATTTCCACTCGTCACTGTGATCAATAAAGAGTCACTCTGAGTGTTCTGGCAAGATCATATGATAATGCGTAGAGGCCTGGAACGTGTTTAAATTCATTTAAGAATTAAACCACTGTTGCTTTCCAGTTATCACAAGTTTGATTCATAAAGAATCACACAAGTCACCTACCATGAGCTTTTTGATATTCGCTCAAGAAGGATTTCCATCTTCATTGTAAATACTTTCGTATTACTCGGATGTTCAGGCAAGATCATGAAGATTTTGCGTAGGACTCTTAAGAACTTTCTTACTTTTCACAGTGTGTGAAGAAGCAAGTAAATATGAAAGTGTGTCCTAATGAGATATTTGATGATCTCAAATGGCTCTAGACTCGATCGTGCATTTTGGATTTTTAGTGATCGGAGGCTGGAGAGGAGTGCCACCTTTTCAATACCAATTTATTCGGAGTGAATAAACCAGTAGATAATGTGTTGATCTCCGTGTGATTAAAACAAATACCTTTTGAGAGATATTTGAGTTAGCTGGGAAGGGTTGTGCATTGCATCACTGGGTCCATGATGTCTTTCTTCAATACCGAGAATCATTAGCAAAAATGACCTCAATAGCATATGTATTGACCCGGTTTCTGCCTAAAGTTGTAAGGAGGGCTTCTTTCTTTACACCCTTTATCTTTACAATTCTTTTTCATTCTTCAACCCCTTCAATGCTTACCAATACGTCATAACTAGCACCTTGTTGTGATTGTTCCAGTGCTAACTTAAGTACTTGGTCGGCATTCAGCTACGTTCACAATCTTTCTCCATCTTTCCTAAGGACTACTATTTTCTAGCTATGGAATGTCCTTGGGAAGATTCCTCCGGTTCTAGAGAAATCATTGGACTTTAACCTATCCTACCATCCTTATGTCACCACAATCTTCATCGTCGTGAAATAAATGGGTTGCGGGTAAGTATAAATCACTATGAAATCCATTTTGAAGTGAAAATCCATTTTGCTCCCCCTTAACATATGCTACGATATTCGAAAACATTTCGCACATGTCGGGATGAGCTAACACGTTAAGTCAAACCATTTAAGATTGATCATATCCCATATTAAATCACATTTTCTCCCCCATATTAAAAATATTAACCCAATCGATGTTTTTAATATCAATTGATTTAATAGCATTTTAAGAAAAATTTGGGAAGAAAAATGCAAGTCCAATTATCTTCATGAATTTAACAAGCTCCCCCTCAAATTAATGAGGGTGTACTTGAAACGTAAATTAAATACCTTTTAAACACAAGTGTAAGGTATTTATTACGTGCAAAGATCATAGATAATAATGAATTCACAAGATTAGCAATGTACGAGGTTGGACCTGAATAATGGAGAACAGCATATGAAAGAAGCACATGGTTCTTGTTCACGAATGTTGGTCACCTCGTCACGTCCCCGAGAAAATTAATTCCCGTTGTTGAGTCAAAGCTTTCCGGTGAAATGCTTGACTTGAGTATGAAAAGCGGGTTGCTATCTGAAATAATAGCAAACCATTTTGAGCATGTTTTAAAAATTTGAACTTCTGCTCGAACTTTATTTACAACCCCGTGTCATTATTGAATGACATTTCTAGGTTCGTAAATATTATCGATTCCAGAAGACATGCTCGTGTTATCAAAACGTTTTTGAACACACAATTTTGAAAGATTTAGAAAAACCTTTTGAGAAATTCTCGAAAAATTGTGTTCAATGTTTTGAAAAACAATTACTTGAGCTTAAGATGTTGAATATCTTAAAAGCGAGCTCAAGTCCGAGAAGTTGTGAACTTCCCGTTGTTAAGGATAAGTTACCATCGGCGATAAACTTTCCTTTTATCTGAAGAACGAGTCCTAAGCTGACATTTACTTAGAAGTCGTTTTCATGAGCTTGAAAAACTTTGAATGTTTTAACGTAAAGCTCATGACCGAGAAAGGTGAATTTCTCGTTATGAGGAAAAGTTCTCTTATTTAAAAGATTCACTTTCCTTTCTGAGCTTAAAACCTGGAATGTTTTAATACAAGCTCATGACCGAGAAAATTTAATTTCCCGTTACGAGGATAAGCTATCTTTAAAGATAAGCTTTCCTAAAATTGAAGTCAGAGTTACAGTCTGATATTTAACTGTAAGTCATATACACGAGCTTAAAACCTTTGAATGGTTTTAATGTAAGCTCGTGTCCGAGAAAATTTAATTTCTCGTTGTAAGGATAAGTTTATCATCGGCGATAAACTTTCCTTTATTTGAAGAACGGGTTACCATCTGATATTTAATGATAAACCATAATGCATGAGCTTAAAAAACTTGGAATGTTTTTGATATAAGCTCATGCCCGAGAAAAATGAATTTCTCGTTTTTAGGATAAGTTTATCATCGGCGATAAACTTTCCTTTCTTTGATGAGCGAGTTACAGTCTGTTATGTGACTGTAAGTCCTTGTGCAGCTTAACCATGAATCCCCTGAGACATTTGTTTCTCTGATATCTGCTTCTTCAGCAACCAAACTCTAAGAGTGTCCTTAGTTGAACGGTACACAACGATTGGACCGCTTCGTTCTTTTGGAACATCAACTTTGGTACCTGCATTCTCATTAGGAGTTTGTATACTTTTGCATGGGTTAGAGATATCTATTTTTGAAGCACGTGGGGGTTCACAGTTGGCTTTACTTGTGTCAGAGGTGGCCTGAGGGGATGATTCACTTGTCTTAGTTGGCAAACGTTTCCTTTTATAGAAAATCTTAAGTTCGGGCTTAAGTGATGTATCATCCTTTGCAATTTCCTCCCTAGTAGTCTTCGTAGAATCAGAGGCTATCCTAGTTAAAGGGCACTCGTTTCCTACAAGAGTAAAAGTTCTACCAGTGGGGCGCCAAACTTTACCAAAGGGTTTGATTTTAGCTATCCACTGGGACTTAATTCTAGCACGGGAGTTCACCTCATCAAGTAATTTCTTGACACAAGCATCATGATTTGCCGTAAAGACACATTTTCTACATGTTTTACAAGTAGCATATTTAATGTCTGAATAATTCCTAGATGATTGATCGATGCTCCTAGAAGATGGCATGCTACGGTTAGCAGTGTTGGGTAATCTAGAAGGCATCTGACTAGGTTGGACATTGCTATCTCTTACATGTGTCTTTTGAATAGCTTCCCTTTGACCAAATTTGTGGCAAACGTCATTTGAACTAGTTCTAGACGTGGTCTTGATATTTTTAGGGAAACTAGAGGCAATCATATGATTTGGTCTTGCTAAAGCTGGAGTGATCACATTGGGCCTAGTTGCTGGAGTGACAGTTCTAGAAATATGACCCAAATCAACTTGGGAGGCAAACCGCGGTCTCGAGGATTGTGATCGCTCGGATCCAAATGCAGTAGGTTGTCTGACAGTCGGTTGTCTGACGAACTGATTTGTAGGCGGTTTCCCCAAGATTGATGGTTGTTCAAGCTTAGTGTCCACACTAGGTCCTCTATTTTTCCTTAACTCGTTTTTCAACGCGGCTATAGCAAAGACCTTTTCCTGTACTTGGGCTTTTAAATTCTCATTCTCTTTGAGCACGTTATCTTGGGATGCCAACTTAGATTCAAGCAGTTGAATTTGTTTCAAAAGATTATCCTTTTCAGCTTTAGAATCTAAAACAGTTTGATCCAATTTTCTTTCAAGAACAACGTTTGATTTTTCAAGTTTTTCAAAGTATGTTTCAAATTTGACCGTTTTCTTAGAAAATTCAAGTTTGGCATCCTCAAAATCTTTTGATTGCCGAGCTACGATCGTTTCGAGCTCTTTAATCTTGGAATCAGAAGCAGACAATGAAGCAGTTATAATACACTTTTCATGATGTACTATAGCATTCTGAACAATCTCTCCCCCATTATGACTTACATCGGATGAATCAGAAGTGGTATTTCTATCACTCTTTTCCATCCCATGGTTGTCATAATTAGGTTCAGAATGCTCAATATGCGGCATGTTATCAGCATATACATCATAACCAACATCACATTGTACCATGTTTGCAGGCTCTTCGTCATAAATGGGTAAGGTGTCATCAAGAGAAATCTCGTGAACATTCCCTGACGTACCACTGGTATCATGTTGTGCTCCTGATTCCGTGCTCTTGCCATCTTTAGGCTCCAAGTTTTCAACCGTATGACAATTCTCCTCTTGCATCTGCGGCATTGATTCTTGCACTCCATGATCATACGTTTGCTGAAGTCGAGATCTTTCATAAATCGAAGACGAGACCGATGACATGAGTTTCAAAATCGTATCACGGAAGACTCGAAGTTCAGTATGTGTATCTCGAAGAAATGATTGGCAAATCAATGAACTTTCAGGCTTGATGATATTAAATTGGAGGAAAGGCGTGAGGTGTGTCACAAGAGCCTTATATGCAAGTACCGATGCAGAGTGATTAAAGTTTCCATGGTTGAGTTGCTCGGCGAGTTGGGTCAAAGCGGTGAAAATTGAGTCGATGAATATATGACGATCTTGTCCAAAGATTGTCACAAATTCGCTCCTTCCTTGAATCCTCGAAAGAGTGATCAGATGATACTGAAGCATTTGAAATGAAGTGATGCCACTTTTTCTAGCGTTGACTTGCACTTGATGCAATTCTCCCTTGTTCGATTTGACCGAATCCATTGAAAATCGAGGAAAGATAAACGTGGTAAATGTCGAAAGACCAATACGATACTTGACAAATCGTGGAGAAACCAAGAAAAATGAAATTCACAGGATTTATCCATGTTAACTTTCAGAATAACCGCCTCAACAATTTTTCAAAATATCATAAAATTTTTCAAAATAAAAATTTGAATAAAAATAAAAATATGAATTGATAATCAAAATTAAAAAATATAATATCCAAAATAGAAATTTCAAAATAAAAAAGAAAAAGAAATAAAATTTAAAAGATAATAATAAAAAGGATAAAACTAAAAAAATACTGATTTGATTTAGAAAATATAGAAAAAAAAAATCGGATTTTGTTTTTGTAAAAGGAATTTGAAAATTACGTTAACTAAAAAAAAAAAATTACTTAATTTAAAAAATAAAAATGTAAAACTATAACAAATCTTTTAAATTTGTTTTGACTTTTAAACAAATCAACAAAGCGTTTTAAAACACGTCTGATATATTGGAATGTGGAAATAAAACGTGTAACAAAATAACACAGATATTAAAAATGCTCCCTTGTTTTCTCCGTCCACTTAAAACACGTGGCCCCAAAAATCGCTTTGTAACCTCCGCCCCACAATATATCAATTCCCAAAAATTTCTCTTGTTATCTCCGTCCCTTGAAACCTTATCTCCCTTCTCTCTTAACTCTCACTCACTTGAAAACACACACAGAAAAAAGCCCTAATTTCTCTCTCTAAACACAGCTAAACCCAGAAACTATAACTAAGCAACCCTACGCAGCCACCAAAGTAATCAAAAAACACCTCTGAGATTTCGTTTGACCGAGCTCCAGTTGTGAAGAAAACAATCTTAAAGATCCTTTATGGGGTCTCAGGTAGGTGATTTAATTTATATGTTGAGTCCTTCTCTCCTTCTGTAGCGTCTTTCTTGTGGTTTTCTTTCGGTTGTGATTTTCTAAAATGGGTCTCGTGTTGGGGTGTCCGAGAGAGTTAATAGTCGTGTGGTGTTGTGAGAGATTTTGATTTGGGGTTTTGGGTTAGTCTGGGTAAATGAGTCGAGAGTTTGTTTTGGTAAACGTTAAGAGTTGAGGGAAAGACGAGAGATTGTCGAGAGTATTGTGTTGTGTTTGTTTTTGTTGGGGATAGAGGGTGTTTTGTTGTTCGAGGGAGGGTGCGAGGGATGTGAGAGACGAGAAGTATTTGGAGTTTTGAGTCGAGAGAGTGAGGGTGGGTAGGTGTCGAGAGGTCTTTGGGTTGTTTGGGGTGAGAGTGGTTTGAGACGAGGGTGTCGAGGTGGTTTTGTCGAGAGAGAGTGGAAGTTTGTGTGAGGTGTGATGTCGTGACGAGGGTGAGAGTGTAACGTGAGTCAAGTTTGTGTCGAGAGGTGTTTGGTTTTTGTTGTCGTGACAAGTCGAGGGTGATGTGTTTCGAGAGTGTTTTGGTTTGGTTTGTTAATAGAGGGTGAGGGTCTGTCTGGTGTCAGTTTGTCGAAAGGGAAACGAGAGGTGAGTGGGGTTCGAGTGTAGGAGAGTTTTGTGTGAGGGGTGTTTGGGGGTAACGAGGGAGTTGAGGGGAAACCGAGAGGGTTTGTGTGAGGGTTGAGTCGAGAGAGGGAGTCGAAAGATTGGGTAAATAAGTCACTGTTTTGGGTCGAGTTGTTGTTAAAGCCTATTCGGAAGTTTTTCTATTCGGAAGATATTTTCTATGCGGAAGTTTTTTCCTATTCGGAAGTTTTGGTCTATTCGGAAGTTTTTTCCTATGCGGAACTTTTGTGTCATGCGGAACTTTGTGTCATGCGGAACTTTGTGTCATGCGGAACTTTGTGTCATGCGGAACTTTTTGTCAATTCGGAAAAAATGTGTCTATTCGGAAAATATGAGTCAATGCGGAAAGTTTTGTTGATTCGGAAAGTATGTCTATTCGGAAAAAACGACCATTCGGAAAAACTGAAATCAGACCACGGGATGGATCAAACCTGACTGATGACACTTGACAAATTTTGGACTGAGTTTGACAGATTTGGACAATAGACAGATTTGACAGATTGACTAATGGACGAGTTAATCAGAATGGACTTTTTGACTGTTTTGGACTGAGAAAAAAAAAACCTTTGGACTGATAACTGATCTAAAAAAAATTTGATTAAAAATAATTAAAAAAATGACTGATTAAAAAATAAAAAAAAACTGATATGAGTTACAGATCCATAAACAAAAAAACAAAACTGATTGATACGAAAATTTTTTTAAAAAAAAACTGATTATTTAAAAAATTGATTATAAAAAACAATAATAAAAAAAAAAAAAAACAACACACGTAAAAATAAAACTAATAAAAAAAATAAAAATAGATAGAATTGATAGAAGAAAAATAGATAACTTTATTAAAAAATTTGATAGGATTTATAAAAATTGATAAAAAAAATTGATCAATTGATGAAAAGATGGATAGAAAATTAGAAAAGAAGGGATTTTTACCACCAAATCAAAAGATAAAAAAGCAAATCCTAAGATTCAACCATGGCTCTTGATACCAATTGAAGGCCTACTTATTCTAAGGATTTGTTAATGGATGGATTAGATCTATGGATTTGGTGGAAGAGATGGGGAAGAAGGAGATTAGGTGTAGAGAGAGAAAGGAGAGGGAAGGAAAGTAGAGAGAGAAAGTAAGATTAGATTAATGAATAAGTGTGAAATGAATGAATGACCAACCCCTCCTAACATGCTAGGAGGGGTATATATATAGCCCACCCTACATGTGGGCTATATGGACTATACATAACTAAGTGGATCACGAGCCCAATACATAATTATCATTGGAGCGACCGATCCTTCATAAATACGTAAAACGTATTTCCAACATTTGGGATCAATTAAGGCTGTGATATATGTTGCTGTATAAAACATATGGGACGAATGGAGGTGTTCGGTTAAGATCATATTGTTATACAACAAAGCATTTATCATATAACAGCAAAGAAAGTGTGTGCGTCCATACTTGAAGGGTGACGCAGAAGCATATTAATTGGTCTGACTATTGTTTCTGTGTTCACTCGACAAAATAATAAAAGGTTATGATATTCATTTGTTTGATCTTGTGGGACAAACGAATAGAAAAAGAAATGGGCCATTCACTTACATTGAAGATAACAAGGACAATGACGTGAAGTATTATTAAAATAACCTCACGTGACATATGAGTGAACACAAGGACAAGTTATTGTGTTTTGGATTCATTTATGTTCACATGAGTAATACGAATTTAACAAACAAGTTATATTCAAGAGAGTATATTAGTGGGCCATGATCATTAATGGTTCACGAAGGTATTGTTTGTATCGTTCTTGTTGGTTATCAAAAAGGCAAGGAATTATATCATGGATGCAGATCAGCAGGTCAGAGACGACAAGGTACATGTGGGAATATAAACAGAAGAAACGCAGCAAAAACTTTTTCACCGTAGGTAAAATGTTTTTGTTATTTATCACCTGTTATAAATTCATTCCCATTAAGTGTGGGTTTGACACAGTTAATAACAAAAACAGTGGCATTTACATTTTCCCCTGCTTTTGAAAAAGTTCCCCCTGCTTTCATTAAAATTTCCCCCTGCTACGATCCCCCTGCCTTCAATAGATCCCACTGCTTTCATTAATAGATTCCCACTGTTTTTGAAAGTTCCCCCTGCTGTCAGACATGAGTTTTGGGACAGCAAGGTTTTGGAGTTTGGTACATTCACAGCAACTGGTTTAAAGGTATAAAGGCTTGATTTAATTTTATTGATTACGAAGAAAAGTTCTTATTATTTATTTGAAGACGAGGTAGATTTTCGCGGGTATGTGTTTTATGCTTAAACACCTAGTGACAAAGTGATACAAAGATCTAGGAATGTGTGATTTTTCTTATGGTACTCTATGCACATATTTCCTATCACTTGAAGGAGTTACATTATTGTGCTCAGTGTCTCATGTTCATGAAAAATGAGGATTTAGTATATTCCCCTCTCTGTCACGTGGTTAGTACAAGATATGAAATGCAAGTTTGGGTTATTCTTCTTCATCATCAAGTAAGTTATAATCAATTTTCTTCATATGTAATCATTACATAAAGCCTACAGAATTTGAAGATTCAAGATGCTTGACAAAAGTCGTTCTTATTTGTTCTATTCAACCATAATGAAGTTGTTCTTCAAAGTTACTACTGGTTGGGTACGTATACTATTAGTCATTAAAAGATGGCACTACATGCTAATTTCTGGTGCTGCTCTCATCATGGATGGTACTACATAGTATTTGTTTCTACAAGTGGTTAGTTCTTTGTTTGCTTCTTATGGTTGATACATCTACTTTTGGTCAAAATAAATGGTTAGCACACTTTAAGGGGAAGCTCATTTGTTCAAGTGTTAATCATTTACATATGACATCAAGGTGGAGATTTTTGCTACTGTTCATTGGTATTACTACAACTAATGTGAGTATCTACTGCTCAAAATCATTTTTTATTAGGAGGTGTTCCCTATGTGCTTCATGGAGGGTATTTTGAAAAGTAGAATACTTAGGTTTGATGTATGATATTGGTTAGTAGTAGTTGAAAATCAAGGTTGTTCACATAGAAGACCCCTATTTGATCATGTCAAAAAGGGGATGTTATCTACAAAGAATGTTCAACCTGTTGATCTTTGGTGTTGTATCTTTAAGGGGAAGTGTTTTGACATCATCAACTAGGGGAAGATTGTTGGGTCAAAATTTGATGAGTCAAACACTATGGAAACAAGAAAGACCAAATAGGAAATTATCACTGCTAGAATTCCCACTGCTGGAGATCCCCCTGCTGGAATTCCCCCTGCTGGAGTACTTGCCCCTGCTAGTGTACTTCCCACTGCTAGTGATAAGTATGAAGATTTGGTCAACACAGGATAAGAATGAATAAGTCAGTTTTGATTTAGTCATTATTACTTTATTTAGTTTCCATGTATCCCTGGGTTCCTTGAGTTATAAAAGGAACCACCAGGCATAGGTTTTATTCATTACTTCCAATACACAAAATGTAACCTACTGCTTGTTTGATCTCTAGGTGTGGGATTCAATGTACACACACCTAGAGTAGTTTGTGTTAATTAAATAATACAAACTCTCTTTGGGAATCTTTCATCTTTGTTAAACATCTTGTTCTTGATTAATTGTGCAATTCCGCTATGTTAATTCATATGTACAATTGATCATCCTAGATAAAACGGTTTCGACTGTTTGAGTCTAACGATCTTGGATTCAACAGTGGATCTACAAAGCCCTTAGGTTGAGTGACATAAACTTCCTCATCAATCTTGCCATAGAGAAATGCACTTTTGACATCCATCTGAAAAACTGTAAAGCCCACATAAGAAGCAAAAGCCAAAAACAGACGAATAGCCTCAATCCTAGCAACCGGAGCAAAAACTTCAGTGTAGTCAATGCCCTCAATTTGAGTGTGTCCCTGTGCGACAAGCCTAGCTTTATTCCTTACTACAATTCCCTGTGCATCTTTCTTGTTCTTGAGAATCCATTTGGTATTGATTGCTGTCTTTCCATCTGGTAAGTCAACTAGAATCCAAACATTCTGAAACAAGAATTGCTACATTTCCTCCTGCATAGCCTCCACCCAACTTTGATCCTCAAGAGCATGAGTGACTGATCTAGGTTCCACCTGTGAAAGAAAACAAGCAAACAAACAGTGTTGAAAGTCCGTATGATTATTACGCTTTTGATCTTCAATATAGCTCACAAGAGCATGATGATCAGACGAGGCCTTCTTATGCATTCTGCGTGTCTTGACAGTAGAACCAGGATCACCAATGATTTAAGTAGTAGGGTGATCTTTGTGTGATTGCAACACTGGATTGGAAGCTACCTCCACTTCTGGTGCCAAGTTATTGAGATCCCCAACAAAGTCATCATCATATGAAGCAGCGTTGAAAATGACATCTATTGGTTGTTTATGAATATCATCCAGCGTGGTAGAAGACTTCTTTTGATGGTTCCCAAATCAGAAGGACTGTAGAATCGAGTATGGGAAGCAGACTCACTAGCCGGACTACCAATAGGTGTTAAACTTGCACTAGGAGTAGTAGCTGGGGTACTAGGAGCAGCTTTGTCAGTAGGCGTATGCAAGGGAAACTCAAAGCCACCTTGAGCAGCTGCTGTAGTAGCTTCTTGTTGTTGTTTGAGTAGGGTGTCAAGAGCTACTTGTGAATCCAATACATCCAATGGAGTTGCATCACTAGGAGGAGTAGGAGAGACTGTGGTGGAGTAGGATGGAACAACAAAAATATCATCCTCGTCATCTGAGTCGGAAAGACTAGATTGAGCACCTGTACTAGAAGTTGCAAACACTTGTGGACCTGCATCATGGTTAGTTTTGAAACTAAAATATCCTAATGAATCACTAAGATAATCAAGATCAAAATATCATTCAGGACCCTTGCCTTGGATGTTTGACTTCTCCTCAAAATACCTGAGATTTATAGTTTCAATTACTCGCTTGGCTTGGAGATTGTAGACACGATAAGCCCGAGAGTGAGCTGAATATCCCACAATGTATCCTTCATCTGCCTTACCATCAAACTTCCCCAAATACTCACTAGTATTCAGAATGGTAACAGGACACCCAAATGGCTTCAAATGAGCAATATTTGGAACTTTGGCTGTTAGTAGCTCATAAGGAGTCTTCTTGTGAGGATTTGTAATAGAAACTCTATTCAAAACATAACTTGCAGTATTAACAGCTATGTCCAGAACATG
The DNA here is from genome assembly GCA_025667525.1 of Glebionis coronaria. Classification (NCBI taxonomy): domain Eukaryota; kingdom Viridiplantae; phylum Streptophyta; class Magnoliopsida; order Asterales; family Asteraceae; genus Glebionis; species Glebionis coronaria. The sequence goes on from CM046879.1 coordinate 540,576,949, forward strand.
GTTGGAAGCTTGGAATCGGCAAGCATTGTTCTTGCTGCTTCTATTAGAGTCTTGTTCTTTCTTTCTGCCACGCCATTCTGTTGAGGAGTTCTTGCTGCACTATAATCTCTTTTGATGCCTTTAGAATTACAAAGTGCTATGAGGTCATTATTTTTGAACTCGGTTCCATTATCACGACGAATACCTTTAACCTTCTTGGACAACTGGTTCTCTATTAGGGAAAGAAAATCTCTAAGAATTGAGTAGGTCTCACTCTTGGCAGCCATGAAGAACACCCACGTAAACCTGCTATATCCATCAGTTACCACCAGACAGAATTGTTTGTGGTCAATGCTCCTAATAGAGGTAGGACCAAATAAATCCATGTGTAGTAGCTGCAATGGTTCAGTTATAAGGCTAGGAGCAGTAATGGCCTTGAAGGATGCTTTATGTTGTTTGCCTTTGCTGCAAGCAATACAATTAATATCATTTTTAAATGACTTGGGAGGTAAACCAGAGACCATGTTCATATTTGATAGTTTGTGAATGGTCTTGAAGTTCACATGCCCCATCCTTTTGTGCCATTGAGTGGCTTCATCTTCTGAGGCTTTAGCAACCAAACATGCTAGTTGACCAGTAGGGTTGACTTCATTCAGCTTGATGCTATAGATATTGTGTCTTCTAGGGATTCTGAGCAGAACATGTGAGTCATCCGGAAGTTTAAAGTCTTTGGATAGCACAAGTGCATCAGTATCCGTAAAGAGAACAAACTGCTTCTTGTCACAAATCTGAGAGACAGATATCAAGTTGAAGTGTTGAAGTGCTTCCACATAGTAGACCTGCTCAAAATTAAGATTGGGCGTCTGAATTGTTCCTTTGCCAGTGATCCTTCCTTCACCTCCACCAAAATAGACCTTGCCGCCTTGAAATGGTACAAAGTTAGAGAGAAGACTTTTATTTCCTGTCATGCTCCTAGAGCATCCACTATCAACAATTCCTATAGTAGGATCTTGGTATGGAGTAACCTACAACAACAAGATAATAAAGATGCAAAAGTTAGTGTCTTAAGGGGACCCAAACCTTTTCAGGTTTGAGCCTGCCTTGTGGATCTTTAGTAGAGAGCCAAGAAGATTGATGAGATCCACCGTTGTTCTTTGGTTGCCTATGCATCATATCGGTATTATTGTTTGACCAAGAACAACCTGCTGAGGGCTTAACAGCAGTTCTTAAATTTCCCAAACCAGAATACATGAGGTCAAAATTATGTAGATAAATTGGATTAAAATTCTGAAAATAGTTACTGTTGGTTCTATTTGTTGTTAATCCAATGTTTCTCCAATGATCAGAAGCTAATGGAGAGGTCCTTCTAGAAGAAGAAAACGACTGAGCACTAGGATTGAGTCTTCTAGTAGAATATGGAGCAACTCCTGGTGGACCAGGAGCAGGAAATGCGTGATGAACAGAAGAATTTTTGTCATAAAAATCACAATCTTTAATTAAATGAAATGCACTTCCACAAACAAAACATGTTTTAATCGACCTTTTATTAGAATGACATTGTTTCATACTGCTAACTTTATTACACACAATTCTAGGAGAATCAATCTTCCTAGGACTTAATAAACCAGGACTAGACACAGTTGAATTAAAGGTAACTCTCTCTTCACACTTCCTAGCACCAGTAGCAGCATGATCATTCGACTTGGAACTTGTAGGTCTCGACTCTTCACTTGAACCACTTGATGCAGAGTCACTGGCTTTATCACTGAAAGTACACGAGACAAAGTCATTAGAATTAGTAGAAATTTTTGGGGACTCATGCATCTGTGATCCATCTAAGTCAATATGCCTAAAAGTGGGCATGAAAGTTCCAGTAAGAGATGGAGGGACAGCATGCATTTCTGCTGCTGGTTTAAACCTATTGTAACTAGGTTCTCCCTCTTCCTCTTTGTCGGCATCAAAGACACTCGTAAAAGATAAATCAAACACATCTTCTGAATCAATATATTTATCAAATCCTAACCCTCTTTTAGTCCTACCAGACATGCTACTATTGATTAATTTTGAAAGATTTTTAGGTGCCTTTTGCCATTTTTCAAATCTCAACATTGTAGCATCTAGTCTTTCTTTCATCTCTTGTTTTTCTTTGATACTGTCATCTTTTACCTTTTCTGTATATTTAAGCATATTTGTTGTGTTTTCTAAATCGATGCTCAGTATACTAATTTTATCCTCATACTCACGTTGAGTATCTTGAAGCCACCTCTTTTGTTGTTCCAAAGTGTTTAAAGAAGCCTTATAGGCTTGAACTTATAAAAAATACTTATCATTCTGATCATTTACGTCATTATATTGAGACAACAATTCTGAATATTTATCATGACAACCAAGAGGACAATGTTGTACCTGAGGTGAGATGCCCATAAGAGTAAACTCGTCTGCTTCCTCTGCATCAGATAGATTCCCAGCAATCATTGCAAACACGTCAGTCGAGGACTCAGCTGATTGCAATGTGGAAGTCTGATGATCATTCCAGTTGACCATAGAGTCAACAGATACCAATGCCTTCTTGTCATCTTTTACCTCCTGAACCTTAAAAGTTGAGTATCTGCTCTTCTCCTGGTCATTCTTGCTGCTGGCAGTTATAGCGTCGAACCTTGCTTCTGTCAAACCTTGCTGGCTCTCGTGGGTTGTAATTAAACTTACGACCTGCTTTCTTCTCAAATTTGTGAACCCTAAGAGTGAGCATGGCCATCTGCCATTTTAGATCCATTTCATCCAGGTCTAGTTTATCAACCTGTTTGAAGTCATCAAAAGCAAGTTGTTGTTGAGCATCAACGTCAGCAACAAAGGAATGAAGAACGGCTTCTACCATGCTACCAGACTTGGTTGTAGGATCAGGAGCATAAGTATGCTGAAAAGTATGTTGAGAAGACACAGTATTGCTTGGGCTACTAGCATAAGAAATGGGATTGGATGCCATAGAACTCACAAAGGCAGAATTAGCAGGAGTGGGAAAGGAATCACTTGAATATCCTCTCACATGAGGTTCAAAAGTTTTGAGCTTATGAAATAAATCATCAAAGTTAAGATAGTCAAACCCACCTTTTGCTTTTAGAGAGATTACCACCTGATTCCATGAGTATGGTAAGGCTCTAAGAAATCTTGCATTAATATCACCATCGTCAGGTTTTGACCGAAGTTGATTCAACTGGCTCAATATCTTTTGGAACCTGTCATACCCTTGATGAATACCTTCAGTTTCTGAGATTTTGAATTCTGTGAATTCATCTCTCAGCATGGATCTTCGCATTTTCTTTGACTCCTCATTCCCACCAAACCTTGCTTTTATTCCATTCCAGATCTCTCTAGCATCATCCAAATGGTAGAAGTCACCCATGTGATCATCAGGAAGAGATTGAAGCAAAATAGTTTTTGCTTTGACCTCCTTCTGAATGGCTATGATTTCTTCATGAGTTTTAGGGTCAAGAAGAGTAATATTACCATTCTTGTCTCTTCCAGTTAGCTTCCTGTTGTTCCCATTCAGAATAACCTTCCAAAGGTCTTGATCAGTGTTAGTGATCCACCATTCCATCTTCATTGCCCAACTATCATACTCGTCCTTTTTCAGAAGAGGGAATTCCCCATTTGTGTTGGAAACCGTAGCAACGATCTGCGGAGGTTGCACAGTTTTAGGAGTGCTATCTTCTCCTGTTTGAGTAGAACTTGAGGCAGACATGATAAAACAAAAATGTTAGTAATAAAAAAATTGATTCTTCTTGTACAAAGACTCTCCCACGCTCTGATACCACTTGTTGGGTCCACTAGATGTGGATTTTGCAGCCTGTCAGGAACGGTGAACGACTTCTGTAATCACAAGTCTATTCACAGAGAGACTCTATACACAATATAAATGTGGAATACAAATACTATAAAGAAGAACAGAATAACTATAAAGACTTGATCCTTTATAAGGATTTCTAATATTGATAATGACTAGAACTACGTTTTCTGAAGGTGTGTATAACCCTTCTGCCTAAGGTTCCTTTTATACTACATGGAAATTCTAATACATCATTAAACAAAACGTGTAAAACTGATATGCATATCCTTTCCTAACATATCTCATGCATATCCTAACAGAATAATAAATAAATAATAAAGTTTGACTTTAACTAGGACCAGGAGCACAACTTGCTCCTACTACTATTAGGACCAGGAGGAACTACATACCTCCTAGTCTACCTATTATAATAAACTATTCCAATGATCCTAACATACAGTTTTGAGTAGATCTTTATAGGTTACGTTATTTGAAGTAAACCTTGATTACTTTATCAATATCATTGCTACACGTTAATTAAGCTTTTCTGATATGTGAAACCGCTAACAAGGCAATAAAAGTGTTATCGGGTCACGGGTTTGTTTACGGGATTAACCAGTCGAGTCAACGGGTCAGGTGTTCGACTATCGAGTTAATTCGGTCGAGTTAAGACGTCACGCGTTTGATCACCAAGTTAACCTGATTGAGCCACCGGATCATGAGTTAGACCACCGGGTCAACCCGAACGAGTCACCGAGTAGTTCGACCACCAGATCAATTAGATTTTATCTCATAATTGATATAATGTTTCACTTTCGATTTTATTAAAAAAAATTATATATTGTATGATACATGCTTATTTGAGATTTTTTCACTTTTCAATTACGATTTGATCTTACCATTATATAGCGTATCGTTAATTATTTGTTGTTAGACAAATTCCGCCGCTATGCCCGGGTATTCGCCTATACATTTAGTTGTAACTGTAATTCAATGTGATTAAATTCAATGTGCTCATCACGTGTCAACTATTTTAAGCACATTTTTATCGCATGTTACGACACTTTGCAATTACCATTTTTTTTTAACGGCAGTTTGGTGCAGCGGAGTATCTTGCTGTCACCGAGGCACCAAGTCTCTCAACCCGAGTTCGAATCATCTCACGAAGAGAATATCAACCTCCATGCTAGCCATCCAGCTTCCCATTAAGGGGCTTTAAGGCATTGCGATGGGATTCAAACCCGGCTGCCAATTCTGGGAAAATACCCTATATGGGGAATGACAGGAGTCGAACCCCTGACCTCTCCCACATAGAAACTATAACCAAATGCATCCATTCAACTGAGCTAGACTTCATTTGCCTTTGCAATTACAATTTAATCTTGCCATGATATATCGTATCGCTAATTTTATGTAGCCAGATAATTCCGCCGCCATACACGGTATCGGCTAGTTTTCTTAAATAGCTACATGCATGGAATCTGACAAACAAATCCTATAACATTTCATATTTTCAAAATAGTCGAATGTTTTCAAGAAAGAACCAGAATCGGACCGTTCGGGTTAAAACTAAAAACCGGACCATGATTCTAATATATGATTTGATTCCTTGTCAGTGTCTATATTGTTCTTTGATCTTTTTGGTTCATCGGTTTTATGGTATAGCTAATAGTTGATATAAAAGATTTATTAAAAAATATTTATGCAAATATAAAAAAGTAATGCTCTTTTTATCATAAATTATTGTCTTTCGATAGAAAAATACACATTTAAAGAAAATTATATTTATTAATACTTATCTTTCTTATTTTTTGACGAAATGATAATTTTACTTTTAAATAATTATTTAAATAATTTTAAATTTTATAATAATAATTTTAAATAAAAATAAGATAATAAACTTAACCAAACTTGTTTTTCTATTTTCATTAATAAAAATTAAATTAAAATATTAAAATAAACATTCATTATAAAAATAAAATAAGTAAACAAATATAGTAAATAATTATGTCCCCATAAAGGCACCCACGTAGATAAAGATGCGGTCAACGGGATCTCATATTGAAATGTTTATCGGTTATTATTCAACCAATTATAATCACTCCATTTTTAAAAATTATACTTCTTATTATTTTTTTTTAAAATTAAATATTTCACAAACGGTAAATGGTCAAACGAAAAAAAATACACCATTATAACGAGAATTAAACCATCTTTCTATCGAGGGGCACATATATATACTTTCGACGAACTTTTTTTCGACTTTTTTTCTTAAGTCACGTATGAGAAAATCATATATGACTCGTCACGAATCATATATGATTTTCATAAAATCATAGGAGTATATGATTATGATTCGTGATATTATTAATCATATATGATTTTCTGAAGATCATATATGTTTCGTGACGAATCATATATGATTCTCTCATACGTGACTTAAAAAAAAGTCGAAAAAAAAGTTCGCGAAAATATATACATGTACCCCTCGATAGATAGATGATTTAATTCGCATCGCGATTATATGTTTTGTTTTACGTAACGATGAACGGTTTATGAGATATTTAATTTTAAAAAAATGAGCTTTTTTGTTATATAATAAAAATGGGTGGTTGTGATTGGTTGATTGAGTACATGTTAAACTAAGGATTTATGTTTAACTTTTTCCTCATAAACCAATGCTATTTAAGGAGTTATGCTTTAAAAAATCATGTTTTATTTGTTTGCATCTCCAAAATAGTAATCACGTATTTCTTGAATTTTAATACTCCCAACTAAGTAAACGTGTAAAACCCGCTTTAAAATACTTAAGATCATTAAATACACGAATTTACCGTTAAATTTAACCTTTTTAATTAATTAATATACGACATGAATCACGAACATTTAATACGAACGTTACGTATATTAATTAATTATTATAAGTATTATGTATTTAAACATGAATATTAATGCACAATAAGTATTCACGTAAAATACTTAAATCATACAAGACATAAAACACGAACATTAAAAACGAACACACACGACGATAAATTTAAGACACGAAAAATAAAAACAAATGTGTATGTGTTGTGTGAATGTGGCGTCTAAAACCAAAGGGAACGATGGGTTTGGCCCAATCCATTAAGTATCCATGTTTTAACCAAATAAGGTCTCCACGATTTTTCATAAAAACAAAACACAGTAAAAAGTTAAAACCCTAAAATCTTTCTCCTTCCTCCTCTCTTTTGGCGGCACCAAGAACACCACAAGGGACGAATTTTTTATCTTTGATCTTTCGTAATTACGTGATTGTTGTTTCATTCCTAAATCCATCCACGCATTTGGTATTAACCGAATCTTAATCTTTTTAATCTTTTTATTTTAAGTATGATCATATGTTCATGGATCCTTAAAAAATTAATTAAAAACGTGTTTATAGAAAAGATTAAACAAGATTCGGGTTGGTTTGGTTTTGTTTTGGTTCGGCGACACACAAACCGAGAGTGCATGACTCTCACTGGGTTTTTCTGGTCACCAGCCGCAACCCTAATCGGTGCGGTGGTGTTTGGTTGCTGTCAGCCGCAAGCCACAAGGTCCCCACAGTGGGAACCTTGTGCAGTCAGTGGGAACCAAGACCATATATGGTCTCGGTGGTACGGTAGTGAGCAGCCGGGGGAACCACAACAGTAGCAGCGGCACCGACAGCCTTGTTGGTGGCTGTTGGGTGTTCGCCGCAAGCCACAGCCGAAAGGCTGTGGTGTTGCATAGACTTCGAGGCGACACCGAGACCTCCATGGTCTCGGTGGAGTTTCGATTGGGGTTCAGTTAACACTAAAACACGCAAGGGGTGTTTTGACTAAACTTTTACAAATGCATGTATAAAAATTATTTATTTAAATTAGTTTACTTAAATCATGGTTAATTAAATTAATTAATGTTATGACTTAGGATATAATTTATTTAAATAAAATAATGTTATTTTGTATGTTCGTTTTATTTAAATAAAACTTAAGATAAAATAATTAATTACTTAATTATTCATGTACATGGAAATTAATTAAAACTTAGCTTATTTCATTTATATCATTTTAAGATAAAGTTTAATTACATTAATCATGCAATACTATAAATTAATAATAGCTTATGATAACATGTAATATCATTATTAATTAATAATAATAAGATTAGACTAAGTATTTAATCATTATTAAACTTTACAATATAATTAAACATGACATATTATAAGCTTATTAAAACTATATGTTATATCACTTAATTATTTAATAAGCCTATGATTAATTATGAAATACCTTAATTATGATCAACATGTTAAATATGGAATTATACTAATTATGGTTATATGATAATGATGAAAACAAACTAAATATGGTAACATGTTATTTATGGAAACATACTAAATATGGTAACATGCTATTTATGGAAACATACTAAATATGGAAACTTTCTATTTTTGAAAACTTAATAATTATGGAAACTTTCTATTTTAGAAACTTACTATTTAAGGAAACTTGTTATTTTTAGAAAGTTACTATATATGGAAACCTGCTATTTTTGGAAAGTTACTATATATAGAAACCGGCTATTCTTAGAAAGTTACGCATTATGTTATACAAGTACTATAACACTTAAAGCATGAAATACATGAATCTAAAACACATGAAACACTAAGAAACACATGATTAAACATGAAATAATAAAACAAGACAAGAACAAGTATAATAAGTATGAACACGTCAAGTAAACTAAATAACCAATATGTATAAGTAAAACAGACACTTATTCATGTCCCTTTATTATGTAGCTATTGTGAAGTCGGAGTGATCTTCCGCGTTCGTTTTCGTCTTTATTTACTAGACATAAGGTACGGATATTCCGTCCTTCACTAAGGACATCTTTCCTATATTAGGATTCCCCGTTTGCAGCCATCTATTTTCCCCAGTAGTTTACGTGTCTTAAACACTTTCAGTATATGTTATTTTATTTTAGATTGTTTGAGCTATATACATGCATGCCAGTTTCACCTAGTTATGGGGGTTTCATAACCATAGCACTGGAGGCACCGTTATGACTCTTCTACGGTGAGAGTGATTGCTCGCAGCATCCCTTTACAGTATTTTGGCGTTTGTTATTATTATCATGTGGGGCGAATGGATGCATCCTAAGACAAGTTAGTAAGATTTCATGGTAACTGCGGTGTGTGTCTTGCATGCGTTACAGGAGCTGATCCCTCCACTCACATTATATTAATTAGATGCAACCCCTCTAATTGCATGATGAGGTCACCCCTCTAAGTATTCATGTACGTTGATATAACATACTTATATGGGCTCCGGGCATATTTAAATTAATGTTTTCAGAATAAACTAAACATAAGTCTTTTCAGAAATATAAAACCAATCCTATAAGCTTAAACCAGGTTTTCCAGGACATACACTTGTTTCGCTATTATTCATTTTCATTTTATTACTTGCTTATGTTTATGCTTTACATTCATTGTCATATATCCGCACATTGAGCGTATTGCTCAGCCGTATTTTATTTCCATGTCCCAATACGGCATGTACTAAAGGGCAAAGCTAGGACTCAAGAGTACGTGCATGGGATGGAGGCGCCTAGTCTTCTTTCTCTTTTAATGCATTTACATATTTTTGCTTTGTTGGACATTGTTTAGTCCTTTCCTTACATTCTATACTTATGCATTTGTGTGTGGAGCTTATGTTGGAGTCGAAGTTTGTTTCCGGTTTTTTTTATGGTCATTCAATGTTTTAGACATTTACCTTGCATGCTTTGATAAAACGCCATAATTACTACGTAACGGTTCATTTATCCAAATGGGGTGTTACAAAACGTATCCTACTTAAGGTTGCAAAAAATCATTAAGCACTAGTTGCACGGATGGGTAGGGCCTAACGATTAATCAGTTTGACAGTGATTAATCGAAGATAAATCAGATTGAATTTTTATATATAGATTTATAAAATTTTGATAATATATGCCTAATTTGACCATTTTCATTGATTGTTGTCCAATTTGATAGAATTATGCCTAATTTAATTGTATTCTATTCACAACCGAGTTGGTTAATTTAGCTGATTTTTGTCTGATTTGACTAATTTATGCTCGATTTGACCGATTGTTATCTAATAAATCGGTATGTTGACCAATTTTTACCCGATAAATCGGTATGTTGACTATTTTTAACCAAAACGATTAATAAAAACGATTAGTAAAAATCAAAACGATTAATAAGCGCCTAATATATAGACGAGAATTAATCGAACGCCTAGAATAATTTTTAAAAGACTGATCTACGGATAGCATAACTTTTAAGTACATACATAGCAATGCTGAAGTTTTATTGCATTTTGTAGATGTAAACAAATGGCAAGAAACGACAACATTTCAATACATTGTCTTCACATAAAAGATTTTTTCCCCAAAATAACCTTAATTGATTCTTCAATTTCATTAGAACGTGGCGTGTTTGCACCGACTTCCGTAAACAAACTAAGATGATCTAAATAATAATAATAAATAAATTAGATTCCAAAGTGCTTATTACACAAGTTATTAAATTATGAAGTCAAAAGACTATGAAGTAATCTACACTGATAACATGTCAGTTCGAAATATTATTATTGAATTCTTAAACATCAAGATTACGACATGTTTACAACAACTCTTTAAAATCTTAAAATTTAATGGGTAGTTTTATTCTCTATTTCTTAACTAACCATTAACACATAAATTAAGTAGCACTCATTTTGTATCGAAAATAATCGTTCACAAAAAAAAATGTTTGTAATCAATACGTGTTTTAATTGATAAAACGTTTATTAAAACTAAGGGGAAACAAGTCGAACTGCTCGTAGAAAGCTCGAGTTCGAATCGGTAAAAAACTCGAACGAGTCGAGCCTAAACGAACTCGAGCTCGAGCTCAGCCTAAGTTGCAGCTCGTTTATTAAACGAGCTCGAGACCGAGCTTTACGTACAAAGCTTGTTTGGGCTCGCGAGCCTAAACGATGAAGATTTATATAGTTCATAACAATTATTTAAAACCCTAATATGGATCAAAGCACATATATAGCGGAAGCAAATTAACAAGATCATAATTAACACAATTATAATTAACCGAGATTAGGGTTACATACATTTATCCTAGCAAGATCCACAAGACAACGGAACTATCACCGGTAAAGATAAATCACGAACACCACCAGGATATAGTCTAAAGCAAGACTATATCACGATCTTGTACACACGTAATACGGCGAGTTAATCGTGAGTCTAGCACGAACAAACCGAGCTTCCACGCTTATGGAGTATCTACCCAACAACCCTAAAGAGGGGCTAGGACTAGATCTATTAAATAGAAAAGTTGAAAACCAAAACCCTAATTTAGGGGTGTTTGGCCGGCGGTTTAAGGGCAAGAGAAAGAGGGATGGAGTAAAAATTATGAAAGCCTTGAGTTTGTTTATATAGCCCTTGAAAAAACTTTTCCTTCAAGTTTAAACAAAATTAGGAAATAAAATCGTTTTCCCCTTCCCTTCTTGTCTCTCTTGGCCGACGGTTTACAAGCCCACAAGGGGTGTTTCCGGAACTTTTCCGACCCCTTCTTTTAGCTTCTATTTAATTTCCATAACGGTCGTTTAATACTTAACTATTAATTATTAACGATCGTTAGTTTAAGCTTTGGTTTGATTTAATAAATATAATAAACATATTTAATAAATAAATTAACCCTTTACGTAATGTGTGCAATCCCGTGATCTCGAGTTCGATCCTATCACACGACTATCGATTTTAAGTCCATAAACTTTCAGCTCCCACTTGGACAAAATTCGAATATCGTGATCACATTGATTAGCGTCTAGTTACACTAACAATGTCACTAGTACAACTCGAGTAAGGTCTCCTGGACAAGAACCTTTTAATGATTTTATCATTACTATTATCCTTTCATTTCAAATACAACGTTAATAAGGATATGGATCTCAGTCATTCCTTTCATTAACTATTCTGTTTCTCGTTTACGGATATAGCAAGATTACCAAAACACATTTGGGTGTGGCCACACAAACATCTTACTACTCCCCGAGGGGCCCAGTTGTATTTATACTTCAAAATAATTTGAAGGAAACAAATCCCATTTTGACTACAAGCAAAACACATGAACTTTGCAACACTTCTGAAAATAACCCTTATAACTACCAGTTACGTTTAGCGTTAGGTTACCTTACAGAAATGCACTACATTCAATGTAGTTTTCTGGTATCTCAGGTCTAAGGATAACTATTTATGATTTACTTAATGACAAAGATCCATAAAGTAAAATCATATATTTGGGATAAGTCTAATATTTGATCCATCAAATATCATCAAAATTGACCAATATACTTTCAAGTATACTCTGTCATCATTTAGAATTGTCTTAGTTTAATAATACTCCCATATTATTAACCAACAACGGACATTTAGAAACATCATAATGCTCATGGATTAAAACATGTAAAATAGGATACAAAATCAAATAACAGAAAAATAAACGAAATCCAATCTTTATTTCATCAATTCAATAATGTATTACATCTTTTATCCAAATACTAATCAACAGATTTATTGCATGAATTCGCTAGCTAGTTGCAGCCCAATTGCCTTGGCATGCTTAACTACCTTTGGCCTAGATAAAGCCTTAGTAAAAGGATCAGCTACGTTATCATCTGTGTGAACTTTTATTAATTTTATTTCTCGAGCTTCCGCTTGTTCTCGAACGTAGTGATATCTACGTTTAAAGTGTCTGGCGCCTTTCATAACCCCAGGGTCATTAGCGAATATAATTGCAGCAGAATTGTCGCAACATATATCAATAGGTTCTTTAATTGAAGGCATCACTCCAAGATCTCCAATAAACTTCCTAATCCAAACAGCTTCCATTGCAGCTTCTGAAGCGACCATGTACTCGGATTGAGTCGCATGCATAGCAATGGTTTTCTGCTTACTGCTCTTCCAGTCAACTGCTCCTCCATTGATGACAAACACGTAACCCGTCTGAGACTTCGTATCATCTTTATCACATTGCCAGGACGCATCACAGAACCCTGTTACATTCAATTCTGTGTCTGGTTTATCCCCGAAAACCAAAAACATATCTTTCGTACTCCTCAAATACTTTAAGATATGCTTAACAGCAGTCCAGTTGAACATTCCTGGATTCTGTTGGTATCGACTGACCAAGTTCTGAGCAAACGCCACATCAGGCCTTGTGCATCTTACAGCATACATAGTAGATCCTACAGCCGAAGCATAAGGCACCTTTTGCATGTAAGCCACCTCTTCGGGTGTTGATGCATCTTTCTCATGACTTAATTCATGCTTAACCTCCATCGGTTGAAAACCTTTCTTAGAGTTATGCATGTTATACTTCTTCAATATCTTATCAATATAAGCATCTTGACTAAGACCAATTAACCGTCTACTCCTATCTCGATAGATTTTAATTCCTAGAATATATGCAGAATCTCCCAAATCCTTCATAGAAAAACATTTACCAAGATAATCCTTAACTTCCTTATGTCTTGGAATGTTACTTCCCATGATTAATATGTCATCGAATATAAAATTAGGAACACTACATTACTCCCACTAGCTTTGCGATATACACATGGCTCATCACGATTTTGAATAAATCCGAACTTTTTAATTTCTTAATCAAATCGCTTATTCCATTGACGTGATGCTTGCTTCAAACCATAAATAGATATCTGAAGTTTGCATACGCGCTTTGGATATTTAGGATCAACATACCCTTCTGGTTGTTGCATATAGATGTCTTCATCTAAACAACCGTTCAAGAAGGCAGTTTTAAAATCCATTTCCATATCTCATAGTCATAGTATGCTGCTATAGCTATGAGAATCCTAATAGCTCGTAAGTCTGTTATAGGAGAAAACGTCTCCTCGTAGTCTACGCCAAAATTTTAGTAAAACCTTTAGCTACTAAACGTGCTTTATAGGATTGTATTTCACCATCCATGTCAGTTTTCTTCTTGTAGATCCACATATTTTTCGCTACTTTAGCATTTTTAGGCGCGTCCACAAGAATCCAAACATCGTTGATTTCCATGGATTTCATTTCCTCATTCATCGCAACTATCCATTTTGACTTTTCTGGATCAAGCATTGCGGGTCGATAGTTAGCAGGTTCACCAAGATCCCCCACTTCCTCCTCATCATCCTCTATGTAAAGACATAGTTTTCTTGGCGCACGTATGATTCTTTTAGACCTACGTGGAGGAATTAATTCCGGTGGAACTCCCAGACTTTCTGGTTCTACAAGAATTTCTTCGCTAGTATTTTCAGAAGGCAATGTATCTTCTTGAATTTCTTCAAGATCATAATTTCTCCCACTGAATTCTTGATTTACAAGATCACTTTCAAGGAAGTCTCCATACCGAGCCACAACTACTTTGTTCTCAGCCGGATAATAAAAGTAGTAACCCATAGTTTCCTTAGGTTAACCTACAAATATACATTTAACTGAGCGCTGTTGGAGTTTATCTCCAGAGTCACGTTTCACATACGCCTCACAACCCCAGATTTTCAAATAAGACAAATATGGCTTCTTGCCATGCCATAGTTCATATGGTGTCTTATCAACCTTCTTTGTGGGAACCATATTTAGAAAACGAACAACAGATTCAAGAGCATAATCCCAAAAGGATAATGGTAAAGTTGTAAGATTAAACATAGATCGCACCATATCTAATAATGTACGATTTCTCCTTTCAGATACACCATTTTGTTGTGGAGTATATGGAGAAGTAAGTTTCTGAACAATTCCGTTTTCACTTAAATAGTCTTTAAACTCTTGACTTAAATATTCACCACCTCGATCAGAACGAAGAGCTTTAATCTTCTTTCCTAGTTGTAACTCTACTTCTGCTTTAAACGTTTTGAATGTTTCAATCATCTCATGTTTATGCTCAAGTAAATAAACATAACCATAACGGCTATAATCATCCATAAACGTTAAGAAGTAGCTAGCACCTTTCCTTGACACATGTCTAAGTGGTTCACACACATCAGTATGTATCAAACCAAGTAGTTCAGCAGCCCTTTCAATATTGCTATTAAAAGGTTTCTTGGTCATCTTTCCAGATATACAAGACTCACATTTATCGAATGATTCATCATTGGTCTGTTCCAAAAGACCATCACGTTGAAGCTTTTGAATGCGAGTCTTCCCAATATGGGCAAGTCTACAATGCCAAAGATAAGAAGAGTTCTTGTCTAACTTACTCTTCTTATTCATGCTAAAAACAGAATTATTTTTCCTCTTGGAATTATTATCATGCATGTTAATTTCAAAAACACCATTCACATAAATTGCATCAAAATAGAATAAACCATCTTTGAAAACAGAAATTCTATTATTATCAATCGTGTGATTAAATCCAAGATCCAACATACAAGAAAAGGAATAACACCCCTAACAATTGTAGGTGCATAATGACAATTATTTAAAAACAGTACTAAACCCGAAGGTGAAACTATTTTAAATATTCCTATAGCTTCAACCGCTGCTTGTGCGCCATTGCCCACTTGCAGAAATTGTTCCCGATAGGTAAGCTTCCTCTTCAACTCAAATCCCTGCAGGGTATTACAAATGTTAATACCACATCACGTATCATATACCCAGGAGTTTGATTTGTAAATAACTCTATCATAAATAAGTTACTTGAAGATGCTGTATCAGATAGCTCAGCCTTCTTATGTTTTTGCAACTCATGGAGGTAGAGAGAGCAATTCCTCTTCCAGTGTCCAGTCATTTTGCAATGGTGACAAGTCTCATCTTTCTGATATTGATTCTTCTTGACAAAGTTCTGCTTCGGTTTTGATGGAGTCGCAACTTGTTTGCTCTTATTAACCTTGCCTTTGCCTTTCTGCTTCTTGTTCACTTGCGGTTTTGGCTTATTCACTCTACCCTTTTGCACATAAAGTACTTGAGGAGTAGGAGTGGATGCCTTATCTTTTAACCCCTTTTCAAAGTCAATGAGCATTGCATGCAGATCATTAACCGTCTTCCCCGTGCAATGCATATTATAGTTACGAATGAAATCATTGAAGTCCTTATTAAGGGACCTATTGATCAATTTGATAGCCATATTATGATCATAGGGTTGTCCTAGTGCGATGATTTGTTCCATATAACCCCTCATCTCCATATAATGGGCACTTACGGACTTTCCAGGAGCTTGCTTGCAACTATGTAGAGCACCAACCAAATCATAGATCTCTACAGCTTGAGGCGTTTCATACACAGCCTTGAGTTCATCAAGCATTCGCTGAGGTGAAAATAGCTCATACTTCCTTTGAAGTGATGAAGCCATTCTCCCTAACATTACATCAGCTACCTCATGGTGCTTCTTAACATTAGCAGCGTGTTGAAGCCTTTCCGCATCAGATGCTCCTTCAGCAAGATCCTCCGGAAAAGGAGTAGTCAAGATATCAATAGTACCGGCTTCTCTCAGAACAATTCTTAGTGAGCGATACCAGTCATTGAAGTTAGGGCCAGTAAGTGCAGGCCGTTCAAAGAAAGCTTTGAACGCCGAACTTATTGTCAGATTGTTTTCGGGTTGAGCCATTTCTACAGAAATAAGTTCAAAACATTAGTATTTTTTATAATACAATTCAAGAAAATAAAATTATCCCGGTAATAAAACCATAGTATTTTCCTTAAAACTTGAATCCATATTGACATAGACTCATCACATCAGTTGATCTGCTAGTGACAAATGTATTCAACACAGTAACTTGTCGAACAATAATTGACAAACAATTTGCAATTTCTAGATATGTTAGGGATTTACATTGCCAAAATCATTTGCATTGTAAACATGTTTCATCCCTACTTTATGCCTTAAGTTTCCAGTTCTTACTGAGTAACTTAATTAAGTCGACTAATCTAAAGAACGTAAAACCTTCATGTGCAATCTTATTCAGTCATGAAGTTTTCTCTCCATTACAACATCGTCCAAAATCTCATATGACGATAATTTTAACTTCAAGTGTTCGTCAATTAGATGGCATATGACTTAAATTTTTAGGGTATAGATTTTGGTGTCAAAATCATGTATGGAGAAGCATGCATACATCTCCATAACATAAGTTTAATAAAACGTTTAGTAAACTTTTTGGTGAGACGAAAATTTCATCATATATTTGCAAGTTGAGGTATTGGTTAAACCAATTAAAGATTTTACACACAACTAAATTCACACCGTACTTTTTCTAGAACTCAGCTAAAGCACAAAGCAATAACCCTATTCATTGTGTTTCAGATGTGAATTAATGCAGTTAAATCAACCTTAATGAATTATACAAATAACAACCGTAGGTAATTCCAATTTTGACGCACAGGCGAGCCGGGAATTTGGTCAGCGCTGAAGCATAACACCTCCTTCCTTAACCGGGTACATGACCAGCGGTGCGTTATACTCACTTTATAGTTTGCCAAAATTGAGTAGGCCGTTAAGTTGTTATTGCAATTCTAATCAACACAAATCATATGTAATTTAGATCTCAAAACAATTCATTAATTTTGATAAGATTTAGTCAATATTATTTTTCTTAAAAAAATCACCCTTGTTTACAACATACAATAAAAAAACGCATGAAAACAAGTAGTACAAAAAAAACTAAATCAAATAGCCACATGCATAACAATTTATTCAAAGAACATTAAATCTAGGGTTTTTATAAACATAAAAAATCTTCCCTAATTTTAAAACTTTGAATCAAATACAGAAAATAGTGTGGATTTGCTTTTTAGTAATCCGGTGGTCTAGGTGGGTGGTGGAAGGTGGAAGCCATTGATGAGTTGAGAGAAAGAGAGGTTGTGTGTGAAAGTTAAGAAAATGTGTATTGAAATGAAAAGAAACAAATGAAACACAATCAACACCCCTCCTTGGAAGCCTTGGAGGGGTATATATAGTCACACACGACACTTAAACTATACAGCGTTTCCTAGTCTAGTCTATGCGTGTGTGACTATGATAACTAATGGGAATTCTTAAATGTCGTCACATAAAGTGAATTGCCAACAATCTTCCCCCATGGGACGACGTGAAGAATTCCTTACAATATTCTTCCTAACAAGTACATAATGATTAAGAACAAAAGCTTTCATGAAGCGTCCAATGCTGATGATGTCTTCTGAGGCCTTTGACTTCAAGTCTTCACTTCAAAACGACTCATCTTTAAAGTAACTTCTAGAAGAAATACTGTAACGGCACGAGCTAAGTAATCCATTTACTTCTTGTTAATGAGAAGCTTCTGAATTAACTTCCCCCTAGTTCATGCCACATAAACTTGATGTAGAAGCTTTTAAATAGCTTCCCCCTAAACCGACAATCCTCATAAGCAATTTCAAAGCTTTCAATAAAGCTTAGAATGATTAAGCGCACAACGGAATTTAACAAGCAAACCCCATCATATAACATGATAATGTTGCTATGAGGGATTGAAAGTTTGGGGCACACCAAGTGGATCAACAACTTCTCTTCTCACGCTTGAATAATTCTTCTGAATTTTTCTTCCCCCTGAGAGTTCAAGTTATGCATACCAGAAAGAATAAAGACATTTCTTCCCCCACATAGTTGAAGAAAATAAATCAATCCTAAGTATGAAGCTCAAATACTGAAGTAGACACTTTATTCCATTCATGAAGTTGACATCGTAACACCAGAGTCAATTAAGTCCCGGAAATGCACATATCTTCTTCCAGAGATGCACCAGAGTCAATTAAGTCCCGGAAATGCATATCTCTCCATATAGGATAATGATGATGAATAATTGCAACAACAAAACAATTAAACATCGAATCAGTAGTGTACCGTTTAGAGATTGATAACGCCACGAGTTAAAACACTGATTTTCTCTGCGGCTATGACAAATGTCATCCCGGAATGTCTTCAAATCAAAAGAAGGTATGAAGTTCATTACGTGTACTCGTTGTGCGTTTAATGTTTCTTCTTCTTCCCCCTTGATGGTTTCAAAACTTGGAACCAACAATAAATCGTACGCACATGTACCTGGAATCTCGTGAGAATAAAAATAAGCTGAATTATATATTTTGTGAGAATCAGTTGCTGATCGAAAATCTCTACTCATAAACTCTCATGGCCATCTTTACCAACCCACTTGTAAGCAATTTGAAGTGACCACTGATAGAATGAACCAGATGCATCAAACGTGAAACTGAATAAGAATCCTTCGATCTTGTGACTTAAGCTTGCACAATTGTTGAATGAGGAACGGTGGAGAAATCTCTAAGTACCCAATGCATCACTGAAGAAGTCTATAGGCACAACACCTCTTAAAATTATCCACGTCGACTAAGCGCGTGACACTGAGTACAACAATGTAACCCCTTTAAGTGATAGTTATCCGATTCATCAACCAACCACCCCGAACCCGGAAACCAGATAAACAAGTCTTCATTCAAAGATTAAGCATGAGCAAGTTATCTTTGAAGATAAAATAAATACACGCCTTCGAAAAATCCGTCTTCAACTTCACATAATTAATACCCGATCAAACAAGTCCGTAGCCACTAAAAAATCGCCAAATTTTTCTTGGTCTCGTCAAATAAATTTTGTCACATTTGTCTCGTCACTTGATCACTTTGTCACGTCATTTTGCCAAAACAGTGTCTAACTATATCTGATATTACTTGATATAACAAAATTTGTTTAGAAAGTAAATGACTTGAATCAACAAATTTTGTTATACCAAGTAAATAACGTGTCTAACAAATTTTGAATCAACAATACAGTGTCTAACAAATTTTGTTTAAAAAGTAAATAACATGTGAAACGTGTTTGATCCAACATCATCCCAATCAAAGAAAGTAATAGTTTCAGCCCATGTTAAAAAGTCACAGCCCATCTTAATGTTGTTATACCCAAATCAGTTTAGGGTATATAAACAACTAACCCTAATATTGAGCACATAACATAAAGCTAATCACAACATATGAATCTCCGTCTCATCCTTTTCTCTCCCCATCTCAGCCACCAAACTCAAATCTCCATCTAAACTCGTTACATCCGCACCCAAAATACACCAACACCTTTAATCCCATCACATTCATCTTCAATCAAATCATAATACGCAGCCATAAAATAACATAGAAATCTCCATCCCCATCAATCTCTTCATCCTAACACAAACGAATCGAATCTCATCATATCATTATTTCTCAAAGATCAAATAAATTAAAAACTACTATCATTTGATCTACTGTAATATCCGAAAGTAAACAAAAAACCAAACATTCTACCATTTAATATGTTCTAAGGCACGAATACAAGCCTATTTCTTCAACTTGACACCAAAGGAAAAATGATTCAAGGCTTCAAGATCCTCTAGGGTCTCGGGTAGGTTTGAGTTTTGTTTACTGAGTCATAGACGAATCAAGGAATGAACTAAACATGCTTGTTTAGATTCAATCTTTAAATTCGAATATTGAAATGGATAATATCCAATAATGATCTATGATGGAAGTTTCGATTTTTAAAGATCTAATATCTTTGAAATATATAAAGAGAAACATAAACTGAGATCATTTTGATTTACTGTTTTGAGTCTAGATGGTGATTAAGTGACGATGGGCATAGGATAGACCATGGTGTTGAGGAGTAATAAGGCTGGAGTGTTAAGTTGGTATGGTCAAGGGTCTCGGTATGTTTTTTTTTTAAACATGGTTTTGGGTCCATCGCAGTTGTAACAAGATACCCAAGGCCATCGCAGTCTAACTTTGAGTCCATCGCAATGTTTTTCTTTAAAACCCATCGCAATGAAAAAAGAGTCCATCGCAATGTAGTAAACTAACTGCATCGCAATGTCAAAAATAAAACCCATCGCAAGTCTAAAGTTAGATGGTCATCGCAGTCTAGATGGACACCATTGCAATGGACACCATCGCAATGGTTCCATCGCAATGGTTCCATCGCAATGGTTCCATCGCAGTGGTACCATCGCAGTCTACCCATCGCACTCAATGCGATTGTTGCCATTGTAATGATGACCAGCAGAAAGTCTTACCCAAGAGATGTCCTTTTTCCGATTTATTAGGATCTGGTTTTCTGGATCTAATTTTTCTGGGTAACTACATCATCATAAAAAAAACAAGAGAAACCCAGAAAAAAATGATACCAGATCTAAAAAAAACAAGACCAGAAACAGTAGACTTTTGACCAGATCTAAAAACGTGAAACTAAAGACTTAAAACCAGGGACTGAAAATGATGACTAGCACAAAGATAGACCAGATCTGACTTCACAAAAGAATAGTGACTGTTTGGACAACAAAACAAATCAGCGAGACAATAAGTTATGACAGAAAGAGATCGTGACTAAACAAAATGCAACAGATTTAAGACCAAAAAAATTTTTTGACCACCATATCATTGGACAAAAAAACGACGATCCAAGGAATGAACCGAGGCTCTGATTCCAATTGTGGATTTGCTTTTTAGTAATCCGATGGTCTAGGTGAGTGGTGGAAGGTGGAAGCCATTGATGAGTTGAGAGAAAGAGAGGTTGTGTGTGAAAGTTAAGAAAATGTGTATTGAAATGAAAAGAAACAAATGAAACACAATCAACACCCCTCCTTGGAAGCCTTGGAGGGGTATATATAGTCACACACGACACTTAAACTATACATCGTTTCCTAGTCTATTCTATGCGTGTGTGACTATGATTACTAATGGGAATTCTTAAATGTCGTCACATAAAGTGAATTTCCAACAAATAGCATTCAAAATTATATGATCCGTAAAAAACATACACGTTCATTACGGATCACCCACATTCTCTTAGAAATTAAAAAACTACGGATCGTAACCACACATGACATAACAATTAATTCATGCAAACATCTAAAGATAATTACCATGTAATTTTAGGGTTTACAAAAAAAAATTATATAAAAAATTCGGCAGAGCCGATTTTAAAAAACAATAAAAAAAACAAAACCCTAATTTTTATAAAACCTAAAAAATAACATGTAATTTTTAACACAAATCAATATTAGTTAAAAAAAACTTTAGATCTCGATAATATAATCATGTTAAAACGGCTCTCGATGCCACTGAAGGTTTATATAGTTCATAACAATTATTTAAAACCCTAATATGGATCAAAGCACACATATAGCGGAAGCAAATTAACAAGATCATAATTAACACAATTATAACTAACCAAGATTAGGGTTACATACCTTTATCCTAGCAAGATCTACAAGACAACGGAACTATCACTGGTAAAGATAAATCACGAACACCACCAGGATATAGTCTAAAGCAAGACTATATCACGATCTTGTACACACGTAATAAGACGAGTTAATCGTGAGTCTAGCACGAACAAACTGAGCTTCCACGCTTATGGAGTATCTACCCAACAACCCTAGAGAGGGGCTAGGACTAGATCTATTAAATAGAAAAGTTGAAAACCAGAACCCTAATTTAGGGGTGTTTGGCTGGCGGTTTAAGAGCAAGAGAAAGAGGGATGGAGTAAACATTATGAAAGCCTTGGGTTTGTTTATATAGCCCTTGGAAAAGCTTTTCCTCCAAGTTTAAACAAAATTAGGAAACAAAATCTTTTTCCCCTTCCCTTCTTGTCTCTCTTGGCCGACGGTTTACAAGCC
Organism: Glebionis coronaria; assembly: GCA_025667525.1. Classification (NCBI taxonomy): domain Eukaryota; kingdom Viridiplantae; phylum Streptophyta; class Magnoliopsida; order Asterales; family Asteraceae; genus Glebionis; species Glebionis coronaria. Next base: position 540,599,467 of record CM046879.1, read on the forward strand.
CACAAGGGGTGTTTCCGGAACTTTTTCGACTCCTTCTTTTAGCTTCTATTTAATTTCCATAACGGTCGTTTAATACTTAACTTTTAATTATTAACGATCGTTAGTTTAAGCTTTGGTTTGATTTAATAAATATAATAAATATATTTAATAAATAAATTAACCCTTTACGTAATGTGTGCAATTACGTGATCTCGAGTTCGATCCTATCACACGACTATCGATTTTAAGTCCCTAAACTTTCAAACGAGTCCAATGTTTTATATACCAGCTTCTTTACGAGTTTAATAACAAGCTTATTAACTAGCTTAATTTAGATATATTACGAGATGAGCTAAATTTTATATTTATCTTGACAAATCGTATAAACGAGCACGATCTTGTCTACCAACCACGAACCGAGCCCGAGCCTAAATAATAAGGCTCAAAACGAACCATGTTTCTAGCTTTGTAAAACTTAAACGAGCCGAGCTCGAGATTTAATAAGCTCGAGCTCAGCTCAACTCGTTTTCCCCCCTAATTAAAACCAAAATAAATGTTAATAAAAACAATTCAGATAAAATATCTTTTATCCATTTTGTAATTAATCAAATTTTTAATAAAAATAATTAATGGTATGAATATACACCAATTAACTTGTAACCACCAAATCATATTATACAGCATTACATATGCAAGTTTACGGTGTTTACGTAATAACTTACTAGTTTTAATGCTCGTGCACGCACGTAACTTGAACATAAACTATAAAATAACTAATATCTTTGTTATTGTGATATTATGTATATTATATATGTTTTTTAAGAACATATAATGTTTATATGTTTGATTATCTTGTTGTTTTACTTTGCACCGTGTAAATTAATATAAACTCACTTCAAATTATATTTTTCGAATTTCATATTGTTTTTCTTTCGATATTTTATTCTAAATAGTTATATCTTAATTATTAATCAATTAACCATTTACATCAACCTTACACATACACGATTTATAAATTCATGATTTTGTAATTTTTAATATTATTTTATAAAGAATATTAAATTTTTAATATTCAAATAGTTACGATGCTCATAAACCCATGAGTTTTGCATGATTTTTTATTATATAATAATATTAATTGATATTTTCTATAAATATTTGCTGCATAAACGATTTGACTTTGTTTAACAGAAATATTAGTTGTTCTTTTTTAGACATTATGTGTTTAGTAACATATAACAACCTTGAAAAGAATTATATGTTGTTGTAATATGTAGAATCCCGTCTATTTATTTTCATCTCACACCAATACCTGAGGTCCTGCATTCATTTTGATATCTATATTCATGTAAATAATAATTTACGTATATTGCGTTGCTTGATTTTGTTAAGTGTCAAAATAGAAATATAAGATAATTTGTGTTTTTATTTGAATATTTATAATCATGTGATTTGTTATTTAATATTACATATATGTTGTATTTTTAAAATATAACGTTTAGAAGGTATAAAGTTTAAAGGGTATTTTGTTTATTTTCTAACGTTATTAAAAAATATGGAAAATTATAAGTTTACACTTAAGTTTATCTAATTTATTTAAAATTCAATCACTAAAGTTTTATTAATCCTTTCTCTTTTTATAAGTTTTTATTTTAACAAATTTGACACATATATTTTTGTGTGTTTTCATCAAGTTCTTCCACCAAGATTTTTAATTTTGACTAAATTGAATTTAATTTTGACTTTTTTTTACTAATCACATCGCTCGATTTTGCTTATGTGTCAAAATCAAGCCATTTAATTGGTCCAGTTGTTTTTTTCTGCAACCTCCACTTTTCACTAAAATTCTCATATAATCTAATTCTTTTATTATATAAAAGATTATAATTAGCCTTCTTAGAGCTCAGGGTACGGGGTGGGTTTTTGTAAAAACGTCATCTCACGGAGCAAGCAACCACACCCCGAGTGGCGTTTTCGCGTCTCGCGCCATACTCCCCAACCCAAATTATCGTAAAAACGCGAGGTGCCACACCCTGTGTGGTGTTTTCGTGTTCTAACGTCATGGGGTTTTTTTTGTTTTTTTCTTAAAAGTGGGGTCAGTATAACACCAGAATTTGTCGTGTTAACCAATGAGTCTCATTTATGGCATTTTTGTGATTTTGGTGTTATAGTGAAAAAACTAACATAGCGTGCACTTTATCCATAATACCACACGACGGCACCAAATAGTACTATGTGCTCTTATGTTAGTTGTGTCGGGATTTTGAATACTAGTTCAACCATTAATTACGAGTACGCATCAGAATATATCTAATATGACAACCATAATTAAGCACATAATTAAAAAAGATTAAAACCAACCTTTATTAATTGAATAAAACAATTAATGGGGCTTGAACTTGATTTTAAACTTAACGGTAAAATAATTTTCTCTATAGTTTGCTCGCATAACACGTCAAACGAACAATCACTATGATTCTAGTAGTAACTTCACTTCACGACCAACAAGTGTATATCTTGTAACTAGAAACCCTAGATCCAAAACCCTAAGTGGGATTACGTAAGGATAGATTTAAAGATCGTTAGAAGATAATAACGAAAAATCACCCAAAAGCCTAATTAGGGTTTGAGGTATGTCGAACCAGAAAGAAGAACAAAGCAAGAGCTAAAACCTTGACAAAAGTATCAAGGGTTTAGTATTAGGCTTAGAAACTTCACAAGGGAGTACCAAAAGGTAGTCGATCTTGTAAAGGTTTACACTTTAAGTGATTAGGGTATTGAGGGAGTGTTTTGGCCGATTGGGTTTTCACTTGGGGGAGAGTGTGACGAAAATAATGAGAGGTGAGGGGTGTTTATATAGCCTCTCCACCTCCTTAGTTTTCTTACACCCTACTCCAAGTTTAGACCCATTAAGATATTTAGTTACTGTAGAAACTAGAAGGGGGGTTGAATAGTTTTTAAAAATTACTTGTTAAATATGGGTTTTCAAATATCATTTTCAAAAAACTTAGACTTGAGAAAATATGTGAAACCTTCTTATATACAATATGGACAAGGGATAGTGCAATTAAACTAATAGTCACAAGTATATGAATGTAAAGAATATGAATGTAAAGAGATAAGGAAAAGAAAGATCAAACCAAACACAAAGGATTTATAGTCGTTCGGCAACGAAGCTCACTCCTAGTTCCTACTCCACTCCTCGAGTACTCCTTACTCGAGAGTTTACTAATCAACAAGCTCCTTAAGGTGTAGAAACCGTACACGTCGCTTAACCAATTTCCGACTCTAAGCTAAAAGTCGAGCCCAAATCTTAGCTAGGACCAATCTACACCAATATACTTTAAGGACTAAGTATTAACCACACTACTTACACAACTTCCAAATAGACACAACTATTTAGATCTTCATAACAATAACACAAGAATGAAAAATAAAAGTTTGATCTTCAATGGATCTTTAAGGTAGACACAACACTTCAAGGATGAAAGTGTTCTTCTCTTTGCACTTTAGAGGAAGAGATGGGAGGAGAAAGATTTACTTCTAAACATGTAGTAATCAACCAAATAATCAAGAATTTGAATGATTTAAGAAGTAGGTTATGAATCTGAAATTATATGTGCAAAAGAGGTAAGGAAAAAATCTGAGAATGGTCCACTATTTGTAAGACAAAGCTCCAACGGCTATCTCTGGGCGCGGTTCCTTAAAGGTGCCCGCGATTCCTTATATATAAGGAGCCGCATAGCCATTTAAGGAACCGTGGGAGTAGACTCCGTTCTCTTTTGTCTTTTAGTGGGGTACTCACATCTGGTGGAATATTTATCCCCAGGGATATTCCTAAACCATATGGAATATGCTATTTTCAATTTTTTAAATATTTAACTTAATAAAACATTTTCTTAAAAATAAAGTTTAATAAAAAAAACTTTGTCACATTTAATAAAAGGTGTGTTTTAAGAAAACTTAAATCCTTGATCACTTAATTAGGATGAAAACTTGTTTGTTCATACCTTAAGTGATAATGGTTGAAATGAAAAATACTTGAACTCAAGAATTTGTTTTTAGTTGTTTTCGTAAATGCTTGTTTTTATATATTGTTGTAATCAAAACAAAGCGAGACCGAAAAATACAAGGAACGTTTTTAGGCATCATTGCATTAACAATCTCCCCCTTTTTGATTTCGACAATACATAAACTCAATCACATGAAAAACAAGATTTTCGAAGATGAGTTTATTTCATTTCTCCCCTTTTGTCGAAGCAAAAGGTTGCAAAAGTCTTTATAGGAGAAAAGAATCTGACTTTGCAAGTGCTCCCCCTTGGTGCTTACTCCCCCTTGCTTGGGGCACCAAGGAATCGAGCTATGGTGACAAGCTACATAGAAGGGTTAGTAGAAGAGAAGAAACACCCAACAAGATATAGCAAAGGTCACACAAAAAGAGAAATAAGATAAGAGAAAAAAATTAACCAAGATCCATAATAAGTCATGTTAAAAGAAAACATGAATAAAGATACAAGGAAATAAATCATACAAAAATATATGAAAAGCAAAACAATCCAAAAGAAAAGCATAAATCTAATCCTAGTTAAACTAGAACCCTAAGATTTACTTGAATTAGATTTCTTGGAGAAAAGCAATCCACGTGCTTAAAAGAAAGAGAAGGTGGTGGCGGAAGGAGGAGGTGGTGGCTTGGTAATAATCTCATAGTCATAGTGGAGAGGAGGTTTGACTAAGAGACTCTTGATGTAATTCAACTCCTCATAGATATGAGCCATAGCAAGATGTTGATATTGACAACAATGGCAATATGTCTCATGATGCATGACATTATCATGTGAGGGAGGAAGAACACAAAAGGCTAGTGGTGGAAGAGAAGAAGTTCCACTATCAATATTCTTAGAAGAAGAAGAAATATGATTTTGAGTGTTCTTGGGTGAATTTGGATTAAAAGAGATTGGGAAAATGGAGGAGAATCAAGGCTTTCATTTGGTGAATTAGACATTTTGATTTGAGAAAGGATGCAAAATGCTAAGATTAAATAGAGAAAGCACAAGACAATTTTGGGGTGGTCAAAGGTTTGAAACAAAGATTCTAAAAAGTGTTGGAATAAATTTGGAGTTACAAAAAACTCGAAATATGAAGGTTCTATCCGCGGTTCCTTATCTTCACCTGCGGTTTCATATATATATGGATCCATGGGTTATTTGGAGAACCGCCCAGAGAGGCTTGGTTTTAGGGGATAAGGAGAATTTTCCAATTCAGCAAATCCTAATTTTCTAGTCTAACTCATCATAGAGACACGCTAAAAAGCAATAATAGACAAAGAATACACACAAGAACTCAACAAACTAGATTTTGACCAAAATACATAGATTTAAAATAAAATCGATGTTGGAGGTGTGTTAATCTAGACACATAGTCATAACACAATGATCCTCCATAGTTCAATTTTGTTCTTCCTATATTTGAGAGACTCATACATATGAATTATGTATGCTCGTTATCAATATCAAGAAGCTATGAAAAACGTTTTTAGGTTGAATTAATAATATAAAAACATTTCTCGACCATTTTTGAAAGAACTTTGAGAATTTTGAAAAAGAAAAGAGGAATTTACCAAAGAGAGTTTAAGATACTCAATGACTTAAAGAATGAAAAGACTCAAAAGAGAAAAAGACTCGATTAATAAAGTGCGCAATTAAGGTATATGTTCCATTAAACCTAGACCTAGACGCAAGTAATTAAAAGGTTCCCTCTTAAGTGGCTTAGTGAAGATGTCGGCTAAGTTTTCTACCGAGGCACCTTCTCAATCGAAATTTTCCCCTTTTGAACATTATCCCTAAGGAAATGGTGGCGAATCTTTATGTGCTTAGTTCGCGAATATTGCACGGGATTCTTGCTAAGGTCTATTGCACCCTTATTGTCACACATGATAGGAACATCATTAAGTGAAATCTTGTAATCAACAAGCACTTGCTTCATCCATGGAGCTTGTTGACAAGCTTTACCGGCACTCGCATACTCGACTTCTGTGGTGGATATAGCAAGGGCGGTTTGTTTCTTGGAGAACCAAGAAGTTAAACAACAACCCATGAAGGTACAAACTCCACTAGTGCTTTTCCGGTCCACATAGTCTCCCGCATGATCTGAGTCCACGTATACTATGGTTTCTACGCCTGTCCCTTTAAGATACCATAATCTTAAATGTATAGTGCCCTTAATGTATCGGAAGATACGCTTAAACGCTTCAAGGTGAGAGGTTTTGGGAGCCTCTCGGAAGCAAGCATAAAGGCAAACACTAAACATGATATCCGGTCGACTTGCGGTAAGGTACAACAAACTACCAATCATACCTCTATATTTGGTGTTCTTTACCGACTCACAATCATCATTTACGGTGAGTTTAGTATCCGAGGCGATAGAGGTCTTCATTGGTCTAGAGTCCTCTAATCCAAATTTCTTTAGCATTTCTCTAACGTACTTAGATTGATTAAAGAAAATACCATCATCTATTTTTCTAATATGGAGTCCTAAAAAGAAGTTAAGTTCTCCCACCATGCTCATTTCAAACTCGTCATGCATGATTTTGGCAAAGTCATCACACAAGCTTTTACAAGTTGAACCGAATACAATATCATCAACATATATTTGTACAATTATGAGGTGAGAACCTTTCTTCTTTGTAAAGAGTGTATTGTCTACCATCCCCATGGTATACTCATGTTTTACAAGAAACGCTTTAAGTATATCATACCAAGCTTGGGTGCTTGTTTAAGACCATAAAGAGCTTTCTTAAGCTTGTAAACATGATACGGTTTCTTAAAATCAATGAAGCCAGGAGGTTGAGCCACATATACCTCCTCATTGATCAAAGCATAAAGAAACGCACACTTTACATCCATTTGGTAAAGTTTAAAATCTAATGCACAAACATAAGCTAAAAGGATCCTAATGGACTCTAACCTTGCTACCGATGCATATGTCTCATCATAATCAATCCCTTCTTTTGATTATAGCCTTGAGCTATAAGTATTGCCTTGTTACAAGACACGACACCGTTCTCATCTAACTTATTCCTATATACCCACTTGGTTCCTATGATGGTAGTACTTCTAGGTGGAGGAACAAGTTCACAAACATCATTAACAATGAATTGATTCAATTCTTCTTGCATGGCGATGAACCAACTCTCATTCATCAAAGCTTCTTTAACATTCTTTGGTTCAATCAATGAGACAAAACAAAAGAAGTTACTTTGATCTTGGACTTGAGATCTAAGGGTCCTTTGATTTAAGTCGCCTATGATGTTTTTGAGAGTATGATCCTTAGACTCCCTAATGTTTACTCCCTTTTCAACATTAAGGTCTTCAACACCTATTTTTCTAACCTCTTTGGCTGTAAATATGTCTATTTCATCCAAGTCATCATCTACCAAAGGTGGTGTCTTAGATGAAGGAGGGGTTTCATCAAATGTAACGTTGAGTGATTCTTCAGTTACACCCGAGGTTCTATTAAGGACTATGTAGGCTTTACTAGTTTGAGAATAACCTAAAAAGATACCTTCGTACGACTTTTGGTCGAACTTAGTAAGGTAGTCTTTGGTGTTGAGAATGAAGCACTTGCTCCCAAACACCTTAAAGTATTAAAATGAGGGTTTCTTACATTTAATAGTCTCATAAGGGGTCATTCCTAGAAAAGGTCGAATAAGAATTCGGTTGAGAATATAGGTTGATGTGTCTACGACATTGCACCAAAATTTTGAGGCAAAGATTGCTCGTTTAACATGGTCCTACTCATCTTTTGGATAGTCCTATTCTTCCTTTCAACTACCCCATTTGATTGTGCAGTGAGAGGAGCCAAGAAGTTATGGGTAATACCATGAGCTTCGCAAAAGGCACCAAATTGCACTTCGTTATCAAATTCCCTACCATGATCCGTCCTAATAGAGACAATTGAACATCATAGTTGATTTTGGATTGTTGGTCCCTTGTAATTTGTTATTACTTATTAACTTAAGTAATAACTCTTACTTCGACACAAGTGAGTTGTTTTAACAATAGATAAGAACTATGAAAGATTAAAACAACAATACCAATATACTTTTCAACGTATAGACTTTTATTGGGATCAAATAAAGAATCTATAACCCAATTTGTTTGTGGAATAACAAAGTGGTTGAATGACAATGGGTTTGATCTCCTCTACTTAAACATCTAACCAAAGTTAAAGTCTAAGCTCCAATCTAAACGTTCATATGCATCTTGGCAATACGGTTTAGTTGGTATCGAGAGAGAAAGGTTTTCACCAGAGTTTAAGCTCTTGTATTGGTTAACCTTTTCTCTCCCAATATACACTCCTTATATAGGCAGTGTAATTAAGGTTTGCATTTTGCATGTACCAATGCATGGGTTTATCCAGTGGGTGGTTGATGCCCATGCTGGATAAATAGTACAAAGTACATACTAATCTATTCTAGAAAAAAATAAAGGTTGTACTTATATCTAAGTATACAAGCAACCTACTTTGACTTAAAGTTATCTTTTCCCGCCTAATGCAAACCATTAGAATACTGAAGAGTCTTCAGTATCCTAGAGGATATCGACATCATTCAGTTTGGTATTGTCAAGCCAAACTGAACTGAAAGCCCTTCTTCAGTCCTTGTTCTTCAGCAACTAGACCGCCTAGTATTTGAAGCGAAGACTCATTTGTCTTTTAAGTTAAGTTCACTGGAAGGGGAGTGCTAAACTTTCTTCAGCTATAAGGTCTTCAGTAGGAACTTTGTTCCTCTGGTCATGCTTCAGCAGACTGGCCTTACTGCTGAGCATGGATTTTATATTCAAATCCTAGAGTTTCTTCGAGGTCAGTAAATACTGACCCAACAATCTCCCCCTATTTGGATATACAAATAGCCTAAGTCTAATGTCAGTAGTAAGTGAGCATAACAATTTCTTCTTACTTGCACTGAACAATTAATAACTTATAAACATCAGATAATCATTTATTTAGTAACATTACAAATTACAACAAAAATATCACAAATGATTATTCAATTCTCCTTATGCCTAAGTTCTTCAATGATGGAAGTCTGAGTTAATAGATCTGAGTTTCTGTGGTCGAATATAGCAAGCACATGCTGAAGGTTGTTGGGGTTTACTTCGTTCCAACAGGGTGAAGATAATCAATAGCCTAACTACGTACCAATGAATGGTTACCGGATATCTCTTGGAGTCGTGTAATCACCTTCCAAAGAAGATTATTCGACCCTATGCCTGGGTTAACACGAATACCTCCTTGGGATAAAACCAAGAGTTAGTTCTTGTTTTAGGCACAAATCAAGAACTCTATGTGTTTTTGTGTTTCTTGTTTCTGTGTATCATCATGCAAAATATGATCACTATTTATAGTGATCCTATTCCTTTAAGGAATGTAACTCCTAGTCAAAGGTATTAAGAGCATTAATCGGCCTATTAATCTCATAATAACCTTCATAAAGCATAGTGGTTACATGACCAGAAATCTGGTCATCAAGTCAATATTCAACCCTCATTAACTGGTCAAAGAGGTTACAAAGACTTTGTGCATCACCAGGAGCAACGTCCTAACCAGGAGCAGCTTCCTGACCAGGAGCAGCTTCCTGACCAGGAGCAACTTCCTGACCAGAAGCAACTTCCTGACCAGGAGCAGCTTCCTACTGATATCACAACCACTATATTGAGTCCAGGGAGGTAAGGGACTTAATGGGTGTACACTCCGTACCTCCAAACCCATTTACAAGTATTACCCGTTCCCACAATTGCACTAAATTTCCAACAATCCTCCCCAATTTAGTACAATTCCTTTTTGCATGAAAATCAACTTTAACAAAACCAGTGCATAAATGAAAATGTCCTGAGGATTGAATTTCCATCTTAGTACATCACTCCAAATATTCGAGAATCAGGGTGTTCTAAGAATTAAACCCTTCAACTACTTTGAACACCTGAAGATAACATACACCCAAGTTTTCAAACACTTAAAACGCTCCTGACACCATACAAGCCATGTGTCCATATCCAATTCATAAATGTTGTAAGAGCCAAAGTCCATGCTCCTTGAGGCGGCGAAACCTCAACATTTACATAGGTGGTTCCTCTTTAGTTCATGCTCCTGCTTAAGCACTTTTTCAAAGAAATTAACCATTAAGAAGTTTATAACTTCATCCTCCTTTCAACAGGTACAAGCACATCCTTGGGATGATATGTAAAACATGTGCTTCAGTCCCCTGAATGTTCAGCTTTCCACATTGAACTCTGCTCCCAAGTTTCCTCAGGAGGGAGTTGGGTGTCCTAGCATTCAGTGACTAGAGTGGACTTTTAAACCCATCCCTTTACCAGACTTTATAACCAAGTCTCTAGCCAATCCCTTCGTCAAGTGATCAGCTAAGTTTTGTTGAGACCTCACAAACTCTATTGAAATCACCCCATTCGTGATCAACTCACGAATCATGCTATGTCTAACACCTAGGTGTCTAGACTTGCCATTGTACATCTGGCTATATGCCTTAGCCAATGTAGCTGCACTATCACAACGGATAGAATGGGTGCCATAGGTTTGACCCACAATGGAATCTCAAGAAGCAAGTTTCTCAACCATTCAGCCTCTTTACCAGCAGCTGCTAGAGCCACAAATTCAGATTCCATTGTTGAACCAGTAATGCAAGTTTGCTTCTTGGATGCCCAAGAAATTGCACCACCACCAAGAAGGAATACCCAGCCACTTGTGGATGAATTATCCTCAGTATTGCTGATCCAACTTGCATCAGTGTAACCTTCCAACACTGAAGGATATCCAGTATAAGACAAACAATAATCCATTGTTCCTTTCAAATACTTCAGTACCCTCTGAATTGCTTGCCAATGCTGAGTACCAGGATTACTAGTATACCTACTCAGTTTACCCACAGCAAATGCAATGTCAGGCCTAGTACTAGTCATGGCATACATCAAGCAACCAATCACCCTAGAATACTCAAGCTGGGAGACAGCCTGACCATTGTTAGGCATCAGTTTCTCACTTGAATCCATAGGTGTACTCACTGGAGTACAATCAAAGTGATTAAATTTCTTCAGCACCTTCTCAATGTAATGAGACTGAGAAATTACAATACCATCACTTTCATGTTTAATCCTTATGCCAAGGATAACATCAGCCTCCCCCATGTCTTTCATGGAGAACTTTGACGACAAAAAATCCTTTGTCTGATCAACCTTAGCTTGGTCAGTACCAAAGATTAACATGTCATCAACATATAGGCAAATGATGACTCCTTTACCAGATTCATCAAATTTGCTATATACACATTTGTCAGCTTGGTTAAGTGAATAACCATTAGACAAAACCACTTCATCAAATTTCTGGTGCCATTGCTTAGGTGCCTGTTTCAGTCCATATAAGGACTTAATCAGTTTACACACCTTTCCTTCATGACCAGGCATGATGAAGCCCTGATGTTGGTTCATATAAACCTCCTCATCCAAGTCACCATTCAAGAATGTTGTCTTCACATCCATCTGATGAATAATCAGATTGTGAATACTTGCTAGAGCAATCAGCATTCTTATGGTACTGATACGTGCTACTGGAGCATAAGTATCAAAATAGTCTATCCCTGACTTTTGTTTAAAGCCCTGAATGACTAATCTTGCCTTGAACTTTTCAACAGTTCCATCTACCTTCATTTTCCTTTTGAAAATCCACTTGTTACCAAGTGGATTACAACCTAGAGGTAGATCAACCAACACCCAAGTGTTGTTGCCCATGATGGAATCCATCTCATCATTGATTGCTTCTTTCCAGAAAGCAACATCCTGGGACTTCATTGCTTCATCAAATGTTTTGGGATCATCCTCAACATTAAAGCAATAGTAGAATTGGTCAGAGACCTCATCTCTTGTACCTTCAACTAAGTATAGTTGAAACTCAGGCCCAAAATTCCTTGGAGTCCTATGCCTTGTGCTTCTTCTAAGCTCAGGCTCAGGTTGCTGAACCACAACCTCATCAGTGACCCTTTCAGGTTCCACTGAAACACCAGTGTCCTCAGCTCCTATAGGAGTCCTAAGGCTTGGTCTAGGGACTGATGAGAACCTAGTCTCATCAAAGTTAGCATCCCTTGATTCAATGATTGAGTTTATTGAAACTGAATCATTAGGTTCAATAACATAGAACCTATAAGCCTTGGAATGCTCAGCATATCCAACAAAGATGCATTCAATGCCTCTTTCACCCAAGGTTTTCACCTTTGGATCAGGGAGTCTTACAACAGCCCTACAACCCCAAACTTTGAGGTAGTTCAAGTTTGGTTTCCTTTTAGTCCAGAGTTCATAAGGGGTAATCCTGTTCCTTTTATTAGGAACCCTATTTAATAAATAGCAAGCTGTTAACATAGCTTCTCCCCAAAACCCTTGACTCAGTCCTGAGTAGGACAACATGGAGTTAACCATCTCTTTTAGTACTCTATTTTTCCTTTCTGATATACCATTTTGTTGTGGAGTATAGGGGGCAGTTGTTTCATGGATTATTCCAACAGACTGAAAATACTGAGTATTCATGTACTCACCTCCCCTATCAGTCCTAAATCTTTTGATTTGGACTCCTTGTTGTAATTCAACTTCATTTTTAAATACTTTAAATTTATCTAATGCTTCATCCTTAGTATGCAACAAATAGAAATAACAAAACCTTGAAGCATCATCAATAAATGTTACCAAGTATTTCTTATTCCCTAATGAGGGAGTAGCATGCAAATCACATAGGTCACTATGGATTAGCTACAAAACTGTAGTTACACGTTTTACATCCTGAAATGGTTTCTTAGTAATTTTATTCAGCATACAAGTCTGACACTTATCAGTGTCCATGTCAAAAGTTGGAATTAACCCATCCTTAGACATATCTTGCATCCTCTTATAGTGGACATGGCCTAGTCTAGCATGCCATAGTGATGAATCATTCAGTTTAGTGGTAGTCATCAAGACAGAATCAACATTTATACTAGAATCAATATTAAGCCTGAACATTTGATTACTCAAATAGCCAAAACCAATAAACACACCATGTTTAGATAAAACAAATTTATTAGATTCAATCACTTGTTTATAACCACAATTATTCAAAACACTACTAGAAACCAAGTTCTTCCTAATATTAGGAACATGCAAAACATTAAACAAAGAAACAATCTTTCCAGAACTAAATTTAAGATCTACACAACCACATCCATGCACTAGGGCTGTTGACTCATTTCCCATGTCAAGAATAGATCCATCATTCATTGACTCATAAGTCTTGAACCAGCATCTATCTTTACACACATGTACTGTTGCTCCAGAGTCAACCCACCACGCAACACCATCATCCTGCACAAAGTAAGCTTCAGATACATATGTAACATAATAAATCTGGAGAGATTCATTAAACATATTCTGACCTTTTGTGCCTGATCCATTAGCTTGGTTGCCAATGCTAACACCTTTGCAATCCCTTTTGAAGTGTCCAGGTTTCCCACACTTCCAACAAGCCACTGATGACTTCTTGTTAGGATTAGCCTTGGTGTTATCATGATGCTTACGTTTGCCCTTGTTGTCATTGTACCTGGTGGAGTTGTTATGCTCCACCATATTGACAACAGATGAACCAGCAACATTGTTGCTCTTTGGCTTATCACTTTCATGCACCCTGAGGGATTCCTCAATGCGCAAATGACTGCCCAACTCAACAAGAGTTAACTCCTCCTTCTTATGTTTCAAAGTGTGCTTGAAATCTTTCCAAGAAGGAGGTAGCTTGTCAATGACACACGAGACCTGAATGGTCTCATCCATGTTCATTTTATGTTGTGTAAATCTGCCAAGTATTCCAAGAAGTTCATTGTATTGTTCCATGACTGGTCTTGAATCAGTCATTTTGTAATTTGTGAAATCACTCACAAGGAACTTCTTACTTGATGCATCCTCAGCCATATATTTGGCTTCCAAGGAATCCCATAGTTCTTTAGCAGATTCAACATTTTGGTAAATATCAAATAAAGAATCAGACATACCATTTAGAATTATGCCGCGACATACATAATCATCATTCTCCCATTTGCTCCTTTTCCTCAGTTCTTCCAAAGTAGCATCATCACCACCATCAGGAATGGGAGTGGTCAGCACGTACATCACGTTCATGGTAGAAAGAAGAAAGTGCATCTTATTCTGCCATCTCCTAAAATCAACCCCTTCAAACTTGTCCAGTTTGGAGAAGTTAGCCACCATATGCTTCATTGCCGCCGCCATTGATTATCACAAAATAGTCTTCTTTGATTGTTGGGGTTTACTTCGTTCCAACAGGGTGAAGATAATCAATAGCCTAACTACGTACCAATGAATGGTTACCGGATATCTCTTGGAGTCGTGTAATCACTTTCCAAAGAAGATTATTCGACCCTATGTCTGGGTTAACACGAATACCTCCTTGGGATAAAACCAAGAGTTAGTTCTTGTTTTAGGCACAAATCAAGAACTCTATGTGTTTTTGTGTTTCTTGTTTCTGTGTATCATCATGCAAAATATGATCACTATTTATAGTGATCCTATTCCTTTAAGGAATGTAACTCCTAGTCAAAGGTATTAAGAGCATTAATCGGCCTATTAATCTCATAATAACCTTCATAAAGCATAGTGGTTACATGACCAGAAATCTGGTCATCAAGTCAATATTCAACCCTCATTAACTGGTCAAAGAGGTTACAAAGACTTTGTGCATCACCAGGAGCAACGTCCTAACCAGGAGCAGCTTCCTGACCAGGAGCAGCTTCCTGACCAGGAGCAACTTCCTGACCAGAAGCAACTTCCTGACCAGGAGCAGCTTCCTACTGATATCACAACCACTATATTGAGTCCAGGGAGGTAAGGGACTTAATGGGTGTACACTCCGTACCTCCAAACCCATTTACAAGTATTACCCGTTCCCACAATTGCATTAAATTTCCAACAAAGGTTTTAGCAGCATCAGTACGTCCTGGACCACCATGAAGAGAGTAAAAGATCCTTTGAACATTCAAGAGAAGTTCATTGTTCATTTCATCAAGATCACTTATGCCCAAAAAGTCTTGATGTTCTTGATGATTGAAGTATTGAACATAATCATTCCTAGTTCTGGTTCGTCCAGTACATGACCAGGGAGATGATTTTGAAACTGAACAAGGCCTTTGTATTTCTTTGTAGTGACAAAGATGTCACCAACTTTAGGTTGTATCAGATTTGCCCTTTTGATCAGCTTCAGTATTGGATCTTGATCTTCCAGAGAAACGTGAGTGTTGATGTTCAGAATTTCACCTAGTCTTTCATTATTTCTCATATAGTACTCGATTCTGGGGCGAACTTCATCCCATCTCTTGGATTTTCTTTTCTCGATCATCACACTCATTTCCATCAATTCAGAGTAAGAAAGTTCTTTTCCTTGAAAGTTTTCAAGTATCTCATCAGTTCCATCACCCCTATAGAACTTGAGATTGATGTCGCCTTTGTTGGTCAACATGTCAACATTGGTGATTGGTGAGATATTTCTTCTGTTAAGCCTTGTTATACAAAACTTTTCATATAACACTTTCTTCTTGAAGACACTTTCTACTTCAACTTTTCCAATTTGTTCATATAAGCTTAGCTTCAGTTCTCTTAGTTTCTCCTCTTGCTGAAGCTTGTACAGATTGTTAAGTTCTTCCTGAGTTGCCACTCCAGTGCTGATCAAACGATCATTCATAGTAAGGTCTCCTTTATTTTTTGGTATAAAGGGAGGTGACCCACTATCAGTTGCTTCCCCACTTGTGGTCAGCCCTTGCATATCATCATCTTTGGCTGATGACTCCCCCTTACCCTTTGTTGGCTCTTTTTAGTGATAGGTGACTCAATGGATTGTTTTTTAGCCTTCTTTTGGGCATGTTTTTGAAAGAGCTGCTGGATTGTGTTTTTCTCCCCCTCAGTAGAAGACTGCCCAACAGCTTCTGATGACCCACCAGCTGGGAAGAAGCCACAAAGATGATCAAGAGTGGTAGTTACCTTGGCCAGCATGGTTGGAACAGTTTCAAGGGCATTTAGCTTCTGTTAAACCTTTTCAGAAATGGTCAGCTTTTGTTTCTCCAGCAACACCACTCTATCTTTGATCTTAGACACAGAATCACACAAGGTATTAACTTGACCAGGAACTGGTGTGAATTCTGGTGGAAACTCCATGGAAGCACCGTTGATGGACTCCATTAGAGAGGACATCTCTTGCTTTAAGGAAGTGGTGGCAGCCACATCTTGGACTAAGGGCTTCAAAGCAGCAATGATGGCATCCTTAATGTGTTCAGCAGAAGGAGGAGGTGGTCTTGCTTTGATAGTTGAGATTTCGTTGTCAGCAAGCATCTTTTCTTCCTTCAGTCTGGCAACCTGTGATTGAAGAATCAACACTTGATTGGTTAAATCTTTTACCTGCTCAGTTCTGGGGGAAAGTGGCTTTTGTGTTGCATCAGCAGGTTCTTCATCACTGTCATCTAGATTGACTAGAATTCTCTCATTGAACCCAAGTTCTTTCTCCAGATCATCTCCAGACATACTGACAACAAAAGTAGGCAAGTGTCCCACCTTGGCTCTAGTGGTGAGATGCACTTCCTTGGGAATCTTTGGAGCATCATCATGAGTGTGTGGATCAGTTTCAAGCCCTTCACCACCAGGGTTGGTTTGATTTGATGGATCTTGAGAAAGAGTCCCTGATAAATTTAGATGAATGATAATGTTTTTGGTTCCTTCAGTAGAACCTTATTGTGGGGGAGCTACATCATTAGAAACAGATAGGCCAGGGTTAGCATCAGCTGTTGGATTTGCTGACACGGCATTCCCTGATGCAGACTCCGAGTGACAAGTGATAGAAATCGGTAATAAAGTATGACTTGTATTCAGAATGAAAGTACTTACCAATGCTGACTCCACACTATTGAGCTGAGGGTGAGCTCCATCTTCACCCTTCTCTCCTAAAGAAGTTGAGAGATGGGTTGCTTGCTGGGCCTCTTTTTGCATATCTCCTCCAGCAGAGACTAAAGGTGATGGTTGGTTGGGGTTCTTGTCCTTGGCCAGGGACTTGGTCTTCTTCAAAGCATGGCCTTGGGAATCATCATCAATCTTCTTCGAGGAAGATTATGTGAGGGTTTTCCTCTTTTTAGACGCACGTCTAACCTTCTTGGTATTAATTGAAGTTTGCTTCTGACGAGGTCCAGATGAAGCTCCAGGCTTTTTGCCTTGTAGATCCCCTTATCCAGTTGGAGAAGTGTCTTTGGGAGCTTTGTACACCATTGGACCATCTGCTGAGCAGATGTCCAACATGGGTTGTGTAAGAGGAGGATCAATTATGCTGACTGGAATGTTCCAGCGAGTGAGATCAAAGGTCTTAAAAATTAGGTTCTCTCCATTGATTTTTGAAAAGTCATTTCCAAGATGGTCAGCAAAGAGGAGAGATAGAAATCTGGTGTATACAACATTTTTTTCTCTGGTCTTTTTCTCCAGCTTCCCATGGAGATCTTCAAAAATAAGTCTCCCAAAATTAGATTTGACGCCCTTGGCCAGACAGTATAAAATAATAGCATCCTTTTGATTGATCTGGTCAAGGCCTCCAGTTTCCACCCCCCCCCCCCCCCTAACATTCAATGAGAATGGTCATCAACAATTTCCACCTTGGTGGCAAAGCACTCCTTTTTAACCCCCCTCCCCCCCCCCCCCCTTTTCAGAAATTTCTTCAGTATACCCAATCTCTTTAAAGAAATTTTTAACAACCATAAAATCATCAGGTATTGCTTCATACTCATTAGGGTTTTCCAAATAATCTAACCCCAAAACTTTTCTAAATGATTTTAACCCAAATCTACCATGAATCCCCATCGTGGTTGAATCAAACTGTCACACCCCACCATGGCAGAATATAGGGCGCGACGTATGGATATCATCACAACACACGGTGTCTCTATAGAGAAAACTAAAATGCAAATATAATGTCGTAAATGGCGACACAAAGGTCATGACAATATCTCAACAAAGCAGGAGTCTAGGTAAGTAGGTAACAGTCCTACCTCTTACTCACGACAAACAAATAACACAACCAAAACAAACATATAGGTGCCAACATGTATCACTTATCAAAAAACATAAAGGTAAACTAAGAAAGAACGGGGATCTCCTTCTATATGCAATCCTAAGGCATCCAAGTCTAGCCACTTCTATCCTCAAGCTTAACCATATTCACACCTGAAAGAGACACTAAAACACGTCAACATAAAGTTGGTGAGAGTCATAGGTTTAGACTCAAACGCCAAATCATACCAAAAAGCTGTGAGTACAATCAAAGTTCAAAACATTTGGACAATGTGATACTAACATGTATTAACAACTATCATTCAAGAATTAATCAATCAAACCAACACTAAGGCTCCCAGCCAATACCATACACCAAACTCCCATAGGTATCCAAACACCTATGAACCAATCCCCAAGGCCCCGCCTTGTCATTATACATTGGTCCCATAGATGCTCACACATCTATGTACCTCCCCAAGGCCCCGCCTTGTCAACATCCCCTTGGTACCAAGTCAAAACATAAACAATCAAGAATTATCTAGCAGTTAATCACATAAGTATCAACACATAAGTCCATTACCAACGCCAAACATTCACAACATAAATTTATAAATCAAAACATAACACAGTGTCTCTTCCATCCCATCTGGAAGTCAAAACAATAGTAAACATGGGACTATGAAACTCACCTGAATGAGCTTTTCCAAAAGTCCTCGCACTAGCAAAAAGCTAACAAACCAAAAACACATAATCAAAACACAATCCAATCACTAAGATGGCTCATCAACCTATGATGGACATCTAACCTCCTCCTATATAAATACCTCATTTATATGCTCTAAGCATCTCATTACACCCCTCTATAAAGCCCTTAACTCATTTTACTTCATAACCAGTCCCGTTAACATTTTACCCAAAACAGTCCCGGTTTTAGGTCTCTAAACTATAAGCCAAACGCCCACTTAAACATACCCATGATCTCTGTAAAAGGAATATTTATTCCCTTACATATGTTAGCTAACACCTCCCACTTGCCCCAACCTTAAAGATACTGTTAAGTCCCCGATATATATATATATATATATATATATATATATATATATATATATATATATATATATATATATATATATATATATATATATATATATATATATATATATATATATATATATATATATATATATATATATATATATATATATATATATATATATATATATATATATATATATATATATATATATATATATATATATATATATATATATATATATATACTTTCGCCATTCCAGATTTACTGAGTTTAAACATACAAAAAGTTTGTTATGATTAGGGGGTCTTACCCTAAACCACAACCTTAGCCCAAGTGCAGATACTTACTATAATATATAAACCATCTCTCATGTTCGTTAGAAGATCCCAATGCAACCCTAAGTACCCCAAACAACCCAAAACTTAAAAAGAAAACAGGCTGACTTCAAAACTGTTTTGACCTCCGACTGTTGTAACCTGTTTTTGACCCACTTTCCGACCTCCAATTTAGTTCTCGTTTCTTTCATTGGAAAGCCACTTCAATTAATTTTTCAAGGATGCTTGGATCGCAAAATAAGAGTTTGTAGAACTCCCAATATGATCAAAACAATTGACTCAAAATTCTGCCCAGTTTTTAAAAACGAGTTTAACAAAATCAACCTCATTAATTAACCCTAATCCCTCTAATTACAAGCCCTAATTTATGTAATCATTATAACACCATTAAAATAACATTAATTTACTGTTTTTAAATTAAACCCTAACCTAAATCCATCATAAGATGATTAAGAAATCATAAAAACAATTAAATTGAAAAGGGATTAAAGACTTTACCTTTGATTTATGAAAACCCCCAAAATTATGAAGAACCCTAAAAACCCTCTATGAAACCCACGACTTTTTTTATCTCCAGGGAAAAATAATGAATTTTTTTTTGTTTAGTATAACTTTATATAGGGTGTGATAACCCATTCCTAGCCCAACCCATTCCTAGCCCAACCCAAAAACCCCTTTCCTTTTTCTCTTTTGTCCTTTTTTTCTTTCTTTCTTGCGTCAAACCGACCCAACACCCCTTAAAATTCGTTTTTTTTTCTTTTTATTATTAATAATTGTATTAATAATATTACCTTAATTTCCCAAAATTTATTTCAGCTCCTAAAGCCTCCATAACCTCAAAACCGTAAAACTAGTCAGTTTTACGCGAATACCGTAAAAGACGAAAAATATACACTTTTATAAAAAATCTCAAATTTTGAAATAAACTTTATAACTAAGTCCTAAATGACTTAAAACCATCCCAAAAAATATTCATATGACTAAACACCTCATCCGAGACCTCTAAATGCTAAACCGTAAATCGTAAAAATACGATTTTCTATAATACATATACGTATACGTAAAACCACCAAATAACACCATCTCATTTCATAGTCACTACCATGTGAACTCATGAACATGAAATCATCTCACATCGTTTCACTCACAAGGTACCCCGTACCGGAAACGATATCCAAACCACAATCTATACACACCAATTAGCACATAAACACGTAAAGACACGTAACTAGCACAAAATAAAACTAAGTGACGAACCTCAAAACCAGGGTTGTCACATCACTCCCTCCTAATAGAAATCTCGTCCCGAGATTTACTCCTTAGGATCAAACACACAAACAACAAATCACATGAGGATAATTGTTCTAAACGAACTCCCCTCATTTCCACGTGAACTTTAGTTCAAGTTTCAAAATACCACATATACAAACAAAAAATAATTAAACTCATTGCCAAACTCTTGACCTCACAGTCAATAAATCTCACAGATGACTCTTTCATAAAACAAAGACTCTTATTAACACAAGTCCCGAATAACCGTACATGCAAAATGCATTCTTAAACAACCTTTACCAATCTCAATACATGAAATGTATCATGTATACAACTCATTTCCCCCAGGTAATTCTATGCTCATAAGCTAATGGTCCGATCTTTCCAAAGATCATAAATGGACCTACAAAACTCTACATCAACTCTTCCATTTTACCAAAACGTACCACCCGTTACTATGGGTGAAACTTCCTACATAACTTTGTCACTAACTCTAGTGGTTTCCTCCTTTTCTACATAGCATCCCTTGTTGCTCTCATTCTGTCCACCAACACCATTACCACATTAGTAGCCTCTTTTACCAATTCTAGTCCACAATGGGGACAACTCATCCTATCCTTTCATATAGTGCCTCAAATGGCATTTATCGACTTCTAGTATGATAATCATCATTATATGAAAACTCAACCATCGCTAATGAGTTTCCTAACTCCCTCTAAATCAATCACTCATGCCCTCAGTGTAACTCCTAAGGTTGTATAAATATCTCACTTCTCCCTCCTTTTCCAGTCAGCTGGATATACTCATATCCAATCATGTTCATCAACCCCCTTTAGTCCGTACCCCAAACTACTTAAAAATTCCCATTTCCTTACAAAGTGACCTATGACGGTCTTTCACATATCCATTAGTTCTTCTAATCCAAATCAACACATCATCAAAAGGATGGTTATCTCAGTTAGACCAAGCCCTTCGTCCCTATGGCACATCACACCTATAACTCCTCATCCATTCTATTATCGATACTAAGCCTCCCAAACAATCAGTATATGTCAGTGCCATTTCCTTTTCCACACTACGACAGCATTAGCCTGCTTTGTGCTTTATTCTACTCATTAAGCTCTACCAAAGTTCTACCTTTGGTTCCTATCTCGACCTATTTCATTCATGCTTCGCTTCTATACACACTTCCTTCTCCTTCCTCGACTCCTACCATACATCACGATGTGATGCTTCCCATCGTTTCTTCCCTTGCCATAATCCTTCATAAGGCATTCCATACATATTAGGCTAACTTTTACGCAGAACCCTCTATTCCATCACATCTGTACGCAATCCTTCCAACTTCTCAACTACGTGACTTCTCATTCCTCTTGAAATATGAGATGAATTAGTCTGTCTATCGACTATCACCCAACTCTCGTCGTACTTATTCCTCCACCCCATTATGTATCCCTTTCACCAACTTCGTCCTTACATCGCCCCTTTCTACGCTACTCCTATCTAAGTAGGAAGTATAGTCTACGTCCCTTTCCTCCCTACGATTGTCCAAGCCACGCAACATAAATGTTGATGTGTTCTCTGCTTTATACAACTCAACTCGTGCAACCTACATCCTTCATCCAAACCACCCTAATACGTCATCCATATAATTCAAGTTCGTCTCAGCTTCACTTCATTCTTCTTATTCCATGTCTCATCAACCATACTTGCCTTTCCCAGATGGTACTTGGCCTTGAAATTTTCTTTCACCACTTAACTCCACCCATCACCTTTGTCAAATGTTCAATCAAGATGATTGAGTATGTGTTGGAGACGTTCATGATCTGTATAGATCAATCTCTACGTCTCTTACCCCAAATGCCTCTAGCATTCTAGGCAGATATCACAATCCAGCTCAACTAATTAAGTCATATATAGTTCTTCCAAATCTTCAGTTCCTGCAACGTATAAGCGATCGCCTTTCTTTGTCGTCCTCGTACGCGTCCAACTCCTTGCTCCACGTATCATCATGCTTCGCGAATTCATCCAGTCCTTCCGATAATGCCAAGATCGGCTCATTATCCAATCCACTTCTTCAGCCTCCAAAATGCTTCCTCATTCATCTTCACTTCGCCCCTTGCTGGTTCCATGATATGCCATCATCTCAAACTACTCATCATGGTAAACTTAATACTAAAACTTACACTCGAAAATCTCACGTATAACTCCACTCCAAAACCAACACATACTTCGCCTCACTCTCCTTCTTAGACTTTGAGTAGATAAAGATGTCGTCGATACTCCCGATGACAACTCATTTATATACGTTCATGCACACTCGCTTCATTGACTCCTTGTAATCCGCTAGTGCTTTGGTGAATCCAAATGCATAACCGTAAACCCAAAGCGTTCATACAACATCCTTAGCAGTTTCAACTATGTCCTCCTTGCACCCTCTCTTAGCGGCAATACGAATAAATTCCTACCTCGTTCTACTTGCAAAATTCTACAGGCATCTTAAAAGACCGGTACTTCCTCTCATCGGACCACTCAACCTCTTTCCACATCCAATCTACTACTAAGCAACTCAACTTTTATCCGGCATTCCTTGCAATTTCTAACAGCTCTTGTTTTTAAATCACTCCATCAACGATTTGCTTGGAAAGGCACTAACTACAACTCCTCTCACCTCCCCTACTTGCTCTATTTATGGTTCTACCTCACAGTAAAAGGCAAACCTACTAAATTTCGGGAAATTTTTCAGAAAACATACATGCCTTACGAACAATATCCCCTTCCAACATTCTCTATGGCACGTTACTTGTGCCAATATCCATACATTTCACAAATCTCTATTCATCTCCCTTGGCACTCCTAATAGACCTCATGACCACATTAGTTCGTCTATGAACCTCTTTCCTCCCCACTAAGGGTATTCCGACCGTTCTCTCATGGTCACCTACTTAAGCGTGTAGGCGCGACCACTCTTTCATATGGCTACCTCAACGCTCCCGAACAATACGAAACCAAAACTACATCCTGAACCCATCAGATACGATCAACGAATCAAACCCACGGATAACTAACGACATTTCACGTGCACCAATTAAAACAAGTCAAAAACCACGAGACTCAAAAGAAAACTCAAACCCAAAACGTGTATCAATTCAAAATGACCCATGACAACGAAAAATAATCCAAGAACACCCAATGGCAACCAAAGCATATTACGCCCCGCGACATATTATTTAAACCGTGCAAAAGATCGATTTTTCCAAAAGAATATATATATATATATATATATATATATATATATATATATATATATATATATATATATATATATATATATATATATATATATATATATATATATATATATATATATATATATATATATATATATATATATATATATATATATATATATATATATATATATATATATATATATATTTTCTTTACCTCCCCACATCTATGTGACTCAAACAACCTACAAACAACCCTCTTGACGAACTCAATACTCATCTCAAAGACTAGGTATCCCGTGCATCCCAAATCATAAAAATAAACTACTATTCAAACTCAACCTTTAACCCGACAATTGTACAATAATTTCGGCCAGGATACTGACCTCCCATGACTATACATTCTGAATATTTGAAAAGTACGTTCCGAGTACATAATTTTTGGCTTTTGAATCACTCAAAAAGCTCTAAAAACGAACAAGTTATGACCAAAACAATTTTATACTAGTTGTTTTAAAAACTAAAGAATAAACTTAGTGATTAAGGCAATCCTTTTAAATGAAAGATATAACTGTATGTGTAACCTTCATAAACTCAATTTAACCTCGTATTAATAATTATAAATGACGTGAATCGGTTAAACCCAATTATATAAACTATGTAAGTAGAAAGAAATTTTACTTCGCTTTATTTTAAAGAAAGTCTTTTAGAATTTGAAATAAATAAGTGTTGATTAAAATGAAATCTTATGTTACATCTTGTTTGGAAACACGATTGCAACACCTTACCCTTATTTTACCGAATACAACCAGCTATCTAACCCTATAATAGATTTCCAAGTCCCCCTTTTTCTCAATATATACCGACCAAAAGAAATGTAAGACCCAACACAAAAGATTCCATTATCTCCAAAAGAAATCCCAAGTTATTTCAATAGACTTAAAACCAAGAACACCATTTTAAAACGTACACGTGAAATACGAAACCCAAAGAATACGCTACCAGACACACTTCAAAAGATTCAAAACGTCTTTGAAACTCCACCAAACACGAGCACTAATAAATTGTCTAAACACAAGAGAGCACTAGGTACGTTCAAGTTATAATAACTACTGAACGACCGTAAATCATAACATAACATCTATTAGTATATATACATCCACATATGTATACCTATCGAATCTCCCAAACATACTCGTTATCATACATTTCAAGTCAATCAATCGCTTTATACGCTCGTTTTCTTTTCCATACGAGTAATCACCTTCTCACCATCTCACCATGCCACAACAAGGCACAAAACTCATTACCAAAACCAACCCATATCGTGTGACCTCATAATCACATAACACGACTATAACTCAAAACATATAACACACTAAAAAAATAGCCATATCATAGGCAGCTGTTACATAAACCTATATATTATAAATATACCCAAAATCCACACCTCATCATATACAAGCATGTACTAACCCTCTTTCATGCAATCATACTTAGGAACCCATTGAAGTTGTGGTACTTGTATAACTATATTGGCCACCATACTTATACTATTACCCTTTCCCCAATGCACTCCCTCCTATGATGACACTTATAAGAATCAATACAACATATAACACATAAATCCATCTACTCACATAAGCTCATAACCACATAACCAAATAGGTCCAAAACCCCATCTATTAAAATAACATAGTAAAACTCTTGAAATACATAAATCCATAGTCTAGCTAAAACAGCATAGACTAAATCCAAAACGAAAACATAATCAGTTATAAGTCATGTCGCCCATAAAAGTGGAAACAGCTTAAAATCCTTCATACCCACATATTCCAAATAACTCGAACCACCACATGATTCTTAGGGAACATGACTTAAACATCAAAAGAAAAATACTATACCTCAGGTACATAAAATAACCCAACAGAAGATAGAACTACCATGTACCAAATTATGTACTATAATGTATAGTTTAAGCAAAATACAATAATGACTAGCGTGGACGATTACGGTTCAAACCGCACTAGTCACAACCCGAAAAGATAATAACATGTGGCTAAGTATGAACTTACTATGTTTCAATTCATACTAGTCAAAACATCGCAATAAATAACATCCCAACACATCAATTTATGTAAAATGCACACATACTCCTATGACACCTATATGCAGGGACCCTTAAGCTATAGACTAGGCTACGCGACTAGGCAACCTAATTCTCTATAACCATTGTCTCTGATACCATTCTGTCACACCCCACCATGGCGGAATATGGGGCGCGACGTATGGATATCATCACAACACACGGTGTCTCTATAGAGAAAACTAAAATGCAAATATAATGTCATAAATGGCGACACAAAGGTCATGACAATATCTCAACAAAGCAGGAGTCTAGGTAAGTAGGTAACAGTCCTACCTCTTACCCACGACAAAAAAATAACACAACCAAAACAAACATATAGGTGCCAACATGTATCACTTATCAAAAAACATAAAGGTAAACAAAGAAGGAACGGGGATCTCCTTCTATGTGCAATCCTAAGGCATCCAAGTCTAGCCACTTCTATCCTCAAGCTTAACCATATTTACACCTGAAAGAGACACTAAAACACGTCAACATAAAGTTGGCGAGAGTCATAGGTTTAGACTCAAACGCCAAAACATACCAAAAAGCTGTGAGTACAATCAAAGTTCAAAACATTTGGACAATGTGATACTAACATGTATTAACAACTATCATTCAAGAATTAATCAATCAAACCAACACTAAGGCTCCCAGCCAATACCATACACCAAACTCCCATAGGTATCCAAACACCTATGAACCAATCCCCAAGGCCCCGCTTTGTCATTATACATTGGTCCCATAGATGCTCACACATCTATGTACCTTCCCAAGGCCCCGCCTTGTCAACATCCCCTTGGTACCAAGTCAAAACATAAACAATCAAGAATTATCTAGCAGTTAATCACATAAGTATCAACACATAAGTCCATTACCAACGCCAAACATTCACAACATAAATTTATAAATCAAAACATAACACAGTGTCTCTTCCATCCCATCTGGAAGTCAAAACAATAGTAAACATGGGACTATGAAACTCACCTGATTGAGCTTTTCCAAAAGTCCTCGCACTAGCAAAAAGCTAACAAACTAAAAACACATAATCAAAACACAATCCAATCACTAAGATGGCTCATCAACCTATGATAGACATCTAACCTCCTCCTATATAAATACCTCATTTATATGCTCTAAGCATCTCATTACACCCCTCTATAAAGCCCTTAACTCATTTTACTTCATAACCCGTCTCGTTAACATTTTACCCAAAACGGTCCCGGTTTTAGGTATCCAAACTATAAGCCAAACGCCCACTTAAACATACCCATGATCTTTGTAAAGGGAATATTTATGCCCTTACATATGTTAGCTAACACCTCCCACCTGTCCCAACCTTAAAGCTACTGTTAAGGCCCCGATATATATATATATATATATATATATATATATATATATATATATATATATATATATATATATATATATATATATATATATATATATATATATATATATATATATATATATATATATATATATATATATATATATATATATATATATATATATATATATATATATATATATATATATATATATATATATATATATATATATATATATATATATATATATATATATATATATATATATATATATATATATATATATATATATACTTTCGTCATTCCAGATTTACTGATTTTAAACATACAAAAAGTTTGTTATGATTAGGGGGACTTACCCTAAACCACAACCTTAGCCCAAGTGCAGATACTTACTATAATATATAAACCATCTCTCATGTTCGTTAGAAGATCTCAATGCAACCCTAAGTACCCCAAACAACCCAAAACTTAAAAAGAAAACAGGCTGACTTCAAAACTGTTTTGACCTCCGACTGTTGTAACCTGTTTTTGACCCACTTCCCGAACTCCAATTTAGTTGTCGTTTCTTGAATAGGAAAGCCACTTCAATTACCTTTTCTGGGATACTTGGATCGCAAAATAAGAGTTTGTAGGACTCCCAATATGATCAAAATAATTGACTCAAAATTCTGCCCAGTTTTTAAAAACGGGTTTAACAAAATCAACCTCATTAATTAACCCTAATCCCTCTAATTACAAGCCCTAATTTATGTAATCATTATAACACCATTAATATAACATTAATTTACTGTTTTTAAATTTAGCCCTAACCTAAATCCATCATAAGATTATTAAGAAATCATAAAAACAATTAAATTGAAAAGGGATTAAAGACTTTACCTTTGATTTATGAAAACCCCCAAAATTATGAAGAACCATAAAAACCCTCTATGAAACCCACGAATTTTTTTATCTCCAGGGAAAAATAATGATTTTTGTTTGTTTGGTATAACTTTATATAGGGTGTGATAACCCATTCCTAGCCCAACCCAAAAAACCCTTTCCTTTTTCTCTTTTTTCCTTTTTTTCTTTCTTTCTTGCGTCCAAACCGACCCAACACCCCTTAAAATTCGTTTTTTTCTTTTTATTATTAATAATTGTATAAATAATATTACCTTAATTTCCCTTAATTTATTTCAGCTCCTAAAGCCTCCAAAACCTCAAAACCGTAAAACTAGTCAGTTTTTACGCGAATACCGTAAAAGACGAAAAATATACACTTTTATAAAAAATCTCAAATTTTGAAATAAACTTTATAACTAAGTCCTAAATGACTTAAAACCATCCCAAAAATATTCATATGACTAAACACCTGATCCGAGACCCCTAAATGCTAAACCGTAAATCATAAAAATACGATTTTCTATAATACATATACGTATACGTAAAACCACCAAATAACACCATCTCATTTCATAGTCACTACCATGTGAACTCATGAACATGAGATCATCTCACATCGTTTCACTCACAAGGTACCCCGTACCAGAAACGATATCCAAACCACAATCTATACACACCAGTTAGCACATAAACACGTAAAGACACGTAACTAGCACAAAATAAAACTAAGTGACGAACCTCAAAACCAGGGTTGTCACACAAACTTAATGGACTTCTTGTTGTTAGAAGCCTCTGCTGTAAACCAATATTCTTTTAACACATTTTGAAACATCATACCAGGATCCTCAAATAAAGCATACCTTAAAACACTTTTGGATAAATAAGTCAAAACTTGTTCCCCGGGAACAGACTTAATGGATTCAGGTTTAAGCAAGGTGATGTTGTTGGGTTTGAAGAAGATATCATCAATGGAATAGTTAACATGAGTGGATGGTTTAAGAGTGATTTTGGTATTCTTGGGGGTGGAAGATGATTCAACCATTTATGTTTCTGTGTGTGTTTTAAAAGAGAGAAAGTTTGTGTGTGTTTTTGGATGAAAAGATTTGTAAGCGTGCAATGAAATCCAATTGTTAGGGATTATACAAAAACTTTAACTAATTTGTAAAAAGTTTTTAAAACCATTTGAAAAAGTTATAAATCTTTTAGGGTTTCTTTTGAACATTTGGCACAAACTTTCTCATTAATGTTCTGCAAAAAGGTATGATTTCCTGTTGCTTTGAACAGTGAAACGCCCCATGTGTCAGGGAGTTGTTGACTGTGGATGGAGACGTTTGAAATTTCCTTAATTAACAAATGACACCTTTTTGAAAGAATGTTTGTTTTATTCATAATAAATTTAATGCCATTTACTCCATTGAATCACATGATTGATTTGTTTTAAAAGCAGTTGCTCCGATATGCTGAAGCTGATGGCAATACTTGTGAGCTTCATTGCGTCAGATGAGGCAACAAAACCCCATATACATGTTCACATAAGTGAACAAGACATATGACATTGCACGCTCCTCTACTCAGGCCTAGCTACTCAGTTGTATTCAAAATTTGTTCAGCATTGCTGAAGGAACCTTTTGATGACTGGTGATTATTTGTTCAGCTTCAGTGAATCAGATAAGGCGACAAAACATCATATACACAATCACATAATGTGAAATAGACACATGACATTGCACACTCCTTTACTTAGACAATGCTACTTAACATGAATCAAAATCTTTTATGAAATGCTGAACCTTCAAGCTTCTTCAGTGAATGCTGAAGGTTTAGGTTTTGTATCATCAATGTTCAGCATACCAAGCTCCATTATCAATCTTTTGAAAGTTGGTTCATCCAATGGTTTGGTGAAGATATCAGCCAGTTGGTACTGAGTGGGGATGAAATGTAATTCAATGTCCCCTTTCACAATGTGATCTCTGATAAAATGATATCTGATATCAATGTGTTTTGTTCTTGAGTGGAGGACTGGATTGTTGGATATTGCAATAGCACTAGTGTTATCACAAAAGATTGGTACCTTTTCATATTATATGTCATAATCAGCCAGTTGGCTTTTCATCCAAAGAACATTGGCACAACATCCAGCAGCTGCCACATATTCAGCTTCTGCTGAGGACATGGTAAGTGTTTGTTGATTTTTAGCACTCTAGCACACAAGTTTTCCACCTAGCAATTGGCAGGCACCAGAAGTGCTTTTTCTGTCCAAATTGCATCCAGCATAGTCAGAATCTGAATACCCCTTTAGGTCAAATCTTGAGGATTTGGGGTACCAAAGACCTAGACTTGGTGTACCTTTTAGATATCTGAAGATTCTCTTTACAGCCATAAGGTGTGATTCCTTTGGATATGCTTGGTATCTTGCACAAAGGCATGTAGAGAATTGAATGTCAGACCTGCTTACAGTTAAGTACATGAGTGACCCAATCATACCTCTTTAATGAGTCTTATTGACTGATTGTTCAGTGAGATCAGGTCCTAAGTTGTTAGGGGGTACTATTGGAGTCTTCACTGAAGCATAATTGATATTATACTTCTTCATCAGATCCTTGACATATTTTTCTTGATTGATGCAGATGCCTTGGTCAGATTGTTTAATCTGAAGACCAAGGAAGTATGTGAGTTCTCCCATCATACTCATCTCAAATTTGCTGGTCATAAGCTTGGCAAATTGTTTGCAAAGTTTTAAGCTTGTAGAACCAATGATTATGTCATCCACATAAATTTATACCAGAATGGTGTTAGTTTTAGATTAATAGATGAACAAGGTGCTATCTATTTTTCCTCTGACAAATTTATGTTTAATGAGAAAAGTTGAGAGAGTTTCATACCATGCTCTTGGAGCTTGCTTCAGTCCATACAAAACTTTGTAAAGCTTGTAGACATGATTTGGGTATTTACTAATCTCAAAGCCAGGAGGCTGGGTAACATAAACTTCTTCTTTTAGGTCACCATTTAGGAATGCACTTTTGACATCCATTTGGTAGATGATGAAGTTCATGTAAGTGGAATATGCAAGGAAGATTCGTATGGCTTCCATACGTGCAACTGGGGCAAAGGTTTGATAATCAACACCAGGCTCTTAATTGAATCCTTGGGCCACCAGCCTAGCTTTATTTTTGGTCACTGCATTGGTTTCATCTCTTTTGAGCTTGCAAACCCATTTGGTGTCAGTGGTTGATTTACCATATGGAAGAGGAACCAATTTCCATAGTTTGTTTCTTTCAAATTGATTGAGTTCCTCTTACATGGCATCCACCAATCCAGGGTGTGTGAGTGCTTCAGAAACCTTTGTAGTCTCAATTTCTGAGAGAAAATTTGCATAGAGGCATTCTCTAGATGAAGCTGCACTCAGTTTCTTTGCCATAGATCTAGTGACTCTACCTTTACCAGGATTACCTATTATGTTCACCAGCTGTATGTGACTATTTTGAGTCCAAGATTTTTGTGGAGCTGAAGAATAGGTACTGGTATCATGATTAGAGCTAGAGCTTGGAAGTCCATGACATGGACTTGGGCTTGGAATGTCTCTAGTGTCCACTGAAGGATATTCAGTGAAGAAGGGTTCAATCATTGGAGGGCTTCCTTCTTGGTCAGAAGAAGCATATCCAAGACCTAATTCCCTAGAGATAATAGGAGAGCTTTGAGCAAGGGGCTCAGATTGTTCTTCATCAGCTGCATATGATTGATCATTTTGATCATGTGTGTCAGCATGCTGATTGTTTTGAGACTGAACATTTTGGTCATTTGTGTTTCCTTGCTGATCATTTTGATCATTTTGAGATTGATCATTATTTGATTGACAGCCATCAGTATGTGATACTGAAGGATTTCCTTTTGTAGGACTTGTCATATCTTTAAATGGATCAATATGAGGGACTGAGTTGCTAGTTTGATATTTTTGAGAAAGCTCATAGTGATTAAATTCATCAGATGGATAATTTTGAGATTCATGTATAGAAAGTTCATCATTTGATGGATTTGTAAAAATGAGAGCTTCAGAACTTTCATTGAATGTGATGTGATAGGTTTCTTTAATACATTGTCTTCTTGTGTTGAAAACTCTGTATGCTTTAGATACTAGGGAGTATCCAAGAAAGTAACCATCATCAGATTTTTCATCAAACTTCCCAAGGTGATCCTTGTGATTGTGAATGAATATTGGACACCCAAACACATGTAAGAATGTGATGTTTGGAATTCTCCCCTTGAAGACTTCATAGGGAGTCTTCATGTGTCTCTTCACAATGATGGATCTATTTTGAGTGTAGCAAGCAGTGGCTACAGCATCAGTTCAAAAATGCTTAGAGAGAGCAGATCCAGCAAGCATTGTCCTTGCTGCTTCAATCAAAGTTCTGTTCCTTCTTTCAGCAACACTATTTTGTTCAGGTGTGTAAGGAGACGAGAAATTTTGGGAAAATCCCTTTGTCATCACAGAATTTGATCAGTGAATGATTTCTGAATTCAGTGCTATTATCAGTTCTAAGTTGTTTGACATGAGTGTCATTTTGATTTTCAACTCTTTTGATGAATGACATAATGGCATCTGGTGCATGGCTTTTCTTTGTCAGAAAATATACCCAGGTGTACCTAGAGTACTCATCAACAATGACAAGTGTATATTTTTCATGACAAATGGCCCTAGGTGATACTGGGCCAAACAAGTCCATGTGAAGCAAATGAAGACTTTCTTTGATTGAGAAAGTTTGCTTTGTTTTGAAACTGGCCCTATGGTGCTTCCCTTTTTCACATGTTGAACATGGTTTGTCCTTGGATTAGACAAGTGTAGGAAGACCAATAAAAAGATTTTGTTTTGCCAGCAGAGTTATTGTTTTGAAATTGATATGTGAGAGCCTCTTATGCCAAAGCCAATTTGTAATGTTGGAGGCTTTAGCAAAGAAGCATGTCTCCTAAGTAGAGTTCATGTTCATGAAATAAACATCTTTGACTTTGAGAGCAATCATCACAATTTCATGATTGGAGTTGAAGATTGTACCTTTTTTGTCATCAAACAGCACAAGATACTTTGAGTCACAAAGTTGACTTATGCTGATGAGGTTGTGCTTCAATCCATTTATGCTACCCTTGGGAAAACTATACCATTGCATTTTACTGAACCAAATCCTTCAGTAGTAGCTGATGAGTTATCACCAAAAACAACTTTAGGACCTTGTTCCTCCTTATACTTGTGCAGATAACTTTTGGTGCCAGTCATATGCCTTGAGCGGCCACTATCTAGGTACCAAATAGGCTTCCTGAGATCACACTACACAAGTTAAGGAAATGGTCATTTCGTTTTGAATCCCACCTTTGTTGGGTGGGGGTTTTAGATCTAGAAGGTGTTCTAGATCTGAAGGGTCCTCTTGTTGAGGGTATGTGTGATTGCTCAGAAGAAGAAGAGGTTTGAACAGCTTTTGCTTTCTTATCCTGGAGGGCTTCACCTCTTCTGAACCACTCTATAT
The DNA here is from genome assembly GCA_025667525.1 of Glebionis coronaria. Lineage (NCBI taxonomy): Eukaryota > Viridiplantae > Streptophyta > Magnoliopsida > Asterales > Asteraceae > Glebionis > Glebionis coronaria. The sequence continues at coordinate 540,633,292 of CM046879.1, forward strand.
GGTTGTGATCAGATGTAGTGTGGACATCGCTTCCACAAATCTCAAAGCATTTGGTAATAGAGTTTGGGTTTCTTGGTTTAATACCTCTTCTGAGTGAGATGATTCTATTATGTCCATGAGTGTCATGGTCATAACTTCCACAAGTATTACAAATAGGGTAATAGTGGCAGTCATCTGAGTGATGATTGCCCATACCACAATGAATGCATGGTGGGAAAGGCATATTTCGCCTGGAATGAGATGCTTCAGATTTGTGAGCATCAACACTTGTTTTGGCCAGCATATACTGAGTGTGTTCACAAGTACGTTGGTTGGTCCTTTCACATTTTGTACAATAAATCACTTTTAGGCAAGTTTCAGTGAGATGGTTATTTAGACCACATAAATCACAGGCCCTTTTAAATTGTGTCTTGTACTTGAGATGAGGAGAGTCTGAAGGTTCATCTCTGAATCGTGTTGGTGTTTGTTGCTGCCTGAGTTGCAATTTAAGATCATTTATCTCTTGCATGACAAGAGACATTCTCTCATCTTCCTCAGATCTAGCATTCTTTAGTTTATTTGTTGAAACTGAAGAGGTAGTTCCCATATATGAACCTTCAGCAGGAGTTGAAGAGTTCTTTAAAGTGTCAATTTTGACATGCTTGGAAGAACTACCTTTGTGTGTGGTGTGTGACTTGATGATAGAGTGGATAGTATTGGGTCCAATAGAGGGTTCAGCACCAGCCAGCATCTCCAAAGGAGGAAGTGGGGTACTTACTTCATTCTCTATATCATCATCCGAGTCATCCTCAGTAACTGAGGACTCAACTGGTACTGAAGTGTCAACACTTGCTTGAAACTCAGGAAGAAGGATTCTTCCAGTGTCATGATTAGGTAAATTCTCTCTACCTGACCTTTCAATGTCAGGGATCGAGCTACCATCCTCATTTGAGGCTTTGACAAAAACGATAGGTTTGGTGCTGGAGGATCCTTCAGCACCAAGCATTTTTCTCTTTTGAGCAGGTATTTGTTCACTTATGCATTGATTAACCCTATCAGAGTTTCTAAGCCAAGATTTAACAATATCTTTTGCTTCATTTAATTCAGTTCTTAGGGAGTTATTTTCCTCCAAATTTTCTTTGTTCAATTGTTGAAAAGTAAGAATATCAAGTTTAGCCTCTTTTAGCTCTATTTGCTTACTTTCAAAATCTTCAAGTTGTAGAACAAGTTTGTGAAATTTTTCAAGCAAATTGTTTCTTTGCTCTTCAACAAATTTTAGATCAATGCACAAGTAATCAAAGACAAATTTAATGTCATCTTTATCTTCTAATTCAAGAAGAGTTTGTACCTTTTTTATAGTGACATTGACCCATTCACCATTTCTGGCACTTTCTTTGGTTACAACATTTGAATTGGCCCCTTCATCATCAGCAAGTGCCATCAGCACTTTCACATTCACCATTTCATCATCATCTGAGGAAACATCTTCTTCATCCCATTCATAGGCTTCAACAACAAGCCCTTTGTTCTTGTCTTGTTTGGGAGTCTTGGATGAGGAGCTTTAAGTGCTCATTAAGGCCAATCTTGCCTTGATTTCTCTGTATTTGGCTTCAAAGTCTTTTGTTGGTCTGAGTTCAACCCTGCTTTGCTGAAATGGAGTAGAAGCAATTTGTTTTGGTTGAAATGATGATTGACCAGTTGGTCTTGATTGAGCTGGTGAGGAATATCAAGGGAGAGATGTTTTTTGAATAACAATCCCTAGCATAGTGACCAGTCTTCCCACATTTGTAGCAATCAGTGTCAACTGAAGTTTTGTGGAGCTGGAGAACTTGCCTCCTTTCTTAAAGAACCTTCTAGACTTGGCCAGAAGTGCTCTTTCATGAAATTCCTCTTTGAGGTCATTCAGATATTCCTCACTAGATCTAGTATCTTCCTCATCATCAGGACTATCTTGGTAGTCTTGAATGACAGCTTCACTGAAGAAGGTTGTGGACAAGGGTGTAGCAATGGTTAATGCTTTAATCTTGCTTGAGCCTTCATAAATCCTATCAACTACGTTTTCTTCATATTTCAGTTTCCCAAAAAGAGAGGCTAGATCACAACCTTTAATGTGATTATCATTTCTCAAGCTTTGGCAGAAACTGAGCCACTTCTTTGGCAATGCATTAACAAAAACTGTGTTGCTTTCAAGTTTTGAAAGCTCAACACCATCATTCACAAGTTCATTCATCAGTGCTGTGTATCTGGTGAATGTTTGAGGGTTTCCCCTTCTTTGTGCTTGAAGGTGTTGTATTGAAGCTTTAAATCCATGATTCTGGTTTCTTTTACATCAGAGGGTCCCTCATGATAAAGAATAAGGTCCTCCCATGTTGCTTTGGCTGTTTTACAATTTACAATAGAATTCATTTGGTCATCTGGGAGTACAGACATGATGAGACTTTTGAGACGCTGATCTAGGTTAGCAGCTTTTCTCTCATCAGCAGTCCATTGTACTTCAGGTTTTTTATTGTCCCCAACCATGGGAACAAAAGGACTACTTTCAATGATTCCAAGAAATTGAGGTTCAAATCCAACCATGTAGACAAGAAACCTCTTTTTCCAATTTGTAAAGTTGGCTACCTCTAGTACAGGAGCAGCATTGAGTTGGCCACCCCTATATTCTAGGGTTTGTGGTATAACTTGATCCATTTTGGATCTTGATTTGAAAACTTTTAAATGAGCAGTTTAATAAAATAAGAGTTTAACTAATCAAACTGCTCTGATACCACTTGTTGGTCCCTTGTAATTCGTTATTACTTATTAACTTAAGTAATAACTCTTACTTAGACTCAAGTGAGTTGTTTTAACAATAGATAAGAACTATGAAAGATTAAAACAACAATACAAATATACTTTTCAACGTATAGACTTTTATTAGAATCAAATAAAGAATCTATAACCCACTTTGTTTGCGAAATAACAAAGTGGTTGAATGACAATGGTGTTTGATCTCCTCTACTTAAACATCTAACTAAAGTTAAATTCTAAGCTCCAATCTAAACGTTCATATGCATCTTGGCTATATGGTTTAGTTGGTATTGAGAGAGAAAGGTTTTCCAGAGTTTAAGCTCTTGTATTGGTCAACCTTTTCTCTCCCAATGTACACTTCTTATATAGGCAGTGTAATTAGGGTTTGCATTTTGCATGCACCAATGCATGGGTTTATCCAGTGGGTGGTTGATGCCCATGCTGGATAAATAGTACAAAGTACATATTTATCTATTCTAGAAAAGATAAAGGTTGTACTTATATCTAAGTATACAAGCAACCTACTTTGACTTAAAGTTATCTTTTCCCGCCTAATGCAAACCATCAGAATACTGAAGAGTCTTCAGTATCCTAGAGGAGATCGACATCATTCAGTTTAGTATTGTCAAGCCAAACTGAAATGAAAGCCCTTCTTCAGTCCTTGTTATTCAGCAACTAGACCGCCTAGTATTTGAAGCGAAGACTCCTTTGTCTTCTAAGTTCACTGGAAGGGGAGTGCTGAACTTTCTTCAGCTATAAGGTCTTTAGTAGGAACTTTGTTCCTCTGGTCATCCTTCATCAGACTGGCCTTACTATTGAGCATGAAACCCTTAGGGGGATTTTATATTCAAATCCTAGAGTTTCTTCAGGGTCAGTAAATACTGACCCAACATGGATCCTTCGACTAAAGATTTCGAAATGATCGAAAGCTTCATTCTTAGTAGCCAAAAATCTAGTCCAAGTGAATCTAAAATAGTCATCAACTATACCTAGGGTATAAAGGTTACCTCCATAACTCCGTATGGCGGAAGGTCAAAAGAAATCCATACGTAGGAGCTCTAGGCACCGAGAGGTAGATACCAAATTCTTGGCCTTGTGACTTGAGTGAACTTGCTTCCCAACTTTACAAGCATCACAAAAGTGACTATCAAACTTGATCTTGGGTAGATGTCTTATTAACTCCTTAGAGACTAAAGATTGTATTAAACGCATATTAGCGTGACCTAATCTCCTATGCCAAAGAGTAGAACTATCATCTAAAGTCGCTAGACATAAGTTGTCCTTTGACTTCCTATTGACCTTCATGACATAAATCCCATGCTTTCTAACACCTTTTCCAATGATCTTTCCATCTTTTACGATTTCACTATCATGTTCCAAAAAGATGACCTTACACTTATTGTCACAAATTTGACCTATACTTAGTAAGTTAAACCCTAAGTAATCTACGTGTTCAACATTTTTTATGGTAATGGAGTCAAGAGAAACCGTACCTTTTCCAATGATGTTACCACGTAGCTTACTAGCGAAAGTGACCTTACCTCCATTATATGCTTTGTAAAATGAGAACAAATTCCGATTACCAGTCATCTGTTTAGAACAACCACTATCCTTAATCCACTAATCGGGCTCTAAGTCAATTCCCAAGCATATCTAGGTAACCACACACAAGATCAAACATTTGGTCCCCAGTATCTCATGGGTCCAAAGTTGTTAGTTCTAAACATCCCTTGCATTTGGTTGGGATGCATGAATGAAGGACACATGCCCCACGGAGAAAAACATTGTTGAGAGTTATTCCAATTCATATGAGCATTTTGATGTCCATTGTTTTTCTTAGGATTCTTTGATCTAGACCTAGGATTATTGTTGTTTCTAGGTGTTGGTGTTTTACTCCTAGATCGTAACTTAGAGTGATCATTCCTTTTAGGTGTTGGTGTTCTACTTCTAGACCTTGAATCATTACGTACTCTTGGAGGAGTAGATGATTGTCTTGATAAATTTCTCATTCCCATTAAAGGTTTACTTACAGGCTTGTAGAATTTATCAAGTTCCTTTTTATCAATTATAGGTAATTTAAAAATTGCTAACAACAAGATGTTTTGGACCTTTACCTAAAATAGACTTTTCAGAAAGTTGAGGATTTTCACAAATATCGTCTTCTACTCGGGGTTCCTTAATGCAACATGCGGTTCCATATTGATATGGAACCGCCCCATATTTTGGAGCACCGCCGGCAGTGGGACTTTAGCAAACCTAACTTGTTTTGGTTCACTAGTAAATACTTAATTGGTGTTAAATCCCAATCCAAGTCTTTCCCTAGAATGAAATTGTCTACTAAGCATTTCGTCAAGAGCACTAGTACTTTTCATTAACTTTTCCAAGTTATTGGAGGTGCTCTTGATATCTTCATTCTCTTGTATTAGACTTTCACAACTTAGACAACCTAAATCAAGTTCTTTATTTTTCTCAATCTTAGCTAATTTATCTCTTAGCTCACTAATCTCATTTTAAAGCTTTGTCCTGGTTGATTTTAGCACTTTGTTCTTTTCAATTAATTTTAGACTTAGTTTGCATAGGTTGTTATATTAACCTTCTAATTATAAATCATCTAGAGAATAACTATCATTGCTTTAGTATTGGGTTTCGGAATGTACCTCTTTGGAAGAATGAGCCATGAGACATTTTTCCTCTTTAGCATTTTCTTCACATTCTTCACCACTATCGTTCCATGAACCTCTAACAAAAGCCTTGTGATTCTTGTCGCGAGACGGCTTGGGACATTCACCGATGAAATAGTTTGGGTCACCACATCTAAAGCATTTCCTATCACCTTTGTCATTCTTGACAAAACAGTTTTTGGAGAAGACTTTCTTTTTGTTGCTTGGTTGTCTTAGGTGTTGACCTCGCCTTTTGAAGAGCTTCTTGAAGTCTTTAACCGCCATAACATATTCCTCATCATCACTTTCCGAGGAGGAGCTATCATGGTCACTTTGAACCTTCTTTGCTTTTATAGCTAGAGACTTTCTTTCACTCTTGGTTTTCACCATTTCTGTGTCCTTCAAAATTATCATTTCATGAACTTTTAAGTTGCCAATAAGTTCATCAAGTGATAATGTAGTAAGGTCCTTTGATTCTTCAATCGTCGTGACTTTAGCTCTCCACTTTGGATACAATTCCCTAAGAAAATTTCTAACATTTTTCTTGGTAGAAAAACCTTCATCAAGTACTTTCAGACTAGTAATAATAGTATTAAACCTAGCAAATGCACTATCAATAGTTTCATCTTCTAAGATGATAAATTGTTCATATTGTTGAACAAGAAGATCAATTTTACTTTCTTTGAATTGGCTATTACCTTGGTGGGTTACTAAAAGAGTATTCCAAATATCTTTAGCGGTTTTACACATGAAATTCCTTTCATACTCTTTCTTAGGTAAAGCATTATAAATCACCATTTTAGCCTCATTATTTCTAGCAAGTTTATTTTTAGTGTCATCGTTATAATTTTCAAAAGTGACTAACTCTTTCTTTTTAGAAACTTCATTATATTGATAAGGCAAAAAGTCACCATTGGTAATAACAAGCCAAATATCTAAATCTTTTGATTTCACATAAGTCTCAAATCTATTTTTCTAATATAGAAAACTATCGGTTTTAAAAAGAGGTGATCTTTGCATAGTTTGCCCTTCAAGGTACTTGTTGGAATCCATAGATCGATTTAAGTTTTAAATTACAATATATTTTAAAAACACTTGAGCAACCCGCTCTGATACCAATTGTAGAAACTAGAAGGGGGGTTGAATAGTTTCTTAAATTTACTTGTTAAATATGGGTTTTCAAAAAACTTCGACTTGAGAAAATATGTGAAGTCTTCTTATACGCAATATGGACAAAGGATGGTGCAACTAAACTAATAATCACAAGTATATGCAAGTAAAGAATAATGAATGTGAAGAGATAAGGAAAAGAAAGATCAAACCAAACACCAATGATTTATAGTGGTTCGGCAACGAATCTCACTCCTCGTTCCTACTCCACACCTCGAGTACTCCTTACTAGAGAGTTCACTAATCAACAAGCTCCTTAAGATGGACAAACCGTACACGTCTCTTAACTAATTTCCGACTCTAAGCTAAAAGTCGAGCCCTAATCTTAGCTAGGACCAATCTACACCAATATACTTTAAGGACTAAGTATTAACCACACTACATACACAACTTCCAAATAGACATAACTATTTGGATCTTCACAACAATAACACAAGAATGAAAAATAAAAGTTTGATCTTCAATGGATCTTTGAGGTAGACACAACACTTCAATGATAAAAGTATTCTTTTCTTTGCACTTGAGAGGAAGAGATGGGAGGAGAAAGATTCACTTATAAACAAGTAGTAATCAACCAAATAATCAAGGATTTGAATGAGTTAAGAAGTAGGATTGAATTTGAAATTATATGTGCAAAAGAGGTAAGGAGAAAATCTGAGAACGGTCCACTATTTATAAGACACAGCTCCAACGGCTTCCTCTAGGCGCGGTTCCTTAAAGGTGCCCGTGGTTCTTTATTGATAAGGATCCGCATAGCCATTCATGGAACCGTGGGAGTAGACTCCGCTCCCTTTTGTCTTTTAGTGGGGTAGTCTCATCTGGTGGAATATTTATCCCCAAGGGATCATATAGAATATGCCATTTTCAAATTTTCAAATATTTAATTAAATAAAACATTTTCTTAAAAATAAAGTTTAATAAAAAACTTTGTCATATTTAATAAAAGGTGAGTTTTAAGAAAACTTAAATCCTTGATCACTTAATTAGGATGAAAACTTGTTTGTTCATACCTTAAGTGATAATGGTTTAAATGAAAAATACTTGAACTCAAGAATTCGTTTTTCGTTGTTTTCGTAAATGCTTGTTTTTATATATTGTTGTAATCAAAACAAAGCGACACCGAAAAATGCAAGTAACGTTTTTAGGCATCATTGCTTTAACAGTTACCTTAATTATAATTTATAAAAACAAAATCTTCTAGAACCCCCTTATGCTTAATTCGGCCGACTTGGGGCTAGGGGTTCCTAGAATCGACTTTTTGGTCCCTCTAATTTAATTAAGCGCGTACCTTAAATTATTTAAACACATAGCTAATTTAAACACCGTTAATTAAATAATAAGTGAAGCGTTAATGCAATGATGCCTAAAAACGTTACTTGTATTTTTCGGTCTCGCTTTGTTTTGATTACGACAATATTTAAAAACAAGCATTTACGAAAACAACGAAAAACGAATTCTTGAGTTCAAGTTTCTTTCATTTCAACCATTATCACTTAAGGTATGTACAAACAAGTACTCATCCTAATTAAGTGATCAAGGATTTAATCTTTTCTTAAAATTCACTTTTTATTAAATGTAACAAGTTTTTATTAAACATTCTTTTTAAGAAAATGTTTTATTAAATTCATTATTTGAAAATTTTGAAAATGGCATATTCTATCTTGGTTTGGAATATCCTTTCAGGATATTTTAATCTCCAGATTCGAACCAAACCACTAAAACACAAAAGGGGGCGGACTCTACTCTGGCGGTTCTTTAGTGGCTATAGTGGTACCTTATCGATAAGCAACCGCAGGCTCCAATAAGGAACCGCGGGCAGATATAGTCGTTGGAAGTTTGTCTTATAAATAGTGGACCATTCTTAGACTTTCTCCTCACCTCTTTTGCACATACATTTCCAGATTCTTTCATACTTCTTAAATCACTCAAATCCTTGATCATTTGTTTGAGTACTACTTGTTTTGAAGTGAATCTTTATCCTCTCATCGTTTCCTCTCAAAGTGCAAAGAGAAGAACACTATCATCTTTGAAGTGTTGTGTCTACCTCAAAGATCCATTGAAGATCCAAACTTATTTATTCATTGTTGTGTCATTGTTGTGAAAATTCAAGTAGTTGTGTCTATTTGGAAGTTGTGTATGTATTAAGGTTAATACTTGGTCCTTAAAGTATATTGGTGTAGATTGGTCCTAGCTAAGATTAGGGCTCGACTTTTAGCTTAGAGTCGGAAATTGGATAAGCGACGTTGTGTATGGTTTCTCCACCTAAAGGAGCTTGTTGATTAGTGAACTCTCGAGTAAGGAGTACTCGAGGAGTGGAGTAGGAACGAGGAGTGAGCTTTGTTTCCGAACCACTATAAATCCTTGGTGTTTGGTTTGATCTTTCCTTCCCTTATCTCTCTACATTTATTATTCTTTATACTTGTGATTATTAGTTTAGTTGTACTATACCTTGTTCATATTGTGTATAAGAAAGTTTCACATAAATACTCAAGCCTAAGTTTTTGAAAAGGATTTTTAAAAAACAATCTTTAACAAATAAATTTGAGAAACTATTCAACCCTCCCCCCCCCCCCTCCCTTTAAGTTTCTACAATTGGTATCAGAGCGTGGTTGCTCAAGCCTTTTTAAAATATATTATATTTTAAAACTTGAATCAATATATGGATTCCAACAAGTATCTATAAGGGCAATCCATGTAAAGACCACCCCTTTTTCAAACTGATAGTTTTATTTATTGGAAAAATAGATTCGAGACTTATATGAAATCAAAAGATTTAGATCTTTGGCATGTTATTACCAATGGTGATTTTTTGCCTTATCAATATAATGAAGTTTCTAAAAGCAAAGAGATAGCTACTTTTGACAAAGCTAATGATGATACTAAAAGGAAACTTGCTAAAAATAATGAGGCTAAAATGGTGATTTATAATGCTTTACCAAAGAAAGAGTAGGAAAGGATTTTTATGTGTGAAACCGCTAAAGATATTTGGAACACTCTTTTAGTAACCCACCAAGGTAATACCCAACTCAAAGAAAGTAAAACCGATCTTGCTGTTCAACAATATGAACAATTTGTCATCTTAGAAGATGAAACTATTGATAGTGCATTTGCTAGATTTAACACTATTATTACTAGTCTAAAAGCACTTGATAAAGGTTTTACTAGCAAGAAAAATGTTAGGAAGTTTCTTAGGGCGTTACATCCAAAATGGAGAGCTAAAGTCACGGCGATTGAAGAATTAAAGGATCTCGCCAAACTATCACTCGATGAACTCATTGGTAACTTGAAAGTTCATGAGATGATAATTTTGAAGGACTCGGAAATGGTGAAAACCAAGAGTGAAAGAAAGTCTCTTACACTCAAGGCCAAGAAGGCGCAAAGTGACCATGAAAGCTCCTCGGATGGTGATGAAGAGGAATATGCCATGGCGGTTAGAGACTTTAGGAAGTTCTTTAAAAGACGAGGTCAATACGTGAGGCAACCAAGCAACGACAAGAAATCCTTCTCCAAAAACCGATTTTCCAAAGACGATAAAGGTGATAGGAAATGCTTTAGATGTGGTGATCCGAATCATTTCATCGGTTATTGTCCTAAGCCTTCACGCGACAAGAACAACACGGCGTTCGTTGGAGGTTCATGGAGCGATAGCGGTGAAGATGTTGATGATAACCCCAAAGATGAGAAATTTCTTATGGCTCACACTTCTAAAGAGGTGCATTCTGAAACCGATTTTTATAGCAATAATAGTTCTTCTCAAGATGATAGTGAATTAGAAGGCTAATACAATAACTTACATAAACTTAGCCTTAAATTCATTAAAAAGAACAAAGTGCTAAAATCAACTAAAACTAAGCTTGAGAATGAGATTAGTGAGCTAAGAGAAAAATTAGCTAAGCTTGAGAAAAACAAAGAAGTTGATTTAGGTTGTTTAAAATGTGAAAACCTTAGACAAGAGAATGAAGATCTCAAGAGTACCTCCATTAGACTAGAAAAGTTCATGAGAGGTACTAATGCTCTTGATGATATGTTGAACAAATAAATTCATTCTAAGGAAAGACTTGGGTTAGGATATAACAATAATGAAGCATCAACTAGTGAACCAAAACAAGTTAGGTTTTCAAAAAAACGCACCCCTGTTCGCGGTTCTCCAGGATATGGTGCGGTTCCTTATTGCTATGGAACTGCGGGTGTAGCTAAACAACCGCGGACAGAAGAAAGTTTCTGTGAAAATCCTGAACTTTCTAAAAAGTCTATTTTAGGTGAAGGACCAAAACATATTCTTATTAACAAGGTCAAAGTACCTATTCTTGAAAAGCCTACTCTAGATAAATTCTACAATCCCTTGAGTAAACCTCTAATGGGAACTAGAAACTTATATAGACAAACATCTACTTCTACAAGAGTACGAAATGAGTCTAAATCTAGAAGTAGAACACCTACACCAAAAAGAGATGATCAAGCTAAATCACGACCTAGAAGTAAAACTCCAACACCTATGAGGAATAACAATAATTCTAGATCAAGATCAAAAACACCTAGGAGAAACTATGGACAACAAAATGGCCATATGAATTGGAATAATTTTCAACAACAATACTCTTCCCCATGGGGAATATCTCCTCCATTCATGCATCCTAACCAAATGCAAGGGATGTTTGGAACTAACAACTTTGGACCCATGAGATATTAGGGACCAAATATTTAATCTTGTGTGTTGTTACCTAGATATGTTTGGGAATCGATTTAGAGCCTGACGAGTGGATTAAGGATAATGGTTGTTCTAAACACATGACGGGTAATCAAAGTTTGTTTTCGCACTACAAAGCATATGATGGAGGTAACGTAACATTCGCAAGTAATCAACGTGGTAATATCATTGGCAAAAGTACGGTCTCTCTTGACTCTATGACCATAGAAAACGTAGAGCACGTAGATAACTTAGGTTTTAACCTTATAAGTATAGGTAAAATTTGTGACAATAAGTGTAAGGTCATCTTTTCGAAATATGACAGCGAAATCGTAAAAGATTGAAAGGTCATTGGAAAAAGTGTTAGAAAGCATGGTCTTTATGTCATGAAGGTTAATAGGAAGTCAAATGACAACTTATGTCTAGCGACTTTAGATGATAGTTCTACTCTTTGGCATAGGAGATTATGTCACGCTAATATGTGTTTAATTCAATCTTTAGTCTCTAAGGAGTTGGTAAGACATATCCCCAAGATGAAGTTTGATAGTCACTTTTGTGATGCTTGCAAAATTGGGAAGCAAGTTCACTCAAGTCACAAAGCCAAGAATTTGGTTTCGACCTCTCGGTGCTTAGAACTCCTACATATGGATCTCTTTGGACCTTCCGCCATACGGAGTTATGGAGGTAACCTTTATACCCTAGTTATAGTTGATGACTACTCTAGATTCACTTGGACTAGATTTTTGGCGTCTAAGAATGAAGCTTTCGATCACTTTGAAACCTTTAGTCGAAGAATTCAAAATCAACTAGGATGTTCAATTGTCTCTATTAGGATGGATCATGGTAGGGTATTTGATAATGAAGTGCAATTCGGTGCCTTTTGTGAAGCTCATGGTATTACCCATAACTTCTCGGCTCCTCGAAATCCACAATCAAATAGGGTAGTTGAAAGGAAGAATAGGACCATCCACGAGATGAGCAGGACGATGTTAAATGAGCAATCTTTGCCTCAAAAATTTTGGTGCAATGTCGTGGACACATCGACCTACATTCTCAACCGAATTCTTATTTGACCTTTTCTAGGAATGACCCCCTATGAGATTCTTAAAGGTAAGAAGCCCTCATTGGAATACTTTAGGGTGTTTGGAAGCAAGTGCTTCATTCTCGACATAAAATATTACCTTACTAAGTTCGACCCAAAGTCTTACGAATGTATCTTTTTAGGTTATTCTCAAACTAGCAAAGCCTACATAGTCCTCAATAGAACCTCGGGTGTAATTGAAGGATCACTTAACGTGACATTTGATGAAACCCCTCCTTCATCTAAGACACCACCTTTGGTAGATGATGACTTGGATGAAATAGACATAGTTAATGCCAAAGATGTTAGAAACATAGGAGTTGAAGACCTTAGTGTTAAAAAGGGAGTAAACATTAAGGAATCAAAGGATCATGCTCTCGATAACATCATAGGTGAATTAAATCAAAGGACCCTAAGATCTCAAGTCCAAAATCAAAGTAACTTCTTTTGTTTCGTCTCCTTGATTGAACCAAAGAATGTTAAAGAAGCTTTGATGGATGAGAGTTGGGTCATCGCTATCCAAGAAGAATTGAATCAATTCATTGATAATGACGTTTGGGAACTTGTTCCTCCACCTAGAAGTTTGACCATCATAGGAACCAAATAGGTATATAGTTATAAGTTAGACGAGAATGGTGTTGTGTCTCGTAACAAGGCTAGACTTATAGCTCAAGGCTATAATCAACAAGAAGGCATTGATTATGACGAGACATACGCACTCGTAGCAAGATTAGAATCCATTAGAATCCTTTTAGCATATGTTTGTGCCTTAGACTTTAAGCTTCAACAAATGGATGTAAAGAGTGCATTTCTTAACGGTTTAATCAATGAGGAGGTATATGTGGCTCAACCTCCCGGCTTCATTGATTTTGAGAAACCGGATCTTGTTTACAAGCTTAAGAAAGCTCTTTATGATCTTAAACAAGCACCCAAAGCTTGGTATGATAGACTTAAAGCATTTCTTGTAAAACATGAGTATACCATGGGGATGGTAGACAATACGCTCTTTACAAAGAAGAAAGGTTCTCACCTCATTATCGTACAAATATATGTTGATGACATTATATTTGGTTCAACTTGTAAATCATTGTGTGATGACTTTTTCAAAATCATGCATGACGAGTTTGAAATGAGTATGATGGGAGAACTTAACTTCTTTTTAGGACTCCAAATTAAACAAATGGATGATTGTATTTTCTTTAATCAATCCAATTATGTTAAATAAATGCTAAAGAAATTTGGATTAGAAGACTCTAGACCGATGAAGACCCATATGGCCTCAGATACTAAACTCATCGTAGATTATGATTGTGAGTCGGTAGACAAAACCAAATATAGAGGTATGATTGGTAGTTTGTTTTACCTAATGGCAAGTTGACTGGATATCATGTTTAGTGTTTGCCTTTGTGCTCGCTTCCAATAGGCTCCCAAAACCTCTCACCTTGAAGCGGTTAAGCGTATCTTCCGATACATTAAGGGCACTATACATTTAGGATTATGGCATCCTAAAGAGACCAGCGTAGAAAGCATTGTCTACGTGGACTCGGATCATGCGGGAGAATAAGTGGACCGGAAAAGCACTAGTGGAGTTTGTACCTTCATGGGTTGTTGTTTAACTTCTTGGTTCTCCAAGAAACAAACCGCTCTTGCTATATTCACCATGGAAGCCGAGTATGTGAGTGCCGGTAAAGCTTGTCAACAAGCTCTATGGATGAAGCAAGCGCTTGTTGATTACGGGATTTCTCTTGATGATGTTCCCATCATGTGCGACAATAAGGGTGCAATAGACCTTAGCAAGAATCCCGTTCAACATTCACGAACTAAGCACATAGAGATTCGCCACCATTTTCTTAGGGATAATGTTTAAAAGAGGAATATTTCGATTGAGAAGGTGCCCTTGTTAAAAAAGTTAGCTGACATCTTCACTAAGCCACTTAAGAGGGAACCTTTTAATTACTTGCGTCTAGGTCTAGGTTTAATGGAACATATTCCTTAATTGCGCATTTTAATTAATCGAGTCTTTTTCTCTTTTGAGTCTTTTCTTTCTTTGAGCTTTTGAGTTTCGCTAACTCTTTTTGAAAAACTTCTCTTCTCTTTTTCAAAATTCTCAAAGTTCTTTCGAAAATGGTCGAGAAATATTTTTGCATTGTTAATTCAATCTAAAAACATTTTTCATAGCTTCTTGCTATTCATAATGAGCTTACATAATTCATATGTATGTGTCACAAATATGGCAAGAACAAAAGAGAACTATGGAGGATCATTGTGTCATGACCTTTTGTCTAGTTATACACACCTCCTACATCGATTTTCTTTAAAATCCATGTATTTTGATCAAATCCTTGTTTGGTGAGTTCTTGTGTGTCTATCTTTGCTTCTTAGCATATCTCCATGATTAGTTAGAATAGAAAAATAGGATTTGTTGAATTGGAAAATCCTCACTCATCACCAAATTCAACCCACTATGGGCGGTTCTCTATTGAGACCACGGCTCCTTATCGATAAGGAACCTCCTGTGGAGATAAGGAACCGCGCACAGTACCTTCATTTTCGGGTATTCCTGAAACTCCAAATTTGTTCCAACACTTTTTGGAATCTTTGTTTCAACCCTTTGACCACCCCCAAAATATCTTGGGCTTTCTCTATTTAACCTTAAGCATTTTGCATCCTTTCTCAAATCAAAATGTCTTATTCCCCAAATGAAATCCTTGATTCTCCTCCATTTTCTCCAATTGCTTTCAATCCCAATTCACCCAAGAACACTCAAAATCACATCTCTTCTTCTTCTAAAAATGTTGATTGTGGAACTTCCTATCTTCCACCACTAGCCTTTAGTGTTCTTCCTCCTTCACATGATAATGTCATGCATCATGGAACATATTGTCATTGTTGTCAATATCAACATCTTGCTATGGCTCACATCTATGAAGAGTTGAATTACATATAGAGTCTCCTAGTCAAACCTCCTCTTCACTATGACTATGAGATCTCTACCAAGCCACCACCACCTCCTTCCGTCACTACCTTGTCTTTTATCTAAGCATTGGTTGCTTATCTTCAAGACATCTAGTTCAAGCAAATCTTAGAGTTCTAGTTTAACTAGGATTAGATTTATGCTTTTTTTTTGCTTGTTTTATTTCTCATACATCTTTGTATGATTTTTTTTTCTTGTATCTTTTATCATGTTTTCTTTTAACATGACTTATCTTGGATCTTTGTCTCTTATCTCATTCTTTTTGTGACCTTTGCTATATCTTGTTGGGTGTTTCTTCTCTACTACTAACCCTTCTATGTAGCTTGTCACCGTATATCGATTCTTTGGTATCCCAAGCAAGGGGGAGTAAGCACCAAGGGGGAGCATTTGCAAAGTCTGGTTCTTTTCTTCTTCAAAGACTTTTGCAACCTTTTTGCTTCCACAAAAGGGGAGAAATAAAATAAACTCGTCTTCGAAAATCTTGTTTTTATTAGGTGATTGAGTTTATGTATTGTCATAATCAAAAAAGGGGAGATTGTTAATGCAATGATGCCTGAAAACGTTACTTGCATTTTTCGGTCTCGCTTTGTTTTGATTACGAAAATATGTAAAAACAAGCATTTACGAAAACAACGAAAAACGAATTCTTGAGTTCAAGTATTTTTCATTTCAACAATTATCACTTATGTTAAGTACAAACAAGTACTCATCCTAATTAAGTGATCAAGGATTTAATCTTTTCATAAAACTCACTTTTTATTAAATGTGACAAGTTTTTATTAAACTTTCTTTTTAAGAAAATATTTTATTAAATTAATTATTTGAAAATTTGAAAATTTGAAAATGGCATATTCTATCTTGGTTTGGAATATCCTTTCAGGATATTTTAATCTACAGATTCGAACCAAACCACTAAAAGACAAAAGGGAGCGGAGTCTACTCTAGTGGTTCTTTAGTGGCTATAGCGGTTCCTTATCGATACGGAACCGCGGGCTCTAATAAGGAACCACGGGCAGATATAGCCGTTGGAAGTTTGTCTTATAAATAGTAGACCATTCTCAGACTTTCTCCTCACCTCTTTTGCACATACATATCTAGATTCTTTCATACTTCTTAAATCACTCAAATCCTTGATCATTTGTTTGATTACTACTTGTTTAGAAGTGAATCTTTATCCTCTCATCTTTTCCTCTCAAAGTGCAAAGAAAAGAACACTATCATCCTTGAAGTGTCGTGTCTACCTCAAAGATCCATTGAAGATCCAAACTTATTTAGTCATTATTGTGAAGATCCAAGTAGTTGTGTCTATTTGGAAGTTGTGTATGTACTAAGGTTAATACTTGGTCTTTATAGTATATTGGTGTAGATTGGTCCTAGCTAAGATTAGGGCTCGACTTTTAGCTTAGAGTCGGAAATTGGATAAGCGACATTGTGTACGGTTTCTCCACCTTAAGGAGCTTGTTGATTAGTTAACTCTCGAGTAAGGAGTACTCTAGGAGTGGAGTAGGAACGAGGAGTGAGATTCGTTGCCGAACCACAATAAATCCTTGGCGTTTGGTTTGATTCTTCCTTCCCTTATCTCTTTACATTTATTATTCGTTATACTTGTGATTATTAGTTTAGTTGCACTATACCTTCTTCATATTGTGTATAAGAAGGTTTCACATAAATACTCAAGCCTAAGTATTTTGAAAAGGATTTTTAAAAACCAATCTTTAACAAGTAAATTTAAAAAACTATTCAACCCCCCCCCCCCCCTTCTAGTTTCTACATAAAGTTTTATTAAAATTTAATAAATAATAAACGTGTAATAAAGTGTGTTCTCCGTGGATAGGCTCACTCATTCCCAATGGCTAAACGGTCTCATATCCCGATAGGTCCCACTTGTGAGAGTTTAAAACATGGTACGTCCATAATAAAGTATCTAGCAACACTTTATTATAACCGGAAATGATTGAGGTATAATTTCAAGAAGAATATCTCAAAAGTAATAATGGAATAAGATTATGTGGCTTGCTAATAATCATTCCTTTGTTTTTATTACCTGTTAAACCATGGATACGGCTCATGACTCATTCCATATACTTTAACATTTATTCTCATTAACGAATTAAGCTCGGATATACCAAATGTAAAACAAGAATCATCTTGAATTACCCTTTCGCTATGGCCATACAATTACCTAATTAATTCTGGAGATGATCTAGTGGTACTAAACTGCACTATATCAAGTGGAGGAACAAATTGTATATTGACTGCAAGTGTATGTGGATCACTACTTCACAACACTTCCAACTATAACCTTTATAACTACCTCTTGCGAGAATAACGTTAAACTTATAATCAAGAAATTATATCCACACATGCACAAACTTGTTTGCGTCTTAAATCTAAGGACAACTTAATCACCATATTCGAAAAATTACTCATGACAAAGATCCAAAAGTTTAATTCGAAAGTTCGGGGTGTCCAATATGCATCCCTTATGAATAACATATGAGTTTGGTGGAAACCGTCCATAATATTCAAAAAATATAACCACACTCATAATTGTCTTAATGAAGAAAATATTCCCTTATTGCTAACCGATAATGGACGTATTTAGAATAATCAAATGTTCAAGGATTTAAACATAAAAATATAGGACAACAGTAATTATATGAATGAAAACAAACATCAAGTATCTTTATTCATTAGGAAATAATAACTGTCTTACGGTCTCAAATTATCCAAATACTAATAAAACACAGATTTACATGAGACTACTAGCTAGAAGCAATCCAATATTTGCAGTAAGCATTGAATGCTTTTTGTGATCTAAAGCCTTCGTAAAAGTGTCAGTTACGTTGTCATCTGTGTGAACTTTATCCAATGTAATGTCACCTAGTTCAATCGCTTCTCAAAGGTAGTGAACATTAGTACGATAATTTTTCGCATCCTTAGTGATTCTTGGTTAATTAGCTATAGTAATGGCTCCGGTATTGTCACAATACATCTTCATATGTTCATTATTTGTGGGAACAACACCAAGCCCAAAAATAAACTTCCTAATCCAAACAGCTTCTTTCGCAGCTTCTGAAGCGGCTATATACTCAGCCTCTGTAGATGATATTGCATGGATTGTCTACTTCGTGCTTTTCCAGCTAACAACACCTCCATTCAAAACGAAAACATATCCAGTTTGAGACTTTGTGTCATCAACGTTTATTAGATATTCAACATCAATGTAGCAAGCAACTCTGAGCTCCCGTTTTTAATCTTCTACATAAAGAATAAACATGTCCTTAGTATTCCTAAGATACTTCCTAATGTTCTTAACAACAGTCCAGTGTTCTTCACCAGGATTCCGTTGAAATCGGCTGGTCATGTTCTGACAGAACGCGACATCGGGTCTAGTACATCTTGTTGGGAATAAAATGACCAAGTCCCTAACCGTTGACACATAAGATTCTAGACGCTGACAAGAGGAATGTAGTCACTGACAACTAGAATCTTAGCCACCGAAGGATTGAATGAGTTATGAAGATCAACAGTTTTGTTTATATTAGGAAGATATGTTCGAATATTGTATTTTCTATAGTTATCTCTTCCTATAATATTTGATTCGTAGCTTATTTTTCAAGGTTACTTAATCTATAAAAGGATCCTTATGGTTTGTTATTGTGTACGCTTTCAATACTTTGTTCATCACATTGTTATTAATCGAAGTTGAAAGTTTGGTAATCGTGTGTTTCTTTGTTCTTTGTTCTAAGTATTAATTCCGCATAGTACTTAGATTATTGCATATACAAATTTTCTCTACGTATTACTCTTGATTTAATCTCGATGATACAAAGCTAAATCGATCTAAGTTTGGAGTCAACACATCTAACAACATACATGATTGATCATACTGTCGAAGCATATGGAACCCTCTGTATGCGTATCACCTCTGCAGGTGTAGAAACACCTTGTGACTTAGATAATTTTAGTTCAACTTGCATGGGGATGATTCCACGTTTGAAATTCTACATGTTATACTTCTTCAAAATTTTATCTTTGTAAGCACTTTGACATAAATCAATTAACCGTCTTGATCTGTCTCTAAAGATCTTGATTCCAAGAATATATGCAGAATCACCCAAATCTTCCATAGCAAAACACTTTCCAAGGTAAGATTTACCACTTTTCAACGTTAGATGTCTTTCCCCATGAGCAATATGTCATCGACATACAAGATTAGAAAAACTACATTATTTCCACTAGCTTTTATATATACACATGGCTCATCGTGTTTGTGAGTAAAACTAAACTTCTTTATTTCATCATCAAATCGCTTATTCCATTGCCTAGATGCTTGCTTTAGTCCATAGACCTTTGAAGCTTGCATACTCGGTTTGGATATTTAGGATTGACAAAACCTTTAGGTTGCTTTATATAGACTTTTTCGTAAAGTAGTCCATTGAGGAAAGCGGTTTTAACATCCATTTGTTAAATCTCATAGTCATAGAACGCGGCTATGGCTAAAAGAATCCTAATAGCTTTGATATCTACAACAGGAGAGAAGGCTTTTTCATAATCAACCCACTAGGTTTGAGTGAAGCCCCTCGCTACATATCGAGCTTTATAGGTGTGTACATTGCCATCCATGTGGGTCTTCTTCTTGTAGAGCCACTTGCCACTGACGATTTTAGCGTCAGGAGGAAGGCCTACTAAGATCCAGACATCATTGTCTTTCATGGATTGCATCTACACATTCATAGCATCCAGTCATTTTTCAGATTTAGGATTTGACAATGCAGCCTTGTATTAGTAGGTTCATTACGATCCCCTAACTCACGTTCCTCAGCATCAACGTATAAACACATACGGTCAGGAGCACGTTTAGTCCTAGTGGACTTACGAATGGGAGCAATATCACTTTGAGGTTCATCAATTTCTTGATCATCCTCTTCATGATTGCTAGTGTTTTCAGAAGGAGGCGTATCTTCATCTTGAATTACTTCAAGATCTTCTAATCTGCCACTTCTTCTTGATTCATAAGATTGCTCTCTAGGAATACAGCATTGCGAGTACCAACAATTTTGTTCTCGGGCGGGTAGTAGAAGGAGTAACCCATCGTTTTCTTTAGGAATCCGACAAAGATACACTTAGCAGATCTTGGTTCAAATTTTTCAGGTTTATTAAACGTATCACGCTTAACGAGAGCCTCACATACCCATACGTTTAAGTAAGACAAATTAGGGGCTTGCATATACCATACTTCGTATGGAGTCTTTTCAACCTTCTTAGTTAGAACCATATTGAGTATGTGTGCAGCAGACTCGAGAGCATAATCCCAAAACGATTTTGGAAGAGTTGTTTGAGCCATCATGGAGTGAACCATATCTAGTAGGTTCTATTTCTCCTCTCAGACATACTATTGTGTTGTGGTGTATATAGAGGAGTTATATGAGCGATAATCACACGCTTCTTAAGATGTTCTAACAAATCAAAACTCATAAATTCACCTCCACGATTAGAACGTAGTGCTTTAATGGTTTTACCGAGTTGATTTTATACTTCCTTTTGAAACACTTTAAATGTTTCAAACACTTCATGTTTATGCTTCAACACATAGACATAACCATAATGACTAAATGTGTCAGTGAAAGTGACGAAGTAGCTTGCACCTTGTCTTGACACGGTTCTGAATGGGCCACATACATCGGTGTGTATAAGTCCAAGCAGATGTTTAGCCCTCTCTACTTGATGTGAATAAGGTTTACGTGCTATCTTTCCAAATAAACATGAAACTCACTTGTCAAAAGATTCATCATTAGTTGACTTAAGCATTCCATCAATTTTTTAACTGCTTAACATGCTTTTTGCTTATGTGGTCAAGGTGACAATGTCATAAGAGTGTAGATTCCAAGTTAGATTTGACTCTTTTGTTACTAACAACATAAATAGAAATATCGTTGTATTAGAATCACACAAATCAATTTCATAAATTTTATCATGAGGAATTGCACGGAAATAAAACATATTATCTCTTTAAACAGATATTATTGCATCATTCTCAAAACGGTTAACAAAATCATCGTCATACAAACGGAAAAATGAAATAATCCCTCTAGACATAGAAGGTGCATAATGACAATTATTCAAAATAACTACTAATACACTAGGGAGACATAAATGAAAAACACCAATGGCTTCAACAGTTTCACGATGACCATTTTTGACGTACAGACTTAAAGCTCCTGCAGATGTGAGTACCACAACCAGTGTCATAACCCTAAGATTTATTAGGAAAAGTATAGAGTTCTATAGTGAAGATACCTAGAGTGCTACCTTCCTAGGATAGCTTCTTTTTCTTCAATAACTCAACGAGATATTCGGGACAGTTCCTTCTCCAATGACCAGTCTCACCACATTTGTGGCAAATGGCGTCCTTAGCAGGATTCTCTTTCTTTGGTAGAGGGAGAATCTTGGTTCTAGGAGTAAAGTTTGAAACTTTCTTCCATTTGCCTTGATTTTTTCATTTCGCAGCATTAGACGGTTTAGCCTTATTATGCTTTTGGATCCTTCCTACTTTGATAGCATGTAAAGAAAGTGCAGCTTTCTTTGGCAACAGTTTCTCATGTAATTTGAGCATGGCGTGCAACTTAGATATTGTCTTCCCCATGCCATGCATATTGTAATCTTGCACGAATTTGTCATAATCCTTGCTAAGTGAGACTAAAACTAGGCTGGCAGTAAGTTTTAGTGACATGGGGTGACCGAGACGTACCAAATTCTCTATGTAGCCCTTCATTTTTAAGACATAGGAGCTTACAGATTGTCCTTCTTCATGTCTACACAAGTGAAAAGTGCGTGCAACTTCAAGAAGTTCCTGATCTTCTTGTTGGCAGAACATAGTCTTTAGTTCTTCCATAATAGCATAAGCTCCACGACATTTCATATTTTTCTAGAGTTCAGGGGACATGGTCATGAGTATAAGACAACCAATCGCCCTAGACCTCATAAGCCAGATATTGTGATTATCGGGGTTAGGTTCAGGGCCTTGGTGACCAAGTGCAACATATGGAAGCTCAGGAATAGGTTGCTCAAGGTAAGTCAACAAATCGTCGGTCTCCAGTGCGATCCGAAAAGCACGGTGTCAGTCGACGAAGTTGCTTTCAGTCAATAGTATCTTCTCTAGGAAGGACTTAACAACTGAACTGTTTAAGCAAGAGTTTGAATTATTCATCTACAAAATAAAAGTTCAAAAGATTAGTAATTTTGATAATTACATTCTCAAAGAATTAACTACCCAATTAATCATTATGAGACTAAGATCCTACTTGCACTCCCACTTAATATTAGAGGTCTGACCAACTAATAATAAGTAGGGCAAGGGGTAAACATCAAGCGTTAGTTACATTACAAGTGCAACTCTTAGTATTTATGAGACGATTCATGAAAATCTATTTATTGTGAAGGGGATGTTCTCACAACTCTTTTGAGTAACAATGAACATCTCAATCAAACTTGTTCCACAAATAATAGTTTCATGAGTATGTTTCGCCAC
Organism: Glebionis coronaria; assembly: GCA_025667525.1. Classification (NCBI taxonomy): domain Eukaryota; kingdom Viridiplantae; phylum Streptophyta; class Magnoliopsida; order Asterales; family Asteraceae; genus Glebionis; species Glebionis coronaria. The sequence goes on from CM046879.1 coordinate 540,656,164, forward strand.
ATCTCATGCCTTACATTCCGGATCTGATCAGTAATTCGATTTAAGTCATACCAATGTAAAGCATGCATAATTGACATAGATCCGACCTATGACAAAATTTATTTTGGGTTGGAATTAATCCTAGGTCTGACCAGATGATAAAAACCAATTGCAAGTGCTAAAGATTGGATGGCAAAGACTTAAAAATTCAAGTATGTGTCACATAAATTTTGAAAACAAATGTCAAAAGTGTGTAAAAGATGCATGCAATCATCTTTTAGCACAAGTAAGGAAAAACTTTTTGTCAATGTATTTTTTTAGTGTGGTTTACCGCAGGAAAAGATTAAAGAATGATAAAACCTTATATCCTGCTCTTCATGTGCCCGAAGGCATAAGTGCTTGGGATAATTATCACATAGATGTCGAAACATGTATGTGACACGAGAGAAAATTAAAGATCATTCAAACCCTAGATGGTTTGACTAAAACACAAAGTGTAGTAGCAATATCCATCATTAGTAAATCACAAAACGGTGTTATAATTAAAATTATAAGATAATTTATTTTGCAAATCACGTCGTTGAGATGATGGTTTATAAGCCACCATTATGGTATGTAAGCCCAAAGTGAGTGATAGTATGATTTCGCAAAATAATTAACTCATAATAAAACAAAGTTTCATAGATCTTATGTTTATATTCATTTTTGTCCAAAAACCGAGTTTTAACAAATAACAAGTAGCCGATTCGCAAGGAAAAATAGATGTAAATAATGTGACATAATTTTAAAGCTAGTTTTGATATAAGTATAGATCTGTCTATTATGATTACTAGAATCTTGCGTAATTATATTTTGCAATTCATAATCGGAAACATATAAGCACATAAAAGAGACAGAAAATAGGGTAGAGGTGAAGACAAACTTTATATGAAAGCAGTAACATATAAGATCCAAGATCTCGGATGAGTCTTCCCCAAATTGAGGACCAAAGACCCTCACCAAGTTTTCGAGCAATGGTACTTGGTGAATTGCATATATCACAAAAGTGATTTCAAAAGTCTTTGACAGATAATAAAACACTCATAATTTATCAGCCAGTTCAATTAAACCTACCCACTTTTAATAGATCTAGATCAAGATTAAAACTTTATGGCAAGGATGCATGTAATTGCCATAGAAAAGTAAATAAAGCGAGTCTAAGCAGAATTAACATGTTCATTCTATATGTAACCCATGAATACCATACGATGACTCGTGATGCCACTGTTGGGATTTTGAATACTAGTTAAACCATTAATTACGAGTACGCAGCGGAATGGATCTAGTATGACAACTATAATTAAGCACATAATTAAAACAATTAAAATCAACCTTTATTAATTGAATAAATCAATTAATGGAGCTTGAACTTGATCTTGAACTTAATGGTAAAATAACCGTCTCTATCGTTTGCTCATACAGCACGTCAAACGAACAATCACTACGATGCTAGTAGTAACTTCACTTCACGAACAACTATTGTATATCTTGTAACCCTATATCCAAAACCCTAAGTGAGATTATGTAAGGATCGATTTCAAGATAATAACAGAAAATCACCTGAAACCCTAATTAGGGTTTCAGTTATGTCGAACCATAAAAGGGAACAAATCAAGAGCTAAAACCTTGACAATAGTATCAAGGGTTTAGTATTAGGCTTAGACACTTCACAAGGGAGTACCAAAAGGTAGTCGATCTTGCAAAGGTTTACACTTTAGGTGATTAGCGTATTGAGGGGGTGTTTTGGCTGATTGATTTTCGACTTGGGGAGAGAGTGGGATGAAAATTATGAGAGGTGGGAGGGTGTTTATATAGCCTTTCCACCTTTTTAGTTTTCTTGCACAACTCTAAGTTTAGGCCCATTAAGATATTTAGTTACCTTAATGATAAAAAACAAAATCTTCTAGAACCCCTTTATGCTTAATTCGGTCGACTAGGGGCTTGGGGTTCCTGGAACCGACTTTTTTATCCCTCCAATTTAATTACGCGTGTACCTTAAATAAATTAAACACGTTACTAATTTAAATACCGTTAATTAAATAATAAGTGAAGTTTTATTAAACATTTAATAAATAATAAACATATAATAAAGTGTTTTCTCCGTGTTTGAGTGTGTCCCCAATAGACTCATTCATTCTCGCTCACTAAACGATCGTATATCCCGACAAGCTGATAAAAACTTGCTATCGGAATTAAAAAGAAGGCTTTTGTAAGGTAGAAAATTGTTATAGAACACCAAAAATTGGATTGATGAACAAAATTAATAGATGTCCGACAGGGTACTAATCAAATTTATAGATCATATTCATGGATGCCTTTATTTGCACTTAAAATGCTTTTTTTAGAATGTTCTCAACCATTTTTCTCCTTTTATACCATTCAAATTTATGAAGGGCCTATTTAACTAGTCTTTTCTCTCTCTTTTCATTGCAAATTCTTAATTGTCAACCTCATGTTGTCTAGCACAATGTGACATAGTCAAACCATCCATGTTTTAGGATCTGAATTGAAGCAACCATGTGTTTTCTAATAACATCCACACTTATTTATTGCTTCTTGTACTTTTACTTCTTTTCTTAATCATATTGACTTTTTTCATTTCATACATCTTGTGCCATCTTTCATTTGAATTTCATATTCCCTACACATACTTCCTCAATATCAACTATCTTAACTTTCATCATATGCCCTAATGGATTATCACAACTCATTTCATATTCAATCAAAAGCATCTAGCCAGTTCCCGGTGTTAGCCATTGCGGCATTGTGTATCGTTGCAACGGCTTTCTTGCTTGTTACGTACTACTTCTTTGTTACGCGAGGCTGTTTCCATTGGCAACAAATGAATGTGCTACGGAGGTTTTCTATGTCGAGGGAACGATATAATCCTGACCCGTTATCGTCTACTTACTCAACTCCTCCTTGGGGAGGTCATCGTGGGCTTGATGAAGTACTGATCAGAGAGATTCCCATTTGGCAATATACCGAAACTGAAGGTGAAAAGAGAAGTTTGTATGAATGTGTTGTGTGCTTGAATGATTTTCAAGAAATGGATACATTGCGTGTTCTTCCTAGTTGCAACCACGCGTTTCATTTAGATTGCATCGACATTTGGCTTCAGAATAATGCAAACTGTCCTCTGTGTAGATTGAGTATTTCGGGTGCAACAAGGTACCCGAGAGATCAAATAATCGTGCCAACTTCTTCACCTCAAGAACCTCTAACAAGCCCAACGGGTAGCAATCAAGATTTCTTGGTTATTGAGTTGGTTCAGGAGGGACACGAGTCGAGGCTACAACAATCTAGAGGTCAATCTCCAAGAAAGATTGGTAGCAAGAGAATAAAATCCAGAAAAACTCATCATGTTTCCATTATGGGAGATGAAAGTATTGATATAAGAGGAAAAGACGAGAACTTTCAAATACAACCAACCCGAAGATCTTACTCAATGGATTCAGCAATTGATCGACATATATACTTATCAGTTCAAGAGACCATACGCAACGACGTACACAACAATAGGCGTTTCCAAGAGATCAGAAACAACGAAGAGGGAAGTACAAGTGGGAGATCAAGACGGCATTTTTTCTCATTTGGCAATGCCCGAGGATCAAGAAACGCGGTTCTTCCTATCTAGTTTGATTCAGTTAAGTTTTTTTTTTGTATTAGACAAGATTACATTATGTAAAAGATTACACAAATAGAAGTTAGAATTTACTCATTTAGTTCCTTGCTAAACATGTAGCATGGGTGCAAGAATGATTGCTCTTATTACTTTGGCTTTGCATATACTTTCATGAATGGAAATCATTGTATTCTACTTGCATTGCTTGATTGACATGTTACCAAAGCATTGTTCTCTTGGCCTACTTTGAGTAATGACCAAGTATTCTAGATCATGAATGTTTTAACAGAGTTGCTGGTCTTACAAGTTTCTTTTTTTGTATATAAAGACATAGCTCATCTAGATCCATGCCACATCTTAAATAATATAAAAGTTCCTTTTTTTTAAATATTCAAAGGCGGCTTAAGGGTGTGCAAATGATGTCATCACACATGGCCTTCCCTTAGAAAAGGGCCTCATTTTTCTGAGTTCATAAATACGTTATTGTAAACATATGTATGAGTCATATAATTCAAGTTTACATGTCATTTCTTTTTAATTTACAAGTGTAAGGGGGTTTCCTTGTCGTTATTGCCTAGACCTCTGAAAACCGTGAGACCAGCTTGTAAATACAGATTAATTTTATCTTGGAGTAAACAAATATGCCCTGATATGTGGGGTGTGTCTGTTTGGGGAGTGTGTTAACATGTGATTGCTAAAACATGAAGAAATGGTAAGGAAGGTGACATTGCAAAGTCATGGGTTCATTTTCATGGGTGCTTTCACATAGGCTGCCAAAAAATAATGGGTATTTAAGTAATTTTATGTGCAATGTGGTTCATTCTAGATCACTGCATCAACAAGATTAGGGCTAAACAAGGTGTATTAATCCTTTTTGAAAAAGGCGTCGCCTGATAGAAGTGACAAGAGTGGATGAGCGGGTGGGGAAAGTTGGATAACACAGTCATATGGGTTTACAGAAAACAACTACGTTACGCTAACTTTGTTTACAGAAACAACAGAATCATACAGGAGGTGGTCTGCATAAAAAGACTATAGATGACTTTCAACCATTTTTACTAGTTCTCAGCTAAACTTTTTAAAATTTGACCCGTTTGAGATAATCATAACCCATTTACCTAAATCAACCCATAACCCAGTCATATTTTAAGGTGTTGAGATAGATGTGTAAAGTCAGATGACTGAACACTCTTAAAAAAGTCGTCTTAATATATGCATTCACTGCATTTTCAGTTAGCATTCACGAATTAAACTATCTTTCATACAGCCTTAGCAAAAGGGAGAGCACACCGTACCTAATAATCTACTGAACATACTGCCTGGTCTTCTTTTGCCATGCAAAATTTCGTAATTGGATTTACCACAAGCTTTCGCCTTGAATAGCTTAAGAACTCGTTGGGGCGTTGAGCTCTTCTGAGTTGATCTTCATCACTTGGTCCACGTTCTCTACAGGCATCAATCGCGTTTTTTCTTTAGTTGCTCACAGTTTTTATTTTTTATTTTAACACTATAGCTTTTATTTGATAATCTGAACCCGTTTAACGCGACTAACCTGGACCAATTCAACACGACTAACCTGAACCCTTATTAAAGGAGCATGTGATAGTTTTTATTCCGTTGACCTGAGCCCATTTAGAACGTCATAGTTAAATTTCAGGGAAATTTTACTCTATTTGAAAACCTGATTAACCCTTATCTTGGTCTGGTAGACGCGAATAACAACTCTATAGTCTCTACATTAAAAAAAGACTGACCAAGTTTTAACCCGTTTGACCTAGTTTTTCTTTAGGTTATAAAAGTTGAATTTGAAATGACACACAACCCAGGATAAACCTAATAAATGAAATTGTTAAGAATTTGAGAAAAACATATATAATCTCTCTACTCACATAACCGCAAGTCCGCAAAGTCTAACAGCAACGCAAAATATGCATTCACCCCATGTTCAATTAGAACTCATACATCAAGTTATCTTTTACTACAGCCCATGAAGGAACAGAAGTAAGCTTATACAGTATAGACTAAGGTCAATAAAAAGGTCACCAAAATGACAAAAGGGATAATAAGCAGTAGGATTTCTTCAAAATACTGTCATGTAAACTAAATTAGCTAAAAACCTTTAATCGACTGAAGCATTTGAGTTTAAGTTTGAGCGTCTTCTCCTTTCATGAGTTGAAGGCAATGCATTATTGTTATCGGATTCACCACAAGCTTTCATCTTTAATTGGTGAAGAACGCGTTGGGCTTCTTTGAGTTCATCTTGTGCACTTGCTCCATGTCCTCTCCAAGCTTCAATGGCCTTCTCCTGGAAGTTTATTGCAAGCGCATAGCTGCAGAACAGGAACCAAATAAGTTGCAGAATCGAGTTCTAAAAAACTGAATGTGCGATGTGAAAGGTTATGTATTGAGTAATCATATTCAGATAATTAGATAAAACAAACGGCTGTCGGAGATGGTGTTTGGATCTATTTCCGGCGTTTGAAGTTACAATAATTATATATTTTGTTGTTCGAGGGTTTGATAAGTTTCGATTACCTAAGAAATGATATCTTATTAGTTTTACCTTTTTTGTACATCCGATTGATGGAAATTAACATAGAAGGTGAGTTATATACCTTTTCATTGCGCTGTATGCCTTTGACAGATTTTGACACGCCTCAATAGAGTCAACATGATGAGGCCCGAGGGCGGTGTCCAATATATCCTTAGCCATTGCAAACACTTGTGCTGCAGACTGAGGCCTGTCTAGTTCAAGATATGCGGCACCCAAATTATTATAAACATACCCAACTCCAAAATGCTTAGAACCAAAATTTTCTGTCAATCTTTCGGTTGCATCTTCCAAATAAGGTATTGATTCTTGTACTTTACCCGTCAACAAAAGCAACCACCCAATTCTAGCAGAAGCACTACCAACCGCATGTTGTTCATTTGGTATCTTCTCAAGCATCATGAGTGTTTTCTTTAGTAAAGATATTGCAGTCTCGAATTCGTTCATTGATTCATACTGCATTGATATTTCCAAATACGCTTCCGACACTTCCGAAGGTGACGACTTTTCTTTCTTATCTAAAATCCCGCACGCCATTTGTAAACACCGTTTAGCTTCCAAAAACTTATCTTGATTGCACAATGCTTTCGCCATAGATACAAAAATCATAGCACGATCTTCACTCTCTTTATCAGTTTGTAAAACAACACCTTTCAAAGTATTAATCGCCTCGTCAAATTTCCCTAACGCAATTTGCATATTAGCTGCATCAATCTCAGCTCTAAGCAGTTCGGACGTAAGCCCCCAATTCTTCATAACCTTCTGAGACAACTGATTTTGTTCCAACGCTTTCTCATGCTGTTCCAAACCCGTGTAAATAACACCTAACAATCGCCTACAGTGTGCAACCTCAACTGAATTACTACCCAACTGCACTTTATGTATCTCCATAGCCTTCTCACAATACGGCAATGCTTCACCAAAGTTCAAAAGCGCAACATAAGCTTCCGCCATATCCCTATACGCATTCCCGATCTCCCTACTATTCTTCTCCAACGTCATCTCCTTAATCTCCAAACACTTTCTCAAATTCCCAATAGCATCCTCCCTCCTACCCATGGCATTCTTAGTATTCACCAAATTCAAATGAACCGCGTGCAACACATGCTTAACATCAACCCCATCGTTCACCCCCTCATCCATCTTCCCCAATATCCTATTCGCACGATTTAAATACCCTAAACTCTCGTTAAACCTATTCAAACTATAACACGCC